>OY757188.1:1920000-3120000 GCA_963583895.1 Melanophora roralis | reverse complement strand
TATGACTGATTAGTTCATTGAAAGATAATCTTGAAATAACGATTGATGTTAACTAATTTACCTTTTTACACACACACACACATGCCTTAACAATAAAAAGGCCCTAACTTGTATTTTTTTATAAGCTTAGATTTTCGTTTATTTCGATAAATGGTTTTTTGCTCATACATCACAATTAGGCAAAAAAATCTCGATTTGAAAAGTATGAGTTGGGGCCTTTTTATATTAAGCTAACGATATGTATGTATGTGTGTACATAGTAAAGGCATAATGTGCTTGTGCGGATGTTTGTAAAGCTCAACAATAACGCCTAGAACCAACCTTCAATTATAGTAGTTATCGATTGAGAAGCAACACCTGAGTTGATTAAACGGTGCTTGTCCGTCCGTCTGGCTGGTTGTCTATGTGAATATATACATATTTCTTTAAATCAGGGTACAGGTTGGATTTTTAAAGATAACTTAATAAAATGTGCCACGTATATTTATAACCTTCACATAAGTTTGTCATTCCGTTTGTAATTTCTTTACTATCCATTTGTGACCCCATCCTCATAGATAGGGAAGTCAATTTAGCGATGTCCGTCTGTCTGTGTTATGGTTTCTGAAGCCCCCTAAAGTCTAAAAGACCAGTAATTGGTATCAAATTATCTGAAATATCTGCGAGAAAATAGATTTTGAAATCCAGAAAAATCTGCTGATAACTGATCGAGATAAAAAACAAAAACCAAGTCTACCTCTGTGTATTTCTCTAAAATTTTTACATAAAAACCTCTACAACTTCCCTGGAAATGCCCCGTACAATGTGCAAAGTAATACCGATTCCCAATAATTTCCTCCCACCAGCATTTTTTTTGAAACATACTTACACCCTATCTCCGCCCCTAGCAGCGTTGCCATACAAAGTTGAATTTTTCTTTCATTTTATTTAAATCGCTCCCACAGTTCCCAAGGTTCTCCTACAAAGGCCCAATTAATTTGTCCTCCCAAACATACTTACCATCTATCTCCAGCCCCTAACATGGTTGCCATACAAAGTTTGAAACAATATGGTAAAAACTCCTACAGCCTCTCCGGAGTCGCCCCCAGAGGAATAAAGTGTATCACAAACCCCATTAGTTTTCCCTTCCAAACATATTTCTAGAACGTACTTACCCTTATCTCCGTCACCTAATGGGGTTGCCATACAAAATTTACAAAAATGATGTAAAAATGCCCACAACATCCTCAGAGTTGACCCCCATTAGTTTATTTCTCAAACATATTCCTAGAACATACCTACCCTTATCTCCACGCCCTAAGCGGGTCGCCATACAAAATTAAAAAAAGGTAAAAACTGCTACAACTTCCTTGGAGTCGCCCTTGGAGGAATAAAATGTATCACAAACCCCATTAATTTTCCATCCCAAACATATTCCTAAAAATACTTACCCCCTATTTCTATCACCTAAGGGGGTTGCCATACAAAATTTAAAACAAAATTAGAGTAAAAGTCCCTACAAAACTTGCAAAAAAGTACTTGTTTTTTTATTCAGTTCTTTTACTAAGCCTCTACGCAAATGTTTCTTCTGAAATAGGCTTTTTCGACTATAACTGCCATTAATACCGCACTTCCCAACTGTTATGTGGAAGTTTATTGTGATTGGTCCAAATTTTACCAGATCTTCCATAAAATCAAATAGATATTATCCGCTAATTTATAATGATTTTGAGATATTATTACTTTTGTACATTATTTTTTTTTTAAAGGAAAATGGTCTTGTGTTATTTTAATAAGTAAGAAAGTTATAGTCGCTCATGCTCGACCAAAATATACCCTACACCACATATGTGTGGTGTGAAAAAAAACCGATCATATTTGTATTCAGTATACTAGTTGGTGGCATAAAGATAAACATGTGTGAACATTTTGAGAAGGTGAAGTAATATTCAAGCCATTCATAGCCCAAAATGGTTATTCGGGAAGAAAATTTGTATGGGGACTATATGTATGAAAAAAATGGGAAGATCATACTTTTGTTTAATTTAATAGTAAGTGGCATAAAGTAAGACACATGTGCAAAACTTTTTCAAAATCGAGGAATAATTCAGCTTATCCTGGGAGGACATTTGTATGGAGGCTATGCCAAAAAATAAAACGATCTTCACCAAAAACAATAGCCTTCGTGCCAGTGACAAAAAACTAATCTGTGCCAAATTTCTTTGAAATATCTTTAAAATTGTGACCTGTAACGTGTTTACGAGAATGCATGGACGCCCAGCCAAAAGGACAGAGATGTACGTGCTTAAATCGACTTAGGAAGCGATTCTGAGTCGATCGGTATTCTTGAAGCTGGCTTTCAGACCATTAGTTTTGGGCGTTACAAACATCTGCACAAATGCATAATACCCCTACCAAGTATGGGGTGTGAGTATTAAAAAACCGGTTGATTACTGACCCCACCTTTCAAAGGAGGCTTTCACCCAGAAATAATGAAAAGCCCTAAAAATACTTAATACATTCTGGTGTGGAAACCAAATTTGATTTTGTTGTTGGTTTGAAACTTAAAAAATTACAAAGTTTTTGCTATAATCGCGCTAAAATTTACAGTGGGTCTTGGTAATTATTATTAAGCAAATTGTTCAACATTTTGTGTAAATTTTTTTTAGCAAGTAAAGAAGATACAAAAGGGCTTCAAAGGAAGCTAAAAATTTGAAATGGAATTTTATTTAATCTTTTAATTCAGATAAAAATTCGTATGTTTTAAAGTTCTGCCTTTGGTATTAAAACTTAGTTTAAGTAATTTGATGCTTTACATAATCTATATACAATATTGAAATTTTAATACATATGAGATACAAGTGTAAAAATGGAATGAATATCTTAACTTCTGTAATCAGTAATTTTGATTTTTTTTATTAAAAGACCATATAGATACACATGTATGTATGAGTGTATGTATGTACTATAGTCTTATATGCGTAGCAATTGTCTTTTTAAAGTCATTTTTAAAAAAATTTAATTAAACGTATCATTTGCTTTTGTTTTAAAGAGATTTTTTTATTTTGTTGTTGGATTTTTTTTTAAATTTATTACTACTGATTAAATTGATTATCTCATAAAAAAATTGTGTATGTGTTTAACTATATGTAATTATGAATACAATTTTCTAAAATATTTTTTAAAATGCTATAAATACCCATGTTTAGATGCATTTCGTCTTAATAATAAATTTCTTTTCAATAAGACGATTTTAAAGAAAAAAAAAATTAAAAAATTATTAAAATAAAAAAGTGGTTAAAGTGACGTAAACTTAAGTCTTAACATACTTACAAAAAAGAAAAAAAAACAGGATTTAATAAAGAAATAGAATAAAAAATTAAAGAAAAGTTTAGAACCAAAAATGAATGTAAGTTTAAAACTCTAAGTGGTAACTTTTTAAATTATTACATTATGTAATTGTGTGCGAATTTAATGGTTTACATGAGTAAATATTTGTGCTGAAAAAATTAAAGTATTTTTGAATTTATATTTATACATTTATATTTACATATTTACAAGCATTATTCTGTTTAGTTTAAAGTTATAATTTAAAACTTAGTTTCGTGGTTAATTGAACTGAATTGCATTGCACAGTGGAAAAATATGGAGAAGAAGCATATCTACAGTTTAAAGTGTTTTCAAAAGCTAAAGCGACTAAAAATTTTAAAAGTAAATGACTGATAAAATAGGATTTCTTGGACTTTGCTTAGAATTAATAAACTTAAATTTTAAGTAAATTTCGAATTGCAGCTTATTGAAAATAAAAATCTATTCTTTTTGATTTCTGGGTTTAAATATAGAACAGGTCTAGGGCTCTTTTAGTAGTGGCTTCCAGGACTGCAGACAAATTAAGGATTAATCAGAGTTCAAAACATTTTAAAGCGCCGAAATTTTTTACAAAAATATTTTATTTTGAAGGTGCTTTTATACAAAATGTATTTTATTTAGGCAGGCGTGGATTTAGAGGACAGAAAAAAGAACCATCCCCCCCCCCCCCAAACGTTTGAAACTTCATGTTTGATTTAATAAATAAAAACATTGGTTGCCATTAAAAATTTGTTTCATTAATTTGAATTGGTGGCAAATCAAATACAAATATCTGAACTTCGGCAAGAAATTGAAAATCGAAAACGTTTGTTGTCTATTATAAAAACTAAAATTTTCCTTGGAAGGCATAATGCACCTCTCCGTGGACATCGAAATGATGGTCCTCTGCTATCTTCTAAAAATACAAGCTCAGAAGGTATTTTTCGTTCTCTTCTGCGATTTTGTATATGTAAATGCTGGAGATAAAATTTTAGGCAACCATTTCCAAGCTTGTCCTATAGATGCCTAATATACAAATATCGAAAACAATTCAAAGCCAAATAATTAAATGTTGTCATAATCTTATTTTAGAAATTATACTCATAAATATTTATGACGCTAATTTATCAGGAAAAGCTAAATTTTTTTAAGCTTCAAGGTATTTTAGCGTAAACGAAAAGTTAGTAAAAGAAAATTTAACGGGTTTATCGACACATTTGCAGGGGCTTTAAATAATAGTGGCGATGACGTCGAAGTGTCAATTAATGCGAACTCACTATCATCAGTAGTTTTGGGACTTTTCAAAAACGGTGATCTTGATTTGGAAAATTGTGTAGTAAATAGAACTGACGGATGTCCTTTGATGTTGGCAGAAAATGGAGCAGTAAAAAAATACAAGAAACCAATAAATTTATCAACTCGATATCGGAAGGCAACGAGGTACCAATAATACCAAAAGTTGTATCGTTTGTTAAGAAAACCAGCAAATTTTCTTAAAAACATAATCTTAAACGTAATGCAGTTTTTTTAAAAAATTTATTTACAAAGTTGTTGGATCGCCATGACTCTATTTTACAATTTGCAGTAAAAAAAAAGCACATAATAGAGTCATCGGAAAAGATACCCGAGCTTGCGAAAAATATTCATAATTTTTATTTCAATGTGGACCAGTAATAATACAGCTGAAAGGTTATTTTCCACTCTTTGCCGTAGTAAAGCATGACTGTGATCAACCATGACAGAGGACAGGCTTAACGGCTTAGCAACGTTGCCATATCACAATAAAATTTAAATTAACAAAAATTTCGTGCTTAACAAATTTGCTTCAACAGGAAACCATAAATAATTAAACTAATAAAAATGTTTTTTTGCTTCTTATTATTATTATTTTAAATGAATAAAACAGATAAAAGATAGTTTTCAAATTGTGTTCTTCATTTGGGACATTCTTGTAGTAAATTAGCAATATGTTTTACCACACTTGGATGTTTTAATAAACTAAGTTGCATAAAATTTTATTTCTTTTAACTTTAAAGCCTTTAAACAACTATTATGTGTGTACATGCATACATATATACAACGATAAGTTTATAATACATATGTATGTACCTTAATTTACTTTCAGAGCTCTTTAAGAATTGCCATCATTGGTCAGAGTAATTTTGCGGCCGATGTTTTGAGTTTACTTTTAGAGAAAAATTACAATGTTGTCGGTGTATTCACTATACCAAACAAGGGAAATAGGGAAGATATATTGGCAACTACGGCAGCTCAACATAATATACCGTTATTTAAATTTTCCACATGGCGCCGAAAAGGTGTTGCCATACCAGAAGTTTTACAACAATACAAATCGGTTCAGGCTAATTTAAATGTACTGCCCTATTGCTCACAATTTATACCAATAGAGGTAATAGATGGTGCCAAATTAGGCAGTATTTGTTATCATCCCTCTATTTTACCACGCCACAGAGGTGCTAGTGCTATTTCTTGGACATTAATAGAAGGGGATGAGGTAGCTGGTTTTACCATATTTTGGGCTGATGACGGTTTGGATACTGGTCCGATTTTGTTACAAAAACAAGTGAATGTAGAGCCGGCTGATACTTTGGATACTTTGTATAAACGTTTCTTATACCCAGAAGGCATTAAATCCATGGCTGAGGCTGTCGACTTAGTGGCCAGGGGTAAGGCTCCCAGGATAAGTCAGACGGATGTTGGTGCTACTTACGATCCGGCCATGTTTAAGATAGAAAATCAATATATTAATTTAAATCAAAGTGCTGAAAGAATTTGGAATTTTATAAGGGGCTTGGATTCGGTTCCCGGTGCTTTGGCATGTGTACTAAATGAAAACGAAGGTGAAGAAACTATAAGATTATTTGGTGCCCATATGTATGAGGATGGGCCTATTAAGCAGGGTAAGCCTTTGATACTTAAAGGTTTGTTGACTCCAGCTTTTGTACATAAACGTGGTTTATTAATCCAAGGCACTGACAAGAAGTTTGTAAATATACGCCGCTTAAAAAAAGGTTCCAAAATGATTAATGCTTGCGATTGGTTTAAACAATCACAGATCCCCCTAATTACTAACTTTACCGAAGATGAATTAACAAAAAGAGAAATTCTATGCAATATTTGGTTATCGATTTTAAAATGCCCTATTGAAGCGGATACAGATTTTTTTGCAGCCGGAGCTGGTTCCATGGATGTTGTTAGATTAGTGGAGGAGTGCAAGGAAGCTTTCGATGTTCCTTTGGAAAACGAACAGGTGTTTATGGCTCCCGTATTTGAAGAGTTTTACAGTGAGATTGTTAAGACCTTAAGAAAAGGCTGTTCAGGTGATAATCTTAAGGTTCATTATGATGGTTTTGTTTTGAAAGCAAATAAAAAGGAAATACCCATACCCACACAACTGTTTATTAATGGTCATTTTGTGGATGCGGAGAATCGCAACTCAATGGATATTATTAATCCCGCCAATGAGGACATTATCTGCAAGGTTGCTTGTTCTTCACGTAATGATGTAGATAAGGCCATTAAGGCTGCCCATAAAGCTTTTTATGGAACTTGGCGTCAAATATCGGCTAGGCAAAGGGGGCAACTTATGCTTAAATTGGCCGATCTAATGGAAGAACAAAAGGAAGAGTTGGCCACAATCGAATCTATTGACTCGGGAGCTGTATATACTCTGGCCCTTAAGACACATATTGGCATGTCAATAGATGCTTGGCGTTATTTTGCTGGCTGGTGTGATAAAATTCAAGGATCTACTATACCCGTGAATCCAGCTAGGCCCAATAATGTGCTAACATTTACCAAAAAGGAACCTATTGGGTTAGTTAGTATTAGGTTTTACCACAACTTAAATATTAAATTAATACTTAATGCTTCTCCTTTTTTTTTAGAGTGGTTGGCTTGGTTACACCTTGGAACTATCCTTTGATGATGTTGTCTTGGAAAATGGCTGCATGTATAGCAGCTGGTAATACCTGCATTATTAAACCAGCCCAAACTTGCCCTCTCACTGCCTTAAAGTTTGCTGAGCTTACAGTAAAGGCTGGTTTCCCACCTGGTGTTATAAATGTGGTAGTTGGCACTGGCTCGGAAGCTGGTCAAGCCATTGCTGATCATGGTTTAATAAGAAAATTAGGTTTTACTGGTTCTACAAGTATCGGCAAGGTAGTTATGCGTTCTTGTGCCATTTCGAATTTGAAAAAGTGTTCCATGGAATTAGGTGGCAAAAGCCCTTTAGTAATATTTGCTGATTGTGATTTTGAAAAGGCTGTCAAGCATGTAAGTTGTTTTTCTTCTGGCGAAAACATTACAAAAGTTTAATGATTTTTTGTTTATAAAAATAGGGAATGTCTTCCGTGTTCTTTAATAAAGGTGAAAATTGCATAGCAGCTGGTCGTCTCTTTGTGGAAGATAAAATACACGATGAATTTGTTAGGCGAGTAGTGAAGGATATACGTTCTATGACAATTGGTGATCCTCTCAATCGCTCAACGGCCCATGGTCCTCAGAATCATCGTGCCCATTTTGAAAAGCTAATTGAGTTCTGTAAACGTGGTGTTGAAGAAGGCGCTACTTTGGTATGTGGTGGCAAGCCAGTAGCAAATATGAAGGGTTACTTCTTTGAGCCCACCCTTTTTACCGATGTAGCAGATCATATGTATATATCACAAGAGGAGTCATTCGGTCCCATTATGATCATTACGAAATTTCATGGCAGTGATGTGGAATCAGTTATGAGACGAGCTAACCGCACAGAATATGGTTTGGCCAGTGGTGTTTTTACTAAGGATATTAGCAAAGCCTTGGAATTTGCTGATAATATTGAAGCTGGTACGGTGTTTGTAAATGTTTACAATAAGACTGATGTGGCTGCACCATTTGGTGGCTTTAAACAGAGCGGTTTTGGTAAGGATTTGGGCCAAGAAGCTCTTAATGAATACCTTAAGACTAAATGTGTTACTATAGAATACTAGATTCAGTTAAGAAAGTGTTAATAATGTAAGTTATATTTAAAATTGTAAATTAACAAAAAAAAAAAAAAAAAAAAAAGAATAAGTTTTGGATGATAAACTTTTTTTTGAAAACGAAAGTGTTTAAAAAACTTATTGTGGTCAAATGGTTTAAACTCTTTGAAAAATATTGTAAGAAAAATAAGTGGTAGCGTAAGCACTGGATGTGACAGCTCAAACCCAGCATAGCCTTTGCTTACCGTGTAAGTTAGCAAGTAATTATGGGTTGTGCGAGTCACTATTTACTTTGTGACTAAATAACTAGTTATTTTTGTTTGAGTTGTCTTGAAATTCACAACCTCCACTTACAAATGTGATTACGAAAATCAATCAAATAACTAGTAACACGGTAGTAATTGTAAAATGTTGTACAAAATCTATTTTTTAATTATATTTTTGCGAGTATGCCCACATATGTAAATAATAAAGGTTCAATTATATGTGACTTACCTTAATGCCATAACCATAACCGTTGCCATAAAAACCAAAACTGACTTCTATGGTTATGGTTATGGCGTAATGGTGAAAGTCACCTATGATCAAATACAGTGTTGCCCATAATTTTTGTTCGAACAGCTGTTCACTGTGGCTATGGTTAAGTCACGCATAAATGAACCTTAAGGCCTTTAGCAATACTCTGTCGTCAAGACCTTATTACCTTGTAACCTATGAAATAATGGGTCTCATGCATAAAAAATGAGCTTGAGCTCGGACTTGATTTTTTGAGTAAAAGGTGCTTGTCGTATGCATAATAAAATTTGATGTATTTGCTTTTACTCACTGCTCACGTTTGATCTCGTCTTGCTGAGTTTGAAGTAAGTTAGATAAGCTTGTGCTCATTTTCATATGCATATAAACAAGCTTTTGCTTTATTTTGTGAGCTCTTGCTCAAATTTTGTTGAGCATGCCTTTTAGTTGACTCGGGTAAACTAAAAATGAATCATGGCTGAATATTTTGTGCCACAAAGAAATACAAAATACTACCAACAGCGTAAAACAAATTTAGCAAGTGAGGATAAAAAATTATACAGGTTTGCATTTTTAATTATTAATTTTTTTATATAATTAATAATTAAATGATAAATACATAGGTTTGTTGATAGTAGCATCTGCTGGTTGGCTAATTACTTTTTTGAGGAGTCAGAAGAAACACGTGGTGGTGCCCTCAGCAACATTGATAAAATTCGACTGTATTTAAGATTTTATGCAGATCCTGGATTCCAAAATGGTATAGCCACAGATGTTGGTGTCCATCAATCAACTGTGTCTTGAACTATTGCGGAAGTTGCGAAACTTATATCTGCCAAAGCAAGCGAGTGGATAAAATTCCCGAAAGATGCAGATGAAATAAAAGATGCCCAAATGCAATTTTTATGCGACATTTCATGTTAGCTATTTTTTTTTATTATATTTTTCTCTGTTAATTCAGTGGCAAATTTTTCCTTAATTTCTGTTAAGCTATATTTACACTACCTAAGTTCTCATCTGAGTTGAGTGTCAAAAAAATAAGTTTAAACTTTTATGAGTGTCAAAAAACAATTTGAAATTTTAATTTTTAGTATTACATTACATCTAAGAAATTAGTTTTAGTCCGCTAATTGTAAAAGTTGTTAAACTGGTACAAAGTGTATGGCAATACAACAACAAGCATTTAATCCGGTAACTTTTAAAAACTTAAATTTAAAACTCAGACGTTAAATAATTTGAAAATAGGAAACGTTCTATTTTCAACTGAGGTAAGGCAAAAATATTAACAAATGAAAATAGACATGTTATTACACTATAAAAATAGGTCTCAGTTGTGAAACTCAGATGACAACTCAGGTAGTGTAAATATAGCTTTACACATGTTTCTATTGTTTGTTTGTTTTTTTTTTTATTTTCTAGTAAATATTTGTTTTGTTTTAGCTTTTCTACTAAAAATTCAGAAATGTCAGTTTTTATTTTATTATTATTATATGATTCTACTTCACTTTCACTTGACGACATGCTTGCACTTCAATAACAGTTATACGTTTGATCTCCATTTGCTCAAGTAATTGCAATTGGTTTGAACTCATTTTTATGCATACGAAATTCAGCAAAAGCTGTTGCTGTTTGATTGAACTCGACTTACGAGCAATTGCTCACATGCCTTAACTCAGCGCTTTTACTCGTTTTTATGCATGAGACCCAATGAGAGCCTATTTCTCAAATTCAAAAGGTTTTACTGGGAAAGTTTTGCACATGCTTATATCGAAAATTTTTTTGTTGCAATATTGGAAAAAAAATTTAATTTGAAAGGATTACAAGAAACAGAAATTTCCGCTTTAAAATCCCTAATAACATATCATGACTACCTAAGACTGTACGATTGTTAGTCATTGACATGCAATCGCATAAATAACTCTACAATTAATATTAAAATTTTAACAAAATATTAATTTGTATATATGATTTATATACTTATGTATATACTTCTTTAACTCCTGTAAGGAGCATAAAGTCGTATGCATGGAAAAATTGATGATTGTGGTATATATTTACAAGTTAGTCAATGTTAACATCTAAGTTTTTATTTAATTATAGTAATTTTTTTATAAATATCTTTGAATGTATGAACATTTGGTATATGGTGTAGATATTTCGACTACATATTGATTGAATTTTTTGATTGAATGTTTAACAATTTCAAAACACACAAAATTACATTCATGTGTGTAAATGTTAGAAGTACATAATTTTAACTACAAACGAATCAAGCTAATAAAGTGGGTCATTTAAAGGTTATATTTGTTTTAATCACCCTCTTTTTCTTTTGAAAAACTTAAATCATGTCTATCGTTTATAGTTGTAGCTTCCTTCTTGAACTTTTTTTATTGGACATTCAACAATCAGTGTCCTAAATTATAGCAGAAATTCTTAATAGTGTTAGCCTTAAAAGATACGCTAACATTCTATTATTTCAATTGTAAAAAAAATATTAAAAAACCAACTACTTCATGGCATGATTGAGGTCAGCAGCTGTTATAAATAGTTCCCGAAATTTAGTGTATCAAAATTTTTAAAATATATTTGTTCGTTTGTATGAGGGTTACCACAAACTTCTCCCAAAATTAAAACTTTATACTAAAATCTCTTAGTAGCAGGCTTAAAGTTTCTAAGGTGTGATGTATCAAAAATTTTAGAAAAATGGTTTGTTGACTGCCGCTCTCAGTGCCTTTAAGCCCGCTATAGGCAAAAGCTTGGCGCAGCGCCCTTATGTTTTCCTTTAACTTACGTACTTGGGTCCACACACTGTGAACAGTTAAATATCATTTATTTTCACACGTACACAATCACACGTATACGAAGCATTACAAATTTTAATCAGTTTTAGATAAGCAGCGTTGCCCAATGAGAGAGGTTTTTTTAAACCGAGTAAGATTTATCTTGTACGATATTCTTACTTTTAGGCAAATTTAAGCTTAAACAGGATTGATTTGAGTTCGAAACCGTACTTAAACCGCAAGCTTAAAAAGATTGATTTAAGCGTAAAAGTGATTAACTCAAAATTAAAAAGTATTTTTTTTTGATTTACAGGGTTTTTTAAAGAGGAAGACTTTTATATCTTATTTTAAACATATTTAATATTTATTATTTGAAAATATTTTTTTCCAAGTCGAACCTGGACCTTTTCTAACTTCAACACCAACGCGGTACCATTGGTTTTTAAATGTTAAGAATAATATTCTTGATTTTAAAATATATTTTTTTCTGTGTACGAATTTGAAATGTTTAAATTATTTAAAAAATTTTGAGTGAAAGATTTTTTCTTATACATATTTCGGTCCATAGCTTACCGTTCTTGGTAATTTTAAATAACGATTGCCTTAAAAAGAGTTTTTGATAGTTTTTTTTTTACCAAAACTCGGTTTGTAGGATTTGTTTTGACAACAGAAGTATAGACTGAAGTGCTAAATCGACTTTCCTATTTTAGAAATTAAAAAGAAACATAGATATTAACTGGGATTGTTAAAAAATATTGTAGAGACTACGAACTGAATGAAAAACTGATATTTAACCTTGAAGGGTGTAAAAATAAACAAATATATTGGAAAAATATTAAAGCACCTACATTTTTATTTGGGAACTATAGTTTAGAAAAGTTTCAAAAAAAGTTTTATTACTTCTTTTGTTTTTTCGTTTGTTTAAGAATTAGATCATGTACATATGTACTTAGTTAGTTAATAACAGTTATTCAGATATTTGGTTCCTGTTTCCTTTTTGTTATACATTACATACCAAGTATGCACACATATGTATGCATGTACATATATTTGTAATGTTTAATCTATAGTTTAACATTTTTAAAGACATAATGTTACAACATATGTATATAATTTTTGTTTGTTTTGCAAACAATACAATTGAGCGAATGTAGCTTATTCTGAAGCTACTGAGGAAAAGCCAACTCAAATTACTATACAAATGTATTTGAAAATTAGTAGCATTTTATTTTCTGTATTTTTTAAGTTTAAATCGACTAAAAACTAGTTTACAGGAAAATAATTTTTTAACATGATCTAATTATTTTATAGAACACACATTTATTAGAAAAACAACATCTGTCAAGGCCGACTATAGTATACTCTACACAACAAGCCGGTGCCAATATAATAAAAAATGGCACGCAAGCTCAGGTGACATTTAGAGTTATCTAAAAACTATATAAAAATTTTTGGAGTTTGACTTAAAATTAAACATTTTTTCCCACTTTCGTCTGGCAACACTGTCAGTTACAACAAATATATTGTGTGTCATGAAACGTCCTTCAGCCTAAAGGGATTGCTTAACAAGTATGTACAAATAACAAAGGACAATAATAGAAAAGCGAATAAACAATACAATGCATAAATATACTTTAGTTACAGTATTGTGCAAAACAATAATACAAAATAAGAACAATGCTTATGGATATGTTTACTAAAAGCAATACAAACTTTTTACAAATAATGCCATTATAAATGGTGAAAAAAACGTAACTTGAAGTTATGTTTTTACATTCATATGCATATATAGGTAGAATATATAATATAAAATATACCTTCTGTAAAAATTAGGTTTTTAATAGGTATGCACTAATCGGTTATTTTTTTTTATTCAATTCTTTACTTTATCTTCTTTCAAAACAATCCATGCAGCAAATTAATAAACTGGTTCGTGTATTGTACGAAATTATTCGTTATTTCAAACCACCGAATCCTTGCTTAGAATAAATGAAATTTATGAAACACTTTTGTATATTTTACGAAATAAATTTAAAATTTTACAAAAAAATTTTATAAATAAAATCGTAAAATTTTTAATTAAACTATATGCAATTTCGTTAATATTATGAAAAATTTATTACGAACAATTTTTTTTACTTTTAAGAAATTACGATTTTCTGGTTTAAATTATGGAAAAACGAAATTTTGGTATAATTATATTATGATATATATAACGCAAATAAAAAAAACGAAACATTTTTGTTACTTTCGTAAATTTTCAAAATTATAGCCCAACTTTTTTGTAATAAAAGAACTACGAAATATCAATCAAATCAATAAACTTTAAAATAGTCCCAAAACTCGTTGCTTATGTTCTGCACAATATTGTCAACCTATTTTTTTAAGATTTTTTAATTAAAAAATGTGCTATACATATCGTTACCCCTTAATATAGAAAAGCCCTAACTCGTATTTTTTATAGGTCAAAATTTTCGTTTAATTCAATAAACGGTCTGCTCATATATCGCAGTTAGCCAGAAAAATCTCGACTTAAAAAATGCGAGTTAGGGCCTTTCTAAATTAGGGTAACGATATATATGTGAAATAATCATAGGTTTGCTTTTTCAAATTAAAAAAAGCATATTTTTACGAAATATCTAAAAAAATTAAGGACAGAAGCATGCAATTTGGCAAAGATTTAAAAAATCTACAAAATTTTGTCCAATTAGACAAAAGTGACACCTTAAAATTTATTTTATAAAAATTGTTTCATGTAATATATAACTTGCAAAACTTTGAGTACAATAATTAATAGGGTTGAGGCAGGTTTAAGGAAAATTTAAAATTTGGTTAATCAAATTGCAAGAACGTGATTTCTATAAAATGTGTTAACAGCAATAGCTGCGGTGCAGTACACCAAGTAGGTATATTAGATACAGCTATTAAAGTTTATTTTAAAGTGTTTTTAATCATTTTGATGGTGGGTGGGGATATGGAGGCTATGTATAAGGAAACTCTTAGATAACAGCTGAGAAATGACGTAAGACTTAAAGGGGAAGTTAATAAATGTTATAATATTTTCCTTAACAATTTAGCACAGTATTATAAAGTCAGAGAGCAAACTTACAAGGATAACGAAAAAAAATACGAAAAAAAATGCAAGCTGAGAAAAATATAAAAAAGAGATTTTTTGTTCGTATACAAAATAGAGAAGAGAAAAATATGTAAATCACGTGGTTATACATACATACAACATACATAATATTTTAAACAAATTAATTTCTATTAAAGTAATTTAATTGAAATTACGTTAAAACATGTTTGACTATAAAACTCAACCTTTGAAAGGTTTAAAAAAAATATTTAATAATTTAATTTTGTTTCTAATGAATTTTTTTTTACGATTTCATTTAGATTAATTCTTCTTCTTAGCTACTATTAAATAATTTTTAATCAATACCTATATTGTCTACATGCATATGTACATACACATACATACATACATACATACATACATACATACATACATACATACATACATACATACATACATACATACATACATACATACATACATACATACATACATACATACATACATACATACATACATACATACATACATACATAGAATTTTCCATTTAACTTTTATATTTTCTATTTTCCGTTATATTTTCTATATTTTCTTGCTTTTAACAAAATTTTTTTTTTCTTTTTTTGATATTTTTCTGCAAACATGCGCTTTCAAAACTTTGCACCTAGAAAAAATTAAACCATTTTTTTTGTTTGTTTTTGCCTTTTAACTTTTCTTCTTTGCATTTTAGGCACTTAATCTTTAGGGCGAGTTTATTACCAGCTTTTTTTCTCATTTTTCTTTGCCCTAAAGGTGTTGTTCTCTAATTTTAGTATTTAACCGTTATTTTAGCACTTTACTCTGTAATTAAAAGCTTTTTTGATTATAAACGAAATTGTTAAATAAGATTAACAATTTTATAGGAATTTTGCAGAAATTAAATTAGAAAATATTCATTTTTTTATAAAAAAAATTGTGCCAATGGACAAATATTATTTTTGATTTTCTAATTATTATAAATAAAAAGTATTATTAGAATTTAAAAACAATTAATTTAAACAAATTTTTATTAAAAAATACATAGTTTATATATATGTATGTATATGTGATTTAAACTATATAAAATAAAAAATAAAAGGGCGATTCCACACTAAACAAACAAAAATAGGGAAAATCATTTCCTTCTTAAGAAAACCAATAAATTACATCAATTGTTCTAAAAGGTGTTTTCTTAAAAAATATTTTTTTTTGTAAAAATAAAATATAATATATGATTAAAAACACTTTACGTAATTTGAAAAATTTTGGTCGTTCGCAAGAAGTATTTTTTTAATTAAAAATATTTAAATGTTTGATATATATTAGTAATATTCGTAATATGGTCATATGGTCCCACCCATCACGATAGAATTGGCCAAATGTTAAATGCACTTTTTAGATAAAAAAAAAATTAAAGTAGACTTATTCAAATAAAACGGACAACTAAGTTTAAGGCGTTTTTATCATATAAAAACAAAAAAAAAAAATAAAACGAATTGTCCTTTTTAAATTAAAAAAAATAATTAAATTCCTGATTATTGCAATTGGAAGTAAGTTTTGTTCTTTAATAGCGTTCTTGTCTGAAAATTGTTTGCTCGAATAATAAAAACCAACAAATTTGCAAAGGAAATGTTTTGCATTTAATAGAATGCATCAAAATTAATATGTCACGTTCTCCGCACTGGAAATGCCCATACATACATATGTTTATACATAATGCAAACAGATCCAGAAGACTTTTATAGTAAAAGCATCTTCAAACGTAGTATTTGCAGTTCAAGCAAAGAAAAAATGGCAATGCCGGTAACGTAGCAAAAATAAGAAGTGGCAAAGGATATTTTTTGCTTAAAAAATTTTTTTTTTGTCTGCAAGAATAACTGTTTATTTTAATTGTTTTTGCAGCAGAAATTTTTTTTCTGCTTTTAAGTATTTTTTAGAGTTATGGATGGAAATTAACTCAAAGACAACAAATTAAATTAAAAAAAAAAATAATTTTTATATTATAAAAAATATCTAAAATTTAAACATTACTCAATTTTGAATATTTAAACTACCAAACTAGATATTTTGAAAATAAAATAAAAATCGAGATGGTGTGCTTCACTTGACCCTCCGGGTTTCTTAGTGCTTGTTCTTTTTTTCAAAAATAAATATAATGTGCGGTCTCTAGCTTTTTTAAATTCTTAGTAAAAAAATAAGCTGTTCAAATATATTTAGCTATTTATATTAAAGAATACTTATGTTATTTTACACAAAAAAAATAAATTTTTTCATATACATATTTAATTTAAAACTTATTATACTTCTATAACGGCTTTTTACAATTAAAATGTAACAAAAATTATTTAGCTTTTTTATGTTGTATTCGAAGAGAAAGCAACCCCTTAGATTTAGCATTAAGTTAAATAAAAAAAGCTTTTTACTATTGACTCTCTCCCATTTTAATTTTTGCTCCCATTGTGCTAATCAAATACCAATATACGTGTGAATGTATTTGTATTATGCCAAGTACTAAACGACATGACTTACAAAATTTTATGCACACATACACACACGCACACAAATGATTCCAGTGAAAAAGAAGCAGTTTTAGAACCTAAATGTCGGCCCTTTACCCCCCTTGAAATAAAGACGGAAGTTCAATACTCGAATTCCACTAAATATTTTTGAACATACAGAATAAACTTCTCTTTCAGTTGCAGCACAGACACTATCATTGGCGTTTCATCTCTGGACGACATACGGTAGAATATTGAATACGGATTAAAACCTATAGAACCCAAAAAAATATTAAATAGATATACAGATTGTGCAAAAATTATGTGCATACATATGTATGTTTGCTTGTGTGTGTATATATAAAGTGTACCTAAAGTGGAAGCAAATTTATACATTTAATAACTTTTAACAAACAATAAAGGGATATTTTATTATGTTTTAAAATAAAAACCTTTTCGAATTTAATTAAAAAAACATTAGAAAAAAAGAAAAACTATTAAATATGACTGAGAGTGTAAAGTGAAAACTTCTGTGTTAAAAAAAAATAATCCTTGTAACACTTATATACATACTAAAATTCGATTTTTTTTGAGTCTAATAGAATTAAATTTCAAAAACATTTACTTTTTTCGAGAAGTTAAAAAGACAAAAACTATCAAGACATAATTTTTAAAGAAAAATAGTTTTGAGAATTAAAGAATTATGTAAATTTTTTTTGACTTAAAGTTAAAAAAAAATATTGTGTAACCATTTCATATACATTATTAACGAAAAAAATCAATAAATGAGAGAAAATTTAAAATAACAAAAGACTTAATGATTTTAAATCATTTTAAACATAAGTTAATCCAAACAATATGTTACAGGCTATAAGAAAAAAATTTATTTCTAATCTTTTTTTATATTAAAAAAATTTTAAACATTTTATGAAAACTTTTTCCAAAACTTATCCTACTTTGTATGCACAAGAGACTTAACAAAATTAGCTAACGAGAGATCCTAAAAGTAGAGTAAGAGAGAGCCATAACTGTTATGCATTACACATACAACAAAAATTTTCTTGAGTATGTATGCGTACAAGGACTTTTGTCTTTAGAAAATATACAAAACTGTGGTTTTATAAAACTTTTAGTACCGATTACCTAAGGCATCCATATCTATTCGCGATTACTTTTTATTAAATTTTTTTTTTATATATTTATTAATCCCTATTTATTTTTAAATCTTCCTTAGTTTTTCATATAATTTGAATTTTTTTATTCCCCACCAATTATCGTTTCTCTTCGTTTTGCGCATTGCTTCCTCAGCTTAGCACTTTTCGTAAGGACCTAAGCTCATTTATATTGTTATTGTTCTTGTTTAGTTTCGGTTAAAGAGAAGTGTTATAAACCTTCAGTATTAGAGAAATATAATAAATGAGGCATAAAGAACGAAAGAAAAAAACCAAAACAATCAAAGTGAAGTGTACGAATAACGTTTAATATGTGTCAGTAGGATAGATTTGTTTGTGTAAGTGCGTTTTAATGTGTGTGTTGTGCTACTGATTTTTTTTTACAAAACTGGAGTAAAATTTGCATTTAATTGCTCAAATACCAATAACGAATACGATTTAACTCCTTGAGTCTTTTTATAAAAATATTTTTAAACTTTAGAAATCAGTATGTGTTTTTTTGTTTGTGAATCAAAATTGAGGATTTAGTAACGCATACTGGAGAATATGCGAATGCATTTTGCAGGGATGTGAAACATTCAAAGCAAAAGGTGTTAAAAAACTGTTTCGTAATAATATTTTTTTGTGTTTTTTATGGAAAATTAAAAGAAGGACGACACACCCTCTAATAAAGAAAGGAATAACATTTAAATTTTAATGAAAGCTCAAATAAATGTACTTTAATGCTTAACTATTGTGTCAAAACTAACCCTTCACAACTTTTGTTTTGTTAATTAAATAAAGTTTTTTGACCGTTCTTGTCAAAATGTCATAGAAAATATTTTAAACCATTTTTTGCTTGCAATAAACTGTGTACGCACGATATTAACGCAGATTGTCGAATTTTGAAAATTGGTTTGGGTTCACACTATCGATGCATTATATATAACATTGGGGCGATAGTGTGCTTTTACTTCAAAACTAGCTTTCCTTCTGTAATGGTTTAAAAAAAATGAAAACTTTTGGAATATTTATTACGAAACAAAACAATAGTTGTGCTTTTAAAGGCTTTGAAAATCTTTCACATCTGTCATGGGTTACACGCCAAAAGTTGAGCATTTTTTCAAAGGAGCTTAAAACTGCAAAGGTATATTAATACAAGCAAATTTAATATATTCGGAAAAGCCAAAAAAAAAAAAATAATATGTTTAAACAAAATGAATAAATCTGACATTTAATTTATCTTTGTGTCAATATATTTAACACTTATACTTCTATACACTTTAAACCGACAGTCCGACTGTTATAATATGGCCTGTAACAAAATCAGAAATCCGTTATGCACTCTTAAACAGTTTTTTTTTTTTTAATCCTTCTCTCTTTTTTTATTACTTTTTTCAATAACGGTTAACAAATTTTTGCTATTTGCCTTTAGACATTTTATATCTTTTAGTACATTTTTTTAACATCAGTTGTAAGTCTTAGAACTACCTACTTATATAGATGGAAGTATGTAAAGAGCAGCATAAACACGATAAAAATATTTTAGAACTGAAACCGAACCTAACAAGGAATTGTAAGCAATGGTCGTATAATTAATATTCAAATATAGCGCTCTGAACAGTATAGGAAAG
Source organism: Melanophora roralis (assembly GCA_963583895.1). Classification (NCBI taxonomy): domain Eukaryota; kingdom Metazoa; phylum Arthropoda; class Insecta; order Diptera; family Rhinophoridae; genus Melanophora; species Melanophora roralis. The sequence goes on along the minus strand of OY757188.1, from coordinate 3,100,021 downwards.
AATTGGAGAACGAACAAACCAAAAAGAAAACAGCGAGTGAATATAAAAAAAACAATTCTTTTCTTTAACGGTTTGTGCTCGATTACATAACTGTCTTCTTTAGACAAAAATTGTTTAAAGGAATAAAAAACTAAAGAAATAAAGCTCGAAAATAAAATATTTAATTTAAAAGGACTGTATGTTTATATAAACTAAAAAAAATTATAAAATTTAAACAAAAAGACATTTAATGAAATTTTTTGAAGATTTAATACAAATTGCTGTGCTTAATTCTTAATAAATTTATAACTTGTTTGTTCTTTTTAAAAAATTTTTTTAGGTGTCAAGTATAAAAAAGTTAGTTAAAAAGCTAAATTTACCAAACCAATATAAAATTTAATAAAAAATATTAAGCAAAGTATACACCCTACAAGGCCAATACAAAAAAACCGTTAAAAATGTTTTTCCAACACAGTTGATTATGCGACAGCTATAATAACCAATCAAAATAGCATCATAAATTAATTTTAACTGTTATACGAATATTAAATATTAAAATAATATATATACTAATAATTAATAAAGTCCAACATAGACTTAGTCAACCTTCCAACTTTCGCACTAAGACGACATAAGTAGTTCAACAGGAAGGAGTCGTAAAAAAGAAACAAAAAACCTTTAATATATTCAAAAACACATAATCTTAACTGTTCTAGACACAAAAATTCAAAAAAAAAAAACGAAATATATAACCTAAAAAACAACACATATTTATACAAATATAAAAAATGGCCGACAAAAAGAATGAATATTATTCGCCACCACCTAAAATGGGCAAATGGCAGGGCTTTAAAACATTTCTGTGGAACAGTGAAACTAGTCAATGCCTGGGTCGTACCGGCGGCAGTTGGGGTAAGTAGTCCTTATAAAAAGCATATTTGAATTTTTTTTTTTCAATTTACACGTACACAAAAGCTTATATATCGATTTATTAAATTTTCTATTAGAATTTTGTAATTGCTTTACATAATTTGTTTTCCTTATGCTAAGTTAGTTTGAATTTCCATATGTTTCTAAATACCGTTGCCACAACAACCATAACTATAACAAGGGCGCTGGACGCATGTAAAACATGTACACAAGCCATAATCATTAAGTTTAACACAATGTAAGGTGTACTTGTGTTTAAATGGAAATCGCGTGTATAGTTTTTGAATATATTTTGAAAAAACACAGCACGATATTTTTATATTATATTATTGGAAAAGTAATTAATTAACATTAAAATCCTTTTATTTTCAGGAAATTAAAATTAGATAAGATATATAGAACGTTGCCACGCTTATGCTGCAAAAGATTTTAAAACTTGCTTTCAACTAAATGCATAAATCACAATGTAAATAAATCTAAATATCCTTTAACCTTATTTCCATAAAAAAGGTAGTTTATTTTTTATAAAGATAATTTCAGCTTTTTTGAAATTTTTAAAACATTTTGAAAATGAATGTTTTATTTTTTATTCGCTGGTTAGTTTAATGGTGCTTTCTTTTCTAAGGAAAAGTGCTGCCACTTCCTTTTGTAGCACTTTTTTTTAAACTAATTAAAACCAAGAGTATAACAAATAGTTAGTTATTTATTATACTAAAAAAAATACATATTTTTTTGGCTTCATTTTAAAATGTTTCAACAAAAACAAAAAAGTTTAATAAAATTAAATATTACTGTTTTTGTTTTTTAAATAATATTTTATTTCATGAGTTTTTTTAATATAAAATTGGTTTGAATGTTTTTTTTTAATATTATGCAGCTAGAAAGATTCTTCCCATTTTCAAAAAAGAAAATGTATTATGTAAGAAACTATGGTTAATTGCATGTAAATGTTATTGATACAATATTTGTATACACAATGCGGCGGCAAAGTTGTTAAACAAACAATTAAAATTATAAATAAAGTGATTTTATGCGACAACACAAAGCGTTCTTAAAGAATTGTAATGTTTATTGTATTTCAATTAACAGATGAACGTACATGTGTATTAACAAACATATGTACATCTTAATGTAAATTGTTACTTAAACAATTTCAATCGAAAACACACTTTAATGAAAATTCGTGTTTATAAATATTTTCTGATAACAAATGGGTAAAATATACATATGTATTCTCACCTTAAATCCAAAAGGCCCTTATCTTATTGCCTTTTCACATTTACGTACATTTTGCAGGGACGCGTAGAAGATGTTGAAGGTGTAAAACTTGCAAGTTTGTATGGGCATGTGTCATTAAGAAAACTAATGGCAATTTTTTAGTTCATGTTTTTCACCTCTATCGCCAAAAGCTACCAAAATTTGTTTTTAAAATGTTGCTCTCGTTTTCAATTTCGTTCACCAGTGACGGTAATAAAAAGATCATGGTGAAATTATGTTGATCATGTGGTGTTACGAGTACGGCTGATCTACTTTTTTAATGCATAAATCGAGGCTGGGTTGTCAAAGTTGTTTACTTTTACATATCTTTATTGACAACTGAGCCAACGAAAATGAACATTTTATTCACCACAATTTTGTTGTTGTAGAATTACCATCTCCTGATGCATTAATTCGCCCTAAAAAAGATGTTATGTGTAACAAAGGTGAATTAATGTATCAGGTGGTGGTGATTCTACAACAACTAAATTGTGTTGAATAAAATTTTCGTTTTTGCTATGGTTTTCGTTGGCACATGTGTCAAAAAAGATATGTAAAAGTAAACAACTTTGACAACCCAGCCTCAATTTATGCATGAAAAAAGTAGATAAGCTAAACAGGGGAATTTTTAAATTAAGATTGAAATAATAGTAATAGTGAAGCGAATGGAAGTAAATGTATTCTGGTTAATTATACTTTAATTGATTTAATTAAGTCTAACAACTCGTTTCTATAAAATGCATTAGAACATGAACTTTAGATATTATGTTTAACCATTTTTCGAATAAAATGTCTTTATTATGTGTGTATTTCTTAAACAATTAAGTTATTATAAAACAAATGTGAAGAAAAAATTAATTAAATACATTGGTTTTTAAAATACCCCACCGTGTTCATATAAATGTCAAGAACATCGATAATTACAAATAACAAAACAAGAAAGCAATAACAATAATAATAAAATTATTTAAACGAAGAAAATGTAGCAACAATTATGCAATTAATGACGTTTTTGTTGTTATATTGACTTTTATTGAAACGTACAGACATTCACATTTCCCACCCAGCAAAATTTGCCAAGAATGTCTGTCTCAGACAAGTCTAACAAAAATTGAGGTTGCAAAGACAAAAAAGCCCTCTGCATATTTTACAGTTAAGACATAAACCGAAATTAAAACAAAGCACAAGTAAAGAAAACCATACAGACATATTTGTGATAAATCGATGATTACTTACGTCGTATGTAAAAATGCTCATACGTGTCTTAAAGATATTTAAAATTCGATTTAGTCAGACTTTTCTGGCGTAGACAATGTCGGCCAATCTTGTTGGCTGGGGAAGTACTTTAAAAAAAATTCCCTCGGAACTGCTTTTCATTTCCAGCTGTTATAACAACTTTAAACACGGGCGCAAATACGTACAGATGTACATTTTACAATTACGTCATATCAAACATATTGATCGTATTTTTTTATCTTATCACAATTGTCATAATTGTTTTATTCGTATCAGTGATTTTAATTGATTATTGTCAGATAATGACGTTGTATTTATAATGTAGACAATTAACAACTGATTTACTGCCAACATGATTGTTTATCAGGAAAGTTTTAGCAAAAACAAGAAAGAAAGTTGTAGTACATGAAGCCCGACTATATCGATCCCTGTGCGTGAAATTATCGTATGTTACAAAATTTAACACATTACTATTTTTACTACATTTTTTTTCTTTTTCGCTGAGAGCATTCATTAGCATAAAATTTAAAATGTGTAAAAATATTCGATTGCTTAAAAAAATATATAATAACTTTAAAGGAATTGTTTGTATATTTCAAAATATAAAAAATTTTGGCACACACGATATTTTTGCTCACAAAAATTTTTAGAGTGTTTTGATATGCTTGGGATCTACGATAAGTTTTGAATTAATTAAAATAACATTTAGTTTAAAAAAAATTCCGAAAAAATCAGTGTTATTAATTCGCTTCATTTTACGGGTTTAAACGTTAACAGTTAACACGTTTTATGCAGGGGAACTTAAAAATGGAATACGCCACTTAATGTAATTTTTGCCATTTTTTTCAATACTTTGTATAAAAGCCATTTCTAGCCTACTGTAACATAAAATGCCTTTTTTTTACAGTCTGTCAGTTAATTGTTTTATAGAACAGGTAGTATCAGGGCACACTAAACCAGGTAATATCAAGGCGAATTCATAAAATTCGCCCTCAGCATTTCCTTTTTGTGTTTGAACGTGGGAATGTCAAAAAAACTTAAAATTTCATACAAAATTAAATATTTGTAAAAGTGAATATCGTTAAATTTATTATAGTCAGCTGGGCTCTTAATATTACCTGTATGAGAGTACCTACCCTGAAGGGTACAGTAGTACAGGTAGTGTTAAGAACCCAGCTGATTATGAATTCGCCTTGAAATTTTCTAAGAGTCAGATTGTCAGATTCAAGGCACATTCAGCAAGGTTGACCCAAGGCGAATTCAAAAAATTAGCTCTCTGCATTTCCTTTTTGTGTTTGAGCGGTAGAATGCCAGAAAAATTTAAAATTTCATATAAAATTTCAAGTTGATTTAAATCAGTTGGGCTCTTAATATTACCTGGTTGAATGTGCCTTGGTCAGATTTATTAATTTTGTTTGAAATTTATAATTTTTTTTATATTCACTTTATCAAACAGAAAAAGCAAATGCAGAGACCGAATTTTTTGAATTCGTTTTGATACTACCTGCATTAGTGTACCCTGGTACCCTGATACAAAATTAATAAATCTGATATTCAATCACTTTTCTAAATGTTCATAATCAGCTGGGCTCTTTATATTACCTGAGTTAGTGCACCCTGTAAAGACTTACTGATGCGATGTACTTTGGTTACATAACTAAAATGGTTACCGCTTTAATATTTTATCAACAGATCAACTACCGAGTATAGAACAAATTTACATAAAAAAGTATGTAAATTTCCAAAAAAAAAACATAAATTGCGATAACTTGGTGCACAGGGGTCGATATTATACCACACACCACATTTCATTTTATCTGACGTCAGTATTGACACCTCCTAAAATTTTTGCTTTTATTATTACATATATATGTAATCCATGCGGCGTTATGAGTAACCACAAGCGAGTAATACGCCTATTGCAGTTCTTACAAAAATTACCCCGATTCTGATCGATATCGAATACAAGTATTTTATTTAAGATAATATTTAAATAAATAAAATTAAATAAACAGTTTCTGCAGAACTCCCATTAAAGAAATCAAAAATTCTGTCAAAAAAATTTGGGTCAAAATTATGTTACCCGATTATTATAATAGATTTCAGTAATAGATTCTTTATAATAAATATTTGCAGCACTTGATTAATATTTTAAATTTAATTTTGTATGTAAATATGTATGTATGTATAGTATGTCTTTCTTATATTTTGTGTTAATTTTTACTACAATCAACCCAAATTTCTATGGAAAAAAAATTCTCTTATTACGTATTTCAGTTCAAAAAATTATTGCTTAGTCAATTGAATTTTGATTAGCGCTTTACTTTAAATTTTAAATTCTTTAAAATAACATCTTATTTACAAATACATGCATACATTTATACACACATTTTAACTCATTCTTTTGGAAAAAGAACAACAATCTTGTTTATTTATACAAAATGATTAATTGGCATTGTACACCATGCTCGTCCAGTTGACGACATCAGCAATTTTAAATCGATTCCAGGCAAAAAATTAAACTCAATATAATTTGTGTATACAAACATAGTGCTAATAAATATAAACAAATAGTTTCTCTTGCGTATGAAATGTTTGTAAAAAAAAAAAACATATTTGCACTTAAAATAAATATCTCGCATCGACAGCATAAAGTGTTAATCAAGACAAATGAAAAATAGAATAAATATTTTAATTTAAAAACAACTTTATTATCAACAAGAAAGTCAAATGAATTTTGGTTGTACAAAATAATTATGGAGTGTAGAATTCCATACAACAATTTCTGGCGATTTTAGATTTTTTGGCACTATCTTTTATAACGGTAGCGGCACTTTGTATGTTGGTGGGAAGAATGACAATAAATTTTTATATATGTACATATGTATGTATGTATGTCTCTTTGTGGTTACGTTTATGAATAGTATAAAAAAACATCTAAGCCAATTAATGCAAAGTTCATAAATATGTACACTGAAAAAATTATTAAGGTAAAATCAACTGGAAATCTATCTAAAATAACTGAATGTTCATTTAAAAACCGCCCAACAAGATATTCATTAAAATTAACAAAATATTTCATTTAAATTCAGACATTAAAAAGTTAACTGACATATTCGTCTAAAATTAACTAGATTTTTCTGTCATTTACAGCTTAACACAAACTATCAGAAAAATAACAACAAAGTTAAATATTACCCAAAAATAACTGACAAAAATAACTTTAACTGAAAATCAGTATTTTTTTTTAGTTGAAGCTTCGAATTACTCTTCAAATCAGTTAAAAAAATTTGTATTCAAATTTAACTGTTTTTTCATTTAAAAACAACTTTACGGAATATGCACTTCCTAAATAACTTACAGTCAGTTACTGTAATAATTTTTTGAGTGTATGTATGTATATATACACTTTATGTCTACATAAGTAATTAAAACTGTAAATACCGTATTCTTTAGTAAGGGAAATGCAGTTCTCATAAACAGAAACATTCTTATAAATATTTGAATTAAATAACAGAAACGGAATCTTTCGTATTTTTAAAAAGATTTAAAAAAAATGTTTAATTTTCACTTATTGAGATTGCATGTATAGACAGGAAGATATAGTATATCTAAAATTTTTTTCAAAAATGTATCCCAAATCGATGTTAAAATATGTAGAAATTGACATAAATAACAAAAATTATAAAGAATTCTTCATTTTAACATATGTATATAAGAAAATTTTATATTAAATCCAAAAAAAAATGAAAAACTAAGTTTCAATTATGTTTCCAAATCTGGCATCCTTTCTTTTAGCATGTTTATTTTTAGTAGAAAAACAAATAAACAAACCAACACACACACATTTGCATAAGAAGTATACGCAATATAAATTAATAAATGTGTATATTCGTCATACGCATCTCTTTGTTATTGATAAGATGCCACTTTATTTACAAGTGTTTTTTAGTTTTTAATTTTTATCCACATTTGTATGCTTTTAGGCATTATATTTTTGTTTTGTATTTAACATATGTACATAAATATTAAACTTTAATATAAAGATCTACATTTATACCACTTTTTTAATTAATGCTTATTAGATTGTGGAATAAAAACAAAAAAAAATAAGATTCGAGAGCCGTTTTCTAAAGAAGACAATAAGGTTTTAATGTAAAAGCAGTGTAGATAATTTACTTTTGCACGCGGTATTATATATGAATAGAACTCAAGTTAATAAAATTTTTTTAATAAAGTATTTTGTAGGTCAACTACAAAAATCTAATAAGTGTGCCATTTTTTCCTTTGTTGTTGTAAGAAAATTTTGAAATTTTTTGTTTATTTTGGCTATGATTCATTTGTTTTGATATTTTACCTAACAATTCATTTTTTTCGTATATTTTTAAGAAATTATAATACATGAATTTGGGCCTTAATTATTTTAAAACTGTATACCAAAATAATATCTTATTTAAAAAAATATTAATTTGAAGCTACTCTTAGACGCTATTAATAGTAAAAAAATTTTTTGTAAATTAAGCACGAATTAAATCATTTGTTTTATTAATTTAATTAATATTTTCTAAGTATTTATCTTACAATTGAATAATAAGAGAACATTCGCCAATCAATAGAGAACATTCACCAATTTTCTATTTTATTGTGTTAATACTCTAATGTCGCGTTCCTTTCCTTGAAACACTAATTCTTATAAATACGCCAAGTTTGTTGCAATCAAGCAGCTGAAAATATTAATTTATATTTAAAATTTTGTTTGTTTAAAATTAATCAAAAATTAATTTGCAAACTAATCACATTAAAGATTATTTTTCTTGCCAAAGCATGTCACGTTCTCTATTTTAATTGTATTTATATGTGATTTTTTGATTGAATGCGTTTGCAAACCAATTTATTATAACGATTTGGTAACTTCGCTTAAAGAAATACTTCCTTTGTTGTTGAAGTGGTTAATTTAAGAAAAATTTATGTATAATGAAAACGCTTATTTTCAAAAATTGGTTTGCTATGTTAAAATTTGTACAACAGCAAGTATAGGTAGTTTAAATTTGAAAAATTTTTAAATTCTAATATAATAAAAGAGATGACAAAAATATTCATATAGATATTCAAAAGAAATCAAATGTTTCAAGTATCGAAAAATTGCATTTTGTCTTTTATGATAAATATTTGATTTTAAAAGCAGTTTAAACAGAATATGTGATGTTTGACAACTTACACAGAAAAAAAAGTTGATTTCAATTAAAATTTTTTATTGGATCTCAGCCTGCAAACAAATTGATAGTATCAATTAATAATTTGTATGTTTAAAAAGTTTGCTGCCAGTTTAGAGTCAGTTAAGCAATTTATTTAAAATGCTAAATAAAGCTACATCCACTAGACTACAGAGATATTGCATTTTAAACTAAGAATAATAAATTTTGATTTTGTTTGCAATTATTTTGAATCTTTAGTGCTTTTGTACTTTCACATAATAAATTAAAAAAAACATAATGTAGTGCATGGTTGCTGTCTTGTTGATTAACTAATGCGAAAATTGCCTTTAAAACCTAAATAAAAAAAATTTAAGCCGCTTAAGGTGTTAAAAGTTCAAAACACTAACTTCTTTGCCACTTTTACAAATTAACAAATTTTAAAGTCTAAAAAAAGTTGTAAAAACTTTTGAAATTGTGTGAAATTCTCAACATAATACAAAATTTTCTATATAAGTTAATAATTAAACCTTGGTAAATAGTGTTAAAAAAACAATTTTCCCGTTTTGATTTTTTTATTAAAGTTTAATTTTTATTATTTGAACACCAAGGGGTATTGTACTGTGATATTTTTATTAAAATTATTGTTATTTATTACCAATTTCTGTATGACGTGACTTGCAATTAACTATAGACTTGTTCTAATTTTAGTATGAGTTTTGTAAAAAAATAAATTAATAATTGCAAAATAATAGTTGATTTTGCAATTAGTTTTCAGACTAAAAGCAGCAAATAAATTTATAGTTTTTTATTATTAGCTTTTAAGCAATGCCGCAATTAAAAAATAGAGCGGCAAAAAATATAATTTTTTTGTACTCAAAACAATTATTTTTAAATATTGATGACGTCATGAGATATTGAACAATCGCATGTGCGTCTGTAGATATTGTAAAAAAAATTTATAGGGAATGAACTCAACACAAGTAATGAAAACCATGTGTAGTAATATAAACAATTTTTTAATTTAAAAAAATTTTTCATACAAACACACAACCACACATACATAAATGTTGTATATATGTAGAGGGTTCTTTTTTTAGTGACATTTGGGCAAACACATTTTTGACTACATTGTAAATTAAATCTGGCAATATGGCGTCAAGTATGGCTTGAATATAAGCTTCAAATATTTCAAGAGTTTTTGTGTACCAGCATAAACCAATAAAAACTAAGACGGGCTTAGTTGCGCTAACGATAAACTTGACGATTGCTCACTAAGTTGCCTATGTTTACCGTTTAATGGACTAAGCGCTCTTGTACTTTGCGAACAGGGCTTTTTTTTGAAGAAAATTTCCACAATTGAAAGTCATTGCTCTGGTTTAAAACGAGTTATGATAACTTGTCAAATCTTATTGAATAGAAATATATACATAGTTAGACATTCTCAGCTGTCAAACCAAAATTATTGATATTAATAGTTCTTATGCAGCTAAAGGAACACCCGTTACATATACATTTACATAAAATAACCGTTTGTTTGCTTTTTAGTTGATGTGTATATTAACCAAACATAAGTACATATGTAAATAGTTATTTGAATACACACATTGGAGACAACTTTATTAAAATTAAAAAGAGTCACAACTCATAAACCATCTGAACAATTTCTTTCTTTTAATTACTTATTTTTATATATGACTGTTTTTAAAAATATTGTTTTAGCTTTATAACCAAATTATTTTAAAATGTAAAAAAACATTTTAGAGCAAATATAATTAAGCCTCAAACTAAATTTTTGTGTTCGTTAAAAAAGATTTGACTGGAGAACTAGATTATATAAAATGAAATGATTTTTAAAAGTTTAAGTTTAGCTGTTGGGATTCAGTGAGCAATTATTTTTATAAAATTTAAATATTTTTTATATATTAATTACTAAAATAAATTGAAACGGTATTTTACAGATGTTGTCCTTGCTCCGTAAGTGCCCAAAATTCAGTCCGCCGTAGTACAAACAAATTAAAGTCAAGCCTGTTAATTTTACAAGTCTATTCGAAGTTTACCTTTGGCCTTTTGAAACCCCAATTTTTTTATATTTTTATCCATTTTTTTGTATTCAAAATATGCCTTGTTTTCAAATAGTGGTCAAGGTCATATTTAAACCCTCTTAGAGCGGCAGTTAGAACGCGTTTGTTAATAAGCACTATAATATTTTTAATTAAAACGTTAAATTGGTACTATATAACATTTTTATACATTGAGCCATGTTTGTCTTTTAGTATTTTAATTTGTTTATTGAATGAGGGTTTTCACACTAGACTAATTGTGCTGGCATAAAATCGCAGCTTGTAGGCTTTTTCGGTGAAGAGAGTGGTTTTTGCTTGGCACAATTTTTCAACCAGCTTCAACCCCGCACAAGCAGAACAAAACTTACACATGGCAAACGTGAAATAAACAAAGAGAATACTAACACACACAAAGCTGTGTATAGGTGCACAATTTTATGCCAGCATAATTAGTCTAGTGTAAATACGAAAGAACAAAATTTTGTGCGGATTAAAAATTAGTCTAGTGTGAAAACCCTCAATGACAGAGCAAATTTATGGCTCGTCAAGAAGAAGCTTTATTGATACGTCTTGACGAGGCGTACAATTGATGACAAACTCAGTACATAAAAAACCAGTATAAAAATACCGGGTTTTTTTTGTTTTAATTTTTGATATTTTTCTAGGCATGAATTGGTCTCGTCAAGACGTACATTAATGACAGCATGACCAAGATGAATGTATGTAAATACAAGACTTTGAAAAAAAGTTAAGTTTTAAATTTTTATAAGTTAACAATAACAAAATACATTTGGTTGCAAGTTTTGACTGTAAAAGTGTTCAATTACTTTTAAATATTTTTGAGAGCAATTTTAAAAATATTTCTTTTTACTCTCTTGTTGCTAGTAATTGCTGGAAAGTTATTGAACACAACTATTATACATAAAAACCGAATTGTGAGGAAACTTTTTTTTTGTTAAAAGAACATTTCATATCTTTGGCATTAATTTTGGTTTTTGACTTCAACAGACAACTATGTGCATTTATTTTCATACATATACATATATGTATCCATTTAAAGCTAAAAACAATTCTCCTTTTTTATATTATTTGCGACCTTTTTTGCCCCTTATTTACTATTCATCGATTTGAAATTAAATCTCCATAAGTTCCTTAAGGAAATTGAAAAAGAAAACTGAATTAAAAACCATTTCATGGACAACAGTAAAAAAAATAATTCAATTGATTTACATGCATACATACATTCATACATATATGCATACAGGGCTTTTCAGTGACGCTTAAAATATATACATACATACATATATACAACATGATTTAGTTATATAACAAATAAGTGTCTATATTCGGCTCGCCGACACTTTCATACCATTAACGAGAGGGCTTATAGTGATTAAGGTTTTTTTTTCCAAAATTCATATAAGTAAACAAACACATTTCCATCCAATAATTCTATCAAACTTCGTTTTTTATAAAGGACTCTGACCTACTGCGGTCCCCTTGTATACCGGCAAGGATGAATATACCATCCCGTTCTCGACCCAATAATTGTTTTTTCCTATAATAAGAACAATTTTTTTTAAAACTTATACATATTTTAAAAACTGAGAACGAAATCACTGAAACATATATACCATACACATACATATGTATGCAAAATTGATCGTATGATTGACTCTGTGATACTAATGATAGTTTGATACCAAAAACTGAAACTTTGTTGAATTTCAGATAAATTTTTGTATTTATATGAATTCAGACATTTTATAGGACCGAAAATAAATACTGTAGAAATTTACTAAGGCACACAAACTGCTATATACTAATACATAGGTATTAATCTTTATGTATGTAACCGAGTGAAGGATAAAAAAAAACAAAAACAAAGCTAAAATCAAATATAATCCATACGAAACAGAAAAGGTGAAACAAAATATAGTTAAATAAAATCTATATTATATTTACGTATGTACTAATGTACATATGTATGTATGTATGTACGTTAGTTTTAAAATATGATTTATGGAAATTAAACTGTATAGCAATGTGGGTAAAATTTTGTATCTAAAATCCATCTACACAACTGGCTCTCCAATGAACTTTAACATTTAAACGAAAGTTCTGGCCAACAATTTGATTAAATAAAACCTAAACAAGAAAACTGTAGAAAACATAATCTTAAAATAAAGCAAAAAAAATATTTTTTGTTATCAGTTTTATTAACTTAGGTAAGCCAATTAGTTATATGGGCAGTTTAAAAGTATTAAATAAACCTTATTTCAAAAAAAAACTAAAATCTAAACCTTAATTATTGAAAAAAACTTTTTCATTTTATATCCAAATTGCCTGCAACAAACAGGGACCTGCGCCTTTCATTTTCAAAACTTTCTCTTATATAAAGTCGTATGACACATCGTGCAAGAAAAATTTATATGTATGTGTTTGTATAAGTATATACAATACAATTTTCCACATTATGCTCTTTTTGAATTCTCCTTGCTAAAGTTACGTCATACCAAAGATATTTATTTTAAGCAGTTCCCTCTTCCCTCCTCCCTCGCCCAACAAATTTTTTTAAGTCCTTGCTTATGGAGCTGGTTGTTTGCAACAGCAATAAATTGAATTTATTTTTTTTAGTATAAACTCTAATGTTGTTTTATTTTCTTAATGTGCACCTTAATCTTTTGCCATTTATTTACATTCACTAAGCCAAAAAGGCGATAATAAGCTTAAAATAAATAAGGATATTTAAGTAGTTAATAAATATTTTGTTTTTATTTTTAACAGAAAATAAAATATCTTGTGTTGCTCTGTTTATTAATATGACTTAAATTTTTTTTCAAAAGTGTCTTAACTATTATTTTAATTAAATATTTGGGGTATTCAAACGGGATGCTATTAAGTCATATTGTCTTAAAGTTTTAATATTTTATAATAGCTTAAAAAAGATTGTTTTTGTGCTTAAAAGAAAAAAGTTTTATAATAATAAGACTTTTTTAACTGTGTTTATTGTTTTGTCATATGCAGTAGAAACCTAAGCCGGGCGGCCGAAACTCTTTAGTGAAGCCGTTGATATAATTAACAAGTCGCAGTCATTTATTTTTAAATACTTTTGAAATTATTTATTTTTCTGTTTTCTCCAGCAGCTGATTCAAATTTAAAATAGCACACTTAATTATGAGCGGATGCTTACAACAGTAGTATTTTTCGTTTTATTTTTTTAAGACTTATGACTTTATCACTACCTTGTGAATACCCTCATTATTTATTTTTAGCGAATATTTAAAAATTTTTTTTTTCATTTTATTAAGGAGTGTAATCTAAAGCAACTCAGAAAACATTTAAATTAAAAAGACAATTTCCTTTACAAAATAACCTTTCAAGCAGAGTTAACTACTGGTGTTTACTCCAAGCCATATGTTTGTACTAGGCACGTATGTATATATTTTAGTAATTGCATAAGTATAAGTGTAATTTTATTTAAATGCAGTAAAATAATAAAGATGAAAAGTCTGAAACCTACAAAAAGTAAATGTCAAGTACGTAGAAGGCAATTCCACGTAAAACGGCCAAAATTGGGAAAAATCGTTTTTTTTTTAAAAATCGATTAATTTACGTTTAGAAAAAAACGAAAATGATTGATATATAAATAAGTTGTTTTATAAATAATGTTTTATTTCGCAAGAGCTCAAAATAATTATATACTGCTCTCATACGGCTCTTCTTTTTTACATTTTGGTGAAAATGTCACACCCGTCACGTTTTAAAAAGGTTAAGCAAAAAGAGTTTTTTATAGAAATAATAAATCAAATACAATTAAAGACTTTAAACTACAGTAAACATCAAAAATATTTAACCCATTCTTAAGAATATTTTATACAATTCGATCATAAAATCGAAATTCTCTAAAACTAAAATTTTCTAGGTCACACCCGTCACAGTCTTCAAGTGTTTACTGTAAGCAGAACTTGTGATTTTCATTCTCTACTTACTATTAACTGCTTGAAACATACCATCCTTGAAAACCGTAGCCTTTTCCAAAATAAAATTTTGAATTGTTTAAGTTAGAAATAAAAATGTGAGCAGTATGGTCACACCTGTCACAATGGGATTGCCTTTATATGAATGTATGGGTGTGTTTTTTTACAATGTGTGTAATTTAAAAAAACTTTGTGGAAAGCTTGCTCATAGTAATGATTGAATTTTTTGGTTATTTTGCTTTCATTGTTTATGGTTTTATTGGTACTCGGGTTGTGTACATGTTAAACCCGTTTAGTGTTCGGTCCACAAAGACCAACTTGGCCGTCGTTGCCTTATATACAAAAGCTGGGTTATAAAATGTTGTAGGCTAGTTCAAAAAGAACTATATATATTATTATATATATTTAATATATCTGTAATATTACTATTTAGTAGATAGCACTTTAAACACCAGGCAAAAACACCTTAACGTTTAGAAAAAAATTTATAACATTTTAAAGACAGTGGTTCCAACTAAATTTAATTTTTCTAAATAAATCAAAAATAGTTACAACTTCACAACATTAACTTTTAAAATTAGTAAAAATAAACAATATACATAAGTACTTATTAATTTTAAGATTTAAAGAATTTAATTAAATTTCTTTTCATTCTTTTTCTATGAAACCAAAACTCTTGTAAAAGTTATGATTATTTATAACCTTAAGGATACTCACAACAATCAAATAAACTAAAACTAATTTAAGCACTATGAAATGTCAAAAGTTTTATTTTATTTGACATAATAAATAAAGTTTAGTTAACTTTTACTCACACACACAAATTCAATCTCAAATGACACTTTTTTCTATAACATCAAAGATTAATAAGAAACGGATAAAGAATATTGGAAAATGCTGAATATAAATAAATTATTTCAACTAATTGATTAAGCAAAAATTTAGGAAATACTGAAAACTTTTGTATGCAGAAGAAACAAACTTTTCGACCATTAATGGAATGCAAATTCTTGGATTTTTTAAATGGGGCCAATGAAAATATTGGTTTAAAATAAACCTTTTAATTAAAGGAAACATTTATTTAGGATCTACTTAATGTCTTAAGAAAGAATAATAAATTAAAATTGTTAAATAAACATTTAAGCAAAATTTTTTTTTGTTTTCCTAAAAACACAAAAGATAAATAGTAAAAAACTAAACTTATAATAAATTTTCTTTATAATTTCAGCAAAAATTCTGATATTTTATGTAATATTTTATGCGGCACTAACTGGATTCTTTGCTGCCATATTTGCGGTATTTTATCAGACACTGGAAATAAATAAACCAAAATGGACATTAGGCGATGGTTTAATCGGAACAAATCCAGGTGAGTTTAACTTGGTAACATCTTTGACTGCCCTACAAAAAATGAAAAGGAAGTTAATTAACTAAAAAAAGATGTAATGCATAACAATTCATTAAGTTAAAATTTTTTCTAAACAGTTTCGTTCAATTAGATTTCTTAGTAGTAAAAATTGCTAATATTTCTCTTTTTTCTATAATTAAACTACATAAAAATCTTACCATAATGTCATGTAACAATAAACACATTTGTTTTTACTTAAGCCATAATAATTATTTTAATTAAATTTGTATTTTAATGTTTGATAATAAAATTTTAATGACACTCCCATTGTTACATATGGGCAAGGTCCTTTAATTCGATTAAACAAAATTATCTACAAACAAACACTGATAGCCATCCCAAAAATGTAATTTTTCTTCCTTCTACTAATTAAGCAGATATTATTATTGGTTTTTTTATATTAGATTTTAAATTGTTTTCTGTATACGTGCAAGTGTCACTAATGTTTAAACACGAAACAAAAAAAACATTAATTAACTAATTGGATTTTGGTTTAAGGACAAGCCTTTCTTTTATTTATTGGAATGTTAAAAAATAAAGGAAATAAATTTAAAAAAATCAATATTTGCATAGATTTAATATAATAACTAAGAAAATTTAAAATATTTTTGTATTTATATATTTTTTTTAAATTTTCTAGGTCTAGGTTTTCGACCAATGCCTCCAGAGGCAAATGTTGAAAGTACTTTAGTTTGGTATGAATCAAATAAGCCTGACAATTTCAAATATTGGGTAGAGGAAACTTCAAGTTTCCTTAAAGGTAAATAAATATGCGTACATATGAACATAGGAATATACACAACGCCATTAATTTAAAAACAGTCACAACTCAAAATATTTATTTTTCACGGTAGCTTTCTTTTTTGGTTATAAAAACATGATTTTAGTTTTACAACCAAATTAAGTTTAACTGTGAAAACCTCCTCTTGGAATGAAGTTTGCTGAAATGTTATTGAAATTAATATATTCGTTAAAGATTTTATAAGGAAACTGGGTTAAAAAAACAAGTTTTAAAAGAACTTTGAGTTGTGACTGTTTTTGATTTAGTGTTCAATATTTAATTTAATATACATTGATACAAAATTAAAAAATTAACAAAAAATTTCTTTTAATTATAACATTTAATAAAATGAAACGTATGAAGAAATTTTTAAAAATAAATTTATGTCGTTTCGTTTTAAAAGTTTTTGGTTTTGAATATGATTTTACAATTTGTTTTTTGTTTTCTTGTTTACATTTCACATTTTGTTTGTAAGTATAAGAATTTTTTTTAAGAAACACTCCTTCTAAGTATAGGCTAGTGTACAAACATTTTTAATATAATAAAAGTATCCTTCCAAGTATTGCATTTTAAGCTTAAAAAAATATTGTATTAGATTAGATTGAAAAAAAATATATTCTGCAACTTATAACGTAAAATTTCATGCATTCACTTACCCAGCCTATGAAGATTTACCCAAAAAGAATCAAGTAAACTGCACATTTGAAAATCCACCACCCGAAGGCAAAGTATGCGGCATTGATCGAACCCAGTTCACACCTTGCACAGAGGAGAACCATTTTGGCTACAATCTTGCCAGGCCCTGCGTATTTCTTAAATTGAATAAGGTAAGAAGATGGTGCTTATATTGGCAAGAAGCTGAACATTTTTTAGATTCGTTTTTTAAAATTTTTTTGGTTTTAAATACTTTATAATTTTTCAATTTAATTGTTGTTATTTTATTTTTACTTTAATTTAAGATTTACAATTGGGTCCCTCAAGTCTACAATGACACAAAAGATTTGCCTACTGAAATGCCAGCTGAGCTTAAACGACACATTACAGAGAAACACAGTTTGAGACCAAATGAGGTGAGTTTTTTCAATTAATCTGCATACTTATGATCAACTAATTAGTTAATCTTATTAAAAAAACCTCAAATAAAAATTTAAACTTCTTATCAATTTTCTTGAAATTACTTAATGTGCCCTGCGGCAAATATAACTCACATGAAATTATGTATGTGAAGGTTGCGTGTTATAAAAAATTAAGTTAGTGATTAGTTTTAATTACATTTGGCGAAATGAAGTTAATCTAAATGAAAGCAAAAAAGAAAGTAAACAAGTTTAAAACAAAAGCTAAACGCTTTAAATTAGGATAAAAGGATGTTGATTTTAGAAAAACATATGACTCGGCCATTCTACAATAAAAAACAATTGTTTTAAAGACGCTAATAAAATTGAAAATTTGCTGAAACCGCTACATATCATTTTTTTTTAATAAAAAAATGTTTGCATCTCGGAACCAATTAAATAAAAATCGAATACTAACGTATGGAAAAATTATCCTCGAATTGAGTATCGTTTATTTGCCTCAATTAAGGTACCTTTTCACGGTAATACAAAGTAATTAGATTTTGTAGAATCAAAATATTATGAAATTCTCTCCGTGTTTAAAAAAAGAGAATAAAAATCTGTTCTAACTATTTTTCATGTTTACACGGATGAGGTTGGTAAAATCAAAATCGGTTGCTTTTTGTCACTTTCCTTTTGGGGTAACGCCATATGGTTAAGGATCAACAATATTAACAAAAACAACATGAAAAAAATCTGCTTTTATTTTGATTGTTTGTGTATTGTTTCATTAAGTGTAGCCACCTTCATTAGATGCTGTAAGTGCTGCCAATCTTTCACACCTCTGATGTGATGAGAATACACAAGTTTCTAAAATGGTTTAGAAAATAAACTTTTACCGAACACTTGTCAAATTTTGCATCCGTATTCTCTCCTACCCAATACATAATGCTTTTACATGATGAGATTTTGTATTATCCCACAACATTTTTTGACATATCGTAATATAAGTATTACCGTGTAAAGGTACCTTTAGCGGCAGAAACCGAAAAAAATCTAAAAATGCTTGTATATTTCTAAATTCACAAACTTAAATGTAAAAAGTACAAACAAAAAAATTTACAAAGTACTTTATGTCCACTTTTTTACTTTAAATGTTTTTTAGGAACCTTGAAGTCATAAAATCCAAAATTATCCGAAATATAAAAGAAATACTTTTAAATAATAAATTCGATTTCCTGTCTCTTAATTTTATAATAAAAAAAAAAAAATAAATAAATAAATATCAAAACAAAATTATTACTTTAGATTTTTATTCTTTTTTTCTTAGCAGAAGTAGTTGGTATTTTTTATTTTTTATAAAAATTAATTTTGAAAACAATAATCGTTAGTTTTTAAAAATTTTTTTATTAAGGGTGTTCACAAGGTAGTCATAAAGTCATATGTCTTAAAAACATAAAACGAATAAATACTACTGTTGTAAGCATCCGCTTATAATTAAGTATGCTATTTTAAATTTAAATCAGCTGCTGGAGAAACTAGAAAAATAAGTAATTTCAAAAATATTTTAAAATTAATGACTGCGACTTGGTAATTATATCAACGGCCGCCCGGCTTAGGTTTCTACTGTTTATGACAAAACAATAAACACTGTTCAAAAAGTCTTATTATTATAGAACTTTTTTCTTTTAAGCACAACAACAATTTTTTTAAACTATTGTAAAATATTAAAACTTTTAGGCAATATGACTCGATTAATTAAAAACTAAACAATTATTTCTGTAAAACAATGAAAAATAATAATTATTTTTTGTCACAATAATAAAAATCAAAAAATAATAATTTTTTGTTAAAAAAAATAAAATTCAAAAATTTAAAAAGCAGTTGATTTTTTAAAAATTTAATTTAATACCATCTAGATGGTGTACTTCACTTGACTCTTCGATGTTTAAATTCCAACACAACTGTTATTTACATCTAATTATTACTTAATATGTTTATTTTTCTCTTATTTTAGACCAACGTTGTTTGGATATCTTGCGAAGGTGAAAATCCCGCTGATGTTGAAAATATTAAGGCCCGTGACTATTATCCACGCATGGGTTTCCCATCCTACTATTTTCCTTTTAAAAATATTGAGGGTTACATACCACCAATTGTAGCTGTGCAATTTACCGTTGAAAGTAAGTAAATAAAGTTGGCAATGCCACTTAAGTATGTATATGAAGACAACAACAAAGCAAGTATACTTATACATATAACAAAAGACAAATTTTCTATCTCTAATTAAACGTTTAACATAAAAACCTTTGAGCAGAAAAATCCTAAGGGAATTAGACACACAAAAATACCATAAATATTATTGCTATTGCTGGCTGTTTAATATAATAAACTTAGTTGTAGGTAATTAAACAAAATGATTGGCAATTAGGTAATCTCTGTTTCTTTTTTCTCTTATAAATTTAAGTTAATTGCAGTAAACTAGTTTTTATTTGAATTAAATTAACCGTTTTACTATTTACAACATATTATAACTGTCAATTAAACTTTAAGGCTTTTCGAAACTATTAACCTTAAAAAAGGAAATCTCCTCAGGAAAACATTAGTTTTATATATGGTTGAATTAATGCATTAAAATCTTGTGCTCATATTCATATGAAACAATTATCAAATAAGCCTTTTAAGAGGCTTTAATATTTATTATGAATATGGGTATAAAACTTCCACTTTACTTAAACTCTTTTAAAGAGAAAATTAAAGCACATACATATATAATTAAAAATAACAATTTCCCGTAAAAATACTAAAATAAAAGAAAAGATTTTTCTATTTTTCATAGTTAAACTCTTACTTTACACAAAAGGAATTGGTAATTGTAAAAAATGCTAAATTGCTTAGCAAACAATAGCTTTTAGCAAACATGAGTTAAAATGCATTAAATACATGCAAGTAAATATGGGGAAAAATAAGGTTAACATGTCACATCGATTCATGCAGAAAAGTGAATTGAAGAACAAGTATTTAACCGCCCATAAATTTCGTATCAAGAATAAAAAGATATAATAAGTGCGTTAAAATAAAAACAAATTTTAATGGTTATATCTGATGGCTTTTAATATTTATGCTTTTAAAGATTGTGACGCCATTAACTTTTCGAGTTTTGGAATTTAAGTTGTTAAATTATTTAGTTTAATTCGAATAAAGCTACAACCCTTTAAATCACATTCTCTATAAATAAATTATTGCAAAGCAGTGTTAAATGTCCTTAAACATATTTTGATTTTGTTAACTTTGGTATGTAAAGTAGTTGGCATCACACCCACTTTTAAATACGTAACTACAGTTGAATTTAGGCTAATCGATAACATAAAACTAACACACATACCATTACACTAATCCAATACTAACAAAGCACTTACTAAGTAGAGAAAAAAACACCAAAAACATGTATCTATTTAGTAATTTTTTTTTGAGTTTTTGTAATAGGCTCCCATTATTTTATAGGTAACAAGGTAAGAAGTCGTTACAACAGAAAAACTATATTTTGTAAAAGTGCTTAATAACTACATTTGTAGGCATTTATGCAAAAAAGGATCATGAAATAGATTACAGTTTTTTTTTGTTTTTAAAAGATTAAATTTCTATTAAATTTTCCGTTAATACAGGGGAGTTAGTTATTTAAATGATTTATGTAAGCACATTTGTAAGCGGGGGTCGTAAATTTCGGCGCAGCTCAAACAAAAATAAATACACAGAAAGAAAAAACACGTTCTAAAATCAAGGATTTAATTCTTGAATTTATTCAAAATCGTACTAAAAATGTTTAAGTTCGCGCCATACTGGGGGGTTTTAAACTATAACACGAAATAAAAATATAATTGGTACATTTTTTTGATATAATTCTCTTACGTATGTCCTCCCAAAATACGTAAGCATTTTGAAGTATACCTGTCTTCAATATTACTCTACCTTACCAATATTTTGCATAAATGTCTAACTTATACTAAATACAAATGTTATCTATCAGCTATCGAAATATATTTACACATTAGCAAGTCTTTTTTAAATAGAAATAAGCCAAACGAATTTTGTAAAGTTTGGTTTGTTACTGACCGTACTTACCGCAATAGGCGTTTACCCGAATATCAAGTTAATCCCTTCAGGAATGTCACCAGGTCATCTTAACCTGTCTACACTTTGCACATACGAGGGTATTTAATATAAAATATATTGTGGTGTAGGGTATAATAGAGTCGGGCTTGGCCGACTATAACTTTTTTACTTGTTTTTTAATTGATACAATAAAATAATGATTATTATTATTATGATTATTATAATTATTATTATTATTATTATTATAATTATTATAATTATTATTATTATTATTATTATTATTATTATTATTATTATTATTATTATTATTATTATTATTATTATTATTATTATTATTATTATTATAATTATTATAATTATTATTATTATTATTATTATTATTATTATTATTATTATTATTATTATTAATATTATTATTATTATTATTATTATTATTATTATTATTATTATTATTATTATTATTATTATTATTATTATTATTATTATTGTTATTATTATTATTATTATTATTATTACATATTATTATTATTATTTTTTTTTTATATCAGGATTTAAAAAAAATAGTTATTTCTGCAAAAAACAAAAAAAAATATTAATTTTGACAAAAAAAACAAAAGAAAAAAATTAATTATTATTGTTTTTTTTTTATTTTTTTAGAAACGTTGACATACACGGCATTTATACTATGTTACTTGTAACATTTCTATTTTCTTATTCGTTTTAAAGAACTTCCAAAAACGTCAAGAATTTACATTATGTTACTACAAACGTGTCTCTTTTTTATTTTTTGTTTTGGTTTCGTAGTTTATTCTTCTTCTTGAACGTTTTGACCATGGTACACTTACCTTACAATTACCTTAAAGGTAATTGTATCATGGCATATACGAAAGAGAATAAAGAAAAATAGAAAAAAACGAAAACGTCAAAAGCGAAACTTCAAAAAGTAACACGAAAAACAGAAATAGTGTTACTTTTGTAACGTCTCTGCCTTCTCTACCCAATTTCCCCACAAAAAAATGTAACATGTTACAGTAACGTGTTACAAGTAACATAGTCTAAATGCCGTGATAAGAAAATATTTTCTAAATTTTCAAAAAAAAAAACTATTTTTTAACTTTTACTTTACAAATTTGATTTACATGAACTATTTTTCCATGAAACGTGTATTTTTTGATGTTTTTATAAAATGTGTAGTGAATTTTTGGCAAACAATTTATTATGTATTTCCAATTTGTATGCTAATTTATTAATAATATTAAAATATGTATAATTTCATGCAAAATCAAGTACATGTATCAAACAAACGTTTAATCTATTCCCATACATACACACATACATACTCACACATATAAATATGATTGTAAGTATGTATGTCCCTTATATTACAAAAGATTTATAAATACTTTTATTTTAGTTAAACAAACAAATTAGTTAAATAAATATCAAACCCCTAGTGAATTATAAAACGTGTATTAAGGATGTTTGCTTTAAAAAGAAAACAATAATTTTATGCCAAGTACATATGTATGTATGTATGTATAGAATGTGTGCATGTGTTTTTAAGAGAAGACAGAGTGTTCACATGTATTGTATGTAGTAGTTAATAGGAGTTTTAGCATTTGTAACAATAGGATAGAAAGCATGTATGTATGTATTATGTGCGGCGAAAATATCGATTTTTTTATAGAAAAGTTTAAACTAAATACATATACACAAACATATGCATAAAAGTATGAATAAACATATGTATATACCTATAACTGGATGTTAAATACAGTACAGAAGAACAACAAGAAAACATGAAATATATGTATATGTACATTTATTAAAAATATCATTAAACAAAAACAAAAAAATCTACAAGGGAACAAACAAGTTATCCTACACTTTAGAAAAAAACGGGCATCATCTTAAAAGATAAAATATCTTTGGTAAAAAAATCTGACTTCCGTCAAACAGCAACATCAACTAAAAAAAATTGTTTTTGATTAATATCCTGGCAAAAAAGGAAGAAGAAAAAAACACCATGGAAACACAATTTTTTTTACAAGTTAAGCGAACCGATATGAAGAAAAAAATCAAACAAATACTCTAAGGAGTGGGGGTGCAAAAGAAAACCATTATAATCTTCAAGGCTGAATTGTCCTTTTACACATGCACACATACAAATCTATTTGTACTTGCACATTTACCATTAGCTTTTTCTTTTTAACTATACATACATTCTTTTCGAAGGGAATCATTTATTCAATCAACAAAAATTTAATTTATACAATACATGCATACATACACAAACACACACGCATATTCTTAATCACATTTTATGTAGCATTATTTTTCGCTTTATTTTAACTTGTTAGAAAGAAAGAAACCTTATTTCTTACAACAAATTTTACAGTTTAAGGAAAAATAAAAAAAACGAATGTTTTTAACTTTGTTTTTATGCTAAAAAGCACCTACACACAGTCACACATAGTACAATATTTTTGTTTTTAATTGCATATACAAATATTGATTAAATGGAATTTCATTTATACATTTGCATAGATATACGACAAGAGTACTTAAACATACTACATACATAAATAATGTAACTGTATGTTAAATGTATATAAAAAAAGTATGTTTGATTTTGTATGTACTGTGAACTTGGTATACTCTTAAAGGTGGTTTTATACGAGATGTATTTTACACATGACTTTTCACTTTTGCAATCCACATGTAATTGCGTATGTCTGTCAAAATTGTCATTTTACAGATGGTTTACAATTTTTGCTTTCACACGTACGCATGTAATTACAAATAATTAATTATTACAAAATAAACAACTCACTTTTCCCTGTTGTTGTTCTGAAAACAGCTGATGACACATGCTTTGTCAGATGAAAATAGAACGCGCTCTAATTGAAAATTTGTCATATTACTTTTACATATGTGTTTCACACAAACAATGTTGCCACACGTTTTCACGACATGTATCAATTTTGCAGTGAAAAATTTGACAGGTCATATGTAAAATACTTTTGGTATAAAACCACCTTAAGTAAATTAATCAGACATTAGTGTCACTAGAGTATACTTCTGTATTAATTTTATATTTTTGTGATAAGGACAAAAGAACGTTATTAAAAACCTAACTTTAATTATTTTTGATTTAAGGACCCATATTAATTGTCAAATTAAGCTTAATTTTCAAAAATTCGTAATTTCTTTGAGGCTTAAAGAAGAAATTTACTTCCATATTATGGCCTTTAATTGCTTGAACACTTCGTTTTTCGCATAAAATTATTTTAGTAATTGCCAATTACTATGTGATATTGAAGCACAAAGAAACTGTTACAGCAGTTACAATTTGTTTGTGGTGATGATCGGTCCTTTTTTTAATATAGCCCCCATTCAAATGCCCTCCCGGAATAAGCATTTTGGGCTATAAATGGCTCGAATATTACTTTACCTTTTTAAGTTTTTGCTTACATGTTTATCTTTATGCCACCAACTGTTATACTAAATATAAAAATTATTGTTTTTTTTTTTCATATAGCACCATACATGTGTGGTGCGGAATATATAAAATGGTCGAGCTTGACCACCTTTACCAATCTTTATTGTTTTTAATTTAAAAGTTTGTTTAATAAAAACTTTGACAACTAAAGAAAATGTTTATAATATCCCTGCGGGAAATTGGTGCCAATTGGTCGACGTACTCGTCCTGTTACAGGTACAAAACATGAATTGGACAAAAGTTTTTGGTCGTGATCGGTTAAAAAGGCACACATCAAGTAACTGGTTGAAAGGTGTTAAAGAGGTTAGAAGAAAAAATAGAAATGATGGTCCCTACACATTAACATACATCTGTTTTTATACATATACCACACGCGTATATAGAAACAAAGTAGATTAAACAGGATCTTAAACAATAAATGCAAAATTTGCTTGTATAGGATTGGCCTGTGACCTGTTCTGAGGTGTTAGTTTTGAACCAATTGTCCCCTCCAATGACAACGCAATGTAAAAGTGACAGGTTCTCTTCATATAAAGTGCAGGAACTAGAACCAGTCCCTACCCTAAGGGACCGTTCACGTCAATAGTCTTGGACCAGTCCACTTCCCCGTAGGGATAAGACTGAATTTCTATTATTTACTAAAACTTTTTTAAATTTGTTTTTAAGCTGGTGTCTTAATTAATATTGAATGCAAAGCTTGGGCTCGTAACATTCATCATGATCGTTCAGAAAGGAGAGGATCCGTCCACTTCGAGTTGATGGTTGATTAAGATCAATCTTCTGATCAATCAATCTTGAAAAAAACAGCAGCAGCCACAAAAACAACAACAGAACAACAGTAAACTAATAAATAATTAAAATGCAACAACAACATTTTCAGAAAGTTTATAAAAAATTAGCAAGATTTAAAAAGTAAATTTAAAAACTGTTAGAAAAAAACATTTAAAATAAAAAAATCGCATGGCATTATTATTTCACTACCAGAAAAAATTAATAATGCAACGAAATATAAGTAAAATATTACAGCAAAAACCAAAGAAGCAAAATAAACTAAAAGAAAATTTAATAAAACTAAAGAAAACAGAAAGAAAATAGTAAAAAAAACAGAATTAGAAAATAAAACTTATTTTTTGAAACAACAACAAAAAATAATTATATTTTTTCTAAAATTAAACGGTTTTTAATGATTTCTACACAAACACACAAACATTTAAATAAAAGATTCTGTTAATGTTAATACAAAAAATTGGCTGAATTAAGAACCACTGTTTATACCAATATTTTTTTGTTAATTTTGCTTTTAAAATGAAGGTTATTTTTTTAATTTTTTAAATTTAAGTTCTTGTTAAAAGAAATAAAAAAAAAACGAAAATCAGCGCAGCGAAAAATGATTAAACCAAAATAAGAAGATAACTGTGTACTTAAATACAGGGTACACTAATACAGGTAGTATCAAGGCGAATTTTAAAAACTCGCCCTCTGCATTTCCTTTTTGTGTTTGAGAAAGTTAACGACAAAAAAATTTAAAATTTCGTACAAAATTAATAAATTCTTATATATTTAATAATCAAATGGGCTCTTGATATTATCTGTATAAGTGTACTCTGACTTAAATACAAAACTAAAATTAAGTTCATTCGTTTACTCAAAGTTTTTAAAAATTTTTTAATATTTTTACTGGATTGCGTTCGTTTACACAAAATCCAGTAAATGAGAACACAAATTGAGAGCGCAAAGTGACAGTTGTCTTACTGAGTATTTAAAAATTTTTACTAGACAAAATTTTACTAGTAAAAATTACTAGTAAAATAAAACATATGTTTTCTGATGTAAACAAAAAAAGTGCATTAACAAACAGCTAACAAATTGAATAACGAGAAAAATTAAAATGGTATAAAAAGTAATTTAATGTTCACAGGCGAAACAATGGAACAGCTAAGAGATATAGTTAGTACTTTAAGTTTAGGGGAAAGAGTAAATGTAACCAGACAGGGCTTTGTTTTGCAAAATGCAGTATTGTATCTTATAGAATCGACATCTGAAAGCGAAGATGAAGAAGATATAAGTTTGTTTTAAATGTTAAAAAAAAGCCAGGATTTTTTCACCCTAACTTGTGTTTGTGAAAGGAAAGAGTATTACACAATTCTGTTCAAAGCTACTTCCATGACACGGTCCCGACCTATACGAATGTTTAGTTTCGAACACATTTTAGAATATCCAAATCAATTTTGTTGCGGCTTTTTCTTAATATTTACTTTTTTTTAAGTTGAAAAAGTGCTGAATACTTGGGTACTCGGTGCAGTCACTTATTACCCAAAATTAAATATTCGTGTTTTTTTTTACTAACGCTAAGTCTTTCCCTAGCAGTATGTATTGCTCCAGGCAACGTACAAAAGAATAGTCTGAGGCTCAACTTAAATTATACCGACAGACTCAGAATCACTTCCTTAGCCAAGTTAAGCATATCTGTCTGGCTGGGTGTCCATATATTCGTGTGCTCAAAGTAAAGCTAGCATATCTGAAAAAAAAAATTTTGCCATAGGGAGCAAGCCCATTGTTTGTGGTGGTGGTGATCGTAATAGACTTTAACCCCAAAACCAAGTTAACCACACTCACAAAAGTCAGCTTGTTTTTGCTTAAAAAAATTTAATGCATTTTTAGAGTAATCAAGTAATTGCAATATATTTTAATCTATCAGCTGTTTTGAGTAGGTAAACTTTTTGTTAAAATTTTCCGTTCGCGTACTTTTTACTTAAAAAATTGTAAGTGAGAGAAATTTGGTAAAATTACTCAGTATTTGCTAAGTTACTGGACTTTACTGGGAAAGTAAACGAATGAACTTATTATTGTAAAATTTGGTATGAAAAAGAAAAGAAAAATACATACAAACATACATTCAACAAAACTTCCTCTCTCTTTCTCTCTGTCCTCTCTCAAATGTTCTCTGTTATTAAAAAAATAAACTTTTTGGAAACATTATTATTAAATAAAACAAATCCCATTAAAGTAATAAACAAAAAAAAAACGCTATTAAAACACAACAACAACAACAAAGTGATGAACATCAATGCTGTCTAGTGAAAAAAAGAAAAAATAATTATTTGTTTGTTTAAATTTGTTATAAATTTAAGCTAAAACAAGTGAAAAATATTTAAAAAAAAATTACTTAATAAAAAATTTATAAAATATTGTAGATTTTTAAACATTTAAAGCATTATTTAGGAAATTTTCAAGTAAATAATAAAATAATAATAATAAGAGGCCAGCTAATGAGTCTAGAGAATAATGCTATAAAAACAAAAAGAAGCGAACAAAACTAATCCTCTTTACTAAAAAAAATATTTCAAAGAAAAAAAAAACATAAAATAAGTAAGAGATATACAAAAATTAAGTAAGGGAAGACCTAAAAAAATAACAGAGACAATTAATTATATATATATACACACACACACACACAACTTAAAAAAAAGGAGAAGATAATAATAACTATTTATAAATCAAAAACCGTTTAATATTAAAACCTTATTTGTTAAATCTCATTTCCTTTTTAAAACAAACATTTAATAAAAAAACACTCTGCTTTTATTTTCTATGTAAACAACAAAATACAACTCTGCTTCT
Organism: Melanophora roralis; assembly: GCA_963583895.1. Lineage (NCBI taxonomy): Eukaryota > Metazoa > Arthropoda > Insecta > Diptera > Rhinophoridae > Melanophora > Melanophora roralis. The sequence continues at coordinate 3,070,907 of OY757188.1, read as the reverse complement.
TTAGCTTCGTTTGCACTTAAAGGATAAAGTAATAAAGAAAACAAAGAAATTATTTTTATTAGAAATACACCCCACCACTACACAAATAAAATAATTTTCTGAAAAAAATATATTTTTTCGCCATTTATTACGGTTCTGATTTTTTCTCTACTTAAGTATTTTTTTCAATTTTATTGTTATTACACTATTTTAAAAACTCCCCCGTTTCCCTCCATTAACCTTTAGTGTAATAAATGAAAAAATACTTAATTATTAAAAAATAAAATAAAAAGAAATTAATAATAAAATAAAAAAAAACAATAAACCAACAAAAACATTGCATTGTCATTTTAATATTTACAAAAAACATTGTTATTTTATAAAAAGATTTGAAATTTTAAAAAGCTTTTTGTCCTGTATTTCGTAATATGCCGGCTAACGCTGGTTGGCGTAAATTCAAATATTTTTGTTCATTTTTAAAGTAATTTTAAAACATTACCGACTTAATTTCGTAATCAACAACTAGACCAACAATTTTTAAAATGTTTAATAAATTCTCAAGAAATAAAAAAAATAATTTTCAAAAATACTTTTTAAAGGCTTTTTTGTGAAAGCAGTTGTGTTGTTTTCATTAGCACAATTTATGCAAGTCGCTTAATGCAAGTTTTTAAACAAAAAAAAATGGAAAAAATATATGTTTGTATATGTATATTCTAATAACTGCCATTTTTTACACACAAACAAAATGTATGTGAAAATTAATCTTTTTGAGTGTTATGCAAGTTATAAAATATTATATATAAAGAAAACCAAATATAATAATAACATAAATATATAAAAACTCGTACTTAATACACAAATAAAGACGCTACGAATACATAAGAAACACTAAAACAAATAAGATGTAAAAGAAAATTTAATAAAATATTTTTTTCACAGCAATAAAAAACGGCAAAACAGCAAAATGTTATTAACGACAAAATTCAAAATTTAAATCCAGAAAAAAATTCAAGCTTTTAGTTCAAAATTTTGTTTATTAAAAGCAACAGGAATATTTAGTTTTTCCAAAAATCATTAAAAAGCAGCAGGGCATTATAGGAAAATTAAGATAAATAAAAAAAAACATTAAATAAAATTTAAGCTAAAATTAGCCTTTAAGTAAACATAATTTAACTAAGAAAACGCAAACTTTGAAATTTTTTAAAAATTCAAATTTCTGTGACATTCTTTTTTTATTCTTAGTAGTATTCACATATAACGATTAAAGTTTGCAAAAAATTAGAAAAAAAACTCTTATAAAAATTTATAAAAAAATTGTTCATATATACATACATAATAAAAAAAATGCCCTTTTTGTCAGTGTGAAGCATAAATATAAAAGAGATGTTTAAATAAGCTAGTTAAAATCAATAAAAATTAACATATAAAAATTACATAAAAATTTATGTAAAATCACTTTGCTAAATTCATTAAGCTTCAATGTAAAACTATTTTAGTTTTAAATAATTAAATTTAAATTTATAAAAATCATATTATTATAAATATTTAAATTAGCAAAAAAAAAGTAAATCATAAAAATTAAAATTTAATACCTTAGTAGTAAAAAATTATATAAAATAAATTATTTTTCTTCATTATTAAATACATACATATTTAAAAAACAAAAAAAAAAACGATTATTAAACAATTTTGTTAAGTTTCGTCTTGTTTACATTCATTTTCTTTTAGTATTTAAAAAGAAAAAAAAATATTGCTTTAATTTAGATTTAATAATAAAAAAGGATAAAAGTTGAACATCATTCAGTAAATAATGTCAGTATATATAAACAACAAACACTGCTTTTTGTAAAATCTAAGTTTAAAAATTAATAATAAACAAACAAAACTTAAAAAAAATGTAATATGTAAAACAAAAATTATAAAGGTAAAGAACAACAACCATTTAATAAGGTAAAATAATAAAAGATATAAATATGAAAATATAAATAAATGAAGTAAATCGTTTAAATAATAAACAAATGAAATTTTACTGAATTCAATAAAAACCAAAAGTAATAATGTTGATATGGAATAAAGTAATTCCAAATAAAAAAAAAAAAAAAAACAAAAAAAAATTCTTGGTTTTTACTTAAAAAGGTACATTTTGAAAAGGTAAGTATCAAGGTGTATTTAAGATATATACACAAATTTATATTTCACAATGCATATTTCTTGATTTAGCAAGTTTGTATAGTGTATTTGGCCCTAAGAGTGCGAACCTTGAGCTTTGGGTTCCGTGTGAGCATGCTATTACCTTAGACGAGATTTATGTTCAATTTTTATTGAACTTGCATTTACGTTCATCCACGTTTCATCAAGTTTTGTCAAAAACCAACAAACAGCCAACTTCGCGTAGAAAAAAAAGAAAAATGAACTTGACTAGTACGGCTAAGTTTGTACCCACTTGTATTGCCTTTTCCCGTTCCTCCTAAAAAATCAAGACTTGAAGACTTGGACTTGATGTGTGTGAATCTCGTCTTAGTTGGATTTTGCCAACAACCTATTTTATTCAATCTCCAAACCCCATATAAATTACATTGTAGTTCGTGAAAAAAACGAATTGGGTTGTTGGCAAAAACGAGATAAAGTAATCGATTGACCCAACTCAATCGCAAAAATGAAAAGTAACCGATGGACCCAATTCAATAGACTTTACGAATTTACACAGCAAAATTTTTGCCGCCGTATTCGTCGTGGTGTACGAAATTCGACGTACTTAAGAGTTGTTAGGTATGTATTAATAAAATGGTACGTCAATTGTGTAAAAAATAAAATATATATGTATATGTATGTATAAAATACCTTTACTTTGATACAAAATTCAATGTTGCAAATTAAAAACAAAGAGCTAAAAAGGTTAAAAATTTTCCTAGAAGAAAATGTGATATTAATAAAAAATTCCTAGTATATTTTTATGTCTAACATGTTTTATTTTGTGCTAAATAGAAATATATTTAATATATTATTTAAACTTATTGTTATAAGAAGGAATCTTAGAAAGTCAAGATGATAATTAAATAAAAATAAATTTAGCCGCCGGTACAAATATTCATCGACATGGTGGTCTAACTCATTGTGACTTCAGCAAATGTCTGGCAGCCTGCAGCAATTTCGCTTGTCATTTTTTTTCCAAAGATTTATAACTCATTGTGATTTTTACGAAAAATAGTCGCTGTTCGGGAAGTACGTCCGTCTCGTCTTGGTTGTTTTTGTAAGCTTAAAAAATATTGGAAAAAATATAACAAAGACGTTAAAAAGAATTTTAAGAGTTTTTATTTAATACGCATTTAAAATTTTATCTAAAGAATATAAAAACTGCTTCCAGCAAAGAAGTGCAAAAAGTGACTAAACCCGACAAATAATTTTTAACCATCATGTTTTGTAATAAGTTAATTATATTTTTGATTATATCAACGAGCTGCTTGCTAACAGGTAAATAAATATAAAAAAAATATTCAATATACATACTAATTATAGGAAAATATTTGCTTTGTCTATTTTTTTTAAATTAAAATTTAGACGTCATTTTTTTCTCTGTAAAAACGCAGAAGAAAGGGTTTTCATGCTCAGCTGATGCGCCTAATGTTATTAGACTAAGGCTTGCCATATACACTAATACAATAAAAAAAGTTTTAAAATGAGCAAAAACAGCCTTATTTAAAAAACACTGTGATCCATTGAACTAAATGAAACATTTAAGATTAAAAACCCAGCAAAAACTGCTGCTTCGCCGTAGGTAGGTTTGTAAGGGAATATCAAGACAGCAAACCTTACAAACCTGCTTACGTATGGCATGATATTTGTTCGCGATGTCCCACTTAGTTGCATTTCACGTTAAGTGCTTATTTCGGCGCTATGAATATCCAGTTAATTCATGTAGTTTTGGTGCTTCTTTAGTTGTTTAAATTTATTGTGTCATCGAAATAAATGTTTTGCCGTGTTATTATGTTCGTTACTTGACGAAAAACGAATGTTTTTTTTACTCACTGCCTTACAGTAATGCTTCCTAGTATGCACTTGAGTAAGCGAGTGTGTATAACAGTAAACATTTTACATTTACTGCCATACACTATTGCATTTATTAAGGGAATAGATAAGTGCTTGCTGCGAAGCGCATTAGTATACTAGAAAACGTATTTACTGCTTACAAAATCTCGATTATTTTTTGCTGGGAAGTCTAGGACTTCAATTCGTATTTATTTTTTTTTAATCCCTTTAAAAATCACACTGGGTTAAAATTGTAAATTTATGTAATGAAACTTTTAAAAAAATGGTGCAAGGTGGTATAATATTTTTGCATTTTTTTAATCAAAACTAAAATTGTAGTACATAATAAAAATTAAAGATTTCTTTTAAACAACGGAATGCTTTTGATCTTAAATTAAAAATTTTTGTTATTAAAACAAAAACGAAAATTTTTGTTTTTTAAATGATCTTGTAGCGTATATTACCTGGAGGACGGGGCTGATTGTGGGATCTCCAGGCTTTTGTGGCCCAGTCTGGAAAGATTGGGCATTGACCTAATGATCAAAGAAAGCAGGAGGGGACATGGCACTGCGATGTCAGATATATGTATATTAGTAAATAAGATAGGCGCTCTCCAGATTTCTGCAGGTTATGCGGGGATGAGGAGAAGATAGAAACTGTAGACCACCGTGGCTGCCATTACCCCAAGCTGCAGATCTCTCGACATAGGTGGCCGAGAAGGCGCGTTTTAGATAAAACATCAAAAGTTCATCAAAGGGGTTGGATGGCTGGGTAAATAGCCGGTTTTTCGCTTACGCGTGATTTGGCGAATACTGACTTTTTTTGACTTTGAGCTAATGGCGTTCTTGCTTTCTGATTCTTTTATCGTTCTATTTACAATTCTCTTTGTATTTCTTATGTATCAATTTCTTAAAATATTTTTAACTCTTCTGAATTGCATTTATCACTACCCTTTCCTAGCCTAATCTAACCTAAAGTCAAACTGTGTTTTAATAAAGCAATGATATTTTACAACATTGCAAATCAAATGCTTTGGCTTTAGAACTGCGAATTGCTGACTCGCAGGAGCAAATACTAGATTTGCATCATAAAAAACAACACTGGTGCAAAACAAAATAATAAGCTACACAATATTGTCTAAGTCAGTATAGGTACATATGCAAGTATAAATAACGTGATTAAAATTCTCAGTGTAATAATTTTAAAATGTAAATTTGCCCTACTATGGCAATCCTGTCAGAATTCAGCTTTCTTAGCTATAATTCTTTTGTGTAATTTTGTTTCTGTATTGCATTTGTTAGAAATATATAGGTAATAAGCCCCTTAAACAAAAACGATAAAATATGTTGTTTTTTTAAGACGAAATTTCCAGTTATTTTTTGTGCACGTTTTGCAAATAGTTCTTTGTTTTAATTTTTGTTTATTTTATTTTGTTGCTATTTTTTAATTAAATAAGCTGTGTATTAATATCTATAATATTTCATATTTACATACATTTGTACATATCATGCTATAACAGCAATTTTAGTTTAAGTACAGAAAACAATACTTTATATATTCAAAGATGGGTTATACGAATTAAATTCAAATGAGGAGTTCGAAAGAAATATAGTTATTGAGTTGTTTTCAATTAGTAACATTATCATACTAATATCTGCAAACCTTAATAAGATTAACGGCAATTTGTTTATTAAATCTAACAAAAACCACAAAACTTAACAGTTTTATAATCTCACAAAAAAATAAATTTAATACTCCAACCGACCTTTAGAAGCAAAAAGAAAAGATAGCAATACGGCAGTTAAAAAGTAAAATACACATATGTAGGTATTTATATATGTACATAAATAAATGAAATAACATTCTGTTAATTTATTTAAAGGTCATATTTTGGTTAACCAAACATTTACAAGCAGTTAAAAAGAATGTCTAAACTTATCAAACAAACTAAAATCTTTATCATTACTACTTTATACACAAAGAATAAACGCCCTTATTTTAACAAAAATTCCACTGCCAATATCAGGGTTTATTGTTTAGGATAGAACAGAAGCGTAGGTCTCAAATAGGTACATAATAAGAGAATCACAATTATTGTATATAAAACAAAAATAGGGGGTAGTGTTTTAAAAAACATTTATTTTGGGTTTATAAAAAAATATTAATTAATTAAATCAAAGTTATTTAAATACATACATATATACATATGTATGTTTGCATTTATATAAATTTGCTTACAGTTTATTGTGATTTAATTTATAGACTGCATTAAATAAGGGCATAATTTAATGTAGTTAGTCATTTTTAATTGTATGTAATTACATATGGTTGCATGTATGTATGTACATATGTGCATATGTATAAATTTATAAATTTTTTGCATTAAAATTATTAAATGATAAGACGAGACTCATTACTCGTTTATTTGTTTTTAATTTCATTATACTTAGTTGACTGGCATTTATCAATGCCATATGGAAAACTGAGCTTAAAGTTTGCAATAAAAGGGATTCCTATATCAGCCGGCCATAAGCAAAAGTTTTCAGTAAATAGAAAGTCAATAACTTTATCAAAGCTTGTTTTTTATGCAATAAGTTTGATTAAAACCGAGTGACTTTATTAACAAATAAAATAAAAATAAATGGTTAAATTGTTAAAGCAATTTAAGCGGAAAAATTTAAATTAAACAATTCGATAACGATAACCTTATCGTTCAGTAACAAATTTGCTTTTATCGGTTTTGACAAATTTTCTATATTATTAACCAATAAGAAACTTAATCTCAATTTAGAAAAAATTATTTGTTTAAGAATAGGTCTTGTGGCATGTGTTAGCTTGATAGAGGGAGGTCGCGAAGTCCAAAGTAACTAACAAAAAATCCCAAATCAAATATATTTAAGTATACAAATTTTATTTAAAGGCACCTGCCAATAAATTTATTTAATGTTACACACAAAACTTTAAACAGAATATCGGCAAAAAAAATTTATATAAAAGCACTGCCTTTGTCATAGAAAATTATTTTGCTTCTTCTGTAATAATTGAAAAATTTAGTTACGTGGTTTTGCAATTAAGCTAGCGATATACATACACTAGTGGTAAAAACTAAAGCAATTATTTTCAAAACAGTAAATTGTTATAAAAGGCATTTAGGGCAAAAAATAAAAATAAAAATTAAAGTGTTTTTCTTTTTCTTTTTCCATTTTAATAGTTTATAAACAATCAAATACTGAAGTCATATTGCAAGTAAATAGAGCTTTCCTTATTACAATTTGCCTAATTTATTGAATATTAACTGACGTTTAATCTTTTAAGTTAAACAACTTGCTCTTCATATTGTTTATTAAACCGATTTAAAAAACATCACATCATATACTACCGATTTTACTAAGTTTTCAAGTTAAAAATATTAATTTTACAGGGTTTTCATGAAATCCCTTGGCTGTCGAAATAAGATTCGAAAATAAATAATCGATATTTCAGTGTAAAAATTTTAATATTATGAGTTTGTTCATATATTGGAATACCACATTCATTACATTATAACATTATAACAATAGGACAAAATAGAACACCTTGTGAATCCCCTAATTATATTTTGTATTTTATATAAATTAAATTAAACACGACAGATATACTAATTTAAATTTTCGTAAAAAACCCCAACAACATTCTTTTTAACTTCATTTATTTACTTTTCAGTTCAAATCGGAAACGTCGAGTTTGTACTTTTAATATGTATTTGCCTTCTTGAGTTTAAGTAAATTTGTTTTTGTTTGTATGTATATGTGATCGAATTTAAGATAAACGTACGAAACTTACTGGTTACGTGTATATTTTAAATTGCTTTTTTGTTTATTTTTTTTTTAATATAAAAAGATAACATTAGGCAAATAGATTATCTGATGAAATTGGTGGAATATTAAAATTTATAAAAGGGATCATAGTATTAATTGATTTGTAATTTTTTTAAAATGATTAATAGTACTAAAATTTGTACTTGTTGGGAATTGAAATTTTAGATAGTTTTAAATTAAAGCTGGACGTTGTACCCGATTAGGCACCAATTAAAAAAATCGTAAAATTAATTTAAAAGTTGTAAAGTAAAAAAGCAAGCTTAGGTTATATGCACCGACTTTACTGGCCATTTGCTGCAACTTAAAGTGCAAGTGTTGATTTGAACTAGTTGGCCATGTAATAACCTCTTTCTAAAGGGCAATTGACAAAATTTATGAGGTGATTATTTCTGTGGTAAAAAGATGACCATAAAAAGGGGCGTATCACAACCAATTTACTTAAACATTTCAATAAATTTTTGTTTCGAATTTATTTGTTTTTTTTTAAGTAATTCTATAATTGTATTTCTGTGTATCCCTCCTATTGAATTTCTTTTAACCTACATTTTCAATTTTATATTTAAAACAAATTTTTTGTTTTGTTGTTGTAACTTTTAAACAATTTTTATAATTAATTTGCTATAATTATTAAGCAATAAAAATGATTTAATAAATTTCATCAGCCTATCATTTCTTGATATTTTTTTACTGGTTAAATTTTACGATGGAGGCTGCTACGAAAATTTCTTATCTATAAGTATGTCTTTGTTTTTTTGGGTCAGTTAAATTTTTCTTTTAAAGACGACAGCAATAATAATTTATTAAGATAAAAAAAAATATACTTAAAATTGTTTTTGATTATTATTTTTAGACATCGAAAATAGCGTAAAACTAAAAATATAATAGTTTTAAATTATACTTGGTAAGCGGTTGCTTCTACTTACGTTTGCATTATTTTGCACTGTTGATAAAATTATACGGCGACTGTTTTTTCTTTATTTAGTCGCCATTTAAAAAAATATAATCATATCTTAATGAGTCATGTAGAAGAAAAATAAATAAATACAACCAGACGAACGAGGTGTGGGTTTTTTTTGTAATATAAAACTAAGAGATAAACAAAATGAAATTAATATTATCTGTTTTTTAAGAAATTTTTTATAGAAAATGTGTAAAAACTTCTGGATAGCAAATCCCCTAGAATGGAATTGAGCTGGCATTCACCTTTTAAATTGAATGACCGAATGCATGATCCATAAAATCCTTATGATCTTCTTGCATATAGAAATTTAATTCCGGTTTTTTTTTATAAACTTTGGTTCTTTTATAGCTTTAACACTTGCATATATCGTTACCTTAATATAGAAAGACTCTAACTCGGTATTTTTTTATAAGTTGAGATTTTCATTTATTTTCATAAATTGTCTGCTTATATGTCACAATTTGCCCAAAAAAAATCTCTGTTAAGAAAAATATGAGTTTGGATCTTTGTATGTATATACTAAGGGTTAAGTTTTATTGAATGAAGACATCCATAGATATATTTGTTTGAAATTATTTTAACAATATGATTTGAACTTTTCAGCTGCCCAGTTGAGTGTTAATTTAAGTGGAGCTGAACTATCTTCACCAGTTAAACCAACATTACCCATTAAAGAGGACCTTCTAACAACTGTAGCACCGGCCACAACCATTAAAACTACACCCAGTACTACTACTTCTACTACCACAACAACAACGACCTCTACAACCCCTAGTACTACTACAACAACTTCAACCACAACTACAGCTAAACCAACAACTACAGAAAAACCAACAACTACAACGACAAAATCAACCACTGCTGTACCTATTATTACAACAACAACTCCAGCACCTAAACCATATCCAGAACCCGAAATCTTAACATGGAACTCCAGCTGTATAATGGTACGAATGGCAGCTCAATTAAACTTTACATACGAAACCAAAGGTAAATGTAAAATATTTTTTTTAAAGCTTAAATTTTAATTAAATTTTTTTTTTTGATTTATTCAAGATAACAAAACGGCTTATGGTTTATATAACATTCCCAAGGATGCTAAAGTCGAAGATGCAAACTGCGAAGCAAACTCTACTCAAGTTTTGCAAATCAATTGGGGACCATACAATGGGCAGCACATTATGTTGTTGCAATTTGAACATGCCAATGATAGCAATAACATGGCCATGATGATGTTCACTTTACCCTTGTTAAGTGATACTTTTCCAAATGCTAAAGGTAAGTTTAAAAATAAGATAAAAATAAGGAAAATAAGTTTAAAAATAAGGAAAATCTTTAGGGAGATTTTTAAAGTTTTTTTTAAGCGGATTTAAAGTTAAAAAAGTAAAAAAAAAAAAATCAAGGGAAAGAAGCTTAAGGAAATAAACTGAAAATAAATTAGAGAACTGAGGAAGCATTTTTGGGTCAAACTTTTATATTTTTTAATTTAATAATTTTGTTTATCTATTATTAACATTCTTATGGGCTAATTTAAAAAAAAAAAACATATTTAAAATATTTCTTCTTTTTCTTTATTTGTAGAAAACCAAACTATACAATTAATACATCGTGGTTTTGACTTTAAAGCACCCTTAAAGATGTCATACCATTGCACGCGTCAACAGGTTTTCAATTTAACGGAAACTATTCAAAATAAAAACGTTACAGGAACTATTAAGGTCCATGATGTACAAGTCGAAGCCTTCCGTTCTGCCAATGCCACTGGTTTTGCGACTGCACGCGACTGCGATAGCTCAGAAACACCTGATGTTGTGCCCATTGCTGTTGGCATTGCTTTGGTAGCTTTAATTGTTATAGTCTTGATCTCTTATCTATGTGCCCGTCATCGTTCCACTTCTCGTGGCTACATGAGCTTCTAAATTCGTTTAGGGTTTGCGCGTGCTTGCGTTTATCGAGCAATAACCTTGCGCTAAAACTTTTTTTAAAACACCACATTTAGATAATTTAAAACTAAAATTATGTTTTAGTTTTCGAAATGAGGTTATTGATGATGAAGAAGGGTTTTTATTTTTCTTTCTTACTCTTACTCTTACTTTTTCTTTTTATTTTTTTTTCGTTTTTAAAAAAAATTATAACCACAAAGACTAAATAATTATTGGCTTTTATAACACAAAGCATAAGGGGAAAATGCGAAAAATAAGTTTTTAAAATCTGAACATCATTTTAAAACAGATTTAAATTGGATTTTTTTAAATAGCCTTTCGACACGGTTAATTTTTTAAAGTATTTTTTCTTTTTATTAACAAAATATAATTTGGAATTTGGAAAGGTGAACGAACGAACATATTTATTTTAAGGAATACCCATATAAATTCTGAAAAGTTAGCTTTTTTGCTACAACTTTGTATTACTTTTTAAACTTTGAGAAATAGGATTTATCCATTTTTTATTTGGTAGTATTTTTTATGTTTCCCCTCTTTAAATTTCTTAAGTATTATTATTTTTCAAGATTTTATTTTAAATAAAATATATTATTTTTCTTTTATGGAACTTCAACATTTTATTTTTTATTTGTCTTTTAGTTTAAAAACTTTCAATTAGAATTCAAATTTTATTAAAAATATTAGTTTTAATTTAATTTTTTTTTAATTTTTGCAGTTAAAAAATATATTTTTCTCTCTAAACCATTAAAATTTTTTAACAGTGAAACAAGTAAGAAAAAATTTTAGTTGGCCTTTATTTAAAATAATTACAAAAAGAGCAAACGATATTTTACATATTACATTATAAATAATTGAAAACAACAATTAGTTTATTAATAAAAAACTACATACATATTAATTAGGATGTAAAATAAAAAAACATGTGTTTTATTCCATTTTAGAACGAAATTTGCAGTTTGAAATGGCAAGGTAAAACAAAACCAAACAAAAAAAAAAGCGAAACAAAAATGTTTGCATAAACATTTTATTCAGTCCTTGTTTATAGTAAAGACAACAACCAACAAATGCTTTTGAAAATATATTCACCATTTTCCTTAGTGGAGTAAAACAATAAAGGTGTTGAGACTAAGTGGCGCCATCTTTGTGAGAAATATACTGTCGTTGAAAGCGGAAATCGTGTCTAACAACCTTAGGTAGTTTGAGACGCACTGATGTATGTTTTAATTATAACTAATTGCTAATGCATAGTTGCCAGATAAACTTGGTGAAAAAACGTCAAAAAACAATACATCGAAAATTTGTTTTTGTTTTATATATAAATACTTAAAAAATCTACGCTATATAGGGCTCTAGAAATTAACATAAATACATTGTTCCTTAACTTGCGCTGTACTAAGTACAGTGAAATGATATATTGTCAGCCCCTTTCGTTAAACTAATAAATTTGTTAAATCGAACTTGTTTGTTTTTTTTTATTTAATGGCAAAATGGATTTTTTTCTGTAAGAAATTCAAAGCTTAGCTTAGCTTAGCTTGTTAAGCAAATTAAAAATTACTTTTCCAATCTTAAGGAAATTATTAAAAAAATTTTATAAAATTTTCAAAGTGAAATAAAATGATTTACAAAATAGGTTGGCTGGCTAGTTTAATGACTCAATTTATTTGAATACGAGTACTTTTTTTAATTTTGTTGAAATTATATTTTTTACCCATTATGGCTCTTGCTGTGTTAGACAGTTTGGAACTTTTGATTTTTGTTTTTTAATTTTTTTTCCACATATTTTATATCCAATAAGTGTTATTACTGCAACTAGGCGAGGTCACTTTTGGCGGTGAATAGTTTTTGATCCAATTGAAGTGACTGTGCAAATGATGACGAGGCAGTTTTAAGGCTGCTTAATTGTAAAGGAAACTCTAAGTAAAGTCAAGACCATTATATTTGTATGTATTTGGTTTATCTCAATCTATGTATGTTTGTATGTATGTTAATCAAAAGTTAAAAAAATACGGAACAGCAATCAAATGTTGGTTCGTTCAACTGCTAATATCGATAAATGTACGTACAAACATACATACAAACATATGTATTTTATAACCAAAATCGATTGATGTTTTAAACAAAATTCGTTGTGGTAATCGTGTTTCAAAGTCAAAAGACAGACATTTGGAAAAAAATCTTTCAAAATTCCTTTTGCTGATGGAATGGAAAAAACACACTAATCATTCTGTTTAAGCACAATGCTGGGAATGCGCGAAAAAATACAGTGATCTCTCACTATGATAAACGATTAGGACTGCCAGATGTATTAAAATTAAATAAATTTTAAACTTATTTAATAAAAATCATAGTTTTTTTCTTTCAGTAAAAGGTTTCATTTTTAATTTTAGTCTTGAATTTTAATTAATCAATCGACAATCAAGACAAACTTGGATGTTTAGTTGTTTATTTAACTTAAGTTGTAACGATCTGCTTAGCTTTCAAAAGGAAATGTCACAGAGTAAGTTCTGTTTAGTTGTAATTTAAATAAAATTCTATGGTAAAAATCAAGTGCAAGCGTTGCCAGATCGAATAAAATCTAATCACAGTACATATAAATAAAATTTTTATGTCTTCCGCTAAGTTGAAAAAAGAAACAGGAAGTTCAAAATATTATTTGCGGAAAGGAAACTGGTCGGAGAGATTTGACATCTAAGAAATTAAGTCTAGTCGGACGAAATTCAAATAATGTTTTAATATTTATTGGGTTAAAAGATAAAAAATGGCCTGTAAAGGGACTAATAATAATTTTTGCTCTTCTTCTTTTTTTAGGGTCGGTCCAAAATTTAAACAAAAAGTACCAGGCACGGGTCCGTTAATTTTTTGAGTAAAATACGATACTTCTAACATTTTCGTTCTAACGTGTGTAGTTAAGGATATAGCAAATTACCCATTTTTTCTCTTCTTTGACCCTTTTCTACCCCCTTAGAGTCCAAACTTCCCGAAATCCCATCATTTTCTGATGCAAGCGGTATTTAAATTTTAAACGTTGCAAACATTAGTACAACTACATTACACCTTTTCCACCCAGAAGGCGACAGTGGCATTAAAATTATATACTAAAGTTCGCCACAATGCTGCCATATTTTTGTTTTATGTAGAATTCACATTACTCTAGGGTTTACTGTTCATTCAAGTTCATATTTTTACTTTTGTAATCATAAATGTGTTATGAATTCAAAGTCTGTTTATTATTCTTGATGCATACAGCCATGAGTCAGTATTACTTAAGTAGGAATTTTTCTAAATCCCATATTGATCAGCATTTGGTGATTTTTGTGTTGTTTTTTTTTTTAATCAACCAAGTTTGCTTTTTTTATATTTTTTTTTGCCTAATTATAAAGCATTTTCTCTATTAAATAAAGCAGCGCTAAGTATCAAACGATATAGTTGTGAACTTTAGAATTATCAAGATAATTTTATTCATGGCTTACTAGGGGATTACACATAATAGTAACAGGGCAAAAAACCTAACACATTTACATTTGCTTTAGTTTTTCCACTAATCTAGTCAAACTTTAGAATATGTATTATATATTAATATATATTTAGGGTATTCACAAGGTAGTCATAAAGTCATATGTCTTAAAAAGATAAAACGAAACAATACTACTGGTGTGAGCATTCGCTCATAATTAAGTGTGCTATTTGAAATTTGAATCAGCTGCTGGAGAAAACAGAAAAATAAGTAATTTCAAAACTATTTTAAAATTAATGACTGCGACTTGTTTATTATATCAACGGCTTCACTAAAGAGTTTCAGCCGCCCGGCTCAGGTTTCTACTGTTTATGACAAAACAATAAACACAGTTCAAAAAGTCTTATTATTATAGAACTTTTAAGCACGACAAAAAGTTTTTTAAACTATTGTAAAATATTAAAACTTTAAGACAATATGATTTGATAGCATACCGTTTGAATACCCCAATTATTAAAGTGCTGTGATGTGTAAAGCTAGAAAAATGCTTATTTAGAATTAATACCAAATTCATCAATTGTTTTTTTTGTTTTGTTTTGCAAAATATGGCAGCACTATAAAGACAATATCAAAAATGTTTTAAGAAATTTTGCATTTAAATATTTGTAATTATTATTTCAGTTATTAGGTACCTAAATAACTATATATCCTTAGAAGATAAACCACATTTTTCCTCAAATAAAGCTTAGTTTACACGAGGCGATACTTTAAACAAATTTCAATTTCATATATTTGTTTTGGTAAATCTTTTTTTAAGAACATACTTACGTATTTGTGAAATCTATCAATTCCGTCTGTCACTAAAAGATTGATGGAGCAATGACAACATAATTAAGAATATTTATAATAGATTTAATATTTTTTTGATTTATGTTTGCGAGTAAAAATTTTAAAATTATTTCATCCAAAACATAATTATTTCATATTAATATGTTTGTATGTATGTAAGTATGTTTGAATAATGTGCCAATTGTTGGAGAAGAAATGTTAAATGTGAGTTAATGATGATGTTACCTGTTTCTATACAGACACAGAAGTACTATAACTTTTTCTGTATAGATTTAAAAAAATATTAAATTTTAGTTTTTTTTTAGTATTTTGAAGCAAATGCTGATAAATGAGCGTTGTAAATGAAGAAATAATGACGTAAACGAGTAAAGGAAAAAAAACATATTTTTTGTTGTTGTTTAGTTGGGGTATAAGTATTTTGCTTAGTTAAGGAGTGTAGTCTCAAAAGGCTTTAAGTGTTGAACTGAATTACATATACAGCCTTATTAAAAATATTCCCGAGTAATTAATTTACATATTTCCGGAAATAAAACTTCCTTATTCTAAGCAACCAGGCAGAATGGCGTTGCAAGAAAGAAAATTTCCTATTATTTCAGGCAGCTGTTTTGCTTTAAACTATGTCTGCATCGGAAAACGTAGAGTTTGCTGGGATAGAACGTAATTAAAATTGTGACACAAGAAAAAGGGGAAAATCCCTTTCGGGGAATTCTATTTTAGTATGATGTGTACATTTGAAAATAAAAAAATATTTTAATGTCTATAAGGGGAGAGGTAGGTCCAAAACAAACGAACCATATATATTTATTTTACATTTGGACGGATGTTTGTAACGCTGAACAAAAGTAGTCTGAGGCCCACCTCTAAATTACCGATTTAGGTCCAGAATCACTTCCTGGGTCGGTGTCTTTGTATTTTTTTCCGAAATTAGGATTTTAAGCTCCATCAAATTTTGGGCCATTACTGACCATGCCTCCTGAAAATCATATAATTCATATAACATTATACAGGTGGGCCAAAAGAAAGCATCCTATTGGAGGATGCTCTTATTTTTGAAAATGGCAGACACTGTCAAATCTGTTTTGACATTTGTAAACTTGACAGATGTAGAATACCAGAACGCAAAATAATAGTGTGAGCGAGTTCCGTCGCCGATTCCCCGGTCGTCCGGCACCGACTACGCAAACACTGCGCCGTTTGACCACCAACCCTGAAGAGTATGGGACCAAAAGAGACGCTACCAAGAACGACCGGCCCCGGAGCACCCGTTCCGGCGAAAATATCGCCGCTGTTGGCGAGGATGTCGAGCTGTCGCCAAAAAAATCGACCAGACGCCGTGGTATAGGGTATAGAGTATGGCTGGGCATGACCGGCTATAACTTTCTTACTGGTTTAAAATTGTGGCTAGGGATAGACTCTAAAGTACACACTCTGTTTTTTCATATTAATTTGCATGTACTTTTCAGCCTGCCTGCATTGAGTAAAAAATATGCATTTTAATGTTTGTAAGGGAAAAGGTAACACTTTGGCGGCTTTTTGGGGATAGAAGATTATGTTTAATTTCAAATATACCACAATCATAAATTACACTTTTTTAGATGATATTCATTTATTTAACTTAACCACACTTATACATACAAAACAATATGCTTGTATACATATGTATGTAAATACCCATATGAATAAATACCCAGCCTGCAAAATTGGCGGACAAGGTCTATATCTGACAAATCTGACTAAAATTTTAATTGATTTTTAGGAATTTAAAGGCACGACGTATCTATTAATTTTTTTAACGATTTATTTTAGACATGTCTATGTTTTTTTATACCCTTGAGCTTTGTTGTTGTTTTTGACTGTGGCAGTGTTGCCATAAGATGACATTATGAAAGTTCTAAATGCTAAAAACAAAATGTTGAAGTGTTCTACAGGCAACAAACAAAAAAGTGATGAATTTAAAAAAATGTATCACATCAATATTTGGGAAATGCATAAACGTTTAAAGTGATAATAATTTAATGTTTATTGTACATAATGCTTAAACAGTTCAACGTTTAAATGCAAAAGAAATAAAATTTTTGACATCAATAATACAATTATTTTAGCATTACTAGCACTTTGTACTTTTTTGAAGGCCTTTAAGGCACTAAAAGTGCTAAAATTGCAAGCAGCACACAGCCAAATCTCGGTTTTTTCTCTCTGTTTTTCTTATATTTGAATAATTTTTTCTGACTGCAAACAAAGGAGACATTAGCATTTACAAAACAAAGTGAGGCGAAGGTGACAAACGGACACAGACCGACATCTTACAAATGTCCGCCAATTTCGCCGGCTGGGTATTTAAAAATGCAGATACATTTGTAACTAAAATGTAAACGCTGGCGTACAAACTGATTGATGAACTGTCATTACCATGCAACAATGATGAGCAGATAATCATTTAAAGGAAAACTCAGCTCTTTTACACAAATATCTTTGACGATCGCCTGCCTACTCTCGTTTGCCTTCTTTTTGTTACGATCTTCAACAGATTTCCGTTACAAGGTGTTGAACAAGAAAAGTAAACTTATTGTTCAAATTTTAAAATGTAAATGTAACTGACAGGAATATATTGGATTTATCGCATCATATTCTTACACAGGTTTAATGTAAAAATGTATGTCTGTAGCTGTTAAATGAGCTCAAAAACATATTAATTTTAAATATTTTAAAATATTTTTAAGCAAACTGTAGGAAAAAGGTGTAAAAATTAAGGTTAGAATCATGATTCATGAGTTGCTAATGAAGGAAAGATCATCAAAGTGTCGCAGGTTCAAAAAGGCTACATATTTGCTGTTGTTGTTGTTTTTTTTTTCTGAATTCTTTAAAATATATTAAAAATATTCTGACAGAGCTTTTTTATAAATATAAAATTTGCATAGAAAATATAATATTTTTTTGGATTTTTTTTTGTAGTTGGGGGGAAATATACTTTTTGGATATTTAGCTACAGGGTGTCGTTATAAATGACACAAAGTTTTATTAAGAGTATTGAACATAGAACCAAAAAACGGATTTTATATTTAAAAGAGTATGTCATCCAGATGTCTTTTGTCAAGTTAAAAACACTATTTAAAACGGAGCCTTGTGTTCTGCCCACACGCTGCAATAAACTTGGTTTAATTGAGCTGATTTTTCGACGAATATTTTCCTTTAAAGCCGCAAGAGATTAAAGATTGTCATTATAAACCCTCTATTTGAGGTATCCAAAAAAAAAGTATGGAAATAGATAGGGCGACCTCGGTGGCCATGGGATGTCCCCAAAGCGACTGATAAGTTTTTTAGAGCAAGTTCATCGAAGCTCAGGCTGTGTGTGCGGTCACCCCATCTTGATGAAATCACATGTGTGAGGAGTACGATGGATAAGCTCGCAGATTTGGCAAAAAGAATTCCGTAATCATGCGTCGAAAATTTTTATTGCTGACATTCGCCGCCTGGCCTCGAGAATCTTCGGAAAAAATGGCCCAATTATCTTATAGGTGGATGCGGCACACCAAAAAGTTACCCTGGGGCAATGCAATGGCTTTTGAAAACTAGTAACGGCAGTTTTGCTTGCTGATGTGGTCGTTTAAGTGAAAATGAGCCTCATGGCTCCAAAAAACGGGATTTGCAGTACGAAAACGCTAAAAAATCGTTTCATAAAAATTTTTGCGTAAATCAAAGTAACTTTTTTTAGTTCTTGAACGATTTGAATTTTAAAAGGATGGAGTTTCAGATCCCTTTTTTTTTAATTTCGAGAATAATCGATTTTGGAACTCCCAGTGAGGCTGCTATTTTCCGCATTGAAAGTCGCGGATTTTCACGTAATCTGCTTTCAACCAGTTCAATGTTTTCGGAAGTCCTTGAAAATCGACTGAGCCTTGGCCATGGAGCATTCATAAACACCCATGAACGAATCAAATTTACACTCGGTCCATCACGTATTCGCCGCATTACGAACTTTGAATAAAATGATCAACGTGCATTTACGTTAGAATCATTAATTCTAAAAAACGTCTCAACAGCGAAATCACGACTCTCGCTCGACCACTGCGGTATTATGACTAACAAATCCGCACAATCGATAGCTCCAACCGCGCCACCCTTTCTCCACAACGTTTTTTACTCTTTAAAAGAATCGTTTTTAAAAATATAAATTTGCTACCAGACACCCCGTATTAAATTTATTCTGAAACAATGTAAGCCCACTGCTTTAAAAAAAATTATTAAAGTTAACCACGTTCACGTACACATAGACGTGTACACAAAAAAAAATTACGAAAAACCAATTGTCATATCAACAACCAAATTATGGAAAACTTTAAAAATACATTCAAATACAACTGGTTAAAGATTTTTTTTATATTTCAAGTTAATAGTCAAACAGTTTTTTGTAATTACTTAATATCTTTTGGCATATTTTTCTGTGTTGGTATATAATAAAACCAATATGCCAGCCTGTGTACTATATATACCCACTAATTGATATTGCTGCATGTCAATCACTCAAAGGAAAATGCTATTTTAATGAGATTTTAAACAAAGAAATTAACACTTTAAAGATTTTAGTACTTTAGATATAAACAGATTTACTTTAAAGATACCATAATTATTAAATGAATAGGTAATGGAGTAACACATGCATGTAATCATATATTCATTTGGTTAAATTAAGGATTTAAGTGTTTCCCAAATTTTTCTTCTAAGTTTGTTAAACTAAAAAAGTGTTATAAGTTATTTATTTGTTACTTACGGTTACTGGAAATATGGCTAGGTTTGCATTATTTGGGTGCCTGGTCATCAGGATGGTCGAGATAGGGGGCAGCATGAAGTTGAAACGAATAAAGTTTAGACTAAGGCCACTCTAAAACTTGATAATTCTGAATTGAGAAAGATGATACTGAAGTATGCTGACTTGTTACTCAAACTATCAGGCAAACCTCCATTGAAAGGAAATTGCAAAAATGACATCGAAACGATGAAGCATTTCCTTTGGCACTACCTAGCTTTTGAAGAAGCCAAGGCTCAAAGTTTTATGTCTGTGACGTTATACCAGATGTGGATGACTTGGGAGGTGTGGAATAAGAGATGGCTAGGGAGTTCGTAGGCATCATCGAATCTCTGTGAAATTCTCCCCTAAAATCTTGCTAGGAGCTCATAAAAAGTCAATCACTGGCTTAGTTATACATCCTGCAGGACTTGAGGACTCCTCTTTTTAATCTTGTCTTATTGTAAAACTTATAAATTTTCACTATGGTTGGGAAACGCTGTAGCATTTTTAAAATTTATTAATGCATTTAAGCGCGTTACGATCAGGTTTCTGTGGAGTAAGGTATACTTGATTTATTCATGTGCAAGTTTCGCTGCTGAAATTTTTAAAATAGTTTGTTAATTACATTTTTTGGTTTTGATACAGATTGTGGTGACTATGATGATGTTGTTGGTTGTAAAAAGATTTTTACGATAAATTTTTTTTAATGGTTTAAAAACGAAATATGTTAAGATTGCGGCTATATTTATATATACACCTATACATTTATATGTACATACATACATATGTATGTATGTATGAGCATACATTTACTTTTAACATTTAAATTAAAATTTTTTTTTTGCTTTGCACTTCTAGAGCATTACTTGGCGAAACTAATTTTTTTTTTCTGGAAAATCATGTTTAATAATTAAATATATTCCTTCTGTGCAATGATGTGTTTACATTGGAACACTAAAGAAATCTTTTAAAGTAAATTTTAAACAGATTTGTATTTCGGTTGTTTACCTCAAAGGAAGGTCAAGGCTAACTGCACTGCCCTAAAACTAAATTAATAGTCCTGGTAAGTAGAGCTCTAGGGCCCCCAAAGGAACAGAGGGAAGAATGAGACTGAGTCTCTTTGTTAAAAGCCCGAAGACCGAAATCCAACTCAACTTCCGGTAGCACCAAATCTTAGTTAACGATTTCTTAGAATACGGTCAAGTATGCTCTATATTGGCACCTGGATATTGCAGGATTATCAGAAATGAGCAGGCAAAAAAGCTGGCAATTAGCGCTGGAAAACAGCAGAAAGTTAAACTGAGGAACTTAATGTATTTCGTTGTAATAAAAGCAAAGTTTACAGAATCTGTCCAAAGGAAAATGTGGAACGATAAAAAAAGTTAGAAAGATGACGATAATCCACTGAGGCGATGCTAAATTGGAAAATAAAATTAGGGAATTCACAAGTTGTTCTGTTTATCATATTGTCATACAATTTTACAATGGTTTAACAACCTTTACCAATTATTGTCCACTCGGCGCAGGTGTATGTGGAGTTGTTGTGACAATTAATTAAGTATATTAAACGACGTAGTATTTTTTTAAGAACTATTTTTGTATGAAAGACAACAAAACCATTGTGAAATTTTATAATATAATGACAAAAGGACATAATAAGACGCCTTGTGAATCCCCTAAATGAGTATGCTGACCACTATGATTGGCCATCAGCCAGAAAACAATATTAAATGTCTAATGTTAAACCAGATATGGCTTACTTGAGAGGTAGGAAATTGCTTTGGGGTATTCGCCGGCATCACTGAATAACTTTGAGCTAATCCTCCCAAATATAATTTTGCTACTGCCTAAGGCACACTAAAACCCGATCACTTGGTCAAGCGTTTGTCCAACTGGGCTTGAGTTTTTTTCTTTAACGCTTTCACCCCTCAACCTAACCCAACTAAGCATGTTCCAATTGAATCATTGAAATACCTTCTTAACAAGAGTTAAATAATTTTGCAAGCCTTAAGTTTCTAACTTTTTGGTAGCAAACAAGGGTGGAATTACCTCAGATATGGGGAACGGAATGCTTAAGGGGGGTTACAACATGCGCCTCTTTCAGACGAAATATTGGTGTGTGGGACAAAATCGCAAATCGACTATTACGCTCGACAAAAAAAATTAAAAAAAATATATTAAAAATTTTTAAAATTTCCTTTAACATATTTTAAAATATAAGAAGGTATATGACACACTTTTTTTGCTTGTAAGTTGGCAGGGTGAACTTTATGCTCTGGTATGCTAGTGGATCAAACTATTAACTTTTTGCTCACTGTATTATCAGCATATCCTTGGTACTTAAGTTCAACAGAAACTTGTTTAAATAACAGCATTTTATATTACAATAGCCGTTAATGCCTTAAAATCCTAGATCCCCTTTTAAATGTATCGAAAACAATCTGTTGGATTTAAGTCATATGTTTTTACTTGAGTTTTTTTTTATTTTTTGTAATTTTTGCTTTTGTAATTTGCCTACAAATTATAATTTATTTAGCTACTGAAATGCACTGGCTGTTTGTTTTTCGTTCTCTTAGTTGTGCCTTTTCAAAGGCGACCACAAAAACGATATATTTTCTATTTTGTTGGCGGTTCAAAAGTCACTTTTTATCGTGCATATTGCAGCACTCTTACATACATATATGAGTTAATAGTTATTATGTGTCTATGGGCTCAGATGTTAGCTTGTGCGTGCAATAATTTTTCTGATTCTAAGCAATATGTGAAAAACCACAAATTGTTTTGGCAATAAAAACTCGCAACAGACATGCAATACCACAAAATACAGCAAAGTATTTGATTTAGCAAAAGGACTTGATGAAGAATTCAGGTAGATATCTAGAAAGCAGATTGATTTTAAACTGATTTTATAGCTACAGCAGGTCCTAATGATTTGTGGTGACAAGAGCAGTAGCAACAAATAAACAAAAAGTTATAAAAATAATAAAAAAGCGGTAGCTTTTTGTTTCCAGCATTTACCTAAAATGCAATGTGGCAAGACATTAGCGCTTTTCATAAATGTTTTGCGGTAACAAGCAGTCAGGCATTTTATGACTCGAATACTCTTTTAACTTTGTGTCACATTAAAAAAAGTATTTATTTTTGCATGTTTATTGATTATTATTTTAAATAAGTATGTTTGTGTTGGTTTATGTTATTCATTTTAAAATTTCTAAGGATTTGACAGTCGTACCTATTATGGTCGTTGTAATAGCATCATCTGTTGTCAATTTTTGTTCATTGTCATTGGCATATTTTACAAGTTTTGCAGTAGCAGTGTAGCCGTAAACAGAAACGCCCTTTTTTTCTTAGATCTTTCAGAAATGTGTTTATGTTAAAAGGCCTCTTGTTAGAGGCAGGTTATAGTTGGCTAAGCCCGACCCTATAATGCCCCTGCGGGAAATGTGTGTCAATTGGTCGGCCTACTCGTCCTGTAACAGGTACAGCACATGAATTGGACAAATATTATTGGTCGTGATTGGTTAAAAAGGCACACTTTAAGTAACTGCTTAAAAGGTGTTAAAGAAGTTAAAGGAAAAAAACAGAAATACTGGTCCTTATACATAAACATAGATCTGTTTTATATATACACAAAAACGCACGTAAATACAAACAAAGTAGCTTGAGCAGGATCTTCAACAATAAATGCTAAAGTTGCTCATATAGGATTCGCCTGCAAGCCGTTCGAAGGTATCAGTTTAGAATCAATTGCCCCCTTCAATGATAATGCAAGGCAAAAGTGACAGGTTTCCTTCATATAAAGTGCAAGAACTAGCCCCTAACCTAAGGAACCGGTCACGGCAATAGTCTTAGACCCAGTCCACTTCCCCGTAGGGACCCTACACTCCGTTTGTATGTTAAAAAATTGACCGACCATTGCCAAAAAAAATGGTTTCACGCCAGTGCCAAAAAACTAATCTGTGTCAAATTTCATCAAAATATTTTCAATATTGCCACCTGTACTTTGATCACAAGCATACATGGGCACTAAGCCGGACGGACGGACATGCTCAAATCGACTTAGGAAGTTATTCTGAGTCGAACGGTTTAGTTAAAAGTGACAAACATCTATACAAATTCATAATACCCCTACCGCGTATGTATATGGTGTGAGTAACAAAATTATGTTCCTTTGTATGTCCGTGTTAGCGCATTTAGGAAAAAACGTTTATCAAATGTTTAACAGTTAAACAAATTATAGTTTCTAGGTCAATTAAAAAATAAAACAGTTAACAGCACTTTATGTGGCTGCACTGAATCTTATACACTCTTTAATAAAAAGAAGGTCTTAGGTCCCGCAAAGTCATATCTTCAAATTATTTAGGGGCTTATTGTGCGCTCCTAGAAATGGAGAAAAATTAGTTCACAGAAATTCAGTGCTGCAGATCAATTTCCTCAGTATTTTACTTTTTGTACCTCTTAAGTGGGTCACAACAGGTATAATATAAGATATAATTTATCGGAATATTGCCCTAAGAAAAGCTGGACAATGATACAATTCAATCATCTTTCTGCATGCCTGGCAATAGCTGTTCTCCGCCACCCCCATCATAAGGAGGTGTGTTCGTTAGTTTGAGTGACCATTATTCTTTCTTATTAACCGGGTGATGCCGTGATAGCCAATGTTATGACCTAAACATTTATATTTGATTTTAGTCTCTTCAAATAGGATTTAATTTTAAAATGTTTTTGTTTAAAGTATTGTAAAAAACTTTTTTTCAGTTTCAATCAGTTTTAGTTTTTTTCGCAAACTCTCAAAAAAAACTATTAATCAATTAACTATTATGGACTTTTAAAAATTTTTTAAAAATCTTCTTGATTTCTAACACTAGCCGGTGACAAATTTATTCACATTTTTGTATGCTAATTAGGCAAAAAGACATTTCAATTGGCAAATTTTGAAGAATATACAATTCAATAAAAGGCAAAAGTTAAAACACGCGCCAAAAAAAGATGTCAAAAACTATTTTTGCATATGACTTAAAGATGTGCCAACTGCGTTAAAAGTTTAAATTATTTTTGACAAAAAAAAAGAGTGGCTAACAACTTTGTTAAAGAGATTTTGAAATATTTATAAGTCTTATGGATTTTTATGAAATATATTTAAATGTCTTTTTGAAAAGAAATATATAAAAGTTGAATATTTCGCTTGTAATTCAAACGTTTTTTAAAGGTCATTAAGAAAAGGACGTGAAATACTGTTTAATTATTCTGCATGTAAATGTTATAAAAAAATCTAATATTTGGTTATAGTTTTTGTGTCCCTTCCAAGATTCAATTTTATTTAAATCGATTGTAATTCAATTGTTTAGAGCCAGAATAAACTTTATACTTTATGAGGTCGTCGTTATTATTAAAACATTTGAACATACAAATTTTTTTTTCTTGGAAAAAACCTGGAACGTTTTGTCTTATTTAACATAAATATTAATTTAAATTTTTTGTTGTTTTTTTTTTGCCAAAAATTAGCAAGTCTTTTTTGTATATTGACTTTTATACATATGAACACATACGAACATGCAAAGATATAGTTTCAAATTAATAAATTAATAATTAAATATTTATTTATTAAAGAGTGACATTTTAAATAATTTTTTACCACTTTTTATAACAATAATTTCACACTTTTGCCAAACAAGCGTGAAAATATATTTAAATATAAAAACTATTTGTTTTTGGGGTTTTCGTTTTGGATTCGAAAAAAAAAGTACAAAGAAAAAAAAGAAGTTAAGAAAAAAAAACTCTAAAGTTTAAAGCATTTGTCGTTGTCAAAGTGTGATATTAAAATTAATTTATTGTTACTAGTTTGTGTTTTTGTTTGTTTTTGTTTCTAAGAGCATATCAAATGAAATTTTTTCTTCTTCTTCTTTTAATATACAAACGGAATTATGAAGTTATTAGTAATGGCTCTTTTTTTTTTGACAATACTATCATCGTACAAAAATAAACTTGTTGTGTTTTAATTTATTATAGATCTTCAATAACAACTAAACACATATTAAATATATGAAGAAGGAAAAAAAAAATAAAACGACAAACCAAAAACTTAAACGTTGTCAGGGGTCTACTACCTTTTGTAAATAATTATTTAGACGGCTGTATAATCCGCTCTTTTATATGTGTATGTATAACACTTATGTATACCCTAAAGGAAACTTAGGGAGAAGTGTTCCCATGTCCCCACTTTTATCAACTATTTTGTTGCCTTTTTGGTTTGTGTATTTGATTAGAAGAAAAATTGACTGTCAGCCGCAAATAAACGCTTCAGTTCGCCACTTAACGTAATAATGTATCGACGACAATTTGGGTTTTTTAACTTTTTTTTCCAGTGATTAACATAAAAGTTAAAAGTTTATAACAAAAAATGTTGCCTTTGGTATAGCTAGTCAGCCGTACTGTAGACGTAAGACATAAAAGATACTAAGGAATCACTAGTTCCAATATCTACATAGTACCCCAGAAGAACTAACTTGTCAACATTACCAGTGTAATTAGTGGATTTTCAATGGCACACAAATGTTAAATTTCTATAGCAAAAAGCGCTGCCTGGAAATAGCTTGTCGGTAGTACTGGTAAAAACGTCAATAGTGAATCACTACAGTTTCATTATTGGCATTTCCTGCACTGTATTTACATATACATACAAACACTTACATATACAACCACTTAAATAAATTAATTACTTGTGTTTTTACACGTTAAGAAAATTAGGGCGTAAACTAAATGATTAATTAAGTTTTAAACAAGACAAAGTATCGAACAGGTTAAAGGTGTCAATTACTATTTCGTTAAAAACGAATTTTAAATTTTTTTTAACAAAAAAAAACTAGTTCCGTTTAATTAAAAAAATTTTAAGCATTTATCTATTTTTGAACAGAAAAAAATATTTTTTGAAGCAAGCTTACTTAGAACTTTAAGTTGGTAATAGTATTGAAATGTGCGCAATTTGACAGCCCGTTTGTCACCTAAACAGGTTGATTAGATTTGTATGGAAGAGGGAAAATTCGGACATACCTTCAATCGGCGACAAATGCCAACGGGGTCTCAATAAGGCCACTTTTATCAAAACTAAAATGGTTAACAAGCATGGTTATATCTTTTCTTGAACTTGATCGGACAACCGACCGCCCTGATCCTGTTGAGGCGGCTAAGATGAGTCTAAGAAGAGCCCTATCTGGTACCACGGGAATCAGTCAACCCCCGGGACACACACGGTCTGACTGATGGTTAGGTTTCCTTGCCGAGTACACTTGGTAGATGTGGCTATCCCCAATCGAGGCAACTAAGAGTTGTATACTGGAGGCCGCCCTGTGAGGTCTACAGAGTGATCGCCTTGAGCGGTCTTTTACGAACTTTAAGGTTGTTCGTAAGAAACTGACATCTGGTATTGATTAAGTTCTCCCTGAGCATGAGATGTCTTCAATGAACTAGGGTTCCTAGAAGCTGAAAGTGACGTCAATTGCGAAGGTAAGCCAAGTTCAAGAAATGGGTTTAGGCTATGCTCCGAATGGGTGAGAAATTTATAATGAAAAGATGATAGAGATAATAAAAAAAGATGGAAATTAAAGGATAAATGAATGGTGGTAACTAATTAATCTGACTTAAAATTATTGGCAGTTGTGGCTACTTGCCTTTTGGCTTATAGAAGAGGTGGTTTACCGATACTGATCTGTTTTGGAAACACATGGCGCTATTAAAACAAAAAGGCGGAACTGGACTTAAGGAAGGTGTTTGATTTAGCTTTAACTCTGTCCTCGTTTTATAATCATGTTGGATAGAGATTTTTTTTAAAACTGTACACCAATACCTCACCATCTATTTAGTATGCTATGACAAGGATAAGGGTTGCTAAGCGCCTGAAATCGCTATAATTGGAACTTTAAGTAATAGACGTTCGATATACGTTTACCCAAAAGAATCAAAAATGTTTTACGGTTGCTTTTAAGGTAAGGACTCCGTTGTGAGTTCCACATGGTCACCGAAGTTATATTGTACCGGTCTGAATGATTGCTTTATGTGTTTTTGCGTAGCCTTTAACGCTGCCAACAGCTCTTTGTCTCTTCAAATTGATAGTGTAGGTCCTTAGCTTGCCATTGATAAACTAGACTTTTAGCTAAAAAGTGACGCGGAGCTAAGAAGTAAATAAGTCGTTAAAAATGATTTCGACTTAACTCCATTAGCATGGTTGAATGCCGCCCGTGGTATAGTAGTAACTTCGGTGGAGCGTTATCACCTTGTCTCCGATAATGCCCGGGGAAAAAGCAGTGCCAGTCCCGAGTAGCGTTGTAGCCTTCTGGTAAAATAGTTTTGAGACAGTCGGTCTAGAAAAGAAAATGAAACAGAATTTTATTTTATTAAAAAAATGAGTTTGAAAAATAATCAAAAATTTTTTTGATTAAGAGTTTAAATTAATTTTTTTTTGACTTTTATTTTATCGCAATAACTTTAAGGTTGCACTGTGAAGTTCAAAAGTTATTAATTCCAATAACTTTTAGGTTGCACTGTAAAGTTCAAAAGTTCTTAATATTTTTTTAAGCCGTTGCTTGAGAGTTAGGTGTATCACTTAGTGATATTCTAACAAGGTATTAGCTCATATGTCCCGCTATTTTGACATTTTACCAAATCGACATAATTCATGGATTTCTTTTCGATTTTTTTAGATAAAAAATATTTAAATAATTGATTGGTATGCATGCTTAAGCTAAAATAAATAATGCGTATGTGTGTGTAAATTTGAAGTCACATACCAACCATTAGAATTTATATTATGATTACAAAATAACAAAAATTAAACCAAAAAAAAAAAAACAAATTTTAATCAAACAAAATACAACTGCGAGCCCTTTTTTGAGTTTTGTATACAAAAAATATCAAACAAAAAGTGTTAAGAATTAAAGACCATCTAGGAATTTCATTCATTATTAGGATGAACTTAAAATCGATCGCTTTGAGCAACGATCGATTCGTTGTTAACAATGAAATAAATGGAAACAGGTGTGAATATTTAGTTGTCAAATTGTTAAATATTTTTAATCTTTAAACAAGTTCCAAAAGAACTTCCTTTTATGTTCATCTTTGTTTATGTATAATTTCTGTAATAAAAAAAAGACTCTACAGGTCGCCTTAAATATTATTTACAATAAGCCGACTGCACTCCCAGGAATTATAGAAAAAAAAACTTAAGAAACAAATAAATGAAATGTTACTTTTTATTATATTGGGGTTTTGGTGTTGTAAATAAATATTCAAATTTTAAATGGTGGCTTCAATATTTATTTGATATATGATTCTTATAGTTTTTGTTTTGTAAATAAAATTTATTCACATGTTTGTTCTTAAGCTATTTATAAATATTTTTCTTTTAAAGATTTTCCCATATAATTTATGGGGTGTAATTTAGGGAATAAAAAGAATTTAACATTTATTACATTAATACCTTAAATCATATAAAGATATCAAATGGTTTTCGAGTAGTATAACAAATTTTGGTCAGTAATAAAGAAATAAAAAACTGTTCCAGAATAAAAAAAAACACGCACAAACGCACTAAACTATAAAACAATTTCAACAAACATTAACAAGTGATATATTTGCAAACAACCCCATTTTGCAAGGCAGCTTTATACCTCTAGCCACCCCTTTTTTTATCATTATTACCCGACAAGCATATCTGGCTTTATTACAGCCCTCTCTAATGTAATTGTAACCACAATGTATCATCATACATAGAACAGGTTTAAATTTTTTTTATTGCATCACTAAATAGATGAGGTCGACTTTTTTAACGCAAAATCCTTAGCATAAGTTATAAATCCTCTTTCAGCGCCCCCACCACTTGATCAACATTTATTCATTATCTCAGCTAAGGGGGATTTTGTGCAATACTTAAAAAGGATAAAACCAATATTTGTTACAAAGCTGCCCATAAAAAAGTTAAGGATTCTTTTATTTTGAACAGATTTATTTTTATTGTTTTTTAAGTAATTCACAGCAATAAATAGTTGAGACAGATGTTGTAGATCTAAACACAAGAGAATTATTAATTGTTAAGATTTTAACAGTTTTAATGTGACATGAAGAAAAAAGTTGGACTATTTTGAAAGGAAAACAAGTAAGAGCGCTATATTCGGCTGTGCCAAATGTTATATATCCTCCTGGACGTGTAGGGGTTTTTAACCTTAATTTTTTTAAAATTTTGTATGGCAGCTCCCTTAGCGGGTACAGATAGGGGATAAGTATGTTTTAGGAAAATGTTTGGGAGGGGAAACTAATGGGGTCAGTCTTACACTTTGATTCTCTAAGGCCGTTTCCAATATGGGCGCTTTTTGCATAATTTTTGTAAATTTTGTCTAACAACCCCCTTAGGTGATGGATACAGAATGTTAGTATGTTCTAGGAATATGTTTGGAAGGGAAAACTAATGGGGATTTGACATACAATATATTCCTTTAAGACTCCGGGGAAGTTGTAAGGGTTTTTAGCCTAATTTTTTTGTATTTTTGTATGGCAACCCTGTTAGGGGCTGAAGGTAGATGATAAGTATGTTTCACGAAAATGTTTGTGAGGAAAAATTAATGGGGGTTGGTCTTACATTGCACATGTGTAGGGGCAACCCCGGGGCAGTTGTAGAGGGTTTAATGTTCAAATTTTAAAGAAATAAACAGGAGTCGTGGTTGGCTTATATCTCTGTCAGTTAAAGGGCGATTTTGCTGAGTTTCAAAAACAAAATTTTCGCAAGATTTCCTAATTTTTTTTATACCACAATCAGGTCGGAGAAATATCAAAAGGCTTTAGAAACTTGACTTCAACAGATAAACGGACAAACGAATCGATGGACAAACGCTAAATCAACTTTCTTATCTATAAATATCAAGCAAATATGTTTTTTGTGGTGTCGCAAATTGATATTAAAGAAAAAACAAACGGAATGACAATCTTATATAAACCCTTATCACTAATGTAAAGGGTATAATAACCAAGTTTTTATTGGTTTCACACGAGCAATTTTATTTGTCGCAAGCCTGAGCTTTGTTTTAATATTTGTGATGGTGACCTCGGCACATGAATTAAGTTGAATGCAATTGATTAGGTGAGCTATTTTGGCTTTAAGGCTCACTCTCATGGTTTACATCACATCCAACTAAGATGACTATGAATTAAAATCGTTTTACAGATTGTTATTATGGCATGAGCTGTGTTGTCATTAGTTCTGAAATGTTTCTTTGCCTTTTTTGGTCATCCTTGGCCGCTAGGGTTTTCATCTGGCATTGCACGATATTTAGATTAGGTACTGTGAGACCAGAGGACTAGATCGTCTATCATCCTTTATCAGATATAGCACTTATTTCGCGAGTAGGGACTAGTAAAAGACACCTGAGTTTTATATTTTAGTTATTTGCTTTCTGTTTTATCTTTCACAGGTATCACAAAGGGTCCTTAGCAAGCGAGCCAAGAGGACTGCCCTCCGCTCTGCTACTACTTTTGAAGCAGTCTGTTTTATCTAATCTAACCTAATTTAACTTGGAACAGTGAGTAGTGCACAAGCTAAAAGGTTTGGCAGTCGGCTTCAGCTATCTTTTTTATTTAAATCTCTATCTAAACTTCAGCTATAACTTTATTTTAGTCAGATCTTGCCTATTTTAAAATGCAGTAAAGGCTTCTAAAGGCTAAAATAAAATATAAGATTTACCTTATTTAATGTAAAGTGTAGTATTTTCTCAATTTTAAGAGCTTGAAACATACAAAAAAAAACTGAAAAATTAACTCAAGAAAAGTTTTTAAATTGATTTCAAAATAATTTTAGCTGTAGAAACTAAATCCTTCTATAAAGAAAGGAATTTTCTAAGTTCTTTACTTTTCGAAAATTTCTGACTTCTATTTTTTCAAACCATTGCTCTATCAAAAATATTCTACAAAAATGAATCATTCAAAGTTAAAATTTTTTGATTATGATTGGTTGAAATTAAATAATCAAAATGTTAAGAAAAAAAAATATTTATCAAATACAAGACACCATTCTTGTACTCAAGTGATTTTGATGACTGTCAAGAGTAATTAAAGTCAAACTTTATGGAATTATAGATAGAGAGATACATAAAAATTAACAAATGTGCTACATAATGGCCAGTAAGAAAATAAAAAAAAAAATTAAATGTTGATGATCGTGATCGACGCCTTTAAGGCCGCTGAAAAATTCTTTTAAAGCCTACATTTGTATAATGGCCTACTACTTAATGGCTGTTTAGATAATCAAGCTGTAGTTGTAGTTATAGTTGTTGCTTTTGTTGTTGTTGTGGAGTTAAGGTATTTGTTAAAAGCAATCAAACCAAGTAAGAGTTTGTTGTATGGGGCTCAAAATTATAAGGTTTTAGTTGTAATGCTTGTGTATGTATGTATGTACATATGTATGTGTTAAGATAAGAAATAACTCCTCATTTTTTGTTGTTGTAGTTGTTATTTAGATGTTACAACGCTTAGATAAAGAAACGAATAAAATCATTTTAATGTGTCGACGTAGTGACACGTTGAAGTGTGACCGTTAATGAGCAATTACAAAAATCAAGTTTGTTGCTTAACTCTTTCGTTTTCTTTGATTTTTTTACCTTTGATCTTCTTTGTTGTTTATAATGATGAATTTGCGGTCGGTCTTTCTTTTGTGTATATTAGTTGCTTACTTGTGATCGATATATCTGCGTCAGCAGTCAATAGGACGCCAAATGTTTTTTTAGGTAAAAATTAAAAATGTATTTAGAAGTACACATATGTATTAACGATAAGTATGAAAAACTACCGGTAAATTAAAAATTAACTAAATTTAATTTAATTTATTTGCAACGTTACAAAGAATTTGTATTGAACCATAAAAATATAAAAAATATGCAACATATTTTTGAGAAAATAAAAAGTATATAAATGATTTACAGAAGAACTGTATTTATAAAAGTTGGACTGAATTCGCTGGCTTTGTTGTAGCTTTCGGACGGGCAACGGATCTTAAGCTTCAGTACTTTTCAAATACCAGCTTTGCTAAGTTTTTGTTGAATGTTGGAAACATTTTGATATTAAGTTTTCGAATCTTTGTAACATAACTTCATTTTTATAAAATTCATAAACTCCAATACTTGAATTTGGCAAAACTCGTAGTAAGAAAGTACTAAAGTTTAAAGTTAGAGTTGCCCGGCCGAAGGTTATAGCGAAGCCGGCGGATAGAGTCCACCAGAATATTTATTCCTTGCGCCTAGCTGAAGGCAGGCTATATAAGCATTTTTTTAAACCCCCAAAATCAATACAGTTATCAAAAAAATGCTTACAGTTTACGCGCCTTACCAAAGGCTATAGCAAAGTCGGCTACAGTTTTCCTCCCTGTCCCAATTTTCAGGAGTTATTTAATTGTTACCATTTGGAACTATTTTTTTTAGGTTGGGAGCTATTTCATTTTTATTGGGAGTTATTTCATTGGAAGTTATTTCATTTGGGAGTTATATCATAGAACCGCAATTTTATTGGGGATTAAGAAGACATCTTCAAACAATTTTTTTTTTAAATTCTGGGAATAGGTGGCGTAGTCCAAGCACATGAAAGATCTCTAGGGAAATGTGGCCTTTTTCTTTGTGGTAAGCATATGACTTAAAAATAAAGGCATTATCAGAAGGACGAATTAAGTTTGCTTTCAGTCTTAGCTGGCCACTGGGTGATGGGTGAATATGCAAGAGAATTCGAACTTTCTTCGTATGACCGTTATCGTCGAAAAATAGGGGAAAGGGAAAGATGAGTTTTTACCTTCTGTGCAAGTGCTCTGCTGTAGCTGTCAACAGCTTAAGATTTCTTGGAAATGCAGATTGAATGGCCTGTTATGATTTTCATTGGCCACAGGCTCATTCTAGTACTTAAAGTCTTAGCTGAAGCATTTGCTAAGAGACACATGTATGGTTACGAGTTCATGCCAAAACGGGATCATTATAGATCCTACTTGATAGCTTGCGATCAAAGCAAACTGCCATATGAAAACACTAACCAATGAGAAAGAAAAAAATAAGTCCACATTTAAATTATGCTCCATTTTTGCCTCCCTCTGGATATTAAGCTAGCATACTCTTTGAAAAGCTCTAATTTCAGTAGCAGATCTTCACCACCGAGTTTAGACTTTATCTTCGTAAGTGCATTCTCTCTTTTTGGAAAAAAAACACCTACGCATACGCCAAAGCCACCACGACGTCATCACTTAAACAACAAGTAGTCCGTTAACCTCACGACTCACAGGCTGCTGCACACAAAAAATTATCTAAGTGAACTTTTCCTACATCAAGCCATAGCGGTGTCAAAAGTACGGTGAGTACGGTTTTTCTTAAATCAAGTACGAAATTTCTTACTCCAAGTAAAATTTTTCAAGTACGAATTTCTTACTTTTAGCCACAATTAAGCCAATAAAGGATTGATTTAAGTTCGGAACCGTTCTTGATGTAAGCGTGAAAAAGATTGATTTAAGCCGTAAACTGGATTAATTCGAAAGTGAAATGTCATTTTTTTGACTTATGGAGCTTTATTAAAGAAGAAGAATTTTATATTTTATTTTTATTTTATAATTAATTTATAATTTAAACATTTCATTTTTTGTACTTACCGAAGCTGATTCGAACCAGGGATTTCTGTGTTGCAGCACAAGCGCGTTACCTCTAGGCCACGGAGACACTTTGTTTTCAAATGTAAAATAATATATTAAAACAACAAGCTTTTTTCTGCTTGATTTGTTGAAGCAATCCGAATAGGCTTGATTTAAGAAAATGTAAGTGAGGATCGTACTTAAAAAGATTTTGGATAAATTCAAGAATAAAATTCTTGATTTTAGAAAGCGAGTTTTCTTTCTGTGTGCTGGCACCCCTTTTACCTTGTAGAAATAGTTCCAAGGTTTTTTCGTTTAACAAGATAAAATACATCCAGGGATAACACTATGTTATGATGAAAAAACTTCGTTCTTTTAAATTACTTTTTAAACATCTTACTTATAACAAATTCTTTACAACTTTAAAATTCCCTAAAGAAATATATAAATAACCTTAGTAAATTAGCTTTAAACAAAAATTTAAAAAAAAAAATTTGCTTAATAATTTATTTTTGAATATTTTACACTAAATTTTATTGTTTGACAAATAGTATTAATAATTTTGTTTTGAGTTATATTGACAAATATTTTTCGGAAATTAATTCAGTTTTAGTTTCGCTACATAATTAGCACCCTTAAGCATTAATAACATAATTTGTAGACATAAGTATTTGTTTTTAGATGAAACGATTCAATTAATTATAGGCCCGCTTTAAGTTTACACACAAATTTGGCAAATCAATAGGTTTAACATTTACATTTTATACAGTTGGTTTTTTTTTCTAAAAAAATTATCATATATATTAGTCCATTTAAATATTCAATATCAATTTATTTTCAACATTTATTTACAAAAACTTAATTTATAAGATATTTAAAAATTTTTAAATACAGTTAGTTGGTTTACAAAAGCCATTACAGCTATAAAATGTTTTGCATATGCATGAGCCCTGATATTATCAAAATTATAGAATTTAAATTGGTCGTCTTTGCTTTAAAGATATTCCGCCAACTCGTCTACGGTTTGTAAACAACTTTCACTTGGTTCTGTTTAATATATTCTAATACTTACTTACATAAAAGTGTTACGGTATCTTGTTGGCATTTAAAATTATTGGCTTTTTAGATAAATTTTATGAATTAATTAAAATAAAAGTTATTTAATTGAATTTGTAATGACTTAAAATTAATTTCTGATTAAAAGTGTCATAGAGTAGAAGTAAACGCTTATCAAATTAATGGGGTTTCTTATAATGTAACCTGTAATAAATTAACAGCAAAGGCTTTTTAAGTGTAAGAAAATAATTTAAAGAAAAATTTCTAATAAATGAATAATTAATACTATTTTGGTTACAGCCATTTCAGTTTATGATGCCCAAACAATCAGGATAAAAGTGATTAAAAGGAAGTCATTCGCTAATGGATTTGGGTGTTCTATGTACATATATCACTGCACTACAAACAGTCCAGGCTGTTGTTTTTTAATGCACAAAAAAATTTTATTTTCTCTATAAAAATATGTTAAAAATATTAAGGACATTTTCTTGGTAATTAATATATTTCAAGTGAAATTAGAACCGTTTGCAGTTTCCCTATAATTGTTGCGCTAATGTGTAGCAAAATTTTTAGGCAGAATTCAATTGTCTTTTTTAAGTACGTACAATTGTATGAGCAAATGTTAAAAATAAAATAAATAATAACTTTAGTCTGTCACTAGATATCTAAAAAATTAAATAAATTTATTTAACATATTTTTAGATAGATAAACAGTAAATTTTTTTGTTAAACTTCTTAAGACAATACTTTATCTATTTGATTAGAAAAAGTGTGTAAACTTTGGAAAATACACACATGACACATCCTGTTTTTATTGAAAGTTAACAATATTATAAGGTTAGGCCAACGTGGAGAGTATAAATGCGAATCATATAATATATCCCAAAGTTATTATTTCTTTTATTGCGCATAGAGGAGAATATATTACCATATGGATGCTTTCCCCTTAGTGAAGAACCTTTTAATCTAAAGGTTCGGTCAGTAGTTACAGTCAAGTATTAGATTTAAATAGATTAGGTTACTAAGGTTAGATTTGTTTAAGTAAGGCTAGGTTAGGTAAGGCAAGGTTAGGTTAGGTGAGGTTAGGTTAGGTTAGGCTACGTAGGATAATGAGGGAAAGCACATAATCTCAGACAGAAGCACACGGAGACCTCCTGGAAGGATATTTAGAAAAACCAAGCAATGAGTAAAAGAAAAAAGAAGTTATTAGACTAACAGAAAAGAAAAGAAGAAGCCCCTGCAGTACCTATGTAAAACCACCCATTCTATCATCTCCCCAGCCTTCTGATTGCAATATATTTCCCAGTTTGCACCTCAAAACCTCTTTTAGTTTTAAAAAGACTCTTTTACTTAACTACTTGACTTTTTGATTCTGTAACCTCTGGCAGTGACAGACAATATGCTCTATCGTTTCTTACTCCTCCACATCCAACGCCTGCTGCTATAATCCGCAGTGTAACGATGCCATTAGCTTATCCTAGCTCTAAGAAATCAGTGTCCTGAGTACTAAAATACCCAGGTTTATGAGCAAACTATTATTTGTTGAGCTCAGCCCCGGCCACAAAGCCCTTGCTACCCTACGGTTACTGATGTTTCTACTCTGAACCTATGCCCTCGTCTTTTCATAAAATTTACCTATTGGTGGCTTTACAGTTTCTAAATTGTACGCCAAATTAAAGGCTGAGCCACTGCATGCAAGCACGTCGGTAATTCCATGGCCAACTATTACGCGTTGCCCCGAAACCCAACATAGTCGAAAATTAAAAAAGTGCATAAGTGACTTAACACAGTGCGCCTTCAAGCCCTAAGGACTGGCAGACTGTTTATTGCTAGAGCATGTTCTATAGTACTAAGGGATCTGTAGTCTTTAAAATGGCCAGTTTCGTCACCTGGAGCAGACTACATCTAAAGAATGTTCTATAGGCAATCTGATATCCCCTAGGCCCATAAGATTACTGGTCTGTACTAAGATTCTCAAAATTTGGTTATTACAGCCAAATTTTTTTTATTTGCACCTACAGAGAGAGAAAGCTAACACAATGAATGCTGAGTACTTGTGTTGATTCACTTCATCAATATTATCTTTAAACTGGCCTACTTCTTCAATTTAATGTGCAAAAAAAGATTTTGTTATTTTATTCTAAAATATTTTCTATTTGCTGAAAATCTTTTTTTAAACAAATTAGATACAATCTTCTTGTCATGTCATCAGGCTTTACGCTTTACAAACACATGTTACATTTGACGCTTGAACGACAGACTGTAAATCTGCTTTGGAAAACTTGTTGTATGATACGTTTTAATAGTTTTGTTTTATATTTTATTAGTTTTAATATCAAAATTGCTGCATAACTAAACAACGCACGTGTAATTTTCATATAAACATAATTGTATTAGACTGTCAACTAATATTAATCAGTTCCGTCTTTCCATCTGTTTTAAAAATTTGTTTTAATGTAAACATCTATAGTATGTTCAAATGTATTAAATTACAAAGCAGAAAAAAAAAATATAAA
Organism: Melanophora roralis; assembly: GCA_963583895.1. Classification (NCBI taxonomy): domain Eukaryota; kingdom Metazoa; phylum Arthropoda; class Insecta; order Diptera; family Rhinophoridae; genus Melanophora; species Melanophora roralis. The sequence goes on along the minus strand of OY757188.1, from coordinate 3,032,842 downwards.
AATTTAAAACAAAATCAGTGATTACAGCACGCGATACCACTTTCAGTTTAAAAGCAAAGCATTAAATATACAAAATATAAATGTGTAACCAACCTCATTTAAGTATTCTTTGGTCATTAGGGTTACAAACCCAAAAACCAAACAAAAATTAACAAACAATTGGGCACGCGTTTAAGGTAAAAAATAAAAAAAAAAAACACAAAAATAATATAAATTTGTTAACATAAAATTGTATAAAACCAAAATATAAAAAAAGATTTCAATGGTACCTTTGACATATCAATATGAAATAATCAAAATGTATGTGTTTTTAGAAAAAAAGAGACAAAAATGTTTATTTTTTTTACTTCCAACAAAATTAAACACTTTAATTAATACAAATTTTTTGATTTTTAGTTTGGCTTTAGTTCATATAATTTCTTTTTTTATTAGAAGAAATTATTATATTCCGTTAATGTTGAAAGAAACTTTCAATTTGAAAAAAGCTGATTTTTCTACCGCTACTAGCCAAGTAGAATGCATTTTCGAAAGCAGCTACGCAATTTCATCATCAGTACTCTTTGAACGGTAGTAGTGTATATGGTTGTAAACATCACATATTTCACTTACATGTAACAGAGAAAAGTATACGGTATCAGTGTTTTCCTTCTGTTTTTACTTTGTAAGTTAGGACGAAGTTTATTTTTCATATAAACTATGCTTTTTTCCATTAAAAGTCTCTTTGGCAACACTTGACTAACGGACAAGCATTTGTCCATCTCTCAGATGGAACGAAACGCTTTTTATTATTGTATATCATACAATAGGGGTAATCACTTTTTAATTTCTTTTTTTGTCAACGACAAATTGATAGAAATTATTAAAGATCATTTTGCACCGTGCCATGTGTGAGTTATATGTTATTTTTTATTTATTGTTGAACTAATTGTTTTATTAATGTTGTTATATTGTCAGCTAAGACTGAACTTATAATACCTTTTACCACAACTTGGTTCACATACAAATTGCATACAAAATCGTAAGCAGTCAGCACCTTTAAATTCAGAAAATTAATTTCCGATCCTTAAACCTTCAGAGTTCTGTGGTTCAGACTGGATAGAAAGGGTACTAACCTGCCTCCCAATGAGAATAGGATGAATCTTACTGTAAATGGGACACTGTGATTTAAGATATGACCAGTACTGTAGATTTCTCTACGAAAATGAGTTTGTGGAACACCTTGTCAGCAAATCCAAGGCTGCAAATCCACTCATAAAGGTAGCTGTGTGAACGCTTAAATGATGGGTTTAGCGAGGTGGCATAGCCTGCTTTCTCTTATTTAAAACAAAAAGGTTATAAGTCAAGATTAAAATTAAAATATTAAAGCTTTTGAGCCTTATAATTTTTTTTATGAAAAAAATTTCCCACATTTGTAAAATTTGGTTTAAGTAAGAAATCTTCTAAATTAATTGCGTTAAAAATAAATTTGTAACTTCAATTAATTAAAGGTAAAAGTTTTAAAAAAGAATTGAAAATGCATAATATTCATATTAATATCAAAATTAATATTAAAAAGATTTCATTCAAAGCTTTGCGTTTTTAGTTATGACTTTTTTATTTTAAATAATAAATTTCCTTACACAAATTGAGAAAGGGAGTTTAACGGCGTGAAGAAGTATTAAATATCTTACTTTCGAACTGTTCATCCGTTAACCTGTTTGATATTTTATATATGTATATGAAGTACATGCTTATAACTCTTTTTTTAGATTATTCAAACTCCTTATTAAGTTAACAGCATCCCTTTTACATTAGTGTACACAGTGTCTCACCTTTCAAATGATTTATTAAGGTGTGATTAGTTTTAATCTTTGCCTTACTACAGAGGTTCTCAAACATTTTAATATTAATATTAAAAAATCAACAAAGTTAAAATAAGTTTTAATATTTAAAAAAAAATAGGGAAAATTTGGTTAAAAAATCTTCCTCAATTATTTTATTTTAATTTTTTATTAAAAATTTTTTAATGAAAAAAATATTACAAACATGTCGTTACCTATTTGATGGAAACTTTTCAATAGCATGGAATGAATAAAACATTTTGCATTATCGTAAAACTAAAATACAAAATATTTTTTATATAATTAATGTTTGACACTCATGATTTTATGTTGGGAAAAGCTGCTTTGTTTTCCCCGTGCAATCGAGTACAACGAATGATTTTAATGTAAACTAGTTATAAAGATATTCTTAAAAAATAAAAACATATTTTTATTTTTATCGTTATCAGTTATATGCTTTCTTCTTCAATTTAGAATTTTCATTTTATTTTTCTTAAGTAGTTGTTGTCTTTTTTTTTTTTTTGTAAAAATTTTCATGTCGAACATTAGTTTGTGGAACGTATATGTTACAGACTAATAAATTATTAAACACTTTTAAGTGTAACCCTTTTTCCCCTAAACTTAATGATTTAATATTAATTTTCAACAAACAGAAATACATTTATTTACATGTCACTTTGTCCGTCTGTCTGTCCTGTTGAGATCATGGTAACAGATATTAAAACTTTAAATAAATTTTCAAACACCAGACCTTAAAAAAACACAATCAGCGGAACTTCAAATAGAACGATGGAAATCGTTTAAGTGATTTATTATAGAAGAAGCTCGAAATAAGTGAGTTGTCGGCTTGTACGACTTGTAAAACTTCAAATTGTTAGACATAAATTAAAAAAAAAAACTATTTTAAACAGGTTCTCTAGGAAAAAAGCATTGAGATAATATAAATGTTAAAGAACTGTATTTATAATAAATCACTGATGATTGTACATTTTTTTTTAAATTCAAGCTTAAAAACTTGAATTTAAAATTAGTTAAAGGTATTTCAAAATAGATATCAAAATTTTGTGTTAATATGACAATGTACCAAAGACACTCTAGAAATAATTAAAGCGATTTTTAGTGTCTAATTTAAAATTATTGATCAACAGTAAAACAAACATATAATAATATTCCGCACATTAAATCAAAAACTGTAACAATTCAAAATTAACTAGAATATTTTTTTTCAAGAAAGTTGCCAGATCAAAGCTTTAGCAAATATAGAAATGTTTTTTTCATTTCAAAAAACTTTATTTTAAGATGGTTTTTTACTGTTAAAGTTAATTTGATTAAACAATTAGAACCATATTTTTAAAAAAAAATATTTTATTTTAATTTACATATCTTAATTCCAAGAGCCAACTTTTTTTTGATTGACTGAAGTTAATTAAAATTAGGCATGGATGATAATTTTTTATAGAGAAATCCTCTAATGACAAATGGTATTGATTGACAAAAAGAGGGTTTCCAAAAACATGCGAACCGACGCCCTTATCCAATCCTGGAACAAGTTTCACGTTGGCCCGGTATTAAGAGACTGGATTAGGTTTGCCTGGGTAAGGAAGAACAGGCGGCTACGGAAATAATGAAAAAATAAAGTTCAGCCTACTTTTTCCTTTTCTTCAGTCCCTTTGTAACACCTGGGGAAGGGAGAAATAGAAAGCGAAAAACAAATTAAATTATATTGGCATAGATTAGAAAAATTGTGTGTGATCTGCACATCATAAGAGACTGAATCGACCACATGCTAAGAAACATGAGGATAGCTTGCGGATGATATGATGTTATTATAGAGGACAATGTAAAACACTGAACTATTCTTTCACCGCTTCTGTGGGTTACTACTATTCACAGTATACTTTGGGCCGTAAATGACGAAGAAAGGGCTTAGAGAATGAGAAATTAGACTATTACAGACCTATGCTTTAGTGAAATAAAGGACACCAATAGGCAGTAAGTGCAACAAAGGAATTTTGAAAAATGTCCAGCAAACCTCCGGAAAACAGATATAATTACGACTACTTCAACAAGGGTATTGGAGACTATTCACAGTATACTACCTTAAATGACGAAGAAAAGCCTTAGAGGATAAGAAATAAGACCAATATTGAACTACGCTTTAGTAAAATAAGGGACACCAATGGGCACGAAGTGCAACAAAGGAGTTTCAAATAAGGTCCAACGAAACTCCGGAATAAAAGAGATTATTAGGACCCCTCCTAATAATTTTAGATGATTTTGAATGTTCAGCATATTGAAACACGCGTAGAAACGAGGCAGCTCTTGCGGCAGAACGACAAAACGACAACTAAGGAATGAGTTTATTGGTTTATAAATCTTACAATTGATGCCTTATGGAAACACTGGACGGTTATAAAATGACAGTGGAGTTTTTCTATTGTTTACCTTAAGTAAAGATCAGGCTAACTGCACTGCTCTGACTCCAATTTAACAGCCCTGATATGACAGGACTCTAGGGCAGATGCCCAAAAGAATGTTTTATTATACGTGTAGCACTAGGAAAATGGAAGCAACATAACTGAGCCTCGCTGAAAACATGGAGATCCGGGCAAACGCAAAATGTTTGTTTTAGCTCCAATCACATGTGAGTAAAATTGACATCTATACCAACAGTCAACGGCCGATAAAAGAAATTATTTTCTAGAACACTAAATCAAGGACAGTGTCGTAAAGAGATGACTATTGCTTAATCAAAATATGTCCAAGTACGTCCTATATGGGTGTCATAACATTTCGGAAACAAACAGGCCAACAGTTTGGCGTTAAAGGCTAGAAAACATCAGGCAGATGGTTTGAAGAAACCAAAACCTTTCCTTGTAACGAGTTCCGGTTTGAAAGACGGGGCCAAAACTGCCCTCAAAAAACTGTGGAATAAGGAGACAGTTGGAAGAATAACGAGAATCGTCTAGGGTGACCTATAACTAAAGATAGACGTGAGAAATTCTGCAATTGAGAAAATATGAATTGAGCAAGGTAATGGATATATTGGTGGATCACTCAAATATATGAGAACACCGCTATGAAACATGCCGGGAGGACAGTAAATTGATGAAACATTATCCGACACTGCCCAGCTTTTGCGCAGTAGAAGTCTTTATGTCTGATCCGATCTGGCACATTTAGGAGGTGTGAAAAAGCAAATGTTTAGGGGGGTCGTCTGCATCACCGAATTTCTGTGAACTTCTTTTTCCAAACTTTTTAAAATTGGCAAAAGCGCGATAAGCGAACCTCTATCTTAAGTGTGTCCCTTGTTAAACTTAAGGGTTTTCTTTAAGCTTTTATTTTCTTCACCTTACCTTAGCTACTCATAAATCTAAAATATTCCGAGAAAACATTGCTTAAGCCTAAATGGACAAAGTGTAATAGAAAGCAATTAAAATCGTTTTAATCTTTTTTACTTAGTTTTTCCACTTTTGTTAAAAAAAGTGTGTAAGAAATTTCCATAAAACGTAAATAACACTTTCAAACATTTCCAATTTTCCATTTGTTTTAAATATTTACATTTATATGTATATTTAAATCTTAGTTAGTTCACACTTAGAAAGTATTTGAAAAAATAGGCATAACAATGTTAGATAACCCAAACTCTAGTCAGCTAAAATATTCATTTATATATTTTTTTCTTATTTTTAAGATAATGATGTACTTAAAAAGTGATCATGTATCATAAAACTTCAAATATTTGCGAAGTGTGAACTCAGTTTTTAAAACAAGAAATTTTAAAATTTCTCTACATATGCAAGAAATGCGATTTGTATCCCACCACCCTTTTCTTAAACACTGACATACGCTCCCTCTAACCAAAGTCGTTAAAGAAATAATGGCAATTTATCGAATATTATTAGATTATGACATACATACATACATACATATATGTGCACGTATGAATGCCTTGATTTAAAACCGTTATTTATTCAATTCACCCATCCACCTTAAAACTAAGAGTTAAGTTACTTTTTATGGTTGAAGAAAGGATTGAGGTTGAGGTGTCGATAAAACATTGCCTTCCTTATAACATTTATTTTTGGGTTATATGTGAGGTGGTAAAAATCATATCTTAAAAATATTTCCTTAAAATTTACCGTGAAATATTAAAAATATTGAATTTTATGTCAACATATAAAGATATTTATAGAAAAGGAAAAACACTTTAACCTTTTTGTGGGAGATAGGGAAAGTGGTGAGTAAAATGCAAGGTTTTAAGGAAATTAGTTATGGGGGTAGATCTTTGTAAAGGTAAGACATTAAAAGTTTATAAAAATCACTCAACATATTGCGGTTAAGATAGTGAGGTGACGATATTTAAACTCTTTTGTTATTAACTGCAATTTATTTCAAATGGGAAAGGGGTGGGTTTGCTGTATTAAATTGATATTTTTAACAATTTAAATAAGGAAGAGGATGTAATTTTCAAGAATTATTAATCTTAATAAATCGTTACTGATAAAAAATTTTGCGACATGAGCCAAAAATATTTAGAAAATCGTTTGACTTTCTCTTTAAAACCTTTGAAATTTAGCAGAAATGTCTTTAATTTTTTTTATTCAATTTATGTTTCTATAACAGTTTGGGTGTGTCAAATATAATTTGCCGATTTACACTGAGAAAATATAGGATAATTTAAATTGTTGGACAAACTAAAGTATTAAACAAATGTTTTAAAAGTTACTTTAAACAATTTAAAGTTCATTCATTAACTTCCTTATTATTTTATTTTAAATGCATAAATTCAACTATTCGTTAAATCAAAATATTTGTATTTCAAAGCTTATTGTCATCTCTAAGTGTTTAAATATTTGATTAACTCAATTTTAAAAGGCGACAAAATCCATAATTACTTTAATGGATATCGATTGATGCTTAAAAGCGTTATTAGTTTAGACGGTGGTCCATTTAAAAGTTTGTTCTAAAATAAACGTTTCGTGGATCATTTTAGAATATAAATCTTTAAGTAGCCAGCTATTTGGGTTAATAAATTTTTATTATAATTGAAAACAAAAAATTTAAAACAAAAGATTTTATATGATTTTTATGTTTTTAACTACTAATGTATTTGACCGGTTGTGGGGTCTTTGAACACAGTTTACGACAATTTAATGTGAATTAAATGCAATACATTTCGTTAGCAAAACATTGGCAATGATTTACATACAAATGTTTTAGATATAGTTTTTATTATGGCAAGGATTGGTGATTTTGCTAAAAATTCATTGTCTAAAATGTGCACGAATACAAATCTCTAAAGTGGATTTTTTTTCATATGCAAATTTGGGATTTTGACAATGCCCTGCAGATGTGTGACCTATTTATTTTAATTATTTTTAGGAGCGATACTTGTAGTAATTAATATTTTATGTGTGGCACATTTAATCATAAACAACCACAATGTAAAATTATAATTTTATGCAAGACATTTTTACTGGTTAGGCTAGGTTCAAAGAAGAAGGCCTTAAAGGCTTCAAGTCTCGTAGGACATACACCCACCTTAGCCAGTAATCGGATTGTTGTTTGCTCTAAGCAAGGAAAAAGAATCTTGTTGGAGATGTTCACGGAAATTCGGTTATGTACACGAATTCCCTCAACATCTTCCAATCCACATCTTCCAAGTTGGCCACATCTGGCAAAACATCATACATAAAGTATCGGACTTTGGCCTCTGCAAGAGCCGGACAGTGATACAGGAAATACTCCATCGTTTCGATGTCCTACCTGCATGCCCTGCACTCACTGTTCTCTGCCAATCCCATTCAATGAAGGCGTGCTCGTAAGTTTTAGTAGCCCGTTAGCACACTTACCATCTTGTCTAGCTAAGGTCTCCCAAAGTTCAGAATGACCCTAGTTCTGACCACATTTGGATCGACCCAGAGGATTTTCGTTAATCTCCTAAATGTCTTGTTGTTCCATTGCGCTCTGTGGACATTTTCCACCCACTCTTTTAACTCGGCCTCCGTCGCAGCAGAATGTTTCGGGTTCACCAGGTCAAACTTTTGCTGTCCCATAGTCTTAATCGCCGGATCATTCGCCCGTTCATTATCGATCACACCCTGCTGACCTTGTACGTATTGTGTGAACCTGCCCATATTGCGAGTAGTCATCCTTCATCCTCCTACACTGCAAAACCGTCCTAGATCCTGTGTTGACAGACATAATTGCCCTTATAGACACTTCGCTAACTGTATGGATGCGTATATCCGTTGGATCTGCGTGTGCTCTGAGTCAGGACGGACATTACGTGATTTCCGGACCTTCTCTTGTAGGATAGCATTGTTATAATTCAACCCATTTTAAAATAAAATTTAAAAATTTTTTTCCGTTTAGATTTGAGCTGGGAACTGACTTTTCAACAAAGAAATAGTTTTAATAACTTTTTTTTGATTTTGTGCGCGATGTAAGCAAAGAGCGATTCCTCATCCGGCAGCCAAATTCGTAAAGCTAAAAAATTTAAATTTGGACTGCGGGTACGTCCTCCGATGTATTGATAATAGAAATCTGTATTTCGATACTCATAAAGGCCAGAAGCCACTTAAATAAAAAAAGTAATTTTTTCAAATACATATTTAGAACTTTTTTTAAATAAGAGATTATTGGCCAGGCATACGTTGGGGAATCACAAAAGAGGACTATATACACCTTTCCTTTTACATAGACTTTTTGAAATTATTCTTTGTGACATTAAAATAAGAAATACTATTGTTTGAAACCAAATTGAGGTGCAAAGTCATAAGGTAAGACAAAAATAACTTTTTAAAATATACTAATTTAGAAATAGAGATCAAAAATATATTCAACTCGAAATAAAAGATTCCGAATTAAGATCCCATAATGTACTTTTTAATGCTTAAAGCTAAAAATTAAATTTCCGCTTACGAAGTAGCGGGTTAATTGCTATTCTCAGAAATAGTAAAATTTTAAATCATATAGAAACAATTTTAAAAAAAAATTCAATGAAAAAAAAACATTCTGACACTAAAGAAAAATTCAATGAAAAACTGCAGGGTTTATATGGTCATTTGCCTATAAAATTTGTACTTTTTCTAGTTGTCGACCGCTTGTTTGTCGTTCTGACCAAAAAAGCTTTTTGTTTTAAAATAATGTGCTTCTTTGGTGCAGCAACAATAAATTAGCGTTTTCAGGAAATTATAACAATTTAGTGTCAAGTGATTAGTAACGCCGCATTGATTAATTAAAAACTTATTAAAACATTAGTATTTTTTTTATTCTCTGCTTCAACCGAAAATAGTAAACATTATGCTGGAATTTAAGTTACAATTATCGAATTTTTTCATTTACTTGAAATAAAACCTTAAAAAAAATTGTTTAGAAAATTTTTAATGTTTTTTTATCATTAAATTTTTATCTTCACACTTGCAATTAAAAAGTTATTTTCCAGCAGTGGGAGTAGGTAACCTTTTTTTGTTTTTTTAATATAATTATATCATGCAACTTGTAAAGGTGTTTTCTCTGTTATTTTTTTTTCTTTTTATAAAAAAAGCCCCCAAAGTAATTTTTAAGTTCATGGCATTAAATACATTTGATATGTGTGTGCTACCTTACTTGTCATAAGTTGCATACACAGAAAAAAAAATGGCAACAGATATCAAGTAATTACACAAAATTATTTGCTTATAAACAATTGAGAATTTTTTTTGTTGGGTCAGTTGTAATAAAATGTATTCTTAAATTCCTCCATCTTTTTTATACAATTTTCAAAAATCAATTTACGACTGCTGGATATTTGTTTTATTTGCAATTTTAGTTGTTAGTCCCAATTTATTAAAAAAATCATTGTATTTAAAATTTGTTTCTTAATATGACGTTAAGTTTGTGGTAATTTTTTCTGTGTACCAACTGTCTGATTGCTTTTTTGTTGAATCACCACAAATAATTATGAATTTTGTAAGTTTGAGGGAGTAAGAAAAATATTCAAAAGTATTACACATATAACTCAATTAAATACAAAAATATTTTGTTACACTCGTATACGCCTGCAAACGTTTTAAAGAAACGTGAAAAATTTTAAATGCATTTTGGAATTATTGTGTATGATGTGTTTATTAGATATGCACTTCTATACGTAAGTTAGGGCCTATTTTAATTTGTTATTAATTATTACTATACGACAAATAGGTAGTTTGATCCAAGCAGTTGCAAATACCCTACCTAAGCTATCCAAAGTGAAATCTTACACCTATTAAAAATGCTCTGCTTTTTGGTCCTTAATCTAACTGCTCTGCCGCCATGTGGCATTTGAACAAATTAAAATATCAATTTTGAAAAAACAATTAAAAACCTGGATTCTTTGTTTTAAGGAAAACCAGTTTTTTTTAAGAAAACAAGTTTACCCCTAACATTGGCCATAAGTTTCTTATGAATCCTAAACTTCATTGGAACTTAGGTGAACCGTAGTTCTAAGATCCACAATTTGGTCTCTAATTTAACTGCAGCAACAAAAAGTTTCTTGCGTTTTATTGACACAAAATTTTTGGGTGGGTTTCCAATAACCCAACACAGCTTTTTAAAAACTTTTTACCCATGAACAAAATTCAGAAATTGTTTTATTTCCTAAAAGCTGCCAGCACAAACATGCACGTGCACATGCACATTTCATTAAATAACACTAGGCAACAGCCATTTTGTTATTTGTTTCTAGCATACTTTTTCTCATGGATTTGGACCTACTGAACACGAAAATGAATTTTAAAAATTTTTCTGTCGATTGGTTTGCGAGATACAAATTTTTTAATTTTTTTTTTTTAATTTTTGGAGGTACACTTACTATTTTGAGCATATCTTTAGTCTTCTTTGACCTATTTTATCCTACTACTACTCAAATTAAAGACAATTGAGCCGTCTACAACTTATTCTCAGAAAATTTTCAAATCGGGTTAGTAGTTTTGATGTTGGCGGCTTAAAAAGGTTAAAAAACTGGGTTTTTTTAGTAAAAATGTGGCTGAAAAATTCATATAAAAATTCATATAAAATATAAAACGCGATGTTAACAGCGATTTTAATTTTTTTACGTATAGCTGACACTTTTCCAAAGAAAATAAGCCCTTACTTAACAAAATCTGATGACAAATGGCCGACTTATTATTTTTTTGGTAAACGACCGAAATTCCGCTATTTTACGATTTTTTGATTTTCATTATTTGCACAGCTTACCTACCCAACGCAAACGAATAAATACATTTGAACTTAATTTAAAATAAACAAATTAGTCTTCGTATATTATTTTTTAATTTATTTGAGTAAAAACAAAGATATAAGTGTACATTTTATGCCATGTGGAAAAACTGCTGACTTCTTCTTTGTTTTTTGTATTCGCTGCAATCGGTCTCACGTATTAGGGTCCAAATATAGTCACCCATCATAGCCGTGTCATAGATGCCCTGATAGCGTCGTTCCATAGCCTTCAATTCCTGATGAAAGCGCTCGCCGTGTTCGTCGCTCACGTCTCCTAAATTCTCAGGGAAAAAATCCAAATGAGAATGCAGAAAGTGTATTTTAAGTGACATGTGCACTCCCATGGCTTCATAGTTCTTTACCAGATCCTCAACTATGTCCTTATAATTCGGGCTTTTGTTGTTTCCTAAAAAGTTTTCCACAACAAGCCTGAAGGAATTCCATGATGCGGCTTCGATGGGTGATAACAGCTTTGGGAATTTTTCATCTTTCAAAATTTTTTTTATCTCGGGTCCTGCGAAGACTCCTTCTTTAATTTTTGCCAGCGAAAGGTAAGGGAAAATTGACCGTAAATAGGCAAAAGCTTCACCTTCTTTGTCTAATTTTTTGGTAAAATTTTTAATCAAACCCAATTTTATGTGCAGCGGCGGAAGTATTATATTTTCACGGTTCTCTATTAGTGGTTTGCGCTGAACATTCGCTTCTCCAACTACAGGTTTCGTTCGTACCGGCCATTTTTTTTTTATATAATGCTGATCATCAGCGCGGCTATTCCAAAGGCACAGAAAACAGCAATGTCGCGTATAGCCTCCTTGGAGTCCACACAGAATGGCCACAACTTTAAGGTCGGCGCATATTTTCCAATTGTATTTCCTATACTCTATGCATTTCAGCAAAATGTCCATAGTTTCATAGTTCTCCTTTGAATGAACCGCATGAGCAATAGGAACAGATGGCTTTTCATTCCCATTATGTAAGAGAACTGCCTTCAAGCTCTCTTTGTTGCTGTCAATAAACAACCTCCATTCGTTGGGGTTGTGAATTTGGTGAAGCTCTTGGAACAAGCCTGAAATGTCGCTGCAAAAACATATTTGGTCTTTCTTTGTATAAAATTTTGCATACTCCTTGTGACGGTTTCTGTACGCTGTTACTTTCACTTCTGAAGCCACAAATCCACACTGTATCATCCGAGACGCAAAAAGTTCGGCTTTCTCCTTAGTGAGACCAAAATCGCGCACCCAATCGTTTAGTTCGGCCTGTGACAGTAATTTTCGCTTTGCACCCGGCTCAAATTCGCTTGCATTTGACTCGGACTCTTCTTCTGACGATTCTGCTTTTTGAAGAGATGCACCAGGGCACACTGGATATGGCACATCATGCGAATGTGGTACTGGAAGCGCAAACGATCCCACTTGAGCGTAGTTCCATTTAAAAAATCTTCCTACCCCACTGTTTGTGGTGAGGCAAAAATAACAGTCTGTGGAATGGCATAGCGGCTTTTTCCACATCATTGGTGTATCGAATTTCATATGGCGGCTAAAATTAAAATAAATTACTATATTCGCTATGTATAATGTGTTTAAATAAAAATTCTTACCTTCCGCCAGCTGCCCAGTTGGTTAAGATTATATAGCAAAGATCACACAGCGACTTAGGTGTCCATGGTTCTGTGATATTTGGTGAAATACCAAAATAATTCAAATAGTGCAATTGTACTGCTGGAGTAAACTTGTGTGCGTGATTTTTTTTTATAAACTGGCCACAAACATTGCAGAAATTGTCTGGATCGTTCAAACACTCGAACACACGTAGTCTTTTACTCATTGTCTTCCTTGCGTTTTCTAAATATTAACTTCTTTACACTTTCACAGACAGTTTTGAAATGCAATTGATAACCGTGTCTCCTTATGTTTAAATATGTATGAGCATGTAGTGCTGTAAATAAATTAAAAAATAATATACGAAGACTAATTTGTTTATTTTAAATTAAGTTCAAATGTATTTATTCGTTTGCGTTGGGTAGGTAAGCTGTGCAAATAATGAAAATCAAAAAATCGTAAAATAGCGGAATTTCGGTCGTTTACCAAAAAAATAATAAGTCGGCCATTTGTCATCAGATTTTGTTAAGTAAGGGCTTATTTTCTTTGGAAAAGTGTCAGCTATACGTAAAAAAATTAAAATCGCTGTTAACATCGCGTTTTATATTTTATATGAATTTTTATATGAATTTTTCAGCCACATTTTTACTAAAAAAACCCAGTTTTTTAACCTTTTTAAGCCGCCAACATCAAAACTACTAACCCGATTTGAAAATTTTCTGAGAATAAGTTGTAGACGGCTCAATTGTCTTTAATTTGAGTAGTAGTAGGATAAAATAGGTCAAAGAAGACTAAAGATATGCTCAAAATAGTAAGTGTACCTCCAAAAATTAAAAAAAAAAAATTAAAAAATTTGTATCTCGCAAACCAATCGACAGAAAAATTTTTAAAATTCATTTTCGTGTTCAGTAGGTCCAAATCCATGAGAAAAAGTATGCTAGAAACAAATAACAGACAAAAGTTTGTTATTTGTGACCTAGTGTAATTATTGAAAAATTTGTAATTCATATAAAAAAATGAGAAGCTTTTAAAATACTAAACTTTTCCCTGATTTCATAATTATAAATAATCCATTAGTGGAAATTATTAACACGCGTCAAACTAAAAGCTTTTAGTTATCCTTTTATTTATACATATTCAATGAACCCCATAAGAAAGCAAGGGTTTCTTAAACACAAAAATCTAAAAAAGTTGTGTTTAAATCTTAATGCCAAATGAACGTATCATATTGATTTAAAATACCTTCAACATACTATAATTAAATGCTTTTGAAAAAGCTCAACTTAAAAAGTTTTTCCCGGACACCCTCAAACCTAAAGTTTTACATTTTCAGCAATTTGTAGCCGGCTGAGAATTATACCCTTCACATTAGTGTGATATACATATAAGTTTGCCATTCCGTTTCCAATTTCTTTATCATCTATTTTCGATCTAATAAAGTATATATCTTCTTTGACCCTTTTAGATAGGGAAGTTGATTTAGCGATTTCTGTCTGTCTGTCTGTCCGTTTGTCCGTTAATCTGTTGAAATTAAGTTTCTACGGCCCCTAGACACTTCTCGACCTGTTTGTGGTATCAAAACATCAAGTATAATTGCAGGAATTTCACTATGGAAATTCAGCAAAATCGCCTAATAACTAACAGAGATAAAAGCAACTAACCACAACTACATCTGTTTATTTCTCATAAATTTTGTACATAAAAACCTCTATCACTGCTTCTATGCTGTCTCTACACGGGTGCAATGTAAGACCGACTCCTACAAATTTTCTCTCACCAAAGATTTTTGGAACATAATTATACCCCATCTCCGTCCACTAACAGGGTTGCTATACAAAGTTTATTTTAAAAAATTTTTTTTGAATCACTCCCATAGCTTTCAGGATGATCCTTCAAAGGTCAAATGTAAGACCGACGACAACTAAATTTTCCTCCCAAACTTACCCTCTATATAACCCCTTAAAGGAATAAAATGTATTACAGACTCTTATTAGTTTTCCCTTCCAAACATATTTTTAAAACATACATATCACAGTCACCTAACAGGTTGCCACACAAAATTTACTAAAATGATGTAAATACGCCCATAACTTCCTCAGAGTCGGCCTAAGAGAAATTAAGTGTACGACCGACCCTCATTACGTTTCTTTCTAGAGCATATTCCTAGGACATACTTACCTCTTATCTTCATCTCCAAGGGGGCTCCCATACAAAAATTTGGAAAATGTAATAAATTCCCTTTTACAGCTTCCGGGGTGCCCGTGGATAAGTCAAATGACTCCAACTAATTTTTTCTTGCAAACATTTTCCTTGAATATACTTACACCCTAAGGGGGTTACCATACACAATTTGAGAAAATTAGGGTAAAACCCCTTAATGTTGTGAAGGGTATAAAAGATTCGGCACATCCAAATATAGCGCTCTCACTTTTTTTTTTTTAAATAAAATTAAAATCTTTTATTTTAATAGCTGTTTATTTTTTATGTACATTTAGTGTTCATGTTAATAGTCGCATTATGAATATAAAATAAGTGGCAGGAACCAAAATTACCCGTTAAATTTTTTGTTTGAAATTTTAGCTTTAAAGCCACGTGTTTAACATTTCAGCATTACCTTTATTACACAAAAATGAAAATTCTTTAGAAATTAGTACAAATAAGACAGGATATTCACTTAAGCCAAAAATAGTTTTAAAGGACATTTTCTTTATTAGAGAAATCCTTAAAAAAGCGTTGGGTAAGTTTCTCATAGGTAGGTTAGGTTAGGTAGAACAGAGGCCGTTGAAGGAAATGATACAGCTCCCTTGGGTATGCTTAATTTGGTCCCTTTGTGTTACCTGGAGAGGCAGATAAATTAGGTTGAGATGGAAAGAAAGAAGAAATTTAGAGAAGGATAAGAAAGAAAGAACAGAAAAATGAAGCAGACATACCAGGGTCTCTGGTGGAAATCGAACCCACAACCCCCAGACTGGTAGACTCATGCACTTACCACTGATCTACCGGGGCACCCTCATAAAGTTTGAACTAATATAAATATTATTTAAAAATATTAAAAACAATTAATCTTAATCTTTTTTTAATTTTAAAAGTGTTGGTTCAAAAAGCTTTAAGTTTTTTTTTGCAAATTTATTTTAAGAACTGGAAGATAGAAGTTGCAACTTAATAATCAACCCACGCATAATTGCATGCAATTAATTAACGCCACAACGTTACGATCAGGGTAACCGCGCAAAGATCTCTTTATCAAATAAAGATAATGAAAGAGAATAAAATAAAATGTTGCTGGAAAAAATACATAAAAAATATAAAGTAAACGATGAAAACGTTAAACTTTTGTAAGTATTTTTATATAAATGACGATCATTAATAAATGTCGACTGCCACTGTTATGTTTTTTTTGGCAAAATTTAATTTTATGAAATGGAAATTAAAATAATGTTTTTAGCACAACAACCAAACACTGAATTATAAACAATTCCGAGTAAGTAATATTTTTAAAGTTCTTACTTATATGTAATGGAAGATATGCAGTCGTTTAACGGCTGATTGATTTCGAAAGGCAATTTCAGTTCCCAAACACTCATAATTCTATACATGCAAATATAAAAAAAGCGACGACATCATACTCTGCATATTTACGTTGACTTTAAGGTAAGAAGACTACTACGTTTTGCAATGCAAGTTAAACCATAAATATTCATGTGCTTAATTGAAAGACCTTAGGGAGAAACGAGGATTAAGGTTATAAAATCCTGCAGATATAATGATGATTTCCTTCATATTTATTTTCAGAATTATTATATGAAATATTTATAGCTTCACACGTATTGAGAAGAATTAATACTTTAGTTATGTGCAGCAGTCAAAATTGAATTTATATTGCATGAATGTGTTTTGCATTTTAAATCGAGTTCGAAACAAACAAATTTGAGCATGTGCCAACGAATTATATGTGACACATTTATCGAATCTTTAAATGATGAACGAGACGCCGCGGCGGTAAAACGTTAAAAATACAATCAAAAGTAAAATATTTCAATTTAAAGAAAAAACGTGTTAAAAATTTTCAATGAGCTGTAGCAACTCGTTCAACACCTTTAACGTTAAAAAAAAAGGCAATAAAGACAAGATCATCGCCATTGACAACAACAATAACAACAACAACAAGATGCAAAGAGTGCATCATACGCTTTTTATGCCTAGTTTTTAGGTTTGGTCTTGCAAAAGGGAAAATTTAAAAACAAAATATTTTATTTTTGCAGAAATGTTAAACTCGAAAATGTATTTTTGGCAACACTTTTTAGAGCAGTTTTAAAAATTCTTAATTTTCGGTGGCCACTTCCAATGTAGACGTTAGATGTTTGTTGATTAGCTACTGTTACAGCTGTGGCTGGCCTGTTTCAGTCTGGCCGCTTAATAATTGTCATAATTTTAATGCTTCTCCTGCTGGGCCTATGCTCGCCAAAAATATTACGAGTTCGCGGAAATCAAAGAAGCAGCAACAAAACAATAAATACTGCCACCAAAAACTAAACGATATTAAAGGCCGTATTGAATGGGCAAATAAAAATTACAAAACAAAAAAAAAAAAAAAAGAAAAAGTTAAAAGACCACATGTGGTCTTTTAAAGCATTTCATTATGGTCAAAATGAAAATGCTTCCTTTTTCGGGATAATCCCTAAGCGTGCATGTTAACGCGCTATAGTAAAATTCATTCTAGTGATGGTGGTGTTGGTGGTGGCGGCAGATGTTATTGATAAAAATCGTTTCTGCTTATGAAATATTATCCCTCTCCCTTTTTGGCATGGCAAGATTATGTGTAGAGCATAAGCATCCAAACTCTTTTAAGTCTAACAAGATCGCAATTAATTAACGCTGATAAATCTTAAAGTGCTAACTACATGACAACAACAAAGTGGTAAAACCAAAACGTACAATTCTTAAAGGTGTGGGGATGCAATTTAGTCTCAGTCTCAATCTTTGTTGGCCCTTAAATGTTTGTTCTTTTGGGAACGATAATTTTGTTGCAGTGATTTGTTTTTGCTTCATGCTAATCGTAGTGTTGGGTTACACCTACATACATGTGCAACAAACCTACAGTAACAACATTTACATTTAATTTGTTTGAAACATGCGTAAATTGATGGCCGTTATTAGCCCAAAAGATTCAAGTTAAATATTTTATTGTTACTGCTAAGACATGAGAAGGAGAGCCAGATCATTATTTACTTTAAATTAAATTGTGCAAAAATTTACTGGGTTTTTGGCAAGGGTTGCCATAGAAGCCGTTTAGGAAATATTTGAAAATACCTTTTTTGGGGAAATTGATTATTTATACTTAATGCTAGACTTTCATCAAACTTTTACCCACGTAAAATAAATTAGAAAAATTAGAGTGAATTGGGTTTTTTGATCTTTTAATTGCATTTGTAAACCGCTGGTAAACTATTATTTAGTTTAATGCACGATATTGCGGAAATGTTTCCATATCGTCTAGAGGCAGCAAGACAATTTAGGCAGGTGCTATGTATACATGAAAGGATTATTGGCAATGCAAGATAACATGGTCTCGAAACTGAGCATTAAAGAAAAGATAAGTTGCGGGTCTTTACCTGGAACATAGGAATTTTAGCTCTTTTACGGATAGATTCAAGATGGAAGGGAGTCGTTAAGGGTTTTACGTGACACCTGCTATGCTGGCAATAATTCACTGTGCTCTCAACACTTGGTGGAAACAACGCGTCCACCAGCGCCCCCAGAATGGCTCACCCTGCCACCCAGGTACCAATTCTCTGCCACGACTCTGTGTAGCCATAACAGACCCCTCGGTGAAGAGTTGGGCTATCAAAACAGATCCGCGCCGACAAGACACCTCTCCACACGCCCGTGAAACAGCACCCAACCTTAAGCAAGAAAGATTATGATTATCATGTCGCACCCAACGAATGCGACAACCAGCTCTGTTAGAAGGATCTTTTTCTCATTTAGACACATCAATTACTCCACCATCATTAACGCTTTATAATCATCTCACCGCCAGTTAGGACCGAGTCACGCACATGCTTTAACATGCCAATGCCGACCTTCTCATTATTTGCTACTACTTTAACGGGATCTTATTTTAGATCCAAGGGTCCCCAGCCGTAGCCAATTTCCCTATTCACCTACTTCTAAGCACACTTACACCTTTTCAGCTAATAGCCTACTTCAACAGTTGCTCATGTGTCTTGGTAGACCCGCCAAAACCATAAACTCTATCTTGAGAGCCTTAAATTTATATCAGACCGCTTACGCAATCACTCCGGGGCCCGTACAGGCCAGACCCCAGCATATCAACTATTGGTCTCAGTTGCCCCGCTTGGGGATAACCACAGCCACCACGTAAACTCCCGAAGAAGACCTCACCATTAATCAGTTCATGCACTGGTAAGCACATGGGGCCAACTGATTCCCGTGGTACCAGATAGGTCTCTGGCCAGCCTCGGAAAGCTACTTCCGTATAATTTCTACCAATTTCTATTTCACACAGATAAGGTATTGGTACCCTTAAAACCTTGTATTGCTGTGCCACCTAATGGCGATGTACATGACACAGCGACAACAAGAACAACCTGCCTCAAGCCAGAACAGTGAATCACTGATCACATTTAGCCCAAGACAGATTGTTTTCGATTTAGCCATGTCTGTTAGCCTTTCAGTAACTGAAAGTTGCCCAGTTGATACCGCTAGGAGGTAGACTAAGGCACTTGTGTTTATAACTTATCAACCAAGACGGAAGGGAGATTGAAGTTGAAGAGAAGAGGTGGGCATAAGTAAATTCTACAAAATTCCTAATGAAAACAGTGTCTTTAAGGAGAGATTTTGGCGGCCAAGAAAGCGGCTGGTCTTGTCCTCCTCTTAGGCTGAAAAATTAAAGTTAAATATATTAGCTGATGGTCAGGCAGTGATCAGAGCTATTTACGCCAACCCTTTACGCACCTCAATCGTCAAAGCATGCAAAGAATCTATTGGATAACTACGTGCCAAAAGGAAGGAGTTAATTCCGGTTATACAAAGCTATTTGGGGAAATGGGATGGCTTATGCATTGGCGAAGCAAGGAATTGATTTGCTATTGAAAAGGGCAATAGAAATTCGGGCTTTACTGTAGTTAAATGCTGACAGTTTGGGGAGGTTAAGGCTTTTTTATTGCCGTTGATGTCTAAAGAACCTAATCACCACTGTGTCGGCTACCAACTGTCCGTATATTTTACACCACATTGTCCTGTAAGAGCCTTAATCTTTCCACTTAGATTATTCTTGCTATTGTTGAGAAGCAGACTAGAAACATTTCTATCCAATCTGGACCACAGAAGTCTAAAAGTCATCTTTGTCAGGCATGATATACCTTTTCTAAGATTGTTTTCTTTATCAGACCGTTACTAAATACAACTGCCGACTCACCCTTTATTTAGTCCACCCAATTACTATTAGCGCACATTTACAGCCGTCCACACTTATTGCCCCTTTTGGGCATGGAGCACGGCCTAGCTGTCAAAACTGCCCGGGATTTGTATTACATCAAAAATATTTATTTAAAACTATAAAATCGGTAACCCTAATGCCTATCCCTATCTTATGGCTACTGGTTTCCAACAAACAATCACTTCAGCCAGCAAATTCTTTGGTAGAGCAAAATATATGTGTAACTTGAGTAACTTGGAAGCAAACTAATAGTTGTTGTAACTACATCAGATCAATTTGATTCAAGTAGGTAATCCTTGTTAAGAAACGTATACATATGGACATATGTATGTATTTAAAAAGCAAAACATTATTCAAATGATAGGAGGGAAATATTTAAACATAAAAAAAGAAAACGCGTGACTAGTACTAATTACACGTCTCGGCGATAATAAACACGTGCTTAAGAAAAACACTTAATTCCACAAACCATTACGTAATACAACTGTCTCTGCAGCCTTAAAAATGTCATAGTTGCAAAGCCATAATAGTTTGGACATGAGCTTTTCTACTTTATATAGATTACAATCGTATCAACAGGTACGATTAGTCTGTTTCAAAACTTGGGAATTGAAGAAAAGGACACTCTCTATCATGGCACACAGTTGAGTGTGCACACACATGCGGCAAGCAAATTAAAACGAAGCAGAAACATGTTTAAATGTCTTGTTCGATCGTTTTATTTTGCTTGCTGGTTTCAAAGTGATCATAAAAGATGATTCACAGATCTAATGTCATTTACATGAAACATTTATTCCATTCATTCGTTCTTTTGCTCTATGTCTGTCTTTCGTTCTACTGCTGTTTGTATTTTACGATTCTTGGTACGTCTCTGGGCATACATTTAACGTCTTAATAGCTGTACGAAGTGATATTTACAAAAAATATATTTCTTCTTTTCTTTTATCATACTGCAACGTTTGGTGGCATATTTTGTTACTTTTGGATTTTTTTATTTGTTCTCCTCCATACGGACTATAGCCGCACGCATTTAGCTGCTCAAGGAGCCATCCACATCCCACTATGTGTTCTGTTTTATGATTATTTATAAACGCATTTATGCATATTACGCATAAGAAATATGTTTATAAATCGATGTTTGTATAACCATTTCCTTGAATCTTGATACATGCTTTTTTGACATGTCTGGACTGTAGTGTATGAGTCCCATCTTTAGTGTGACAACACGTATTTCAGTGGAAATGCTAATTAGTTTAAATTAAACAATTTATTTTTACATTTGAAGCTCCATTGAAATTAACAAATATGGTAGCATAGACGCAAATGAGTTTGTTTAAAAAAGAAGAAGAAATAGTGAATTGTTTTCTGAAGGTGTTGGGAATTGACCGCTAAATTTTCAATTTTATTAGTTAAGTCTATGTGGTTAATACGAAACTTCAATACTTTAGTTTTTTCAGAGGACAGTAAATTTAAAAAATAAGCCTGTTTAGTGCTGAAAAAGGGGATATTGACGTCATAGGACATTTGTATTAAACAAAAACCATTTATCGTTTCAAAATCACGGCAGACATAGTGTGACACAAATTTGTTAGGTAGAGTCATCCAAGCCGTTGGGACATGCCAAAATGCCCCGTTTCAATTGGTTTTCAACTCTTTGGGTTATATTACATGCGTAATGCATCTCAGTTTACTTGGAGTAAAAAAAAAGTACGATAACAATTTCGGCCACTAAGACTTTGTTTAAATAAACCTTTCATTTGCTTGTAATATCTCTTATCGTGGACAATTGAATGTTATGTGCTTTGCATTTTGATCTGCGGATTCATATGTGGAAGAAATACCCGACCCGAATCTGTGAAGATGGCTGCTACAGACTTCCCTCGGATTCGTTTAAAGTTATAAAGGGTTTGAGTTTACTTCAATTAAATTCTACCGTTGGGACAGAATTGCATCACCGGATATATGTGTTGAGTAGTTGGCCAAATGCTAGAGGTGTTTTAGTAGTTTCTTTTGTTAGGCTTTTAGCGTCCATGGAGGCAAACACTGAGACGTCCCAACTGCTTGTTACTGGATATCTCTTAAAATTGCGAATAATACGCAGGGAATAAGCGATGCAAAAACCGAGAGATCAATCCTTGGAATAACTCCAATAGGGGAAGTACTTTCGCTACTATTTGAACACTCGTTGCTCATAAACTTCTCGCTGGACTTAAGGACAGATTTGCTAAGATTGACATTAGTTGATGAAGCAGTTATTGTCACTGAAAAGTTCTTGAGTACAATCAGCTCTATGTAGGAAACTATATTGGCGAGGATATGTCAGTGGTTGGAAAAGAGACGGAATCCGGCAAAGTTCCAAAAAAGCTTCATTAGGATAGTGGAGTGTGGTTTAAAGACCACGAATTGGAAAAGAGAAATGTACCAATGACTTAAAGGTTTTGAAAAAAGCCAAGTACAACTATGGGATAAGGCGAAAACTCTGGCAGCCAAGGTGGCCGCTGATTTTGCCCTGTGTTCCCAGATAGATAACTCTCAGGTAAATATGCTAGCTGTTAGTCAGACGGCAATCAAGGCTGTCTTCGCGAACCTAAAACGCTCCACAGTCGTACGAGGGTGTAAGGAGTCTCTTGGTAAGCAATGCGCCGTGAGAGAGAAGCTCATTTACAGGGCTTGGGAACACAAGGGTATCGACGGTAATGAGATTGCTGAAGAAAGAAATAAAGCAAGGAAAAAATAAAGGAAGGGCAATGAGCGCTTGGATTTTGCTTAAGTTCTGCAATAGCAGTCTATTGCCAAAGAGGTCTGGGCCCCGCCGGTCTGGGTAAATACTACTTTTTGTAAGGACTTCAAGATTACGTGGAAATTTTATGACCCGGATGCAACAAGGTTTGTAATAGTCTTTGCAGAGAAATGATTCAAGATTCCCAGTGAAAATAGTAACAGCTCATTGTTGAAATGCGAAACACCGCAAAATAACTAGACGAATTTCCAGCGATGATTGCAGGTTCTATGGTGTGTCAGAAGACAGGGAGACTGTTGAGCAAATTCTGTGCTTATGTCAGTACTTATGCGATCAAGGGAATCTGTTTAGGGGTTTTATCGGTTCTTAGCTTGGATAGATTATTTTAAAATGGCACGACATACTTGCTGGCATTTGAAATTAGTTGAATTGAAATCCCTTGGTTATCGTTTCTTCTTTTCCATTCGGTCCCTAAATGCTCCAAAGTCAGGTTTTTAAAATCAGCCAGTTTAACCTAGCCTAACGGAACCTCGCCTTGGCCCTTATTAAGGCACTTTAGTATAACAAGTAGGGCCAGGAATTCTTTTAATTATTGGCAATAATAGCGTTGCTTTGCACTTCCATAGCGTTTGACGACTTTTTAATACATGACTATGATAAAGGCCTAGCATTGTTAATATACAATGTGTTAGACTGAGTAGAGATGAATCAAATGAAGGATATGTTTAGGGTTGTTTTTTAATTATTAATAATTTTTTATATTTAAAATTGTTTTTTATATCTCATAAAATACACACGACACGGTGACAAAAATATTGAAAATGATAGCCTTTCAAAGCCAATCTGGTAGATGTCTTAAGGGCTACGTGGCTACTAGATGGCGTTAGCATAAAATAAAAAAAAGGCGGAAATTTTTTTTTTAGAGATAGATTTGATTCCCTTAACCACCATTAGGTTTTTTTTTAATTGTATTTCCCTCATCTACCCGGATTTTTTCGCGTAGTCCAAATCATTAAAGCTTTCTCAAAAGCGTTCATGATAATGATTTAAAAAGTTTGTTTCTGACCATCTTTACTGGTAGCAAAAGTCCTATTTAAAGTATTACAAAAAGATTTTTTGTTGGTTTGGTCTAAAGTTGACGTTGCCCCATTTGTATTTGGTGATACAACAATTTTATATATTTTTAACTTTAAATGCACATTTTAATGTCTATATTTAAATTAAATTTTTGTTTCCGAAATGTTCAAATAAAAATAAATTTGTCATTTGTATACTTAAATAAAATATAAGGCAATATGTAAACAGAAATTCATAAGATATGTGAAGCGTAACGTTAAAAACAGCGAGGTTTTAGGGTGTTTCTGGTTGTAAACTCTGCGGATGATGGTGACGATGTTGTTGTGCATTATAAATATTTATTTAATGAACAAGTATATGAAATGATTTAAATATATATTTTATATATGGACGCATAAACAAACTTACTCTCATTTGGCAAATCCCAGTTAGATAGTTGTCGGTTGGCAGGCAGCAGGTAGCAGTAGATGATAGCGCAGATAATATATCCGGTTCCGGTTAAGCCTATATTTTAAATGTTTGCTGTTGTTTTTCATTTAGCATAGAATATGCATTACGTTAACAAACACCCATCTACTCACCACAATAAAATTGTCAATAAACCTACTTGCAGGTTTTTTGTTTTGCTTTACACCGTAACTACACAAAAAAGTCATTGAAATTTATGTCGATATGTATGTAGATATGTTTATATAATGTTTATACATATATACTCGTGTATGTAAATGCATGCAAAGCAATGCACTTTATCATAAAATACCTTCGTGAATGTACTATAGCGACATGTGTTTAAGGGGGGAGGGGGGGAAACGCTGCCATAGCAACGATTTTTGGTCTACTTGATTTTCTTATGCGGCTTAAATTCCTAAGCACTTATTTAAAGTATTTACAAATGCTGCAAAGCGGATCCTTTAATGATGCTTTTCGCTGTTTCGAATGTACATATTTAACAGGAAGCAAAGGACGAGTAACATAAAATAAAAAAAAACGTCATTAGGTAAATGCACATATACACACATATGTATGAAAGGGTAAGCAACACTTCCGCAAAAGTATAAATTATCCTCTACATATATCCTTTCTAAGAGAATATATATTCAAAGCAATTTTAGTAACTACAATCGTTGCGACGAGAAAAAAATTGTTTCTAACGACAATTGTGTTTTAGGTTAGCCATGGTTTTTTGGAGTTTAAAGCCAAAAACCTGAACTATACACTGATTGCCTGTATATGGTTGAACAAAATGCTATAAATCTTTTTACTGCAATTAATTACACGGCAACCGAGTCAATTTATGACAATAAAACAGGAATATACGCAGCCACAAAAAACATTTCATCATGTAAGCAGCAAGATGGTCATCTCTAATTGACATTATTCTTGTCGAAAATTAACTTTCTTTTTAGCAAGTTTTGTTTTTTAAATATGTGATTGTTTTAAAATAATGGGGTTCTTTTAAATTAAATTTTAAATTTCGCAGTCTAAAAAATTAACCTTTTTCTATTACAAAGAAAAAAAACTCCCTCAAACAATATTTTTCTTAAAAATACATAAATATAAAACACAATTTTTAAATTTTGAATTCATTGACTTCCAATTAAGTTTATCAGTGCATATGCACTCTCATGTTTGCTGAAGTATTTCAAAAATAACACACAAAACAGGTGTCACATTTGAACAAAGTTTAAATGTTTTACGGTACAAATATTCATTCGAGTAGAAACAGACAATGTCTGAAAGTAAGTGTGAATAAATTTTGAAAAAAATACACAAAAAATTATATTAAAAAAAATATACAAAATTTGTGCAATAATTTTTTATATTCATACACAATAAATTTTATAAATGGATTGTTAACAAAATGTAAACAAAAATTTCGCATAATAATGACGTTAATGATAATGATTATTATAATGACACTGTTGAAAGCAATAACAATAACGATATTAAGATATTTTGGGTTTACAATGAAAGCGAGAAAATACTTTTTTAAAGGATGTAGGAAAATTAATATTGATACTTGAAGAAAAAAAGGAAAATGATTTATTATTAAAAAAATTAAATTAAATTTTTATAAAGTAAAACTGTCTTCTAGAAATTAAGCCTTTAATTTCTTTTCTGTTAACTTTTGTTAGTATCAAAATATTTTCCAGTTTTAACCTAAGTGGCTAATCTTCCCTTAAGAAAAAGTTAGTCTTATATTAGTCGTGTTCCAGATGCTTTTCGAAATAATCCGAGCTTACCCAAAAGCGTTTAAAGTAACGATTTTCGTGCAGAAAAAAAGAGCGTATGAGTGAGAATTATTTTTCTCTTTCTGCACAAATTTACCCAAAATTTTTCCTTGAGTAAGTTCGGACAAGTACTTAAAAAATCAGCTGATTTTTGTTTACTTTTAAAATTTAAGAACTAGTTAGGCATTTTGCAAAGGGAAACAAGTTTAATTTTAATTTTTTTCTAAAAAATTCATTTTGTACGTAAAAATGTACATTAAATCATAAATATTTGTTTCTTTCTTTTTATTATAAAAATATGTTTTAATAGGTTTTTATTTACTTTTTTTCAGCTTTTTCCACTGATGTCACTCAAATAGATTTAATTAAAAAAGCAAGCAGCATAGCTGTTTCAAAATGTACAAAATTTGGGGTTTTGTGTTCCGAAAATTTTATTATCTTTGGCAAATTGATAGAGCAAATTTCTCTTTACTTTCATTTGCCCGAACAAAAACGAAATCTTCTGGAACACACCTATTGTTTGTTTGCTTACAGTTTCAGAAAAAAAAAACATGTGATCACTTGCGTTTTCCATTCTTTGTTTTGCTTTTACAGCTGTTTCAAAGAAAAATTTTCAATTATGTTTTGCTATTTTGTAACGTTGCCACATTTTTATAAAGAACACCCACCTAAATTAATTAATGGCTGAAAAACTGAAACTGTGTTTAAGTCTATATTATATTTTAATGAAAATTAACTTAATTTTAAATAAAAAACGAAGTTTAGAAATGGTCGATAGTGTTGCACTATGTATATGGGGGATTTCATGTCAAGTGACCCAACTTTTAAAACCGATGTCTTTCGATTGGAAAGAAATTTGAACCAAAGTAAGTTCTTGCAGAGAGTAGCTTAGGCACAATTTTTTAACACGATCGGTCAAGAACTCTCTGAGCTAGAGGGGTTCAAAATTTGACGTTTTCGGCAAATAGGTGTTTTTTTCTCATACATGTAGTTTATTACCTTTTGCTTTTAACAAAATTCGTCCCAAATACTTTCGATAGCTTTTTTTTCAATCTTCCAAAAAAAAATATTTTTAAAATTAAAAAAAATTTTTTTTTTATTTTTTTTTATAAAATAATTAGAAAAAAATTTTTTTTTTCCAAATGTGCCCATTTTTTTTTTTTTTTTTTTGCTCAGAAGAAAGCTTAGGTCTTTCCTTTGAAGAGCTTGGAAGTCGCTTAGTGGGATGCGAGTGGGATATCTATAAAAAATAATGTTTTGTAACTCAAGGTAGAGGTTTTCAAATTTTAGCGTATATTCTATTTTAATTTTTTTGCTATTTATGTAAAATTATCTCTTAAGCAAAAAAAAAAATATTTTATGCTAAGAAACAAAATAATTTAACCTTTCCGATGGTATTCATTGAAAATATTTACAAAATGTGTTCAGACATTGCCATATAAAAGTGATTTTATTCCAGAGGCCTACCATTTTGTTGGTAATACAGAGTCGAGTGTATGAGACTTTATTTGGTACTTGCATACCGTCGGAAAGGTTAAATTATTTTGTTTCTTAGCATAAAATATTTTTTTTTTTGCTTAAAAGATAATTTTGCATAAATAGCAAAAAAATCAAAATAGAACATACGCGAAAATTTGAAAACCTCTACCTTGAGTTACAAAACATTATTTTTTATAGATATCCCACTCGCATCCCACTAAGCGACTTCCAAGCTCTTCAAAGGAAAGATCTAAGCTTTCTTTTGAGCAAAAAAAAAAAAAAAAAAAAATTGGGCACATTTGGAAAAAAAAAATTTTTTTCTAATTATTTTATAAAAAAAAATAAAAAAAAAATTTTTTTTAATTTTAAAAATATTTTTTTCTGGAAGATTGAAAAAAAAGCTATCGAAAGTATTTAGGACGAATTTTTTATAAAAGCAAAAGGTAATAAACTACATGTATTAGAAAAAACATCTATTTGCCGAAAACGTCAAATTTCGAACCCCTCTAGCTCAGAGAGTTCTTGACCGATCGTGTTAAAAAATTGTGTCTAAGCTACTCTCTGCAAGAGCTAACTTTGGTCCAAATTTCTTTCGAATCGAAAAAAAAAGTTGGGTCACTTGACATGAAATCCCCCATATAACAAATATGTATGCCCAACTCTGTTGTTTATTGCCAGTTTCTAATTTACAACAATAATTTTGAGGTTCTATTTAAATACCGAATTCCATAGAGAATTTGCGACTTTCTTCAACATTTATTCTAGTATTGAATCTTCGTTCTCATGATCTAAAAATATATAATTAAATCTTGAATATAATAAAAATACTTATTTTTTTCAGTCAAAATTTAAGTGGCAATAGTGCCCTCCATGTTGTAAATATTTCGAACCAGCAGATTAGGGTGTTTTTTCCAGCTTATTTAAGTACTTCTTCACATTGTTTTGTGTTTTGAAGCACATTTTCAACGCTAACAGTCCTAATTCTTAATCATGCTCAAAATTAAATATATATATTTTTAAGAGTTTTAAGTTTAGCAAAATGTTGGTACTTACAAACGTTGTTTCTTAAAGTAAATATAAACCTGTATGACTTCCTGTGTATTTATATGAACATGTTTTCTTTTTTATTATACCTATAATTTTCATAAGAATCTAAATAATGCCTTTAATAGCTTTTAAATGACATTACTTACAATACAATACAATACAGTACAAATACCGAGCACAATGACAAAAATCACTTTATGAAAGCAATGGAATGAAACTATCTTCTTTACAAAGCACATGAGTGTTAAAAAGGTGTTGCATGTTCTTGGTGTCTGTTGCATGTGTGGGTAGTAGAGTATCCACTAAATTAGATTTTAATTTTGTTTGAATTAATAGCTAATCGAATTTGCAATTCTGATTTTAATCGATTAATTAGTTAAGATTTTTTAGCAATTCGATTACTTAATTATTTGCTGGGCTCTCAAAATTTTTTAATTTTATTTAGTTTATAGATTTAAAATACGACATTTCTTCAACCTTTTGTACATTATTATGAAATATTCGTACAATTTTAATTTGACCCTTTTTTAACCGCGCAAAATACAGATATAGCCTTAGCGTCATGGACTTTTGACTTTAGCGTTGTTTTACAAAGTAAGCCAAGCTCCACATACGATCACTTATGCTTTGTTTTATCTAGTTTTTATTGAAGGTAATGATTCGGCGCAGAAACAATTTACTTCAATATCATTTAAGCAAAATTTGGGCCTAAAAAACAATTAAGATGTTCCCCAGGCCCATTTTGAATCCCTTCAAAAAATTCGAAAAGAAAAATATGAAAGACAAGCATTTTATAGATAGAACGATACAGAAATAAGAAAAGAGATTCTTGCTCTTGCTGTCCGCAAGAAGTCATTATTAATAGGCCCTGAACCAATTATCTACCCACCCCCCCCCCCCCTCCCCTTGAATGAATCCTTTGATACTCCCAAGCCCATAGTCAGGCGCCTCACGAAATCCATTTAAGAAGCGCCCTCCCAACCTTATCTGTCGACGGATCTTCAACCTTCAAACCAAGCCTAATATCTCGGGCCGATCTCCTCCATGCCCTTTCATTGGCAGTCTCATTGCCGGCAACGTTACAACGACCCGGAACCCAACAGAGCATAAGCCTACGTGTCGCCATAATCATCCTTAGGTCACGTCTTTAGTCGTCCACAAGTTTAGACCTGACATTATGCTCCTCTAGAGCCTTGAGCGTGCACTGACTGTCAACGTATAATGTCACGTCCTCCTTTCATCCGCTCCCTCCCTAATAAATTCCGCGGCCCCCGTCACCGCTTAAATTTTAGCCTAGAAAACGATGCTCTCGTCCGGAATTCTGTATGATCTCCCTAATCCCGTTTCAATTACATAAATACCAGCCCCGGTGCCCACTTCCATCTGCGATCCATCAGTGCAGATTGCATACCCCTCATACAGACTCTTGAACCCTTTTCATGCCACCCTATTCGAATTATTATTTATCATCCCTATAGATTTTAGTCCTCAAAATTTTACTTAAATGCAAATATATTTTGAAATTTTGCTAACTTTTATACTCAAAAGTTTTTTTATGAATCAAATATTATTTGTTTCTAATACCAATTTCCTTTGATATGAATTTTCGAATTTCTTTGGAAAAATACTTTTGCTACTGCTGTCGTTTTGTATAAAGATGTTGCTTATGATGATTTGTTTTGCAACTACTGGAATGAATATCCATCCATCCCATTTATTAACAACCAACAATTTTTTTTCCATAAAATAAAATCGACAAGTTGTTGCATTATTACGCTTTTTATTTTTATTATTTTTCATGGTTTTTGATGGGATCCCTGATGATACGTGGGCGTATTGTCGTTACTTTATAATTTTCTTTTGTACTTTATTTAATTTTTTTTATGTTGTTTGTTGCTGGTTATTGATGCTGTTGGCTGAGGTGTATTACTTTATGACGATAGTGGTTTCAATTTTAATTTTTGTTGTTTTTGTGGTAAATAAATAGCAAATATTTAAACAAAGTGACAATAAATTGTAGTAGATAGAAAACCTAAGTTTTAAAATGCAGCAACCGCATTGCCAACATTCGCTTAATGTGTTTGTTTCATGAATTTATATTATGGTGTCTAGTGACAGAAGGCTAGAATGATTAATTTGTTTGAAAGATTTAGAAAAAGTTTTTTTTTGTGTATTAGACTTAAAAATTGCCTTTAATTGCCTATTTTTTTAACATATTCTGAATAGTTTTTTAGGTAGGGAATTTGAAGTTAACCAAATATATTAAGGAGCCTGTAACGCATAGGGCCTGCGTTACTGGCTGCATCTGCATTTAGTAGGTATAAAATAAAATTTAGTTTAAGTTCCCTTACCTTAAAGTTGCTTAGTTTCAAGCTGTTTTTTTTAATAAAAATTGGGAAATTTTACGTTTTTAAAAAGCTTAAGTTAATTTAAATACCCACACATGTTTTTATAAATAAACATACTTATTGGTTATTCGTTTTCGCATGTTTCACTTTGCGAAAAAAAAAATTTGCACCCAATTTTTAACACACTCCAATTAAATAAATATATTGTAGGACAAAAACAATTTTTCTAGAAAAAAAAAAGACAACTCCACCGCAAAACCCCTACATCAGCAAAAGGCTGAATCAATAGATTTAAAAATATAAGAAATAATATAAACAGCAATCGACAAAAAATAATAGAAACAAACAACAACAGTAATAGAAACAGAAAAGAATATCTTTAGTCAGTCTATCATTTAAATGACTTCTGTTTGTCAAGATATTACAGGATGAATCGTTACCAACTTGATTGTTTTGAAGGAGGCAACTGGAAAATTCTTTTTCGCTACATGTCCTACAAACATAAAATTGCAATTAGTAAAACCTATAGAGCACTTTAAAGTCTTTATATGGTTATGTTTTTAGTAAAACTTAAATACATACGTCTGTATAATTATTAATTTGCAAAAAAAAGTTTAAACACATTTCAGTTAAGCAAACAAACAGTGCAAACAAGCGAATTTTGCAACCCAGCCCCACCGAATGAAAATAAACCGAAAACCCCATCAGATCTGAATACTGAATCAGCAGCAGTCAGCAACAGTAATAAAAATTTTTAAAAATAGTAAGAAATATTTATAATAAAAACTAACAACCACTAAAACCCACAATAACAGAAGTATATATTTGCAGTTAGTCTATCATTTTGTTTGAATAACTTTTTCTGTCACCACAATTTAAACAATAAATTAATTTGAACTTTATTTTATTCTAGAAAATGTTTTCTATTTTAATTTTTAGGAGTTAAAATTCAGGGAAATTTTTCGAATAACATATTAATATTAAAAAATAGATTTAGACTTAATTATTTAATATGTTTTTTTTTTGAGAAATTATTTATGTTTCATATCATAACATGAAAAAAAAACGAAAAAAAGTTTATAATAAACAAATTGTACCAGAAGCAATAAAACATACCTCTCTGCGGGTGTCAATATTGTCATCATAATATAGAAAGTCTATTTTTTTTTTTGGTAATTGTGATATAAGAGCAGGCAATTTATCGAAATACGAATTAGCGTCTTTCTATAATAAGGTAACATACGTTTAAAAAGTATAATTATCCTTAGAAGATATAAGGATTTAAAGTCCTATTTTTTCGATCTTGCTGTTAACATCTTTATTATACTATCGAGCTTAAGGTCAAAAGAAAAATAAAAATTTAAGAATAAAAAAAATATCTTGAAAAATTTTTTAATAGTTTGGAAGGAAAATATAAGTTAAAAATAATTAAGGGATTTACAAGGTGTTTTATTATATCCTATTGTCATAAGGATATAAAATTTCACAATGGTCTTAAAACCTTCAACAACTATTGTTACGACAGTTTACTAAACATACCATGCGACGTAGTATTTTAAGAATATTTTTTGTATGAAAGACAACAGTAATATTTTAAACCATTGTAAAAACATTATGACAACAGGATATAATAGAACACCTAGTGAACCCCCTAAATATAAAAAATTGATTGACCTCAAACTCAATAATATTACAAAAGGATATAAGTATTTCTAAAAATGAAAGCTTTTTACTTTTCTATCTAGAAAAATATTTTTAGAAATTGTTCTAATTAGGGGATGCACAAGGTGTTCTATTGTGTTCTATTGTAGTCTATTGTCATTGTGTCATAAAATTTCACAATCATAATAAGTAATGCGATGTTCAGAGATTGACTTGCATGGGTATTTCAGGCGTACTGCGCTCCAGTTTATTAGAGGCAATGAAAATTGTACCGTGCCGATTAAACTTCATAAAAAGGCCGTATATCGTTACCATTATATATAGAAAGGCCCTATTTCCTATTTTTTTAAAACTCAGATTTTTTTTATATTAATTAATTATGTGCTTTTATATTACAATGAGCAAAAAAAAAAACACTTTTAAAAAATCCGAGTTAGGGCCCTTTTATATTAAGGGCAGACTACGCCTTTACTTGTCAGTTAGTGTTAGAAAAAGTTGTCTGCACTAAGCCGGCTATCTGAGGTAACATTTATTGGGACGCTTTGCATAGGAACTATTTTAGTAACAAGCGGGCAAATGAGCTGGCTTAATTGGGATCTGCTGTGAAATAAGTCTCGATTTCGCTAGGGGTTATCAAGAGTGGCACCCTCACATACATGTAGGCAATTTAGGATGATGTGACCCTCTTTTGGTTGCATTCTATTCTGTAAATAAACCATAATCGGAAGGATGCATTGAGGCTTACGTCAGTCTAAGCTGGTCACCAGTAGGTGGGCAAACAAGCAACAAGACTCGGCCTTTTTTAAACTTTTCCTGCAAATGTCCTTTCATAGCTTTCAGTAGGCATAGATTTCTATGCAGTTGTGTACTAGAAAAACATAGTGGGCTATCAAAGTTCAGATTAAATAACCTGCTACAATAGCTCTTAGCAACAGGCCAGATCTAGCTATCTAAGTCTTAATTCTATCAAGGCTCTAAGAGACGATACATAAAACGAGTGGTATAAACGTGCTAAATAGGGGACATTCAAAAGCCTTTTTGACAAACTGCTAGAAAGGCTTGTAGCTTGCCTTAACAAACTAACCAAGGAGAATAGGGTCAGGGCTAGGAGTAATCTGCGATTGGTAACACAAGACTGCAGTACCCTATTGTTGATTACATTATATAAGTCGGATTGATTTCTTCTTCTCTGGTAATACTAAGGACCGAAAAGGTTTATTTGGGGAACTTTGAGAACAGCTGTTTCTCCTAACACCTTATCTTAAAGGTAAAAAGGCGTAAGTTTTTTTTAACATTTTTACAAAGGTCTTTTAGTTTCTGAAGGATGCTATCAAAATACGTCTACATAAAACAATTATCAGCAAAATTTTAAATTGCTCAGATTTGCCAATTCAAAAGATGCTGAAAACATTTTTGTAGATCTACTACCGCGATTACCTTTTTTTTTGCAATTAATTTATACTTTACATGAAACGCGGAGAAGCATAAAACATTTTTCATTTTTTCATTAAACGTTGCATAAAATGTAAAACACAATTAAACAAATTATTGTTTTTTATTTCAGAATTGTGTCTGTCACTTTGCATGTTCACGTATGTACATATGTATTTCGGCGTCTATTTGTAGGTCTGTTCGTCTGTTATTATCTTCCTTGTTTCCTATTACAGCTTATAATTGTTTTACAGTTCGTTTAAATGAAAACAGTAAAAAAAATTAAAAAAAAAAACGCTGGCAAAATTTCTGTTTAAATGCGGAAATATTGATATTAAAAAAAAAACAAAATTAAATAAACAAATTGAGATCGCACATACTAAAAGTTATTGAACTTTTAATGCACACACACACATGTACATATACACCCTCGCAAGCCAAACTCATGCATAGAGAGAGAGAAAGTTAGCAATTGCACGTACTTATGACAATTAAAATGAACTTTGCAATTACATGCTTGCAATTTATATATAAACAGTTTTCACCGCCATAAAGATCGTTATTATTTGCTTTAAAAACTAGATATTATTTTCATGACTAAAAACGAACGGCTATCAACGGTGTACGTTAATGGGACTTCTTGATAGTGATCTTCATTAAATCAATTTCATTTCCTTAATGTACAATTAACAGCAAGGACTTAAAGCCATTAAAGGACCTCTAACGAATGCTTAAGAGTGGCCACTTTTGTTTAGAGCATTATATCCATATTAACACAAACATTCTTAAGGATAAGTAAGAGGGCATTTTGTAGGTAGACATTTATATTCAAATCACGTTTTTTTTATATGAAAGGCTTTGCATATGATCTTTTAAAGACTACTACTGGTTTTAATTAAAAACATAAAAGCCTGAAGACAAACGACACTGTTTAAGATTTATAACGTATCAAAAGAAAAGAAATTCAATTTCAAACAATAAGAAGATCAAGAAAAACAAAAGCCGCTTTTTGTTTTTAATAATTTTATAAGGTGAGTGGAAAAACGCGTAAAGTCCAGCAAATAATAACAGCTGCCACAATAGACATTATAAAATAATCAAAACAGGCAACCAACCAACCCACTTAAGATCCTCATTAAGGCAACAAGAGAAACAACAGCAGCAGTAGCAGTAGTGGCAAAAGGAAATACAAAAGAAATACGCGATCTAGTTAAAACTTGTTAAAAATCTCACACGTCTCATTTCCCTATTTAGATTTGTAGATCAAAAATGCTGTTACACACACACACATACACATATCTCAAAAATCCCTATATAAACTCATCTCGCGTACCCTTTTGTGAAAAAAAATAAAAGAAAAGCAAAAGTTTACGTATAAAATCTTAAAGTAAATATAAGTTGTAATGAAATAGTAAGAATTGGATTGGTTGTTTAACAAGAAATTCGCTAAATAAAATGGTCAGCTTTATAATGACTACCACTGAGTTGCCTGCCACCAACCACTAACTATCACCATCATTATTATCGTTATTCACATTGTAATCTTTATATGTTTGTCGCTGAAACATTTAACGCGATTCGTGTACAAATTCGTTCCATCGTGTATCATGTTTTACCGGATTTCCTAAAGACATCAATGCATATCAAAAAACCTAACCAGCCACTCTATCGCTATCTGGCGGAATTTTATCAGTTATTAAATGCATTCAGCATTGAAATCCTTATGCAAATTTCTTATTTTTCTTTTGCCGTTTCAAATTCAATTTGACCATATTTATACATATGTATGTATGTATGTGTGTATATATGCTTGTGTGTATTCACATACTTTGCATGTGACTAATAATTTAGATTTATTAATAAAATATAAATTTATAAAAGCACTAACAAAACAAAAAATCGTGAGAAAACATATGAAGAAAAAAAATCATGCAGTTTTAGGCAGAAATTTAAAATAATGATTTCTTTACTTGAAGGGAGAAAAATTATTTATATATTGTGGCGTCAAAAAGAAAAAAAAAGGAAGACAATACTTTTTTGGTTGCGTTATTTTTTGCACTTTTTTACTTCTTGTAACTATATTTTGGTTTTTTTATTACTTGAGTTTAAATTTTAATTTTTTAATTTTTTTAATTTTTTGATTTGGTTAATTTCAGTTCGTGACTGAATTTTTTTAGAGCATAGGCGGTGAAGTTTTCAATTGGGGAATTAAAAATTTTTAATTTTGTTATGTGTGTTGAAAAGAAATTAGAACGTGAAAAGTTAAATAAAAATAGGAAAACTTGATAGAGAAGTAAGTCTGGATAAAGGCAGTGATCTCTTGGAGGAAATTCCGTTCTAGGAAGCCTGTGGGAAATTTAGCGTGAAAACAAAAACTGCTTTAAAACCAGGGGTTTTGTGAATTACGGTAACAAATACGGTTGGTAGGTATTTCCTGTTGTGGCATTTTCATTTGAGATGAAGTTTGTTTCTTTTATAGTCGGCGAAAGTTAAGTTTTAATTCACTTCAAAATTCTGTGTCTACAACGGCACCAAGAAGGGTACTTGAAATTTTGAGAAGCGCATAGAAGGCAGAATTCATTTGGTTTTTAAAAGTCACACTAACAGTTTTGTTATAACTGTCTTTCTTAAGACAAATATATATTTTTCGTTTGGTTATTCGTCTTTTTAAAGACGTTTTATCGTTATTTTAATTTTGTTTTAAGAAGACTAAAAAATCATGTAAATTTGTTTTGTTTTTTGTATTCGTTACGTTACGAAAGTATAGTATTCCCTTGAAATTGGTTAATATTGATTTGAAGTAAAAAAAAAAAATATATGAAATCAAGTGTAAAAATGGCTTGTTTTCCGTTCGGTTTACTTATTAAGATGTGGTAGGAAGTTCATTTAATGGCACAGAGAGAATTTAGGAACTAATGTTTTTGGGGAATGCCCAATTTTAGCAAGTCCTTTTGAGTATTCAAAGGTAGGGAGGGAATTGTAGACTTCTCGGTGAAAGCTTAACACCCGCTCGCTGGTCAAACAAAGGAAAAAGAAAAGTTAAGTTTGTTTTCACGGTGTTATTATTTTTTTTGGCACCAGGCAAATTTTGGGTGCATACAATATCCCCCATAGCTGCGCTAAAGCCGGCGCACCAGAAGACCGAGTCGTCTGTTTTAACACCTCACCTTTTATAAGGCCTTACGATATGTTACAATATATAACATACAAGTATTAAGAAATTAATTTCCTAGATATTTTAACATTAGACATTGGCAAACAATTAAACTAGACTTTTATTAGGATCTGAATGTTACTTAAATAGTCGTTTGAAAAAGCAAAGTTTTAATGCACGATCAGATGCCGACAGCCTCAGGTGCATAACCCATTTTTAGACAGAAGTCTTTTTTGCAGTTTTGTAAGAATCGGTGCATTTTTGACCTTTCACAGAGAGAAAAGCCGTTCGAAAGGTACCGAAATCAAAACCATCCGTTTTTAAAAGTAAGCTAAGCACGTTTGCTTTTTTTTTATTGATAACAGATGGCTTTCATTTTTTACAATAAAAAAAATAAACCAAGTTATCTGTCCTTAAATCAAGCCGTAGCGGCGTCAGAAGTAGGGTAAGTACGGATCTTCTTAAACAAGTAGGGATTTTCTTGAACTCAGTACGATGTACTTAGTACAAATTTCTTTCTTTTAACATCATTTAAGCCAAAAAATGATTGATTTTGGTTCGAAACCGTACTTAATGTAATCTTAAAAAGTTTGATCTTAGCTTAAAAGGGATTAATCGCAAAATTAAAACTTTTTTTCAATTATGCAGCTTTTTTAAAATAGAAGAGATTTATATTTAATTTTTATTTTATACATATTTTATATTATTATTTGAACATTTTTTTCTGTACTTGCCGTAGCTGGGAATTGAACCTTGGACTTTTCGAGCTGCTTCACCAGCCCACTATTATCCATTTGACAACAACAAATTTTTTCTGTTTGGGTTTTTTTGAATAATCCCGAATAGACTTGATTTAAGAAAACCTAAGAAGGGATCGTACTTAAAAATTTTAAGTACGATTTTGGATAAATTCAAGCATAAAATTATTGATTTTAGAACTCGTTTTTCCTTTCTGTGTAGGAACCCGCGGTTATTGTTTTAAAAACTTATTTCGACAACAGCTGTTCGCCTTTTGGCAACCTTTTATCTTATTTCGGTAACAGCCATTCCTTATTTGACAGCAGAGCGTTCTTAATTTATGAACAGGAAGTTTAAAAGAGCGAGAATCCTTGATTTTACCACATTTAATTGTTTAATATTCATTTTTAAATTTAAATCATTTGGTTTTACATGTGTTTGAAAAGCTGAGAGGATTAAAAAGGATTGTTTGACATCCAAAACAAAAAAGAATGTATTCCTTGAAGTTTCCTATTTTTATGGCGATTGTTTTTTGAAAAATGATTTTTTTAAGTGGTGGTATTGTTTGCCATGCATAGCCACAGAAAACTCTTACACAAATGTTCAATTTAAATAATACTTCAATGATATTTTCCGTTGTAATATTAATGCGCTAAAAAAATTGGGGTGGAAATTTGTGAATAAAAAAAAACCCAGAAAAACTCAATAAGTTTAAGTTAAAATTCACCAACAAAATCGTTAATTTTCACCCCAAAATAAAAGGAATTACAAAGGTTTTAAAAAAAAACGCGAAGCGAAGGTGATTTTGTTTTAAAGGTAGAAATAATATTAAATTACAAAATGTTAACATGTGTGCGTGTGTGGTTGTTGTAATGGTCATTTGCATTCTGCGCGGAAGCAGTTTTTCCCATTAGATTTTAATCTCAAAATCATTCGCGACTTGATTTCTATTTGTCATTTAATTTTCTATAAATAAATATTTTGTAAAACAGGGTGGCGATTTACATACATTTTGACGGTCATGGGAAAATATTAGTTTCTAACATATTTTCCCTTTTTTTTATTTTTTTTAATTTAACAATAAATTGGAATTATGAAACATTTATAATTAAGAAAGCAAACATATGCAAGTTTTAAAAATGTAAAACAAGAAGACATTTACCATTCGTTTTATTAGATATTACATATGACTTATTGATATTTTGCATTGGAGATTTAATATTTATTGTAAGGAATAAGAAATGCATAACCTTAAAGATGCATAGCTGGAAAAAAGTTAGCAGGTGAGAATGCACTCTGAGTGTACTAGACCTAGCAGACCACTGGACTCTATGCAGTTGAGAAGATATGTGTATGTACATTGAATCCTTTTACTTATCTAAGGAGCATAGGGCCACAGCAAAGGTAAATCTTCTTCTATCTGATGACAGTCTCTTACTATGACTCCAACGCTTTCCACCTTTTCTAATTTCCTTTTACAGCTGTCTTCCTTAGTTGTGCGCCTGACGACCTCACCTTTTTTGTGCCAGACCCTGATCATCACTGGGTTATGGTGGACTCTACGCAGTGGGGAAGACATATGTATGTATATGTTGATTTCTTTTTACTCCTCTGAGAAGCGTAAGGCTACAACAAAGTTTCTAAATCTTCTTCTATCTGATGACAGTCTCTTACTATGACAGCAACCATTTCATCCTTTTCCATTTCCTTTTCCAGCTGCCTCCTTCAGGTGTGTGCCAGATGACCTCACCTTTGACTGCCCTGCTGGTTTATTTGGAGACTTTCTGTAGGTTAAACATATTCATTTCGACATTCGTTTCTAATTATTTTAAAGGACTGGTATATTGCCTTTTAGTGTTTGTTATCAAACTAGATTGTTTATGGCCAGAAAACCATAAGACGTCATGGCAGTGGTAAGTATAAGTTACCAGAAAGTTTTCTGTAACTTTTCGTTTAGGGTTTCCATATCGTCT
This sequence comes from Melanophora roralis, assembly GCA_963583895.1. Lineage (NCBI taxonomy): Eukaryota > Metazoa > Arthropoda > Insecta > Diptera > Rhinophoridae > Melanophora > Melanophora roralis. The sequence continues at coordinate 2,992,839 of OY757188.1, read as the reverse complement.
TAGTTTTAATCTGGGGTGCCATGTAGTTAAAACGTGCGAACATTGTCTGTATTTATTCGCATAGTTTTGGTTTAGTCAGGTTTATGTAGAGCCCTGCTCAGCCTATCTGGATTGCGAGACATGTATTCATACTTTTGCCCAAGCAGACAGATATCGTCCGCTGAGTCGACAACGTGTAAGCAACTTTGCAGGCCCTAGCTTATGCCTCTTTTACTCTCGAAAACCTATTAAACATGTAAAAGAACGTTGCCCTCTTGCACTCTTGCAACCCTGTTGCCCTCTTATATTTTTTATGTCATATGATTCACCTTTTATGTAAAATTTCGGCCGGAAATGTGTGGCAATTTGCCAGCGTACTCATCCCGTGACTGGTATAAAACATGAATAATACAAAAAGATATAAGTCGTGTTCGGTTTAAAAGGCACTCATTACATGACTGGTTAAAAGGTCTTAAAAAAATTTGGCGAAAAAATAGAGATACATTTGCTTCTTTAAGCACATACGTGCATATGTTTATACACGTACACACATACAAAGTAGCTGAAAAAGGACATAGGACTTGCCTGAACCCCGTTTTTATGAGTTATAAGTTTTGAAAAAATTGCCTCCTCCAAATTCAACGCAATATAAAAGTGGCATGTTTAGACCAGTCCAATTCCCCGTAGGAATCCAATAGCTTGCTTGATGGTAGAGTCCTTTCATTCGACAGTAGCTTTTCTCGAGAAAGGAGAACCCTTTTTCACTTTTATTTGGATGGTTTTAACATGTACATATATGATAAAGTACCATTTTGCCACTTAAAGGGGAGATTGATACACATGACCCTTTTGCGTAAAGTAAATGTTTCATGGTTTTATGTTTATTTTTATTTCCCTTAACTTTTTCATTCCTCTATTTGGGTTATATAATACTGCTACTGGTTCAAGGCCTCTTAAGGATCTTCAAGATGGACATTACTTATGCCAATCAGAAAGTTAAGTGTTGGATTATTCCTTTAGTGCTTCAATACATGTCCCCCTATTCTCTTCCTAGTTAATAATTAAAGCCTTAATGACATAATTTCATCCCAGTGTGCAGCATTTTCATGACAATAAAAAAAACATATTTTTTTTTTTCAACAACCTATACTTATCCTATTTCATTGTTAACAATCTATAATTTATTTAAATGGTTCAAGACGCATTAGTGTCCAATTTCTGTAATAATTTGAAACATCTAATTATTTGTCAATACCGCCTTTAAAATTATGCAAAACATTATTATCATCAATTTTGAATCCACATACATACTTACATACTAATCAAATACAATTGAAACAATATTTTTTTCTTTGCAAAACAGAGTAAATTTTAATTTCATGCAATACATTTCAATGTAATAACTTTATTTATGAAATGTGTTTTACTTGGCAAACAACCCTTTCCTTTCCTTTCTTAAATGCAATCTTTCTTCGATAATATTGTAGCAACAATAACAACAATAACAAAATATTGCAGACACAATGGAAATGCAAACAATAGAGAAGAAGCGGCAATAGTAAGTAGAAGTACAGAAAACAACACTTTCTTAGTCTTTGTAGGGAAAAGTAAGAAATAAAAGTCATTTAAAGGTAAAATGATATTAAAATTAGAAAAAAAAACCAACAAACAAATTTGAATTTTTTTTTCTAAACGAGTTGATCTGGTATTAAAAAAAATTAAAATAAATTATAAAGAAAAAGTTCTTAAAGAAAATTGGGTTTAAAATTTAGGGGTTGTTAATCTAAGGACACATATGTAAGTCCTTCACAAAGGCAAGTAAAAATTAAAAAAAATATGTATTTTACACATGAATTAAGACCAGCTGGACTTTGGTAACAGTTATTGCTAATTTAAGCTTGTTTTTGATTTGCTCCTTCGACTATTTTAGGGTTAAAAGGTTAATAACTTGCTTTTCATTATTTTTTAAATCTTATACAGTTTAAATTAAACAATTTAAGTTAATTTGGGTTTAGTATAATTTTAATTGCGTTTATGTTTAAAAAAAAATGTTGTTTTGAAAAAACTGGGATTTTTTTTATTACAACCTAAAAAACTTGAATAATTTTTACAAAACAATAACAGGCTCAATGTGTGTGTATGTGTGTTAGTAATTTAAAAAGAAGGACAAATGTTATTTAACGCACATTCCTTAGTCAGTTGGAGGTTTGAATATAAATAAAAACGTTAGAAAATTGATTTTTATATCGATTTATTAGATGTGCTTTATATGCTTACAGCCGGCAGCAGGAACTTAGTATCGTCTAATTTGGCAAGGACTAGCAATGCTTGCGTAACCTTCACATTAGTCCCTTACGACTGGCAATGTGCCAGGTGCAGGTGTATCCTTCCAAAGCAGGAAAGGAAAGCTTTTCGAACTGAAAAGTTTTCCTAGCTATTAGTTTGAATTTTTCCTCCCCAAAAACCATGGAATGGATAATGTATGACATGTTTAAAAGTAAAATGCCACATGACTTAAAGCACATGCTTACATCAAAGGAAAACTATTAAAAACTGCTCTATATGAGATGACACAATTAAAGAGAAATCCTTAAACGACATACCTAAGTATTGTACACCTTTTCTGTACATACTGATATAGAACAAGCATTTAGTAACTTACGAACCAATTAGCTAATCTTATCCTTGTATGTTTATCCAGGTCACACTCCGGGGAAGGAAATGATAACTTGTGGATTGTATTATGTTGCGATTAAAGGTAATTTAAAACGTGAAACCCTACAAGCTGACATTCTTTTACTCCCTTTGTAAGTTACTATAATACACAATCTTCTAGAGGCCTTATCTGACAAAGAACTTTAACCAGTTTGCTACGCAAATGATGTGGTTATACTCGCAAGGGAAATTGACTCAAATAGCTTTGCCAAGGGCAATAGATGCCCTGAATGTAGAACCCAACTGCCTGAGCCAAAATTTTAAAATGTTTCTTTTCAATATGAAATCTAACATCGGGTATTAAAACGAGGTTCAATTTTTTAGTATGACAATTGGAAAGGTAAAGTAACAAGAAGGCTCATTGATATTAGACTTAATAAATGAGTGCTCCAAATTGGGCCTTAGTTCAAAGAGGACATACTGACTACAGAGGAATTCTGATATCCCACTACTATTAAGTTCTATTAGTAAACAAGAATAGTAACATTAATATCCTGCAAAATGTCCAATGCTCCTGTTGCTTTGAAATAAGCGGAGCACACGTAGTATGACTAACGTTCAATATCGGAAGCTAGGAACTGGGCTCAGCATCAGGTAGAGTAATATTTCAACCTACGACCCTCCAAGCGATAGTTCAGGTAACCACAATCCCCCTGGGGCTGGTTACTTATTCCTGTGGTATCGTACACAGATTATGATGAGACAGCAATAGGTTTCAACGCAGCACAGGACTGGCACCGTTTTTCCCTTACAGCACTACCACCAAGCTGGGAAAATTTGACCTTGGTTGCTATTGCACCACCGGAGGATTTTAGGTAGAAAAAGGTGGAACAAAAAAGACCGAAAACTGCTTACGAAACGATTCGGGGTATTCAGCAGAGTATCTGCAGTCAATGGAAAAAATCGGACTATAAACGCACTTGGAGATACTGGGCGATTAAACGATAGCAGTGGAATTATCCGTTCGTATAACTTAAGTGAAGGTCAAATTTACTGCACATTTTTCTTAAAAACCTAGAGACCAAGGTCTGCTTCTTACTCTCAGACCACATCAATTTCCCGCAAGCAAAGCTCCGAGCAATCATTGAGCGTAGCCCTGGCTGATGGCCTACGTAGTTCCAACGGACTTGAATATCTGTACGGATAGCAAAGGTTGGATAAAAGCAATTACAGAGTGGGCCAAAATAAGCCATCCGATGTTGTTTGCGATGCGTTTAGCGGTCGACAGGCAGCAGCTGATGCACGGACTACATTTTGTATGGGAACATGGGCAGGTCTTTGACAAAATTTCGCCTTAGGGACGACCAGCTGATATCTAATTGCGAGGCACGGCGACAGATCGACGTTTATGGTGACAGCTCGTTTTATTCACCAACAACGGCGATATTCTAGGCAGAACGGGCGCTCCGGGGCCGTCCACTTTTGGCAGCGTCTCATGTGGTCTCATACCCTTCAAGGTTGGTGGCCAAACGGCGCAGGATTTGCGCAGTCAGTGCCGAATACCCGGAATTCGAGCTTCGTCAACACCACAGACGAATTCTTACGCAAAAAATTAGACACGACTATCTCGCGTTCTTGGTGAGTGTATCGCTTTTTCACTTGTATTCAACATCTGCCTGGTTCACAAATTTCAAAACAGATTTGATATTGGCAGCCATTTGCAAAAATAAGAGCATCTTCTAAAAGGGTGATTTTTTTTAGCCCACCTTGTATGTCTGAGCGCTCTTAATATAGGACCGTGTTTCAAATATTGATCACTCGGAACATGTAATAGTAGCATTAAATGGGTGCCAGGAGATCGCAGGGTAATCCGAGTGGAAAGAGCATCTAATCCGGCGATTAAAGGTACCAACTAACAGGGACTTACCAGCTTTTGCTTGCAATCAAGGCTGAGTTGGGGGAGTAGACAGAAACTGCCCATAGACCACGGTGGAACGGTGAAGCCATTGAAGGAATAATGAGAATCCTTTAAGACGATATTAACTAGAATAAGACTAAGGGAATTCTGAAACTGAAGAGACCTGAATTGGCCAGGTGGAAAGACACGAGAAACTACAGATGGAGTTTGCGTTAAGCTGCGTTTGTAAAGCATTAGGGAGCACTGCTTAGCATTTGCACCGGTGTCCAATGACTTTTATCTGATGTTATATCAGATGTGGTTCATTTTAATATTTCCTCTTCTTAACCTTAATTGCCTTTTCTATTAATAAAAAATTTTCATTTTATGAAGTTTTTTATCTCTCTTGCTAAGTTGTAAAAGGTAGTGATTGGCAGCTTTGCATTTTAGCTGACGATATGAATGAAAATATTAAAAATTTTCTACTGTATTATAAGTACTTTAGAGTATTGTAAAACTTGTGGCTGCCATAATTTTTTTTACATTAAGGCCCTCAAATGCATCTTCCTTGTTTTATTATAATTTAACTGCCAACAACAACAAATTCTGCTTAATTAAATGTAACAATAAAAACATCTCTTAATTGTTGCACTAACATTAATATAATTAGCTTAAATAAATAATTCATTTACAATTTGTTCGAAATGAATAGAAAAGCAAACAAAACTCAATGAAAATAATTTGAAAAAAAAACTTTACTACCGGAGGGGGTTAATTGGTATAAAACAAACATACAAACATACCCGTACTTATGTACAATACGAATTTGCAATTGTTTAATACATGTGTGTGTCTTCTTTATATAAAGACGAGTGTAAACCTTCCAAAACAATTAAGAAATTCGATACAACTGGGAATTGTCAATTGCAATTCCTTTAGGCGTTTGTCCTTATATTATAAGCCTCAATGCGTCGCTTACTGTTTGATTTAGTTGACTGAATGTCATTACCTGACTGACTGACTAAATAATTTGTTGACTTAAGAGGGTATTCCTTTTTGTTTTGTAGTAAAAATTGCATAAAAATTGCGTTCTGTTACACAAATTGAATTGAAAAATTGTTGGCAAAATATTTGTAGAATTTTAACACTGCAAGTAAGTTTACAAATCACCATCTAGAGCCTTGCCATAATTATCATTAAAATATCTTACCCCTCCCCTTTTTTTAAAAATATATTTTTATTTGTACCTAATGTCCTTTGCTTAACAAACATTGTATGTTTTGTTTGTGCATATGTATTGTAAGTTTATATGCCAAATTGCACATGTGGTTTTAGCATTAAATTACCTCAAGAAAATGATTTAGTTTTTGCCGGTTTAATGCCGTTTGCTATATTCATATGTATATTTGTTTGCAACAGTAGCCGAGTTGGCAACAGAGAAAAAAATAAGCAACAAACAGCAGATTTGAATTAAAAGGCCTTTAAAGCAAAACCAACAGACAAGCAAACAAACAAATAGAGCTAAAAATAATGTTGCAAGTAAAACAATAAGGCAGTGAAGAAGTACAAATATCCTGTAAGAGTGTTAGGTTTGCTCATTAGAGTGGTTGGGCTTTAAGGACGAGGCAGATTGGCAAACTTTGCGATCACATACATACATACTATTAGTTTTGCTAATTTTGCCACTTAAAAACCTTATCACTCGATTTTAGCACTGAATAGAGCAAATATATTATTCGGAGAACATCAAAAATTTAAATATTAGTCTTTGTAAGAACTACTGGCGTAAGAAGACCGCCCCAGAAACATTTTGTCCAACTCCTAAATTTTATATCTAAATATTTACTTAAATAAAGACGTAAAAAGGAAAAAGTATTTCAGCCTTCCTCAGACGAATTTTTTAGTAACGCTGGTGGTGAGATTCTTCGATGTTTATATCGATTCGGTTAAGAGATCAGGCGAAAATATCTTGGCAAAACTACATACTTCAGGCTACCGGTTGAAGTCTTTGAAAGGAGCAAAATAAGGGAACTTTTATCAAAGGTCCGTAGGCATGCCGCATTAGAAATTATAGGTGCCGCAGGATGTTCTGGATTTTTCACTCCAAATATACTTAGTAAATAGAAAATGCTTATTAACGAGTTGATAGGACACATCAGTATACTGGGTGGGGTTGGAGGAGACGATCACAGGGGCAGTCGGCATTTGTATTGCACCCCAGATAGTATTCGCGGATGAGGAGGTCTGGTTAAAATGCGAGAAGCTTTTACAGGAATGTGCAGTTTTCAGTGATTGATCGAAAATGGATAAAGATGCAGGGAATAATATTGCCGAAGTCGGATCGAGCCAGGGAGTTAGCCCGAGGTACGAGCTGGTAAGGCCAGCACCGAGATTTTATTTTAACGAATATAGACACTGACATTAAAAAAGGTGGAGCATGCCTCGATGGGCAAGGCTAATTGCAAGATATCTAGACTTCTAGAACCTTAGCAGGACAAAGTAGACACTAACCTGCTCCTTAGTAGGAGCAGGACTTTTATAAGACGCAAAATTGAAATTTTTTGGGGAACTGCAAAGTGAGATACATGATTCAAAAACTAATTCGAATAAAAATAATTTCGATTTCTGCTGGTTATGTGGGAGTGAAGAGAATTGGGGAATTGGGGAGCACCTTGTCTGACGCCCAGCTGCAAATCTTCCCTCAGAAGTGTTTTGGAAAGCGCTTTAATAATGGGCTTGATAAGGTCTCTCGTTTTAGGCAAGGGGGTATCATTGGATTTATTAGGAATATAACATGGTCGGGTGATGGATAAAATTTCGTAAGGGCTGTCAATAATGACGGGCGCTGACTTTTTGTCTTTTCTTCTTTTTATCTTGCCAGCTAGTCAGTTTCTTTTCTCTTTTTACTTTTGAGAATTTTACTTTTCTTGTTTTTTCTGTGCCTAAAGGCACTCTGAGTGGAAGTGGCGTAAATTTTTCGTCATTACCCTTCGCAAGCTAACCTAACCTTTTAATTACGATCTTAAGCTACTTTATAGGGTTCCTAAAATTCGTCTTAAGCATTTTTAATAATTGCTCTGCTTCAAATGCGATTGCAATGTGAGTCCCCCTTTTAGCGGTTAAACCCTGTGTGACAGTTTAGTTCTTCTTTAAAGAGATTGTTTTGCTTGTTTTTTTTTTACATTAACAACTTTACGCTTGAGAAAATTTCTTTTTTGTTTTACTGCTGGCTGAGTGACTGACTGACATTGAAATGTTCTTGTTCTTCCATAGCGGCACAACAGCAGGCAGAGTCTTATTTACGTAAGTTAACGTAATGTAATAAAATCGTTTGCTCATGGGTTTCGGAAGCTGTGGTTTCAATGTCATTTCCTTTGGCATGTAACATAAGTAAGTTGTCAATGTATGTATGCATGCACGTATGTGTGTGTGTGTAGGTAAGTGCATGCAATTTTATACTTTGTCATTTGGGTTTTATTTAGGTAAAGATTGTTAAGAAAAAAGAAAAAAAAAAAACAATCACACACTTAGCAGCTAGTTACAATTAAATAAACTGGCCTGCTTGAAAATTCAAATAAATTTTCTTGTTTTAATGGGTTTTCAATTCTTGCAAACACACAAACATACCAAGAGGCATATGCATATAAATGTTTGTTTGTATCTTCATGTAAATTGAGAAGAAGAAGTAAAAAACCTAAAAGTTGAATCAAAATTATTTAGGGCATTTCATATTAAGGGTCGTTATGTTTGGTTTCATTTAAATTTCTTCTTTATTTTTTTTTGTCGTGATTAAGTAACCCATAAAGTTGTAATAATTATGTTTGTTTGAGTGTCTATGTGCATCCTTATCAAAAAAAGGATATTTGTTGTTTTTGTTATTTTCATGTACATTTTCAATTCCTCCCGTGAAATAATGGCCCGAATCAACCGCAAATGAATAATTTCTATTTGATCATTCTGTTGTTAAACTCATCCTTTTAATACGACACCAACAGAACAGGCGTCCTTCGTCCCTTTTTTGTCGTTTGTGCTGAAGTGCCTTCCTCCCTGTTTATGAGTATTTCTTGTTCTATTGGTTTTGATTTCAATTTGCTGACAATGTAATAGATTAATTTTTTTCTTAAAGTCGACTTTTTTTAAATTAAATAATTGGAAATTGCACCATGGTGTCAATGCTATAGTTTGTAGGTAGAAACAATGATTCAAGGAAATAGTTTGTAAGTAGTTCATTGACAGAGAAAAGGACAACTTAATATTTTTAGGAAAAAAGGAAGGTGTTAAAGTTGAAACATTTTTTATGCAAATTTAACTGCTTTGCTTTGCAGCCAGGATATAAAATCGTATCTTAAGGATAAAAAAAATCGAAAATTTTATTTGGGCTCTAACTTTTTAAGCAACCACAAATATATTTGTATTCACTTGCTCAGTGTCCCACTGCTGTTGAAATAGCAATTTTGTGCTGCTTCTAAAAATTGCTGACAAAAGTAATTTTCTTTTAAAACTTCATTCAATTTCAAATCGGTGCAGCATTTGTTACCAAATAAATCATAAAAATATAAATTAATCCACGGATTTTTATCTATGAAAAGGTGGCTTTAGCCAAACAGACGTAATAGAAATGCAAGGATTTCCCTACCAATCAATTGAACACAAAGGTTAAGAACTTTTGCTGCAATAAGCCTAAATTGAACTAAGGGAAACTATAAAGCGTGTTACGTACATACTTATAAGAAAACATCACCTTAAAATAACTGCTGCTTAAGATTTAATACAAAAGCAAAGACATTGAAAAAGGATTTATGACAATTTCATTGAGCGAACATATTCGAAGGCTCTATGACTGAATGAATGAATAAATGAATTGAATGACAGAGAAAAGAGTGGAGATGAAGAGTCGGTTTTGAAGTAAAGTTTTTTTTTGTAATAAAGCGAGTATTAATATTAATAATAATGATAATACAGACTGATTTAAGAATGGTGGTGTCTTACGGTTTGTTGTATCCTTGTAACATTTGCTCCTTTTAAAACGTTGACATTTTATGGCTACAAAATGTATATAAAAAATAATTAAATAAAAGCATAAAATAATACAAAGAAAATGTTCTTGATAATAGAAAATGATCTGTTAAATGAACTTTTTTACTTTAACCCAACAGCTGCAGCATACAACAACATATGCCCATTTATTCTCTCATACTTAAGTAAGAAGTACTTTAAAGGTCTTCCAATTTATACTTATTTATTTCTAAGCTAAAATAGATTATTTCAACGCCATTCAATTTATACAATTGTAAAAATATTAATTCTTTTAATTTAGTTTAAAAAAGCAACAATCAATACTCTTAAGTTGGTAACTCTTTTTGCTGGTTAATAAGAGGGATGTACTTGTGTGAATGTATTTGTGTGTTGCAAATAAAGAAAAAGAAGAAGAAAAAGTCGAACAATCAAAGGATTTGCTGTAACAGATATTTAGTTTAAGTGTTTCATTTAAAATAGTGCTTAAAAATATTTTGATTGGGTTAAGCTAAGGATTTGATGTTATGAGCTAAAGCAGCTTAAAAATTTAATGCAAATCACATTCAAAAAGTCTAATCAATTGAGACGTTTTGCAAAAACTAAAGAATATTGAAATTAAGTTGTTTTGGAAAAAACAATCTGGTTGGTTGCATTCTTGAAATTACAAACAAGGGGAATTTATAACGATTTAAAACAATTTAGGTTTTATTGTAGATCTTCAATAGGTTACAATCATAGTTATATTTAACTGTAAGTAATCAATTCTGTAATCGTTTTAAAAATATTGACCTTTGACCTCATGTATTAAATTTTTCCATTACAATTGATACACTATAATTAATTCTTTTGTAACAATATCTCACGTATAAATATGTATTTTCAAGAAATTTTTTATTTTTTTTTTTGATTTTGTTTTTTATTATGTTTTTTTTTTTAACTGCTGCCATTAAACGTACGCCATCCTGGATGGTCAAATACAATCTAGATTAGCGACATAAAATTGCAATTTATTGATAAATTAATTTTGTTCATCGTGTTTGTTGACCATTATATTATATGAACATGGCATTAAACTTTTTTATTGAAATATTTCAAAAAAAGAATTCAAAAATACTTAAGGGAATTGCACTAAATTTAAATGCATTAAATTTTTTGTGGAAGATTAAAATAATTTAAAATTTTTTTAGTCAATTAAGGAAACAGGAAATATAATTAAACAAGGTATTGTAGTAGTTTTATTAGGCACAACAATATTGAATTTTTTCTTTTAGAAATATTGTAATTCAGACCAAAAAGGCAACTCATAAAGTATTTTATCGCGGCCTTTTCCTAAATTTTCTCAAGTGATTTTTAGTTAACGTAATTTAATTTTAAAAAATAATAAAATATTTTAAAGGAAACTTTAAAACTCCTGACAACATATTAAGATAAAAATAATGTTTAAAAAAAATTGTGACAATAGAACACAATAACTTGCATAAAGGGTTTACCAATTATATATTTAATAAATAGATAAAATTTTAGTTTATTAGTTTTTAAATAGAATGGCAAATAACTACAATATTAAAAAAAAATATTAAAAAAATCGTACTTTAGACTTAACACTGGAAAATACTAGAGACCTTAATATAATACTTTATAAAAAAGTGAGATATTAATAGTCCCGACTATATTTTAATTTACCTTTAAACACAATTACAATAACTATATCAAATACTATCGTATGCACAAAGTGTCCATCATTATTCTGCTTCTTCGATTATTCATAGTAAATAAGTTTTTACAAGGGCGGGTTACTAGACCGATGCCTCAAACCAATTTTATCGTTCTTCTGGGTTAGCTGCCTACCCAGGTGATACCACGAAGAGGCAGTGGCCACAGCCAAGATAAAGGAGAGACCCAAATTGATCAAATCAATTAGAGGCACTACTTGGTATCCAACTTTTCCTATGAGTAAAATATTTAAATCTTAATTCGGCGAAATAATTGGGAAAGATCAATGCGGCCTTAGACCTGGCAAAACCATCAACGATCGGGAATATACACTATTTCAAATCCTAGAAAATACCATTTACTTGTCGACTACAAGTCTCACAAGTATCAGGCAGACCAACCCTTTGATGGAAAGATCAAGTGTAGAAAGACATCTAAAATTTTGATGTCAGATGTTGAAGAAAAAGCGCAGAAGATCGAAAAGCTTGGTAAACGAACACACTTTTCTATAGCCACTCAAGTATGCCAAAAGTGCTCGATTTTTAAAGTAGGACGAGCCAATACAAGAAAGTTCGTAAGCGGTCATCTGTGTCGCAGTGTTCCGAAACGCAATTTAGTCTGGCGTTGAGGTGGCCCATACTCCAACAATGGGCTTTTCTACAGTCCCCTACCAACCTAGGTTTGATTTGATGCCTTGAAAGCCCTTAGAGTTGCCAGATTGCTCATATAAATAATGACCCCACTATTCCTTGAACCATATAAAACACAGCCGGTGCCTTAACCCATCATGGGCTCCTCAGTAAAAACTCTCTACCACTCACACAGAGTTGTTTCCATAACCAAAAAATATTTTTGGGGACTATTGCCAAACTTCGGCGGATACATTCAAAAAATTATTTATTTAAAACCAACTAGAAATTCTACTTGAAATAACTGAATATTTCTTTCAAACCCCTCTAACAAGATAATCATTAAAATCAACTCAGTAATTTATCTAAATTCAGTCAAAAAAATATTTTATATAAGTTTAACTGTTTTTTTCATTTAAAGGCAACTTTACGGAATAATTTCTAAATAACTTACAAGTCAGTTACAGTAATAGCTTTTTAAATGAATAATCGGTGCCGTAATGTCCTTAGAATACACAAAATTCAACCACATGTTATTAGGAGCAGGTAAAAAAATTATAACTTCATTCATTAGGCTTGTTCCACATGCCAAAGAACTCACATGTACCAAGTTATTTAAAAATATCTTCAAAAACGCGATCCGTATTTTGATCACAATAAGACATGGACACCTATTTGGACGGATGGCCGAATATGCTTTTACTAAATTTGAGTCTCTCCCTGCAATAGAAAAATAATAAAAAAACAAAATATTTAATATTGGAAAAAGCTAAAAAAATAAAAAAAAAAAAAAAATTATGTCAATCAAACAACATCAATTTAATATAGAGTGTGAAGAACGTTAAACGAAATACCTTTTACCAGACATAAAAATATTGACAAGTATTTAATTTAGACCATGATAAACAACATTGCAAAAAGAAGAAATGTATGAATAAAATGATTTTATGACTGGCACATTGTTACTTAGTACGTCTGTGGTAGGAAATAGTTGACAATAGACAGAAAATATTTAAAAAGTGTTTGGACATACATACGTATGAATATGAAAATTAATATTTAAAAGGACGAAAGCAAGCAGTAGGTTTATCATTACTGACCAGCAAATATTCGTCATATCCGTCATATTCATCATCATCATCAACAAAAGCAATAACAACAACATAGAATCCATTATCGATATAAGAAAACATTGAGCACCAAACATGTACAGACAGACATTAATATTTTTTTATGGATAGATTGCAGCAAAATGTTTTATATAAAAGTGGTCACTTGGAAATTTATGATTTGTTCTATACCGTCCACTTAAGTTACTTCATGCTGTTTATATTTTCCCAACGATATCTTGCTGCTGAAAATTGTTATAATGTCCTGTAAAGGCCAGTAGTGGCTCTTAACCTCAAACGAATGTTTAACTATTTTAGAAGATATTATTTCCATCTGGGTTAGATTTCATACAATATTTTTTTATGTATAGCAAACAAATACATACACATAAATATATATGCTACAACGACAACAATGTCAGGTTTTCATCAGACAAGCGCCATTTTTAATAACGACGTTGGACATTTCATTGTAATTTTTATTTTTATATTTTATACGAGCAATAAATTATAACTGCATAAAATGTTAAAACACACACACAAATACCTACATATTTACTAGTATATAGTCCATACATACATACGTTTTTATTTATTTATTTATTACATACTCTAAGGTATATAGACATGCATATGCAAGTACGCAAGTGTGTATGTGTTTTAAGCTTTAATGATTTTGCACTTTAAGGACATAAAATATTTTTGTAATTTTAATACAAAAATTCATTAAATCGTTGTTATTATGTATGGGATATGTGTGTGCGTTTATGTTTGTTATGAGACCAATATTAATTCGCTCATAATTAATGGGTACGCGTGCAATATACTTAACCACACATAGATACAGTTTAGTAAATAACTATAAGGAAAGTTATAGAATATGGCAATTCCCGTAAATAAAGAGTTAGGCCAAGACCAACAATAGCCCAGCAAAAACTGACATTGCTTTGTAATGAGTTAAAATCAAGTAAATCATTAGCATTTTAACCCATTATTTTAACATGGCGATGACATTGGAGGCAAGTACTTACCATTCTCGCTTACAAAGAGGGAGTTAAAAAGGTACTTACCATCCTCGCTTACAAAGAGGGACTTACAAGAGCTATTATTTTATTGGCATTGAAATAACCTTTTCCTGGGAACCCCAGTTACGCATAGTTGCATTCAAAATTTTTTTCTTTGATGTTTTGGCTAAAACTGGTCTAAAATCTTGAGCTAGAATAAGTAAAGAAATTGTCAAACTAAAACTATCTGCCTAAATTTTAGATAAGAAATAACTTATTATCTAACAACTGCTAAGTAACACAGACGGTATGTAATAGTAGTTGAAAGGTAAGAAATTTGTAATGACTAGTCACTTCCAAGTTTTTGCTGGGAGGTTGTGGAGCCAGCTAAAGTGTTATATATAGATTGAAATGCAGCCAGTCTTAACTATAGATAATATTAACAGTTAGAGGACAGACAAATGGATGACATGTAAACGAATCTATAATTATTTCCTGCACTATAAATTTGCCAATATTCGCATATTCATACACAGCGGTCAACTGGGAAAAATTTATTTAACAGGATGTGACAGCATCTGTTACTATGACCGCAATTCCATATGTTTTATATATGTGTGTGTGTGTGATCAAATATAAATTAGTGTTTTTATTAAAAAAAATGACTAGCAATTATGGGCTCAGCCATCGTTATTTCAATCTAGATAAAATTATAATTATACTGCCAACCCAGCTTACATACATACACACATATAAAATATGTTTGTTATTGTCTGCACAATGTAAAAGTGTGCAAAGGATCAACATTTTTAAAGGCTTTTTGGTTTAAATTTATTTTAATTTGATTTTAAACAAGTTAACATTTATGACAAACAAAATTTATTGGTTTATTGCTTAAGAGATTTACAAAAATTTAATTACAAAATTTTATTGACATTTTAAAATAAAGTTTCTCACGCCTTAAGCCAGGTTTTTTTTAAAGGCCAACAAATATTTCCTAGAATGGATACTTTTACAACTGCTAAGTCCTAGAGCAAACACAGAAAGATATTTTATGTGCTGTGCTGCAGTGATCAAGGTGTGATTTCACGTAAATCTAACAATTTCACACTTTCAAACAATAACTGCTCGGCAGGCAACTAAAATTTTCTCTATTTTTACTACTATATCCCTAGATTTTTGTCTCCTTTTTTTTTTGGTTTCTTTTTCTCTGTATAATAAACAATTGATTGTGTCAAAGTGTCAGAACAAGAAAATTTTTTGATTAATAATCGAATATCGTTGGATTGTAACCTTTGGTATAAGAGTAAATAAATATGTTGTTGTTGGTTTTGTTGATTTAATTTTACTTCTTTTGTCTAAGCACCGAAGGACATTATTTCTGTAACGCCCGCTGTTTGGAATAATTATTTTCTAGCTAGAAATGAAATTCTTTTTATTTCAGACATCCTGGCGAAGCAACAAAGTGGTAGGGTGATAAGAAAAAAAATCCTGTAGGAGAATTTAACTAAATGTTGGTTGGCACTTGTTTGTCTGCTTAGGAGGTTGTTTCAAAGTTGCCAGAGGAAGTTTTGAAAAGTGTTAAATAAAAACTTTTAATGTTTTATTTTTTACTGTACAAAATTACAAAAAGAGAAGGGGCATGTCAAAAAAAAATATTATTTAAAATTGGGATTTTAAACTAAATTTTCATAAAAAAATCAGTATTTTAAAACTATTTTAAATTTATTATTTTTAAATATGCCCCGAAATATATATTTTTTCTAGTCTTTTGACTTTTTTTTTTAATTAATTAATAAGTCTTTTTTCTTTCAAGCTTTTGGTGTTTTTAGAAATATTTATTTATCACAAAGTTTTTCTCTTATATACTCAATATTTCGCCATTGTGTGGCATCATCAAGAAGTTATTAATAAGTTTTAAATTTCGTTATTTTGGTTTTAAAAGCAGCTTTCGGTTTTCATAAACCATTTTTAAATTACAATAATAACATTATGTTAAAAAAAAATTGAGAATTATTAAAGAAATTTGTAAAATAATAACTTTCTGATGGTGCCACACAACAGAGTGGCACCATTTAGTTATTAGTTTTCCGAAATATTTATTTTTCTAGAAAATTAGACAATTTATGTTAAGAACATTACAAAGTTTACAAAAGGAAATTTTTTAATTTGAAAAAATCTCTGTCTTGTATTTAATGAGAGTGTATTTGAAAGCAATGCGAGATTTAAAAGTATACACTTACACATGTACTTACCTGGAGCGAATAAATAACTAGTTACTTAGCAGCAGCTAACATGTTTATTTATTAAAGGTTTTTCGAAGTGTTTTGGGATATTACAAGAGCACTATTTTCTAGTTGTATTCAAGATTTTAACCATCTCTTGTTCAAAATACTACTTTTGGTTATGATGTAGAATGACAATGTAACATGAAAACTAACAACTCCGTTTTACCGGAATTAGAAAATCTTTCCCCGAAAAGCAAAAAAATGTTGCTGTTTTTAGATTAATTGAATTTTTAGTTAAGTTTTTTGAAAAATATATAAAAATGAAATTTAAAAAAAAAGAAAATGCAACTATTGTGAGTCAGTGGCATCACTGGTTGGGTTTTTTGTTTTCATATATTTCTTTTCTGTTGACTCATATCAATTTTTGCGCTTAACATCACTTGTTTTGTACTTTAGCTTGTAAGTGTCATTTTAGTACCTGTGTCAATGCATTTTCTCATACCTTTACACACGAGAAACGGGATAACTGTTAGGCAAGTACACTAAGAGAAATAAAGTGGAAGTTTTCGGCACTAAGGTACCAATAAGATATTTCAATTAAACGTATTCACACATATATTTTTTACATTAAAACAAGGACAATAATTAAATCTTAACAGTTTCTCAATTTTTTTATTTATATTTTTTTTTTATTTTCTCTATAAAATATTCCAAAATTTTCAAAACTTTTTTTATTATCAACTGACATTGAAAGTTGTCATTAAATTAATGGTTAAGTGCATTGCTATGCATATTCGCCTAACATCCTGATGAAAAAATAGACAATTGTCGCACGCAGTGAGTTTAGTTTTTCGTAATTTAAATCTATATGTGCATCACACAGGTGCTTTTTTTTTTCTAATAACAAAAACAACAACAAAAAAAGGAAACAAAGTTAAAGAAAATATTACTCAGGTGTTCAATTTTTGTTCTCCCTGACTTGATGCACCGTAACGAAATGCAACTTAAACTTACTACCACTGAGCTGTGTTCGTACAACGACAAACTGCTGTGAAAAAACATTAGTCACAAGGCCAAAGGAAGGACAGGACAATAATGATAACAACAACAGCAATGATAACGATGAAGATGACGTTGTCGTTTATAATGAATGTGTACCTACAATTTATACTGACAACAACAACAACAACAAAAACGCCGGCAACTTAATGTCTGTGACAGTTTTAGGTTGATAAAACACATACACTTGCACACATCTACAATTTTAACTTGTATTAATGTGAACTGAATGCATATGTTTTTGTTTTCTTACTTATGCCCTCCTATTGGGTACCAGTGGGTTCCAATTTTTTACTTGTACAACACAAAATTGTTCGAAAATTCCATATGTCACAGCCCTTACTTTTAGGAGTTCTAGACGACTTATTGCCGCAAAATTTTGATCTTAAGGCTCTAGCAGGTTCATCATGGTACAAAAGAACCAACAAATTTTCATCTTTTCTTAATTATGCAGTTTCTTCATAGTTCCTCTTTTAAGGGACGCATTCTGGTAAAATCTACTAAAATTCATAAAAGGCTGCTCTGAGGGTTATCACTGAATGTGCCGTTGTATATGTGCCGCAATATTCCAAAGATAGCCGGCGTCTTTATTGATCCACATCCTCCTGGCATATAAAAGCAGCTTTGTCTTACTAGACCCAGAATATTTCTTCCGATTATGGAAGTTTCAAGACAGTTCGCCCTAAGAAGTGCAAGCGCCAGACAGTAACAACCAATATGCTCCAGTTCCCTGTTTGTCTATAAAACCTGCAGATATTACTTGCCAGTCATCATGCTCTTCTGACATAAGCTGTCGTTCTACAGTGACCATCCGCACCAGTACCTTACAACCACTCCTTTGCAAGGAGGTATTTACCCAGACCTCTGTGCCAGTGACCCTCACAGCAGAGTCTTTACTTTTACTGCGACAACTTGCCTTTGTTTATTGCTACACCTTAGTACTTGTGCAGCTCCTTGGAACCAGATTGGTTTGGTCTATAGTTCAAGGTTCATCTTCTCAGAGTTTACGCCAGTCCCAACTGGTTTACTTTGCTAGAATGCCAATTGTAGAAGCTTCCAGCGCCAATGAACATTACATCATCTGCATATATCGTAGTTTTAGCATTCGAGCTTTAAAACCCAAATTGATTAAATGTTACTATTTTGTTCATTATGCACACTTAATGTAACCTATAGTTAAATGAAATATATAAAAGATATAAATTATTTTTTAAAGTTCGTCAAAAGCTTACTTTTAGTTATTTTAACAAAATTTAATATGTCTTTCAACATATCAAAGTCCTTAGTATAAACATTTAATCACTGGTTTAGAACCCCCTTCCCTGCACTGAGGCTGTATATAAAAATTATTTTGCTACAGCAGCAGTGTTTCGACGAAGCATAGTGATAAGGCATTTTTTCATGGTAATTTAAGCAAATACATACTTCAAAGGCCATCATACACACACACACAGTTTAACAGACCTATACACAGACATTGCCATGTTTCTTATCACATCCAAGTATTTTGCATGTCTAAACACAAGGATATGAATGTAGTGATGCTTGCTTGTTTGTGTGTGGAGCATGTAAAAGTATTTAGATATATATATGAAGAAGCTGAATTATACTAAACATTAAGGCTACCAACATTACAATGCATTTTATATCCTGGAGCAATGCATACAACAGAGCAAAACTTTCTATCTAACACAACAGCAATAAAAAAACGACAATAAAAAAAGGACATTAAAGCAACAAGAAGAAACATTAAAGTCATTGCAGTTGTACGCGCATACAATAACACAACGACAAGGTTTTACATTTTAGTCTGCTCTAATGGAAAACATAATTTAAAGTAAAAATAAATTGAAGCAAAAAAGGCTTTTAACGTATAATAAATGATAAAAAAAATTTACTTAGAAATTTAAAAAATTTGCAAAGATATTTAAGCGTTTTAAATTTATTTAAATGAAAATTTACTTTAAAGCTGAAGCTTTTTCAAAATATTTTATTATTATTTTCAAGGTTTAAGCTCAGATAGTTTGTTTAAAAAAACTATAATTATACTCACACCATAAACACGGTATATAATACCCCTATTATGCGTTTGCCAAGATGTTTTTCAGGCTCAAAACTAAAAGTCTAAGACCCACCTTCAAGTATATAGATTGACTTAGAATCACTTTCAGTTGCCAGCTTTGACGATATTGCTTAAGAAACTTCTTAAAGTCATGCTGATTCTGATCTTGAATGACAGCAACTGCATTGTCAATCACCAATTTAGCTTTAGGGGACAACATGGTTCCATTGAAGAAATAGATTGGAAAAATTAAAAAATGTAAACTCTATCAAAACCAAATTTTGCAAACAATAACTGCCACCCCGTGAAATTTTAAACGTAAACATCTTTAAGGATCTTCAAGTCTACTATTAATATGAAATTGTTCGTGATAATATTTTCGTGATCATATTCCCGTGACCATACTCAACTATATTTTTATTTGGAAATTTAGAAATTGTTGTAATATGAAAAGGTTTTTTTTTCGGTAGCGCTTATAATTCATTTAGTGATAACCAATGGTTATCCAAATGTATAAGGAAAAAAGAAAATCAAAACATCTTATGGCGAAAAATAGTTTGTTGGGTTTTCTAAAGAAGTCTTGGTTTGTTTATAGTAATTCTCAATAAGTTAATTGAAATTATTATATAAAGGCAGAGAATATTTATGAGGTCTTACAAGCATGTGGCTGAAGTCTACTGATGATTTGGTATAAGAACCAATGAACCCATATAGACAAACTTCACCCATAACAAACCCTATAAATAAACTAAGAAAATTGGAATTTAATACTAAAGAATATTTGGAAAGTAGTTATTTATATTTAAGATTTGCATATTTATTGTTAGTTCTTGGGAAAAAACATACTTATTTTTCTCATAAGGTACACGGTGCCTTCTGCAAATTAACTTACAAATCTAATCTCATTTTGTCTAATAATTGTTAAGCAATTATTTCACTGACATTTTACTTTAAAAAAGATGCTATTTTGGGGAAAAGCATTTTTGACCAATTGCCGAAATGGGCTGCAGCAGTGGTCGACTTTCAGCATGCTGTAACGCTATACTTCTGGCACATCTTGCAAGTGAAACAATGAACTTATATTGATCGTTTTTTAATAATACAAAAATATATTTATCTATAAAAAGTATTCCTCATAATTATTGAGAAAAAAAAGAAAAATGTTTTTTTTTTATAAAATTTGCTTGCGCTTCATTGATTCGAATATCCCTTGCAGCTTAAGGAAAGGAAAAATAGAAATAAACGTGTATGAAATCTATTTATCATCTTTGTATGTTCATATGTATGTATGTATGTATGTGTATATGTTAATCTCTTGTATTACAGAATCTCATAAAAAAATCGCTAGAGGCGAACAACAACTAACCAATATATGCAGGAACACATATCAAAAATGCCTGACTGTCTATACATACGTTTGCCTGTCCATGCGTCCGTCCATGCGTTATCTATTTCCGCAACATGATGTTAATGATGATTATGTTGGTGTGCATTTGTTATGATGTTGTTGTCATTGCTGCTTATGTTGACGACTTCTGCTGAGATGACGATAATGCTTGGTTTTTGCTGTTGTTACAATTTTTTTTTTCTTCTGAAAGTGCCGATAATGGTTGCCTGCCTGCTTGGGCTATTTGCTAACATTTGTAAGTGTAAATGTGTGTGAGTGTGTATATATAAGCTTAAAATAGGTGTAATTTGGTAAGGGAAAGAGCTTTGCTAAAGTGACACTGTCAAATTTGCTAAAAAAAAGTTGGAAAACATTTTCATAGCGAAGGGTGGTTTGTGTTAACCAGGAGGCTGTTTATGATATATGTTTTGTGTTAATATTATGACGTATGTGTGATGGTGTTTGCAAATGTAAGTGTGAGTAAATTTTGTACTTGTGCCCTTTAGTGTTTAAACTTAAGTTTAACTTGCATGAAGCGTAAAAATATCGTCGTTGACGCTACTTCTATGAGCAAGATGGACTTCCGGTTTCCTGTTTCCGCCTGTCGAACTTATTTCAAATGCTCTACATGACTTTTTTTTGTTACAATCATTACTTCTGCTTTTTTCCTGCTCCCTTATCTACTCTTCTTCCCCCTTACATTAACCAGTCCACTAAATATATCTTATGTAAAAAGAAAGTCATAATTTAGGCAGACCTTACATACATATGACCGAATATAAAATTTGTTTACGTCTTTTGCTACGATTTAGTTGTACAAACTTAATGAAATTTAATTAAAAAATTAAAAAAAAAAAATAAAAATAAATCAATAAATTAAATCAAATAATTTATTTTAATATTTTTTTAAAATATTTTAATTGACAATTCAAGCTTCCATAATAGTTAAGCGTGTTTAAGGCTAAACAAACTCCCCACCTTTAACTTTTTTGTAGTTAGTGGTAGCTTAGGGGTCGCTAAATAGACGATAGTAAAAGTTAAATATTGTGTTAAATGATTTCTATGTTTAGTTGTATGAGAAATACTGTTGCTACCCATTTCTCAACTGTTCAAATGTTTATTTTTGTTACATGTTTATATTTGTTTATTTTGGTTTCTTATAAGTTTATTTTATCTACCAAATACTATTTGTTTTTGGTAAGAGGGTGCATGTCTCTTCTGTTTTTGTTGTTATTTTAGTTGTTGTTTAATGTGTCAACATGTTGCAAGTAAACCAAGTGTTGTTGTCAGGTCACTAATTGAATCTAAGTGTAAACAAAACAATAGAAAAAAAGAAAAAAAAAACAAATTATTGTCACCATAATATCAATAACGCCACCGAACCTGACCGCCAGCCAGACCAACCACTAAATACTATAAAAATAAAAGCAGTAATTTGAAGAGAAATGTGAAATGTTATATTCAAGCAACAAATATCTTTCAATCTATAACATGACAACATCTTAATGTTTTAAACTACCAAATGATTTTATATTGAAACGACATATGCATGTACATTCCTATATATGTTTGTATCTTGTATTGATGATACATTGGTTGCTATGTGTATGTGTTGGTCAAGAGATCTTTTTTTTTTATCTTCAATCAAAACGGAATATTTAATTATCCATTAGACAATCTTTTGGATTTAAGACCTCCCAATATGTACATATGTATGTCTATCATCAATATAATGTAGTTTTATAACATTTCTTTTATGTTTGTACAAGATTACATATGTTTAGTCGACTTTAAATATTAATTTAAGTATAAATAAAAAAACTTTTTGTCATTAACTTTAAAGATTTTTTTATATCATTTTTTTTATAGCGAAATCCACATAAAAAAAGTTGTAATGGCTTTTAGTTTGTTTAAACAGTTACAAAAAATTTGACTTAAATAATGACAGAAATTTCTATTTAAAATAAATTAGCCCTTAATATTTCTTAAAAACTAGAGACAAATTTGCAGAAAAGGATTTAAAGCTTTTGCGTTTAAAGTTGCCGTATTGATTGCTCATCATTTCCACTACGTACTTCAAAATGTTACAAATCTTTCCTAAAATTTAGTTTAGTTCATAGGAATTTAGGTTAGGTTTTAATCGTTAGTTAAGAAAGGCACACTCATACCTTAGCACTCGCAAGCCTCCTGTCTCCATTGTGGTCCCTTCAGAGTAGGAAAAGCCATCAAGTAAGGGAAAATGAAGTTCTAGGACTAACAAGAGATAGTCTAAGGCCGCTAGAGAAAAATCAGCGAAAGGACCTGTATAAGACCCCCGTCCCCATTGCCTATTCCTTAGCTCCATAATTTCAATTATGGGTCCAATGACGTTTTTCAGTTTATTTTCACCTCGAAACTTTCTTAGGTTTCATGAAGTCCCTTACCTTGTCGCTAAATCCTATGGTCGGGCAGTAACTGGCAACATCCTCTGTTGTTTCTGACTTTTCCTTATCCTTTCACTTTATTCGCTCATCCTATCGTTAAACAAAAAATGTCCAGTTATAGTCCCAATCGAGGTCCTTAGAATAAATGCTCCTTACTTCATAAGCAATCTTGCACCAGCTAAGCTTAGTTTTGACCATAAAGCTCTAGCTACTCTATAATCCCTCCTGTTTTTCAAATAAAGATTCGTCATGTTAAGCATCTGTGTCCCAATCTTCTAATAATAGTGGCCCCTCCTTATGTGCCAGCTGGAAGGCCGAGCAATTAGTAGTGAGCTAGTATGCAACTCAGTGCAAACTATGTCGTAGTATCCCAGAGGCCAAAATAGTTCAACGTCAACCAAGTCCTCAAGTCCAACAAGAGCCTTCCTACAACCCCTTAGCCAACCTTCATTTGAAAAAATGTGCTTTAAGGCCCTTAGGGTTGCCTGGACATTTACATTAAAAGTGGCCTTACCTTTCCTTCAACCGTCGCCTTTGATGTGACAAGTATCTCAGCCTAGAACACCCAACCCTCATCAGAGAGCCCACAGGATAATTAAATGTTCTCTGTCATGATATAGACGCCAACTCCGGTGCCCATATTGTTCTTAGACCCTTCAATAAAAAATTCACATTTTCGTACAGACTATCCCTTCAACGGGCTATTATCTGATATTTGTTCCAAATAACCCGTACATTCCCAGCCTATGCTAAGGCCCTCAAGACCGATTTCCGATAATACCCTTGTTTGACACCAGCATTAAAAAAAATATTCTGATTCTGACTCGATTAGTATTGTCCTTTGACTTATTTGTTAATAAGTTTTTAATGTATTAGAGGCTATCTTCAGGCTAGTTTTGACCAGTTGTTCTTCCTTTTAATGTAACAAAAATATTTTTTTTATTTTACCTGACGTTTGTTTAAACTTTTTTAGGGGCACTTTATTAAGAGGAATACCTGGTATTAAATGACAAAGTTATTTTCTTTTATTTAAACAATTAAAACTGGCCTGCATGGCACAGAATATAAATAATTAATAACAATTATTGGACAAAATTTAATAAATAATAATCAATAGCCAAACTTACCTCTAGTATCACAGATCTCTAACTCGATCTGAGACTCGATTAGTCTGACTTAACTTCTTGCCGAATGTGTTTTTTTCTTTTCGTGTATGTAAGTACATCGATGAACTAATTTTTATAGAACATAATTAGAGACTGTCAAACTCATAAATATATTAAAAAAAATATTTCTACAAATTTTTATTAATCCAAATTAATCTTAATTACCCTCATTTAAAAGCCACACTTTTCAACGGTCCCCAATATATGAAACCCTTTCTTTGTCCCACCTGTTAGAAATCAATAAAAATCTCTTTTTGCATTTAAGAAACAATAAAATTTAAATAAATCTGATCCATTTAATGTATTTTTTATGCTTTCAAACGAAAAGAAATTTTCTAAGGCCGTCTTATATAAACACACAGACGACGACACATGTTCGTAAATTTATACAAATGTAAGTTTGTGTTCCGGCTTAGTCGGTACAAAAAATAAAAAAAGAAAAGTTCAATCTGCTGTTTCTGTTCGTTTTAGTAAATTTTAATTTTAGTGTCCAAACAAACGACCGTTTATGCCAATAAAACAATAATTAAAGTGAAATATTTACATTTTGTTTTTATGGTTATTATAAATTTTTGTTTAATTTTAATATTAATGCCTTGTTGATGATTTTGAAAAAAACTTAAAAATTTTTTTTAAATATGCCTCGCCTTCATTTATATTTAAAAAAAAAAAACATGAATATGTTTCCTTAACTGCTGCATATGGGCTTTAACCAGCAAGAAAATAAAAAAGTCGTAAAATTATTTGGTTAAAAATTTAAAATAAAACGACTCGAAAATCCCTGCAACAGAAGTACGCGTGCTGTTTCGTTAGGCAAGGCAACCCGATTTAAAACTTGTCGTGATTTTAAAAATAGTTTCGGTATTTTTTTTTTTTCTAAAACATATTAAAACTTGATTGACTTTCAAAATGAAATGTATTACCATCAATATTACGTATCGATTTTACGACTTACAAAAGATGGTATTAAAAAGTTTATGGTTTTTCCTTAAAAGTTGATAATGGAGGTGCTGATAGTAGGGCTGCTGGTATGATTTTGTAAAAAAAAAAAAAACAAATAAAAAAATCATAATCAGTTTTCGAGTGAATGCCTTTCGGCCATTGAGTGTTTGATATAAAAATCTTGCATTAATTTATAAAATATATATTAAAATTTATTTTAAAGTTAAAGTTTTTAAAAAACTATAAAAAAATGATCGTAAAATTTTACATGCATTTACACACACACACACACTTACATATGTACATAAGTGTAGCCTTTTTTAAAGAAACACAAACACAATTATTATTTGTTTTTTTTTTTTTCAAAACGGTTTTCGATTAAGTATTGAGACAAACATGTTTACAAATGTTGTTGTAATAATAATTAAAATACTTAATGTCTTTTATTTAAAAGCCATAAATATTGGTTATAAATAGACGATGACATTCCCTTAAAAAACAAATACATACAAACATACATACAAACGCTTTTAGGAAATTTTTTTTTACGATGCGTTTCTCAATGAAAGCTGTTATCGTTTGATATTATTGTTTTGTTTGCATGCGAGTTAAATTGATTAACTTTTTTAATTAAAAAGACGCCATTTAACTACAAAGTCGATAATTGATTGTTAAAATATTCGTGTTTCAATGTGTTGATATTTACAAGTTGCTAAACATCAGTTACATTAAAGTTACCCAAAAGAAGAGTGATTATCTACATGTGTAAAACCTAAATGATGTGGTTTTTTTTTAATTAATTACAAGTAATACGTTTTATGACATATCATTAAGGTCTATTAAGATAAATATCACTTTTAGGTTTTACATCCAAAATCGAGTAGATTTTAAAAAAAATTTTTATTTAAAAAAAAAAACATTATATCTTTTGTTGTTGTGTAAACAACATTTTCATAACTGTTTTCTAATAGTTTTTAATAAAATTAAACTTGGTTTTTGTAGATTTTAATAAAAATTTTTTTTTATGAGCGCTACATGGCTTTGAATATGTTTTTTTTTCTCTTAAGCGCTTTTTTTAGATAATTATTTGATGTTTTTCTTGGTTTTTTTTATCATTTATAAAATCTCAATTTAATAAAATTTTTTTGTAGAGTAATACAGTGATACAAAAAAGAATAAAGAAAAAAATACTTGGAAAGTCATTACAAAAAAAAAAATCTGGGGCTAGAAATTGGCAACACTCCTTGAAACACCGTGGCCGCGGCGCTGTGGCGCGCCGTAGATCTTTAGAGTATTGATGAGGAAGAGGATTTTCTGAATTAAACCTTATTTTGTTACACAGAAACAACTTTTTGTTTAAAAAAATTGGTTTTTTAATGAATTTTTACACCTGGGATTGGCACACCAATACATTTATATGTTTTGATCGTGTTGATTGTTTGTTTTTAAGCGTATTTATTTGTCTCTTATGACACTAGGGTGACCATAGTTGAAAGTTTAAAATATTATAGAATTGCATTGAAAAAGTTTTGGAATGTAATATTTAAAATTAAGCTGCTTATTTTAAAGTAAAATTTTCATATATGCGAAATAATTTTGCCATGCTACTAAGTAACAACCGATCAAAGAGTACTGATAATGAAAATCGTAGTTTTTTTAATGCATTCTACTCTGCTTTTTTTAATAAAAACTTTTCTTCATAAACAAAACCTATTAAAGTTAAAAGTAAAAAAAATTAAAAATTTCTTCATTTACAAAAAATTTTAACTTAGTAGGGATCGAACTTTAGCCTAACAAAATTGTCTTAAAAAAAAAAGTTCAACTAAAAATAAAAAAATTTATTTTCGTAAATAAATATTTTTCTCTTTTTCTTCTTTGATTTCAAGCAAATAATGTATGGACTTTATGAATAAAAAAGTTTTAAAGTAAGTAAGTTTATACACATACAAATATTTTTTTTTTTACTCAAGCCTCAAAAACGAGCCGAAACGGAAGCAATTGTTAATTAACATGCAACAGTTGACACCATCAAATTAACACATATTAGAGACACCAAATATTTAAAGACAGCTTGGTAATTTTGATAAAAAGAAAAAAGAAACAATATTTAAGCTTGGCTCAAACTAGGCAAATATTTGACGAAATAAAAATAAGTTTTTAAAAATAAATTTATTTAAGTTTATACTAAGTATTAGATTAGACATAGAAAAACTTTGCAACATGTTAGTTAATAATTATTAATTTTTTCGTGTTTATTTTCTAATCGTTTATTATCTTAAAAATCACTTAACTTGCAAATGTTTATACAAAACTAAAACAGTTTAAGTAAAAGGTAAGCGAAAAATAATTTCAGCCACAATTTTTTTTGACAAATATTTTTTTAGTGTAAACTAAGTCTTAGGCTTCCCATTTAATGGAGTGTAAAAAATAATGTTCAGTAGTTAGAGACATGCCTTTGAAAGCAAATAAACAAAGTGTTGATTTGGCTAAAAAAGCTGCCAAAAAGTTTTTACAAATCCATTAAAGACATTTTAGCCATAAACTTTTTATTTATTAAGAAGGATTACTTTTAGAAAAATTAGTTCTTTGGGAGAATTTTTTTTTAAATGAATCGTTTTTTTAATTTAGGCAATGGGTGCTCAGGTAGATCAGTGGTCCGTCTTACAATATAAAGGTTGTGGGTTTGATTTTCATTCCACTCCACTTCATCCCACTTTTCTTTCTGTTTTATCCTTCGCTTCTGCGCAGGAAAGTCTCCTTCGTTATTTCGTAAGGAGGGGCGGATGAAATCTTCTCGGGACCTATCGATCTGGCGATATATACAGATGGGGCTAAGTGGAAAACTGGTGTCCGTGAAGGCATATTCATTGCACAAGCAGGAGTCTGGATTTCATTTAGACTTCCATATGAATGGAGTGCACCCTACATCACAACTAGTCCGCGAATACTGGGTGTCCTTGAACTTGATGGCAACACATTCTAACATAACCCTGGCGTAGGTAAAAGGGAAACTGTGTTGCCGATGCACTTACTAAGAATGGTGAGAAATTGAACGATGGAGCAATCGTCTACTTCTGAGGCATTTCTCTCTCTTCCTGTAATCTCCACTTGGATAAATATAACACAACAAACGCAGGTGGTGGATGGTCTAAGGAGCCTACATGTGGAATCACTCGAATAACTTTGCCAAGGATAGATCCGAAACGTTCCAAGTCTTTCCTCGATCTGAATAAACGAAGGATTAGGGAGGCAGTAGCCGCAATGACCGGCCATTGTCGATTTGGTACTCATGTCAGCACATTGGGATTGCCTTTCAACAACTTCTGTAGAAGCTGTTAGGATCTAGAGGAGGTTAGGAGTATACAGCAGCTTTTGTGCTCCTGTCCGGCACTGGATGACATTTGGATAAAACTTTTTGATACAGAAAGACTGGATAGCCTGTCGGTCGTAGCCAACATTGACCTAGCCAGTCTTTCATCCCTTATCAGGAATAGCAGTTGGTTCGAAGACAGTGGCCACTACGGGGCGACTATTACCAGTTACGTCAGTTACGGAGCCAAATCGCCGCATTCGATTCGAATCAAAATTTCACTCGATTTTTCGAGTTCTTAATGCTTTAAACATGGGAATTCTAATAACAATATTTAAGTTTCGTTCAATGGAATGCGATGATTCATCCCCAGCTCATTTATATGGAGGATGTCGCTTCCCCAGCTCTTATTCAACTATTCTTCGGAAACTTCTTTAAATATAAAGAGTCATTTCTTTTTCTTTCAAAAACAAATTTATTCTTAAATACATTAGGAACTTGTAAGTTTGTATTTCTTCCTCTTGTATTTTTTGATTTTTTTTACTTCTGACAATAACAAGTGTGTACTAACGTTTCTAAACAATATTCATTTCTTAGACACGCACATGAAATAATTTAAAATTTATTTGCTTTTAACAGCATTATAATTAAGCCATAAATCAAATACTGATTATAAATATTAATAAATATTTACATACTGAAATGCCTTAGTACAAACATACTTCGATAATTTGAAACCTTTAAAAAATAATAAGTAAAAGAAAGGAAGAAGGTGTTAATTTATTTTACCAGAAACACATTTTTTTAATAAAAAAAAATTTGATTTAATGCTACAGCTTTAGCTAATGTAAGGTGTAGAATAAATTATTGTTAAAGAATATGGCCCCAAATATATTTGGTGTTGAGATTAGCAATGTTTCTGCACCTGTGATTTTAAATGACAGTTACTGCGATATTGTTGATTTGAATTTATTAGAAACAAATTTGTGATTGAAAAATAACAAACCACGATCACAGTCACTGTTATATGTTATTCACTTTCACATTAAATGTTCAGAATGTTCTTTAAAGATCACAGGATCACTCACCTCCTAGCTGGTGGGTAAGAATAGCAGGATTTTTTTACGGTAGATATGTGACAGAAAAGAAATTTTTTTAATAGATGTACTAAGATGTCCATTTAATCGGTTTTTGATTACATTTAAGCAAGTAATAAATCATCTGTTCGTTTGCCCGTCTGTCAGTGTTATGGTTGAAATCAACATTTTGAAGCCCCCCGATGTCGCATAGACCCGTAAGTGTTATCAAACTATCGGAAATATTTGCGAAAAAATCGCTATTTGAAACCAGCACACTCGCCCGATTACTGAGTGATATATAAGATAAAAACCTACATCTGTTTATTTCTCTAAAAATTTGTACATAAAAACCTCTACAACTGCTCCTACGTGGGTGCAATCTAGACCAACCCCCATTTGTTTTTCTTTACAAATATTTTTGTAAAACATACTTAAATCCTATCTTCGCCCCCTAACAGGGTTGCAATGCAAACTCAAATTGTTTTCAAATCACTCCCACAACTTTCAGTGTGCTCCTACAAAGGTCAAATGTAGACCCACCCATTTCCCTAACAGGGTTGCCACACAAAATTTGAAAAAAAAAAATTTGTGTAAAAGCCCCTAAAACTTTCCCTAATTCGCCCTTAGAGTCATAAAATGTATCACAGACACCCATTAGTTTGCCTTCCTAAACATATTTCTAGAACATACCTACCCCCTATCTCTATCACCTAAGGAGGTTGCCATACAAAATTTCCAAAAATTTTGTAAAAACGCCCATAACTTTTCTAGAGTCGGCTTTAGAAAAATAAAGTTTGCGACCGACCACCATTAGTTTCCCCTTCCAAACCTCCTAGAACATACTTACCCCTAAGCACCAACCCCTAAGGGGGTTGTCATACAAAATTTGAAAAAATTAAGGTAAAATCCCCTACAAGTTGTGTTGAGTCTATGGTGTTGATTTAGCTGGTTGACCGAACTTCACATATGGTGACCTACGCTTTGGTTTATCCACTTTTAACTGTCCTTAACGATTCAGTGCAAGAACAATTTTCTTGAATAGCCTTTAAGCAATTTTCTAACTCTTGGATGAATTCTGCTACTCGCAACCGTTGCCAATTTGGCCAAATCGGTTTGCATTTAAAGAGAAAAATATTCTTTGCCTTGTGGCATTTATAAAAAAAATTAAACACGTAAGAAAGCTAAAGTCGATTAAGCCTGATTGTATTTTTCTCACACGATAACTCACTTCGCATAATTTTTATTCAAGCTTAACTTCATCTGGCTTAAAAGGACAAATCATATCAATGCGACAGCGTTTAAGGCCATTCGGATGGATGGGCAGACATAGCGGTTAATATAGGTAAATTTGGAATCTTACTCGGATTTAAACAATGTAAATTAAAGTTTTAATCCACCCTAAACACGCCCATTTACCTGTTTTTTTTTAACTTATCCTAGATGGAAGGACTAAAATTTAAAAAAAAAGAAAAAACAGGATTTTTTATATCAATCATTTCCTTGTTAAAAGAACCCAGCGACCTGTAGATGTTCTTAAAATATTTTTAAAATTAAGTAGACTTGCTTGTTAAAACTTTATATTAAAACTTTTATTCTGCGTTTGAAAAGATTCTACTGGAATACAAAGTAAGCTTTGTGTTTATGAATCTCTGTGATTTAAGATCATAAAATGTCTTTACACCTTTCATTAGTCAACTATGTAAGCTACCAAAATCCATAAAAACCATTAAAACCGTGTACACATACACATGTATTTTATTAATCTTTTAAATTTAATCTATAAAAAATTAAAGGTGTGACACTACAAAATCTTTAAAATTTATTTAAATATTTTTAATAGTTTAAAAAAGAAACCTTAAAGTTCATAAAAATAAAACTAGAAAATGTAATAAAATATGGTCATTTTTATATAGTTTTATTAAGTGTAGGTTCGAACCCCACCAGAGATTCTGCTGTTTTACAATAATACCGTTGCTATTTAATGGACCATATCTATTGGGTAACAGGGAGCTAAAAAACTTCTGTTTTATGTGTAAAATTCTTGAATTAACCTTTTAAGGCTTTAAAACATAATTTGAATAGATTTGCAGATTTGAATGTTTTTTAGAACAATTAATGTTTATGTAAATGCAAGTTTTATTTTTTTAGTTACAAAAAGCCATTAAAAATATATATTAAACGTGTATTTATAAACATTTATCAAACTTATCAAAGGTTTTCGGAAACAAATTTTCAAATATTGATATTCAAAATTTGAATTTATTTACATAAAAACCTTTAAAAAATTTAAACCATAAAATGTCAAGTTAATTTTTTTATTATGTAATTGATACAGTATTTAAAACTAATTATAAACTAGAAAACTATAAAACACAATTTAACAAATTGGGTTTAACTTTTTTACGACTTTAAAAAAACTTTACGATTTTAGAAATCCTAAACAGTGCATATACAAGTTAGAGCACTATATTCGGCTGTGTCGAACCTTACGCATGTACTTTCTATTATTGCGTAGGCAAAGTGAACTTATTTTGTTTAAACAAGTAAGACCGCCGGTTGTGGCGAATCTTAGATACCCTTTACATTGGCCTTTCAAAATCTCGATCTTTTTTTTATTTTAATCCATTTTTTTATTTTTGAAATTTTTAAATAGGGGTTGGTGTCATATTTTAATCATTTTAGGGCGACCGGGAAATTAAAGGGGATATTACCCTAATTTTTTCAAATTTTGTATGGCAACCCCCTTAGGGGTGGTGATAGGGGGTAAGTATGTTTTTAAAGAAATGTTTGTAAGGAAAAATGAGTTGGGGTAGTTTTTTATTTAAACTATCCATGGGCACTCTGGAAGCTGCAGGGTTGGATTTATTACAATTTCCCAAACTTTGTATGGGAGCCTACTTGGGCGATAGAGATAGGGGGTAAGTATATTCTAGGAATACGTTTGAGAGGGGAAATTAATGGGGGTTGGCCGCACACTTTTTTCTTTAAGGCCGACTATGGGAAAGTTTTAGGCCGTTTTTACATAGTTTTTGTAAATTTTGAATGGCAACCCCCTTAGGTGATGAAGGTAGGAGGTAAGTATGTTTTAGGAATATGTTTAGGAGGAAAAAATAATTCTTCAAGGGGCTACTCCGGGGAAGTTGTAGGGGTTTTTACCCCATTTTTGTTAAAATTTCGTATGGCAACCCTGTTAGGGGCTGAAGAAAGAAGCTAAGTGTGGTCCACAGAAATATTTTGGAGGATAAATAAATTTGGGCCGGTGTTACATATGACCTTTGTAGAAGCAACCTGCAGGCTGTGGGAGCGATTTAAAAAAAATTTAAAAAACAAATAAACTTTGTATGGAAACCCTCTAAGGGGCGGAGATAGGGTGTGAGAATGTTCCACAAAAATGTTTGTGAGGCAAAATTAGTGGGAGTCGGTCTTTTATTTTACCCGTGTAGGGGCAACTACGGGGTAGGGGTAGAGGTTTTTATGTAAATATTTTAAGGCAATAAACAAAGGTAGTCGTGGTTAATGGGTTATATCTCATTCAGTTTTCGAGCGATTTTACTGGATTTCAAAAGCAATTTTCCCGCAAATATTTCTGATAGTTTGATACCATTTACGGGTCTATGCAACATCGGTGGGCCATAAAAAGGTTGATATCAACAATAACATGGACAGACGGGCAGGCAGATAGACGGACAGATGGACAGACGCACATTGCTAAATCGACTTTCCTATTCTAAAGAGAACATAACTTTGGGCATGTGCAAATTTTTGTTTGCATTAAGAATATTAAAAAGATTTTCAAATCTGGGCTTAGTACGCCATATGGCAAACAGCAGGAAAAAGATTTTTTTGGTGGAAAAAATATGCACCTTTCCCATTAGACAAATTGACGCTGCAAGAGAAACTTATGTTTTTTTTTCGTTTTGGCTGTTAAGGGTCTTAAATCTACGTTTCACTTCTAGTCACGCACATTTTGAGTTACGAAACAAATTTCGACTCAGCATGTTTAAATGTTCACCTAAACAACTGTGCGGGTGTGTGTGTAAAACAAAATGCAGGTGTTTTAAAAAAAGTGATTAGCAAAAATGCGTCAATGTGTCTAGCAAGTACATACAAACATACATATGCACATGTGTACATACATGCTACACGACATGTAATGAGTAGTGTAAGACTATTTAAAAAGGCAGGAGTTAACGTAACAAAACTATTTAGTTAAGGTATTTGAATTTAGAAAAAGTAATACATAGAGAGAGAGAGAGAGAGATAGAGCCAGAAATATCATTTCAATATTTCTTAAGCGTCATATAGTCTAGCAAATAATTTTTTTAAATAATATTTTTTAAGGATTTTAAAAATTCTTCAAATTACTTTTTTTAATATTTTATTAAATTCTCTTTCTTAAATTCTAACATGTTTATAATTTATGGCAGCCATTAGAATTTTATGTGTAAAAATTTTTATAATTTTAATTTTTATGTCTAGATTTTCTATAATTTCTCTGAAACAAGATTTAAAAATTTATGTGTAATTTCCCAGAATGAAAGATTGAGGGAGGAAGACAGATTCTTAACTATAAGAATGAAAATAAGAAACTAAAGCAGAGTTTCCCAAATTTCAGTTTAATGGAAAGTTGATCATATAGTTAATTTATTTGTAAATTGAAAATATAATCAGGATTATTTACAATTAGGTTGTAATAAGCCGAGAGTTAAAGAGTAGCAAGGCTTAGGGTGTGGATATTATAAATCCTTTAATGATAAATGCTGATTTGAGTCTTAGCGCTAAAAAAATCATATTATTTATCGAAGACTTTTAAATTCTTTACTCCTTTACTTTTGGGCTAAATAAAAGACCGAAAATTATTGTTTCGAATAGTTTGGTTGCCCTCTTTTATTCCCAAGCGCCGCCTGTCAATCGAAAATAGAATCGCACAAAAACCAAGATTTTTGAGATTGTTGTAAATTGCTATTGAGAATAGTTTTTAAAAAGGTTTCTTGTCTAAAACATTGCAAACTTTTTTGCTATTTTTATAATTTATTTTTAAAGGTATTAACTAATACAAAACGGTTTGGGAATCTCACCCATACCCATCTTAAAAAAAATTACGGCAAGGTGTTTTAAACTAAACTTATGGCCAAATATAAAAATTAAATTTTACTGATTTTAACGAGAATAAAAGGAAAAAAACCTACAAAACTCAAAATCAAATAAATAATCATAAAGAAAAATCCCTAACGTAGGCTGACATGTCATGCTGGGATGGTCGTTTCGGGGATACATTTTTAACTTGCACTCAAACTGAAAAACAGACAGACAGACTGGCAAACGAAAAGATCGAACGATATTTTATGGCCAAAAATTCAAACAGACAATATGACGTCGTTGTTATAACAATAAAAAATAAAACGATCGCTTAAACCATTTTTCATAAACCAATTTGAAAATATAACAACAATCAATACGGCTATAGATATGTGTTACAAAATAAATTAAAAAAAAGTTTTGAAAATTTAGTAAATTCAAATATTAAATGTTTGTTTAAAAAAAAATTCTGAGCCTTAACGCAGGGTAGGCAGGCAGGCAGGTAGAATTTAAACAGATATTTCAGTTGCCAGAGACAAACTGGCAACAAGTTTAATACTTACAATATGAAGATTTTTATTTCAATTCTTTTTGTTTAATTTATTAAGAAACCAATGATTGGCTTGTCTTTATGACTGACGGGTATTACTTGTTTTTAGATGCCGGAGGAAGGAGTTGTCTAATTAGCTTGAGTCTTTAGTCAATAAGTACGACAACCAGCCAGTCAGCCAGAAAACCATCATTTTGTGTTCAAAAAAAATTATTTGTGGCATTAAACTGTTAAATTGTTGAAATCTATGCATGTTTGTAAGTATATGTAATAAATACACTTAGAAAATATATATTTCGTTTGAGGTCAATTAATAAATAAGGATTTGCTTTAAATTGAACTTAAAAAAATATAATTCTGCACTTCAATATACCTTAACAACTAAAGCTTCTAATTGCTAATAAATTCGCTTGGACCGAGAGCAACAATTTTCTCTGTGTATTAATGTCAGAATGTTAGAAGAAAAATGTATAAATATGAAAAATGATATTAATAGGGTAGCTGAAGGTGGTGCTGATATTATTGAACACGTTTAATATTTAAAGATGAGTTACAGCCATCAGACATACAAGCCAACATGTAAGCCGCATTCATAAATGTTTATTTCTCAAAATGGTTTATTAGAGACGCGTGTAAGGTAAAGTATATATTTCTAAGGATCTTAGTAACATGCGCATGCAGTAAATCCAGTTAATTGGGTATTATATGTGTATATGCTACATATATACAACTTATATTAAAGCTAATGATAATTGTTGCTATGCAATGGCTTTTAAAATACCTCAAACTCTATCTTCCTCAAACACCCAACCAATAATAACTCAAATATCATGCAACAATTTCGTGCAAAACATTTCTGTTTATTATAATAAAAACTGGGGAGG
This sequence comes from Melanophora roralis, assembly GCA_963583895.1. Classification (NCBI taxonomy): domain Eukaryota; kingdom Metazoa; phylum Arthropoda; class Insecta; order Diptera; family Rhinophoridae; genus Melanophora; species Melanophora roralis. Next base: position 2,956,668 of record OY757188.1, on the reverse strand, counting down.
AAAAATAAATATGAAACATGAGAATATGTCAAACTGCCAAAAGAAGAAAAAAAAAACAGCCAGTTAGACAGTCATTTACCTCAAGTGGTAAAAGCTTTTTTTAAAAGTTATGATCCGAAACGCTGCCAGGCAACGAAAACTCAAGTAATTAAAGAGATTTTCTTAAGTGTTTGAGGTTGGGTATAGCAGCTTATGTGCAATAATAGACTAAATTAGTAAAAAGCCAAATACATTATTATATGTATTTATACATACTTGGAGAAAACGTAGTTCACACTGGACTAATAATTGATAAAATCGATACAGTAGGTGCGGAACGACTTTACAAAATGTCGCATGTAAATCTAACAAATTAAAGGTTCATTTATACGTGACCACAGTAAACAGCTGTTCGAACTTATGGGCAACACTGTATTTGATTATAGGTGACTTACCATTACGCCATTATCATAACCTTAGAAACCAATTGAGTTTTGGTTTTTATGGCAATGGTTATGTTACGGCGTTATGATACGTCTAAGGCATGAAATAGTGTTGTATGCATATCCTTATTAACCAGATTTAAATACGATTAAGCCAAAAACAGGGTAAAGTAGGGTGAGGCTAAATGGATCAAAAAAGATAGCAAAAAGGTTAATAATAGCTTAATGCAGTACTAGCGTCCATACTAAAAGACTAAAGTAAGATCAAGTTTAAATACATCTCCACAACGAACATTTCTTTCGAGCACACTTATCCACTAGGAATTAATCTTATCCAGTTGCGAGTTTATTTGAGATATGTTACCCCCTATTTTTCTGGTCTGCTCGTTTCTACAATGGAAGGATGGACAATGGGTATGTTTAAAAAATATTGCTGGAAGCTTTGGGGCTCATGGCTGAATACTTTTTGGAGAAACTTGGGGATATATGTAGACAGTGAAATTGCCTGGCCATATGCCCTTAGTAAAGGTTAAGGCTAACAGTACTACACTGGTATCAGACCGCCAATGCTGGTTGAATGGGACTCTCGGACATAATCTGAAAGGAAGTCTGTTGTCACAAATGTTTTTAGAATGGATAGAAGACCAGGTTGGACGCCCTTGTTGGGAACCAGGAAAATCCATTTTCGCCTTCTAGATCACATCATGGTGGTAGAGGCAGAGATTCAAGCAATCGCGGCATACTTGTATTAGACAGCGATTCATTGCAAGAAGATGATCAATGGCTACTTGGCGGGAGAGTATATGGGTTCGGGCATTACGGGGAAGTCGCTGAATAAAACTAGGAAATTACAGTTAACCACAGGAACCTAATGCCTTTTGTTGCAACAAAGGCTAAGTCGAGGAGAGTTATTCGAAAATGAATCACGGATAAGTAGACATTTCGTAAGAATCAATAAAATGTGCTGAGTACGTCGGATATTTTTAATTAAGGGGTAAATGAACACAGGGAATGGAAGGGCGACTGGAGGCAGTGGTGGATTTACGCCTAGGCCCATGAGGCCAGGGCCTAGGGCGGCATAATATAAAGGGCGCCAAAATTTAATGGTAAAATAAAATAAAATACTCAAAAAGTTAAGAAATTTCTAATTAAAAAAACAGAAAATTTGAAATAAAAGATTATTTAAAACACCCCAATTATGTGTATAATTTTATAAATTTTTTGGTTGAAAATAATAAACAATATTTAATAATTGAATTACACTACAGTGTACAAAAAACTGTTAGTAATTATATGTGACTTAAATGTCACATATAATCAAAAAGGGCGGCACCTCAAAGAGTGCCTGAGATGGGCCAGGCCTAAATCCGCTACTGACTGGAGGTCTACCTGCATCTTTCTTTCAAAAAATGTGAAGCTAAGCTTAATGGTCATGTTTTAGTTTTTTTTAAAGTTAATTTATACGTCTTTAGGGCCAGAGTAAAAGGATTAGGCTCCAAATGAGAGCCCATTAGTAAGCTGGACTTCCTCCTAGTGCCCGGTTAGGTCACGTAACAGTAAGGTCGATTTGGGAACTTCAAAAAAAAAAGACGAACATTATAAGGAAATTTTTAAAATTAAGGAAGCCTCAGTTAAGTAAAATAACGGGTCACAAACCTGTGAACAGATCTCTATTAAATGGTGGTTGTGGAGAACAGCAATTAGAGGGCATTTAAAGGCGGCGTGGAACCAGTTAAGCATTCTTTGTGTTGTTGCTTGGTTTTTGCTTGATATTAGAAAATATGTGATTCACTTAAAAGGAGAAAATAGAAAAGGTAAAAGAAATTCGTTTGCATTACCATCGAATTTCATTAAGTCTTGTCCATTGTAAAAAGCGCACAACAAACCTATCCTTGGCGAACTTGTATATCCTGTGGAACTGTAGGGCTTTTATGATTTTTCTTTTTTAAAGAAAATTTGGACTTAAAAATTTTGTAATAATTTTTTTTTATAAAAAATTTACCCCCTTATTTCATTAAACGCAACGCCCTAAAACAAAAACAAAATGTATGGACAAGTTTTTTTAATTTTAGTTTTTTCCGTACAATTGCTTGCGTTATTATGCGTTGCGTTTTACGTAATTAGGCCCTTAAACGAAAAGCACTTTAAGCACTTTGTTAAAATTTTTTTTTAGAAATTGAATTGTCATTAAATAGGCGTGGCACCACCTTCTAAAAACGTTAAAAGTAATTATTGTATAAATTTAAATTTTGCACGGGGAACTTAAGTGGGCGTGCCATCCGCACTACCGCTTAACTTTGATGTCCAGACCTTTATTTCACATGAAACAGGTAGGGATAGGTGCAAGGGGTTTTGCATCCCCATGCATTCGTAAAACATTATATAAGTAATGAAGTTCAAAGAAAACTTTTCACTTAAAACGCTGTTAAAATTTCCTAAAAATGTTTACAAAAATCAATTAATCAAACATTTTTTTTAAAACACGGACCCACATGACTAATTAAAAATCGCTTCTGTAAAATTCTTGAATTTTAGTGCATAAATTCCTGTCAAATAAATAATTTTTTTTTATTAGACAATTTACAAAGAATTCACATACATAGAGATTTACCAAAAAACTCTTAAACTGATAACAACAACAAAATCCTTTTCTGAAAATAATCGATTTTGACTGAAGTAAGGATAATGATAATGAAAAATCTAACCATTATTTTTATGATCAGAATTCTTAGAAAAACACCGGAAAACTTATACAAATTTTAAAAACTACCATAACAAAAACAAGGCCAAACAGAAAAATAGAAAAAATTTTAAGGGTGTTTGGGTCTAAAAATCAAGGTGCATGTTTGAGTGTGTGTGTGTGTGCGTGCGTATGTGTGCGTGTGCCCTATGTAAGAAAAAGGGTCACAAGGATGATACTTTCTAATCTGTTGTAGTTTGTGTTTGGTTAATATTTTATTTTGAGCTGTTGTTGTTGTTGCTGTTTTTGCCCAAAACAGTTTTGCTACCAATTTCTCATTCAAAGTAAAAGGTGGTAAAATATTAACAAACATTAGAGAAATACTTAAAATACACAAAAACTAAAACTACCTGCATTTCTATTTTGTTGTTTGGTTAGATATATATTCCACAAGCCAAAAACAACAACAAGATGTAAAGCAACAAAACACAACAACAAAATAATACCAGATTTTCGCTTTAACCAAGGCATGTACTAAAGCAATGCATACTGTCTGGGTTTAAGATTTATTATTTTGGCCAATTTTTTTTTGTAACTACTTAGTTTCATTATTTTTACATTTTTTATATTTTGGTTTTAGTTTGCTTAAAAAGGAATTTAGCAACAAAATTCTCCTACACACACACACTTACACACCCCTTAATTCAACAGCTGCACAATTTACTCAAACCATTTAGCTGGTAAATGTTGTTTTGAAATTTTTTTTTTAAACCTAAAACTATCAAATAAGTTAAAACTTGTCGGCCCTTTAGACTTTAATGGCCAACTCTTAAAATAGTGAGAGTTTCTCTTTCCTCCCTCTTACACTTTCGTTGTAACAAACAGTTGTAAAGTAAACTGTACAAACCAGTTGTTTTCACTAAAATATTATTATTTGAAGTAATAGATACTGTTTGTTCTGGCCACAAAAAATTATTAAGAAATAAAAACCAAATAAAAAGGACTTCTTAGAGCTAAAACTAAAAAAAAGAATTCATTTGTATTACAAGCAAGGTGGCCTTTGCTTGAAATCCAATAAAAAAAAAATAGTTTTTGCAAAAGATTTTAATTCAATGCAATTTTGACTTAATTTTTGATTTATTAAGGCAGTAGTTCCCAACTTGTTTTTTTTTGAAAATAATTTTATTAAAAACAAGGCGTTTTGCGTCCCATTGGTAAATTTTTTTTTAACAATTTCTCCAATAATTTTTATAATTTTTTTTAAATTAAAAATGCAGGACTTTTTTTATTTTCTAGTTAGAATGTGGACAGTTTTTTAGAATCTATGACCTTTTCCCATTTTTCTGTCAACGTATTTTGGGGACAGGAATGAATTAAGCAAACTTGGGATACGCTGTGTAAACAAAAAGGTAATCCCAGAGAGAGAGAGAGCGTTCTGAATCGTACTTCTCTACCACTTCCCGAAAAAAATTTTAACCACTTTTTTTAACATTTTACCCACCGTGGCATATTAAAAAATTCCTCGTCTGGCCGTATACTTTGAGCTTCTTAGATATTGCTTGCTTAAAATAAATCATTTATATTGGGTGCATGGTCCCTGTGGAGGCCTGGCCAATTTTAGAATCTCGATCCGTCTATTAGACAGGACTCCTTTAACTTCCTTAATTATAAACCACTACCTTAGCGCCAAAGTTTTTTGGCTTTGGTGTCGATTTGACGGGTTGGACAGGATTTACAATGGATATTTTTTGGGCGTTTGGTTATCATTACGGATTTGCTGGGTATAGTCTTAGACTTGAATGGGTTTATTCCTTGCGAAAAGTGTGTTGTGAAATGGTCTACAACTTGATTGGGATCAACGAGAGAACTTACTCTTGTGCAAATTGGTCATGGCACAATTGTTGAGCACGCAAAATATAGCAGTAACTACATGGTTCCGAAACCTACTTTAAGTCAGACTATAAAGCAATGCGGGTCACAATTTTTTACGAATGGGTTCAACATGTAGAGGGGAGGGAGGTCGAAGCCAGGGTCTTCTCTCAAGAGCTGGGTTTTACAAAGTCCTACATGCGTCCCAAAGTCTGTGGAATCTTTCGGGCACAGATTTCAAAAGCCAAATTATCCGCTGATCTCGCCCTGAATCACCAAACTAAGAATTCTCAGGTAAATATATTTATTAAAAGGCAGACGGAAGTCCCTGCAACTCCCGTAAGACTGTGTTTCGTTAGACAATTCCACATCGACTGGGATTTGACAAACAAACAAAACAAGCGGTGAATTTTTCCTAAGAAAGGCCAACGACGTTGGGTAAATATTACTTAGTGTAGAGTCTCAACGGCTTTGTTGGGGTTTTATGACTTGGGGCAGAGGAGATTTTTATAGTTTTTCGGAGAAAAAGGTTATTATTTTATGGTGCTTTATGCCACATTAACTGGCGAAAGATGATGATTGCAAGTTCTGTGGTGTATCAAAGGAAACGAGACAGTTGAGCTCAATTTCGTGTCAATGAACGGCAATCGTGCCCTCCAAGGTCATTTGTCAACGTTTATAAATTGTTGTTATTTGTTTAGTTTTTTTAAGAAATCATTTAGCTTTAGAAATGTTTCTGTTTTCAACACAGTTTTAACTGTTTTTTTTCTGCTTTTAAAATAAAATTTATTTTCAAAGGTTTTCTTTATTTAGACCAGGCATAGGCATCCAATACATTGACATTTGCAATGGTATATGTGATGTTTGAGCTTTCTTGAGAAACATACTCTTAATGTTGATTCCACATTGTTGTAAGTTAAGAAAAACCATCGAGGCGAGGCGCCCAGCTTTTGCCGATAACCAATTTAGATCATGGCTGTCAATCTATACCGTTTTCTCTATTATCGCTTCCATACTTCTCAGATTTGACAAGTCGATAGCAAAACTATTTTTTGTCCAAGATCGTAATGTGTTATCGTTTTGATCTCAAAGATCATTTATATACGTTTAGCAAAAAAGTATGCAAAAGTTTTAATTTATTCTCTGAAAAGGTATATTTTAAAAAGCCATAAATATAATTTAAAACGTTTGCTGGCCTAACTTCGTTGGATGGTAATTAACATGAAAATGGCTCTTAATAAAATTTGATATTCCTTTTTATTATTGATTGATTAATTATTTAATATCTTTCTATGTATTACTAATTAAATTTTTTATGATCTCTTAAATAATAAAAAAATATTTCTTTTGCTTTTTGTGCTTTCAATGCTTAGTTTTTATTAAAAGTCGTTAAAAAAATTTTAACTTAAATTGTGAATATTTGTTTTTGTATTTTTTTTGTTGAGAAATTAAGCAAATAATTAAAAAACAGATGTTTATTTATAGAATTGTTAGTTTTGCTCTTTGTTTTAGAATTTGGGAAATTTTTATTATAACATTTTGCAGCATTTTAGTTTCGGTACCGTTATAACGATAGCGATCTAACCTCAAATAGTGTCTTTTTAAAAATGTATTTAAAGTGAGTTTTTTAAGTAATTCGTTTTGGCTGCCAACCTTGATTTCAATATTATATTTAGTCCTTTTACTTGACATATAACTCTGGGGGTGTGTGGGAGAGTATTAGTGCGTATGAAATCTGCCAGTTAAAATAACATGTTTTCTAGTCTGAGTATTTATGTATATTTATACCGTAACCATCTCTTTATTTATCCGTCTATTCTTCTGTATGTCTGCATGTCTACTGATAATTTTATACGATTTTTTATTTGCTGATGACTATAGAGTAACTGCTACTGCTACTAGTGTTTGGCAAGAGTTTTCAAACTTTTCTCAGAACTCCTTTTTTACTTAAAAGGCTTGAATCCTGCGGTCTATATTAGTAAAATGGTCGTTGTTGGCTTTAAAACTCTTAAGCTCAGTTGAATTTTTTCGTTTGCTTGTGTAATGTTATGAATACAAGTATTATCCTTTTGTTAACGCTTGCTTGGCTACTGCTGCTTCTTAACTGTCGATTGTGATTCACTTAAAATGTGTGACAATTTATGTAAAGAAAAATTCCAACAACTATTTAAATCACAAAAAAAGGATTTCAACTTTTTTACAAACAAATATAAGTAATAAAAGCAATGCAGCAAAAAAAACTAGTATGACGCTATAGAACTGTTATGAATGTTTAGAGTTTATCCAAACAAAAAGGATTTCTTTGCCTTAAAAAAAAGAGAGAAACTTTAAAAATGACGAATAATAACTAAATATAACAACTTAAATAGTAAATTGTTTAAGGCAAAGTTCACGAAAAGAAAACAAAAAGAAAAATAAAATTACAAAACCTTTTGAAACAAATGACAATTAACGAGTTCTTAAATAAGAAATCAGTAATAAAAACAAAGGTGGGAGGGGTGCGGGTCGCACGTATGTATGTATGTTTTATCCAGCAGTCCTTTACGTAAAAAAAGAGAGTAATATAAGAGAGTATGATAATGAAATTAAATCGTGCTCAAACCTTTGCGCAAACTGGTAATATATCTTAACTTTGGGGCTCCGTAAACATTTAGTGGGATACATATGACCCATTAGATGCGAAAAGGTCAAGGTAAGTTCAATTTTTCTTTTCGGTAATAAAATAATTTTTTTAATGCAGGGTGTCTGGTGGCAGACTTATATTTTTAAACTTCAAGCAAAAACGTTATAATTGACACAAAAGTTTAACAAGAGGTTTGAAAAAGAGAATAAAAGTGCGGATTTATTTTTTTAAAGAGTATGTCATTCTTCCGTCGAATTGTTCAAAACGGAGCCTTGCCACGCTGCAGTAAATAGAGCTGATTTCTCGAAGAATATTTTCCTTTAAGGCCACGAGAGATTGGGGATTGTCAATATAAACCTTTTTTTTAAGGGAGGCCAGTAAAAAAAAACATGGTAGCTAATTAGCGTGACCTTGGTGGCCATAGAGTGTCCCAAAAGTGACTGATAAGTTTTTGGGGGAAATTTTTTCAAAACAAATTCATTGAAGCTCTGGATGTGTGCGCAGATGTCCCATCCTTTTGAAACCACGTATGTGAAGAGTACTATGAATGAGCTCGAAGGTTTGGCCAAAAAGAATTCCGTAATCATGCGTCGATAATTTTTACCGTTGACATTCGTCGCCTGGTCTTGAGAATTTTCGAAAAAAAAAATGGTCCAATGATCTCATGCGTGAATAAGGCACACCAAACATTTACCCTGGGGCAGTGCAATGGTGTTTGTTTTTATGTTTCAATAGAGAATTGCGGAAGACCAGTAAGGGCAGTTTTGTTTGTTGATTCGGCCGTTTAAGTGAAAGGAGCCTCGTCGCTCCATAAGATCAGATTTACAGTGCGAAAACGCTCTAACATGGTTTCACAAAAGTTTTTGCAAAAATCAAAGTCATTTTTTTTAGTTTTTGAACGATTTGAATTTCAAAAGGATAGAAATTCAGATCCTTTTTTAAAATTTCATAAATTATTACTCCTGGAAGTTCCAGTGAGGCTGCTCTTTTCAGTATTAAAAATTCGCGTAAGCTGCTTTCAACCCGTTCAATATTTTCGGAAGTCCTTGAAGATCGACTAAGCCCTGGCCGTGGGGCATTCAAAGCCGAAGCAGTTGCGCGGAGTATCTGCACCCACGAACGAATTAAATTTACATTCGGTCCATCACGTATTTGCCGAATACCGAACGTTGACCAAAATTGTTGACGAGCAGTTTCGAAAGAATCATTAGATGCCCATAAAAAATGTCTCCACAGTGAACGCGCGATGCCCATTTGACCACTGCGACATCGTGACAGACAAATCCAACATTGGCAGCCTTACTCTGCATCGTTCATTTTTTTTAAATAATCGTATTTAAAAATACAAATTTGCTACCAGACACCCTGTATAAAAAAATTGTTTAATTAAAAAAGTGAAAAATGGTTAAAATAAATATTGTCTTGGTTTAAATTACAAACAAAAAATTTTTTTTTTAAATAAACATTCTGTTGATATTAGAGACCTTATTATTTCCTTGGGTTTTAGTTTTTGTTAAACAAACAACATGTTTTAATCATTTGAAAACAGCAGCAATAAGAAAGTAAATACCAACAGTACTAATATATAAATGAACTTATGAAGTTTAGTTTTAAGGTAAATACTGGATTTAATCGTTTTTCAAAAAAAAATCTATAAAATATAAAGTTTTGTTAGATTTTTAAAATATAATAAAAACGAGCAAGATTTAGTTTACAAATTAGTTTTGTTATAGATTAAATATTTTTTTAACCACTTTTTTTTTGCATTTTTTAGTCTTAAGCGATTAACGGATTATGTACGAATCAACATATTTCACATGCCAAACTAACCAAAACTCATTTGAATAATTCGAAAAGGAAGTCTCCAACAACAAAAACTAGCAGCTTGAGAGTGTCAAAAGAAGAGAACATTTAGCTGTATTCTGTTAACTTGTTAAATTAGGCAAGTTTTAGCCAGGTTGTTGTTGTTGTTACTGCCTTTTTAACTTGCGAATGAATGTATTTTTATTTGTTTTAATTACACATTTCCATTTGCCCATAATTAAGTGATCTGGTCTGTTTGATTTTAGGGAGTGTCGGTTCGGAATACAATCTGTTACCTACTGTTTATTTCAAATTAATATTCATTTTTTTTTCTTGTAAATTTATTGGACATTTGTTGGCATATATTAACAGTTTACACAGCAAATGCTTGCTTTTGCTCTCTGTAACAGTGAGTGGGTCAGTTCGTCTGCCATAAATGACGTAGAAATCGAGTGTGCTTCGATGAATTTATAAACATTATTACAAATTCAATTTATTCAAATTAGTATATTTTTTAACTTTTGATTTTGTCTTTTTTTCCTTTTTTTTTTTTTTTTTTTGGTTAAAAATTACAACAACACAACAGCAACAACCACTTAATTCAAGGTCAAACACCTGTGTATTCGTAGCCAAAAATTAAACCAAATCTATACGCCATAGTATGGGACAGATTTTTTATAAACACTTTAACTAAATGTTGTGGTTCAATGACAACAAAAAATTTTAATTAAAAATAGGGTTTGTTGTAGAGCATTTACTGTTAAATGTTGTTGTTTTTTTAAGGTATTTGTTCGCCATCGTTTTATAAAATGCAGAACGATTGAAAAAAAAAAAAAAACAGAATTTGAATTTTTTTTAAAATTCAATCTTATTTTAACATCTGTGAAATCGAGATTAAGTTTTAACATGAATTTAACTTAATGTATAAACGTCTGGCCAACTGTCTGCATATTTATCTGTTTTGTATTGGTTACAGAGAAATTCTGAAATTTTTGTGTTTTCAATTTATCATTGTACCGATATGTCTTAACAATTGGTATGCATGTTGTATGTTTGGTTGTATGTATGTATACATGTATGTGCTAAGAAAGCTATTTTGGAATGTTCATGGATTAATGTTGGAATATTTATTGAATATTAAAAAAAAAATATTTACAGTTATGATACCAGAAATAGCATAATGATGTAAATAAATGAATTATTAAACAGCTACTATGAATATTTAATTAATTTTATCATTTCAGTGAGTAGTAGTTGAAATTTATTTTGTTGTTTAAGGTAGACCTAAAAGTGAATTTGTTTTTTTTTTTGTGGCGCCCACCTGAATTATTTAATTTTTATTAAAATTTTTTTTTAAAATATCCAATAGCATTGCATACATAGTGTTAAAATTGCGTTTGTTAATTAGGTAGTGTTTGTTTATTCTATCGCCGTGTGTCTTGAATAACCGCGTATATCAATTTATGAGTTTTTTTTGAAACTATCGATTTTGAATTACTTTGTTTTATAGTTAATAATAATCTCTGTTTATTCGGCTTAAGGTTCATTATTGAAATTTTAATTGCTAAGAATGGAAATTTGTAATCAAAATTAAGTAATTCCTATACTAGCCGAGTGTAATGCATTTTCGAAACCAGCTACGATTTCTCGTCAGCCCTCTCTCTCTCTCTTTCGGTACTACTGTAGGTAGAATGCAAATTTGATCCATTTAAGCTTGGGGTGCTTACCTGACGTTTTTTACTCTAGATGTCGAGTACTATTAAGTTGTACAAAAGCTTCCACATGTGCCTGGCAAAATCCCGCCAGTTAGCAATTTCTCTATATATTTTAATCAAATAATTTCGTAAGAGACTTGCTTAAGCGCTCGGGCTGCTTATATAGTTTCCTGATCTACTATTAGATATCAAAAATTTTTAAAAGAAGTAGACTCCTGTGGTAGCAGGTGGTAGAAAAGGGCTGTTATAAGAAGCTTTCTGCTTAAGTACATGAAAGATTTATCTCAAACAGCACTAACTGCCGTTCTCCATACGGTATCAATTAAGTACTGCTAAGAAGTTTAGTCTAACTAAAAGAGCCAGCCTTAGAAAAGTTGGAGAGTCAGAACTAGAAAACCTTTTTATATTGGCTGCATATGAATATTATGGAAAATTGGCCATAAGAATTTTAGTATCGGCCAAAGATCGGACATAGTCCCAAAAATATTTTTTGGTTAGGGCAAAAACCCTGTGTGAGTGGTAGAGAGTTTTTACTAAGGAATCCACGATGGATGAAGGTACCGGAGCCGGCGTGTGTTTTATAAAGGGGAGGACACCAGATTGCGCTTTAGACTATCTAATAATTGTAGTGATGATTTTGAAGCTCTTAAAGTAAATATGTTCCAAAGAATAGTGAGTTCTCTTGTTATGTGAATAGTCTGGCAACTCTTAGGGCTTTCAAGGTGTCAAGCTAAACCTAGGTGGGTAAGGGACTGTAGAAAAGCCCATTGTTGGATTATGGGCTACCTTAATGCCAGACTTTGTTGGGCTCCGAAACACAATGACATCGATGACAGCTTACAAACTTGCTCATAGTGGCTCATTCTTTGTGTTAAGATATAAGGAAGAAACTGTGGGACTACCATTTAGTCACTAATATGCGAAGAAAAGAACGTGAGTGCAAGGTATAACAAAGGTTCCTTTGTAATACCCAAAGAGAAAGATAAAAAGGTGGAAATAGAAGTGGCGGCAATCGAACCCGCGATACACCCGTAAAACACATAACCGTAATTTGAAGCTAATATCCGATGGGAGTCTGCGAACAGGGTCCCTTAATTCCCGTTGGGCCCAAAATTGTCTTCTGGCACAGAAGATCGTGCTGCATCATCTGTATGAACGGGTGATAAAAATGTTGGGAGATAGAAACTCTTGATGTTCTTGGCATGAGGACCCAGTGCCATGTTCTTTAAACGGAACATGCTCTTCATGCATGGAAAAGCGCATCCAAGTATTTTGGTTTTTTTAACGGTTTTTTTACGCCGTCTGATCTTTTATCTAGCATAGCTCTCATATAACTCCTACTACCGACATTTAGCTGGCTCAACTGCAAATAGATAAGGAAACCAAGATATTTTTATACAAATCTTATTTTTAAAATGCTTTGGCAAAAAATCAAATTATATTATTTCCTGGGATTCCTTTTAGGCTGCGAAAACCAAAATATTTTCCTATTTTATCCCAACAATTTTAATCCCCTGCTTTCTTCTTTTATTTGAAATTCCCATTTGAATATTTAGACTTTTCTTAGATGTAAATAAGAAGTGAAATTATATGTAAATGTGATAACATCGATGATAATGTTTTACAATTAATTTAGTTACGCATCCTTATTACTTATGCTCTTCTAAGTGTTATATCCTTTTTGCATACATAAAAACACAAACACACACTCGCACATGCACATGCACACACACCGTGACCGTGTAAGCATAACAAACGCAACGAATTGCCCAAAAAGATAAATTGTTTGAATGATAAGAGAAAAGTTTAAACTTCGTTATCGACTTGAATGTGCATAGAAGAACTAGTTGGAACAGCTTTACACAGGCAACGAACTCCTTATTGCAAATTCGTCACAATGACGTCACGCTATATAATCGATTTGTCAATATTTATTGAAACAGAAAGCCAAAAGCATATGACAGCGTTGAAAGAATGAAAGAGAAAGAAAAATAATGAATCCGGTATTCAGGATGATCTTAAATAATATTTTTTTTTCAAATTATTTTACTCGTTCATAAATTTAAATGTGTAAACAGTATTTTGACATATTTTGGTTGAAAAGTTAGTTTTATGGGTGGTGCGTGTTTTCAAAAGAGGGGAGAAATTTCAGAGGGTTTTTTTCGTTTATTTTGCATCTGCATCTGCTTATGTTCTCAGGCTCAAAAGCGCTTTAGTTTTTGTATTTTTTTTTCTCATCTTAAACATATTGTGGCTTTTTGCAAATAAAATTATTGACATTAGTTGTAAATAAAATCATTAAATGGAAATTTTTTAAAATTTTGCATATTAAATTTATACAAGTTTTTTATTACAAGGATTACAGGGACTTTAAATAGATTAGCGATCCCCCATGCTGTTTACATGCCCTTGAATTAAGTGGTAATAGATATACGGTGGTGTGGTGCAATTAAAAAATATTAAATATTTTTTAACTGAGATTTATTATATTAAACTGCAAATAAGAACAGTTGTGATTCCGAGCGATATTTCCACAATCAATTTGTAATTGCTTTTAACTACTTGTTGGTTTTGAAAATCTGTCTTAGAGTGTCAGGTACAAGGACTGTGAAAGTTAAGTTATATTAAATTAAGCAAATACTTAACTGCTTCAATTATCCTTTTTACCAAAATCATAAGATAAACTTTACTTTTTTAACTTTTATAATTAAGCATTAAGTGGGTAGTAAGACCCTCTATTGACCATCAGAACTATTATTTAAGGCCATTGTTTTGCGGCCAACTAATCCTTTAATAATATTATTTCAGTCCTTTTTTTTCAAAAAGCTTCAAAAATGTGCGTGGCCGCAGCAAAACATTTTCAATTTAAAACAGCAGCAGCAACATGCGTTTTAGCCATATTAGACCTGCAAGTCTCCTGTTTTTTAAGAATATTTTTTTTTTTAAATTTGTTCTTGTTTTGAAATAAAAAATATTTCACGTAGTTATTGTCCTCCCACCGCTTTTAATGATAATCTTTTAAATTATGAGTTTTGTTATTAACTTTGACATTGTGTACTAATAAAAGGAAACGAAAGGAAACGAAAGGAAAGGAACTGGAAAAAGAAGAACAAGAAGAAGTGGGGATACATATGTCAACGTCCCGCTTAAATATTAAAAACATAAATATTTTCTTTGGTTGTATTCTTTTTTTTTAGCTGTAATTTGATCATTTGCAGCAGAAGCATAAGAAACGGTCAAACATAATTCTTGGAATGAATTGTAAGTAACAACAACAGCAGTTTGTTAAACATTGCTAAATATTTAACACCACTTCGAAGGCGCCAAGTCACGATCTAACATTGACAAACAAAATTACTCATATTTACAACATGATTTTATTTGAATCTTAAATATTTTTATTTTTAACTGACTATTGCATGCTTAACGACAGCCTGTTTAAGGGGTTTTACAAGTCTCAAACACAGTTTAAAAGTTTAACTTAAATAAATTGGCTTAAAGTTGTGCTTTACTTGTTATAAATTTGACAGCAACATTTGTGTTTTTGTTTTGCTGTTTAAGGGCTTTTGTCGAACAATCTCAACTTTAACAGTAGCCGGCAACAGAAGCTTAAAAATACTCCCACGACATGCCAACTCAAAGACGATGCTTAAGAAAATGTTAAGCAAAAAGTTCACAAACACAGACAGACACACGTAAACATATGATGAGCGTTACTAATGGTGTGCCATAAATGCCAGCCAGTCAAGTCAAGAAATATATTAAGGAGGGATCTAACCGAGGGTTGCTAAGAAAGGCTTGTAGTTCTGCCGTTATCTTTTTTCGTTTAAAACATTTTAAAATTTTGTGTGAGAAATTTACAAATTTTATTTTATTCAAATATTTTTTATATCTTCAAATTTGTTTAATGGCGAGGGGGGAATGGGCTGATGATGGTCAGCATATATTACAGACACTGTAAAGCTATACGGAGAAACTGAATTCAGCTGACCATATACATGAACAATGTCTTGGCTCAGACTACAGTACTTGTAACATCTTTACGAAAGGATCGAAGATCGAAATGGGAGTCAGAGCTGGGTATCAGTGAACGCTACAAAACTGCTGATGATTGCAGTATCTTTAGACAGAGATCCTTGTAGACAGACCGATGCTGATCCTTGTCTGTCTTTCCAGACTCAGAATATTTAGACGAATGTGTTTTAAAAACGCCAGGCGGCGAGGAAGGTTTTTTGCGAACCTTACATGCTCCTTGAGCATTTAGACGTAAAGGAAATCAATTGGTTAACTGTATTCCAAAAGGAAAGGCATATCTAATGCGTTTTTAAGGGGTTTCGAAGGAAAAGAAATGGCTGGCGAATTTGTAAAACAAGAAGTTTATATGCCCTTGAAAAGAGCAATGGACATGAGGGCTCAACATCAGTTTTACAATAACAATATACTTACTGCTAATAGGGTCAGAGACACAAAGGTCAGGTAAAATATAATTTTATGGAGGGTCTCTAGGGTGATGTGGAGATCTCATGAGATATCCAAACAATGAGGGTTTTTCAGTCTTTGCGTAGGTGTAATTGTAGAATCCAAGTAACAGGTAATTGTTTAGCAGCGACTCACGCCGAAAGAGCGAATTCATTGCCCATATTCTGTGTAACTGTCCGTCACACGTGCTCTCCTCCTTACCTAATTTAACCTGGTTAAATAGAACGCTGTGGCAGATGCCCAAAGAAACCTGTTGTTATACGGAATGGCCCTAAGTCGGCGGAAAAAACATAATTGGTTTTCTTTGTTGGAAACCAGGAGACCAAAACATACTTCCACTATCCATATAACAACATAAGAAGTCCTACAACCGAAATCTTAGGAATAACTGAGTGTTACTCCCGGTTCAAGATATGCAGATCAAGCAGATGTAAGCATTAATGACGATAGCGAGAGCTCAATGAGGGCAATAATGTCTGAGGGTACCAAATCTAGGGCATTGTTGTAATGCCAAAAGATGAATATTTAAACCATTGGCAAAGTACGCTTTAAATGAGCCATTCAGATGCTCAACACTGGGTAATAGAGAACTCTAGACAGCAGTTTACCAGTTTACCCTCTTGATGAAATGAAGGCAAAGAAGTTGACAGAAATTTCCCACAGGGCACTGAAGAGCAAAAAACAGTTATCAAAATGATTGAAATATTTTTTATAAGGGGGCTGTAGTTGAAAGGGCAAAAGCCCGATGTTTTATGTCGGATGTTTGAAAGAAAAAATAAAATGGGTGACAATAAGTAAATTTGTTGTCATCACTGAATTTCTGAGAAGTTCGCCCCTCTAATTGATTCAAAACTTAAGGTACTGCACAGGGTGAAATTATATGGTTCAGGTGGTGTTATGAGAACAGCTGATTTACTTTTTTTATACATAAATCGAGGCTGGGTTGCCAAAGTTGTTTACTTTTACATATTTTGTTTTTTTTTTGACACAGGAACCAACGAAAACCACAAAAAACAAACATATAATTCACCTTGGAACTGCGTACATAAAATACTTGAAATTGATAAAAATTTATCCTAAAGAGTGGCAGCTGGTTTTTTAGTATTATTGGTGAGCGTAAGTTAAGTCAGCTGGTACCGTCCGTCACCCATAAAAAGTATACGGCACAAGGCTTGTGTTAAGAGCGGTCGTGTGGTTTTAACAAACATAAGTTTAATAAAATATGAAGAAAGGAAGCCTTCAAAAAGATATTGTGGACTTTAAAGAAGTCGCCTGCTCTGACAGCCGGTACAATAAACTTGGAGGTGGCAAACCCAAACGAGCGATAAATGAAACCTCAACTCTTTAAGGAGATTGTATTGAAAGGCATAAGAAAGAAATAAGACAGAAAAACAAAAGGAATAAGAAAAAACTTATTATAAAAAACATTTCTTCCACCCCTCGTATAACTGTTAGAGCCTAATTTTCTTTTGGATATTAATATTAAGCTGTTTAAATTTAAAATGTGGGACGTTTGGACAACAAAAACGCATTCAATGATTACCTAAATAAATTCATCGTTGCGTGTCTTTAACCTTAAGATCGTTTAAACTTTTACTTTCAAGTGGCAAAATCGACACTCAATACATTTTAGTTACACATCTATAAACAAACCAAAAAAACCAGAAAGAAAACATGTAAGAAAGCGCTTGTGGCGTTTGGAGAGTGTTAAGCAGCAGCAGCAAACATATTGAGTGACTAGAGATTAACTTGGGCTCTAAAAACTCTTTACCGTTAATATGTCCCATCAGAAAGACTATTAGCATCATCATTATCAGCATCAACATTTAATTATGTAATTGCTCAGGCGAACAAATATTTATTGCCAGTCAAAAGCAGCAGCAGAGACTAGTGCAACATTAACAAAATATAAAAATTCGGGCGTGGGAACAATCAAATGTACCTTCCTTCTTAATAATCCCACAAAGTTCTCACTCTATTGAGGCGTAAGAAAAATCCCCTTTTATTGTATTTCTTTTCAAATTTTTTTTTTTTTAATTGTATAACAAGAGAATGCACGGAAATCCGTAACGTGTTTACGTTTCTGCAGACATTGAAAGGTTGTTGCAAAAATGTCAGAAGAACACTCTCTAAATGTGTAAGTAAATAAAGTGTTGAATAATTCGCATTAGTGCCATGTACAGCTGCCACAATGTTGTGTAAATCTGTGGCATAATTCGAGTATTTGGTTTTCTTCGCCCACCTTGTTTTCGCTTAAACTGCTCGTAATCATCAGAAAATTAAATATGTACATGACTGACGCTGTGTACTGCCTATGAAAAATAAAAAGCTTCATGGTTCTTAGAAAGGGGCACACGTAAAACAAAAATCCACCCCTGTTGTTAGTGCTGTCGAAATCAGTGGTTGCACAGCAGAGTCCAGCAACAATCAAAACATCGTACAACATTTGCCACCCTATTTAGAGAAGGAACAGCAGCAAATTGATCGCTGTAACATACACATTTGCCAAATATATAATTGAAATCCGTTTTCAGTTTATTAAAACTACCAGAAATTCTTGAGCACTTAAGTATAAGGACGGGCATCAGTTAAATAGAAAGAAATAAAAAAAATAGTTTTTTAATTATTTTTATTACAAAAATAATAAAATTTAATGGGAAAAAAATTCCTAATAGAAAGAGTTGGTGAATTTTTTCTGTCTACTTTTGGTTTAAAAAATTTTTTATGCATTAAAATATAAACAACAAATAAAATGATAGGATGCTTATATAGTACCTAAGGGAGAGCATATAACCGCTGCCCCGGCCACGGCATTAAAAACGTTCTAGAAGGCTTCAACGCGAAAATCAGAAGAGAAAAAAAATCTCTGGCCCAAAAGTAGGAAAATTTAGCCTCCACGGAAAAACATCCAATGATGGAATGAATGGACTTTGCCGCGGTGAAAAATATAGTAGTTAGCAGCACTAGAATCTGACACCTCGGTAAAAATAAAGCCGAGTGGCCATTACCAGTTTGAAAAGATTATACTGTGATAGACGAAAGGTTTTTATCCAGTATGTTAGACGTACGATCAACCCGAGGAGAGGCCAACATTACCTTTTGGCAGCAAAGTTTCGGACCCGTCTAGATTTAGCGAGAAACGTACACACTGGCACAGCACGGGAACTTAAAGTCGGAAAGCTGCAGGCGAAACAAAGAAAAACGGCTTGCCCGCTTGACTGACCCACTCCTTGTCCCGATAATGTTCCAGCGCAATACCAAAGCATTGCAAAGTGCATGATAGCAGCTGCAATATTGGGTACCGGAGACCAAAAAACCCATGGTATGACCAGGAGTGTCACAGTGCTGCTGAAAAGAAAGAATGGAATCAGAGTAAAGGCCGAAAATTTTACCAAATAAAAAATTAAAGTAAAGGCTTCGGTATAGACATACCCTCCTACAAAGTTGAAGAAGATAATCTAGTAACTGAAACAAATAGTGTGCTGAGGATAGTAGCAGATTTGAAGACATCTCCAGAACCAATCCAAAATACAGTATTTAAATAGCAGTAACCGGATTAAGAATAATATTGCGGTGGGAGCCACACTAAACTGTTTAAAATCGGAGGCAACACACTGATAAGGCATATAACTGAATATATCAGCTTATTTACATATTTTGCCTAGAAGAATGCATGCTCGATGAACTGTCAGAGAGTATGTGAGGAATAGGTCTCTCTTCCATCGACCTCAAAATACTATGTAGAGCGAGATAACTGGGTCATATTAACGTGGTTTTACCTATACGAACTCCACTTTAGTCCGAAAACACACTCTAAGCCTAATTCTGGAAGAGACTCAAGAAAAACAGGTCGACGCATAAGGACGTTAAGGGTTTTACTTGATACCTGCCATGCTGGCAAATAACTCACGGTGCTCTCAACACTGGTGGATACAAAGTGTCCACCAGCGCCCCCAGAATGGCTCACCGAACCACCCAGGTACCAATTCTCTGTCATGATTCTGTGTAGCCACAACAGACCCCTTGGTGAAGAGTTGGGCTATCTAAGCCCGAATTGCGTTTTTAGTTTTGGTCTCTCTTCTTCATAATCAAAACAGATCCGCGCCGACAAGACACCTCTCTACACGCCCGTAAAACAGCGCCCAACCTTAAGCAAGAAAGATTATGATTATCATGTCGCACCCAACGAATGCGGCACCCAGCTCTGTTAGAAGGATCTTTTTCTCATTTAGACAAATCAATTACTCCACCATCGTCAATGCTTTATAATCATCTCATCGCCAGTTTCCCTATTCACCTACTTCCAAACACACTTACACCTTTTCAGCTAATAGCCTACTTCAACAGTTGCTTGTGTGCCTGGGTAGATCCGCCAAAACTAGAAACTCTTTGTTGTGAACCTTAAGTTCATATAAGACCGCTTGCGCAGTCACTCTGGGGCCCGTACAGGACGGACCCCAGCATATTAACTTTCGAAAATTCTTTGCCGGAACTGAAATCTTTAAATAAGTAAATCTGAATGCGAACCAGCTGGCGGATCATCTAGCAGGGAAACACTGTAGTGGTAGAAGATATTTCGTTTCTTGGTGTCAGAAATTGGAAGAGAAACGTCAAAGACCGTAACGCTTTGAAATCTATTGTAAGCTCCTACCTTAGAAAGTAATCCTCTTTTTGAAAAACAAAATTTACATAAAAAATGTTATTTAAAATAAAAAAATATATTATTTCTTATAAAAAAATAATACAAATTTTCTTTTGCAAAAAGAAAAAATTATTTCAAATTAAAGAAAGAATTCCTTATACGAGTAGACTTAAAACGCTAAAACAATTTTTATAGAAAAATACAGTTTTTTTCATTTTCGCTTCTCTCACGCCTTCGAAAACACTCCGACAAATGTCTCTACAAATTTAAGGCAATAATCATCAGGCATCTTTGCAACCCACTGACTTGAAATAAATCGGTCCACCCGTCCTGTCAACCAACTCTGTATAGACGTTCGTCAAGCAGCCGGCGGTTAAAACTGACAAGCAAAAGTCCAACTATAATTTTACTACATTTCCGCATATCTATGTTTAAATGTATGTTAATGTACATTTGTATGCATGTATGTATATGTGTATGTGTGTGTGGAACATGCGAAAAATTGAAAATACGGATGTTGATTATTGCGCATGTAGTTTAGATTAATTGACATCGAGTCAACGACATGTCAGTCAATCAAATTGTTATGAGTTTTAATTGTGATTTTCATTATAAATTTTTTTTACAACTTCTACCTCGTCCTCCTCAAATAATTATTTTATGCTGCTGCTGCTGCAACTGCTGATGCTTTTATACATTAAATGAATCAAGAGATTTGATAAATATTAAACGCATTAAATGGGGTGGCCATTGGTTGGTTTGTTTGCAGTTAAAATCTAAATCCAAATGTTGCTGCAATAATTGAAAATTATAATTATTTATGCGCATTTGTAAGTATGTTTGAATGTGTGTATGTATGTGTGTATGTGTGCATTTGTATAAGTGGTACTTTGAGGTTACAAATAAACCAGCCATTAAAGGTTTCAGTTTTATTTTTCCAGCAACACTCGAGATATTTGATCGTTTATTTATGATGTTTTTGTTTTTTTAATTTTTTTTTTCGTTTCGCCAAAGTTTTGTAATTTAATATTTTCTTCATGTTCAAGGGTTGTTGAAATAAATATGAATTAAAAACATTTGTAGAGAAATTTAGGTATAAATTTATTTATTTAAATATTAAATGAAATGTTTGTTTAAGTTGTTGAGTTTAAGTTATGAGTTGTTCTCGTTAAACTTACTTTTTTTATTAAAAAATCTTTTTTTTTCATTAAAAATTTATTTTTAATTTGTACTTAAACCGTTTATTTTTGACTGCACGTTTTAAAAAATTCTAAAGGAACTCAGCTTATTTCAAGTATAGCAAGTCCTTTCTAATCCCTTTAAATATTTTTAATTTTTATTTCAAAACAAATTTTATAGTTATATGGCCTTTGTGTATTACTTTTACAATTTCACCTGCTGCTGTATAATTATCTGTATTTGCATCAGTCATACAGTGTGGTTGCAGCCATAAAAATAGTAACAAATAAATAATCTTATTGCGAGTGCAACACGAAATTATCAAGGGAAATCTAAACTGGAATTTTTCAGCCTATTGAAGCCCTTGTACGCTACGAAGCAGTAGTTGCGGCGAAACGTCTACAGGAAACGGAGGAATAGACTAATTGGCATTATTAATGTAGGTTAAGTCAGGTTAGGCTACGAAGGGTAGTGGTGAGTCTAACTTGGCACCTCCACTTAGAGGCCCTCAGGCCCATTGTGAATGTCTTCAGAAGAGTCAAGAGGAAAAAATTAAATTAAAAAGAAACATCTTATAGGTAAAAGGAAAAGAAAGCAAGAGTGCCGTCCGCAAGATGTCCAAGGAAATCAGTAGTCATAGGCACTGAATCTATCTGATCAGCCACCCAACCCACTTAATGAAACCTATGATGCTCCCCAGCCCACAGCCAGATACCTCAACAAGTGGCAGACAAGATGTTCTAACGTCTTTAGCTTCTTCCACGCATAAACTGGAAATCTGGAGAGTTCCGGTCCCACCTGTTCGTCATATATCTCACATCGCAGTGTCCTGTGATAGTCCCAATAATGCACATCAGAACCCCTCTGCTCTCCTTGAGTAGCAGGTCAGTGCCCATCCTGTCCAGCCTGGGCCATAAAAGTCTACAGATCCTTCAATCAGCCCTGTCCCTTCAGGTTTGGCCCACCTTTTCCATTATCCAAGTTCCTACCAGTCCATAATAGAAACTCATTCGTGGTTTTACTGGTTCACAACCAAGTCCAATATCCCGGGCTGATCTCTCCTTTGCCTGTTTATCGGCAACCTCATTGCCGGAAACGTCATAATGACCCGGAACCCAACAGAGTCTAATCCTGTGTGACCCCATGATCGCCCAAAGAGCACGTCTGCAGTCGCCCACAAGTCTAGACTTGACATAATGCCCTTCTAGAGCCTTAAGCGCTCCCAGACTATCAACGTATATTGTCACTTCCCCTCTCCCATCCACATCCTCCCCTATCAATTCCGCGGCCTCGTCCGGAAGTCTGTAGGACGTTCCTTGTCCCGTGTCCAGTATATAGACACCAGCCGTCAATGCATTTTGAGACACTCGATAGTTATGTGAAGACAGCGGCATCGTCTAATCTTACACCTTAAACGGAGTTTCCAACAAACTGCACTGTGCTTGTGCCCAATGGTCAGTCATAGTTAAAAACAACTTTGAGGCAGATACCACAAGGAATGTGCGGAAAGAACGAAACTGAGGCTTATTGCTTAGAACTCGAAAAACGAGACATACTTTCACCTACCAGACCACAACATAGCTCCACATGCAGAGGTTCGAGCAATCCCAATATATTTGTCCTGGCTTACGGCACACGTCGATTAAACGGCATGAACATCTGAATAAATAGGTGTTCTGGAGCACCAAATCCAAAACAGGGCCACAATGTATTAAAATGATAAATTTACTAAGAATACGGCAAAACTCGCTTTATTTAGTGGTCTTGACATTGTTTCGCTGAAACAATGGCCGTGGAAAAGAAGGTGGAGAGAAACAACACAAATGGCACTGTAGAATGATGAAACATAAGCCGAAATGGCGAGAATACTTTGGTGATCCGAATGAGAACAATCCTAGGAAAATCCTCAAACCGAGGAGCCCCAAATCAATATTATGCTGACGGGCTTTTTTAAACTACAAGTACAATTTCATAGGATGGTGTTGCGGAGAACAGCAATTACGGATCATACAGTGGCTGAAATTGAATCAATGGGAATTTTCAACACAGACCAGAATTTAAAATTTTATGTTAAATATTATACGAAATGTGGCTCACTTGAGGACGTGAAATGGGAAACGTTAAAGGAATTCATACGCATCACTGAGTCTCTCTGATTTTCTTCCCCAAATGACTTTCAGAGAGCCTTAATTCTCCCCTATAATTTTGTAAAAGGATTGACAGTTTAGATGATATTTATAATAATTTTCTCCATAACCATCCACTGTGTGTGAAAGTGTGTATCTATTTCGTGCTTCATTTAAAACGTAGTAATTTTTTGTTGTTGTTGTTGTTATTTTCTCTATGAAAAACCACAAATCACAAAGCAGAACGTTAAAATTTGAGATGGCAAGACAAATATGTCCAGCCATCCGCAAGGTCCATTGACAACAACAACAACAAGAATAAAAGCGGCTCTAACACATGACTGGCATGCGTGACTAAAACCAAACCGTCATGCAAGACGAATAGAAACATTTTAACAAAAATTCTAAAACACGAGCTACAAAACAAATGGGCAAGTTTTTGGAACATCGCCAGCAGTAAAACTAAACAAAATTTTGATTTTAATTTATTAGATTAAGGGATGGGGATTGTGATGATATTGTTGGTGATAATGAAGTGGAACGGTCAACAGATATGTAACGTATGTATGTACATATGTAGGTGGGGGCAAACAGTTAGTTGTCAGTCATTCGATCACAAACATTTACATATTACGATCCAACAACAAGTTATTCGTTTGTTTTTTTAAGTGCTTTGTTGTTGTTGCTGTTGTGAATAAATGTTTAGCAAATAAATTCTTTTGTTTATATATTTATGGCAAATTAATTTGATTATTAAAATTAGTCAGCGATAATTTATAAGTTTCATGAGATAAAGCTTTTTTTTTGTTCTTTTCTTCTTCACATTGTTAAGAGAGGGGGGCATCTTCATTAAAACAACCAAGACAATAACAAAAATACACTGGACATTAACAACAACAAAGACTTGGCCAGTGGTTGGTTTGGTGTTAATGTTAGAAAATTAGGTGTTAATGAAATATTTGTTTATTTTTATTATTGTTTTATTATTGTTCTTGGTTTATTGATCCGAATATAAAACTTTTTTAAAAAACTTAAAATCAAAAATATAATAGAATTGCTTGATGTAAAGCTTTTATATCAATAGAAACTTAAAAATTGGTTAAAAATCGTAAGATGTTTGTGGATTTTCAACAATGAAATACAACAATTTAAACTAGTTTTTCCCTTGGATTTCTATCACACAATATAGCAGCAGCAACAACACACTAACACAACCAGCCACAAATGTAGTTTAACGAAACGTTTTAGATTAAGACTAATTTAGATACAGTTTATTATTTTTATATCTTTCAAATGTTTAGTTTCTTATTATTGTATTGTTTTGTTTTGTATGTTTATCCCACTTCTAGTATTGTGTTAAAATATTTTATTATACAAAAACATTGCGACATCAATATGCAGATATTTTTGGTTTTTTTGAAAAGAAATACAGTTGGTCGTTTGAATAGCACCACCGCTGTGACCCAGTACCGTTAATTTTTCTCCAACAAAAAAAAAAAATAAACCAAGTACCGCTACATACCCCAATTAACTGACAAACCACAAATAGTTTTAAATATATTCAAAAATGCTATATAAAAATGAAAAACGAAACCAAACTAGAAACCAAAACAAACTGAATCGCATTGACCTGACGTCAGAGAGGTTTTACACGTTTAACAGCTTCCCTACACATTCATGCATAAATTCATACAAACTTACGCATAAATGTATGTTTGTATGTATGTTTGTCTAAAAACTATGGTATATATGCAAAGCAGCAACTGTATCTTCTTCATCTGGCCATTTGTGTTTATGATTTTCAAAAGCCATTTATATTATTATTAATGTCGTTTGTGGACGGGCTTAAAATTTGATAATAAGGTTTTGATAAGGTTTCCCCTCCAGTTGATGACAATATTTTTCATCGTTTATTGCGTGTTTGACTAACAAAAATTAATGTTTATTAGGCAACAACGTCAGTGGCATATTTAAAATTGAGATGAATTTTTTTATGGTTTTTGGTAGTTAACTGCCAATGCCAGCAACAGCATGAGTGCAAGTACGTTTTTAATTCGTTTTTAAACTTTTAATTAAAGTATGTTTTCGTTCTGAACTGGGAGTTAAAACCAGATAGAGAGTGATTCGAATGTATGGTAGGCAGCTCGTCTAGTGAAAGACTTAAGAGATGGGCAGCATAAAGAAACCCTTGTCAAAGATCTAGAAATGTGCTGCACTGCCCTGGGCATTACAGACAGCTCTGGTGATCATTCTGCATCTTTTTTTCGTTATAGGTTTTGCAGCTAGAAAGGTGGCAAGAAGTTTATTAAGACTTATTGATCAGATATGTTCAGGGAAGGAGCCATCAGGACACGCTGTCATACTGGGACAGTCGGATTTGGTTGACTATAGGGGCACGGGTAAATTTCCGAGGCTGACCAGTGTCCTATCTGGTACCACGGGAATCAGTTGGCCCCATGTGCTTACCAGTGCATGAACTGATTAATGGTAAGGTCTCCTTCGGGATTTCACGTGGTGGCTGTGGTTATTCCCAAGCGGGGCAACTGAGAACGAAAGTTGATATGCTGGGGTCCGTCCTGTACGGGCCCCAGAGTGACCGGTCTTATATGAACTTAAGGTTTACAAGATAGAGTTTCTAGTTTTGACGGGTCTACCCAGGCACATGAGCAACTGTTGATGTAGGCTATTAGCTGAAAAGGTGTAAGTGTGTTTGGAAGTAGGTGAATAGGGAAACTGGCTATCGCTAGGGACTCTAGGATCTAAAATAAGATCCCGTCAAAGTAGTAGCAAATAATGAAAAGGCCGGCACTGGCATGTTGAAGCATGTGCTTGATTCGATCCTGACTGACGGTGAGAAGATTATGAAGCATTGATGATGGTGGAGTAATTGAAAATGGAAAAAGATCCTTCTAACAGAGCTGGGTGTTGCATTCGTTGGGTGCGCCATAATAATCATAATCTTTCTTGCTTAAGTTTGGGTGCTGTTTCACAAGCGTGTGGAGAGGTGTGTGGACGGCGCGGACCTGTTTTGATTATGAAGAAGCAAGATCAAAACTAGAAACGCAATTCGGGTTTAGATAGCCCAACTCCTCACCAAAAGGTCTGTTGTGGCTACACAAAGTCATGACGGAGAATTGGTACCTGTTTGGCTGGGTAGGCCATTCTGGGGGCGCTGGTGGACGCTTTGTATCCACCAGTGTTGAGAGCACCGTGAGTTATTGCCAGCATGGCAGGTATCACGTAAAACTCCTTAACGTGTGTCACCTCGTGAGAAGGGAATCGACCCAGAGTGGGGCAAAACTGCCGACGTTGGGATTTTATAATGGTTTGATAGAGACATGCGTCTTGGATAAAGTAGGCGGAAAAGATTACGCTGATTGCGGGATCTCCAGACAACTGTAGCCTGCACTGGGTAAAAAGGGGGAAGCTCACGAAGAATAGCAAGGCAAGATATATGACCAGCAACGGGGATAAGAATACTTCAAAATTCTGTGGGTTGTTCCAATAAAAGGGGAAAATTATGTCTTGTCTGCTGAAAAACCGCCGACAAAGGTGAACGTTGGTAGTAAAGCTTTAAAATTTTTTTCACTTAGATCTACAGTTAAAATTAAAACCATAAATGAAATTTTAGGCAAAAGAAGGACCATGAAGAAAGTGGTGCTTCCCAGTTTACTTTTATTTTATTTAAAGTGCGAAAATTCATTTAAAAGTAAAAGCTGGATCTCCTAAGAATATACAGATCTATGTACATATGTAAACAGTTTTTAGAGAAGGACTAGTATTGGAGGTGGAATATCCATTTAACAAATAGGAGTGCAATAAGCAATGAGTGCTTTTAAAAGCTTTATTGTCATTAACTTGCAGAACAGAGATTTGGTTATGGTACTAGAAGCTAATAAAAAGAAGTGTCGGAGTCCTCAGCCAAGGCGCTGTCAGGTCCTTTACTGATATACATCGCCGTTTGTCTGCAAGTCCAGAACATCTTTGAACTGGATGGCGATGTATGCTAGCATCACTCTCATATCTCGATGAGCTGGCGAAAACTAAAATGAAAACCAATGGCATCGAGTGACCTTTTCTCTTGCATTCCCCTTTATTTTTTTGTGCAGAACTGAAGCATAAAATACCCGATGGTGGATCGGAAATGTTTGAAGTGTTTTATATAGCTAGACAAAGATTGCTAGCTACCCCTCGGTCTCTCCTATGCTTCTAGCCGGCACCGAATAGCGCTCGGTCCAAAGATTATATTATATTCTATCCCCTGTCATGGAAAGCGGTTTATTTTTCCGTATAACTTAGACTCTATCCCTGTCGTGAACTATTTATAATTTATATTTTTCTCTCCCTCTCTATCTCTTTCTTCAACAGATATGGCAAAAAGACCGAGATAGCGGGTGCATGAAAGCTTCAGAGCTTCTCAGGAGCTGTCTGTTCCACTTCCTACCTAAAAGTTTGATTCCAATCTGGGCCTGTGTTCCTTCTAGTACATAATTTATAACCTCTTAAAAAAGCAATTAAAGTTTAATAAAAGGGCGTAGCGGGTGTTCTGAAGTATTGAGGGGCTTAGTCAATCGAATTTCTGCTCTGTTTCCTATTGTAAGCCCCAGATATTTGAATGAAAAAGAAAGAATACATATTTAATAGCAATAAGGTCTGAAATGTGTCATTCTAAAGTAATTCAATAGCTGTGAGTTGGTTTTGGTCACTTGTGAAAATACTGGTAGTCATTGACTGAAAAAAGCTTATTCTCTTTCGTTGTTCACCTAATCTTATCTTTAAGTAGTCTTTTAACGTTAAAGAAGAATGTGGAGGCATTAAATGATAATATTTTAAGGGCATTTTTTTTAATGGCACACAATATCCACTTGTCCCTAGCAAGTTGTATATATACAAGTTGGGACATCATCAGCTCATTTTTGTGTATTTTTTGACATCTAGGTGTTTGTCCCCGGATTTACAATGTAAAAATGCCATATGGTTGCTGGTGTTGTTGCATTTGTAGTAAATCCACTATCACCTTGTGTAGATACACTTTCATCCTTAGGATAGAGTTCACTGTTTTATTCCATCTCTTTCCTGCCTCTTTATGCCATTTAAATTTTATCACAATTAAGTATTTGTAGTAATTTGAAATTAGTCCTTTTTATTTTGTATTGGTTTGGCGACAAATTTATTAAAATGAAATCAATAAATTTTATGCATTATTATTATTTAAAATGTTAATAATGTTGTCGTTAAAATAATACTCCACCAACCAAAGACGAAAAAATAAAAACAGGGGGAACAATTTTGGTATTAGAGGAAATTATTTAATAATCCTGATAACTTAGCAATTCCTTTAGAGAAAATTTAATTTATTTTTATTACATCAAATAAAAAAATAATAAAATTTTTGTTTTAGTTTAGAAAAAAGGGGAGGGTTAAAAAAGGTCTAGTTAACCACCAGTGGAGTGCTTTTAAATAAACAAAAATTGTTTTTTGTTGTTTTTGCTATTGCATGTAACATTTTTAACGTGTTGAGGCTGTGGTAACAGCAACAACATCAAATGCCCAACCATGCGCAAGTGAAGCGCCTTACAGACAGATAAATTCCCAGTCTCTGCTCCAGCTTTATGCCTGCAGATATATTTTCCCTTAAAAATTAGTTTTAAGATTTTTCAAAATGAAATAAATTATAAACAAAAAATTAATAGCGTGCAAATAATTGAGATAATTTGATTTATAGCCCTAAATTGTTGACACAGATTTGTTTTACAATTTTTTTTTTTTTATATTTGGTTTTGTTTAATTTTTTATGTGATTTTGCAACATATGTTGCATGTTACTTTGTTACAAGGGGAACAGTTTTCTTGTAACAACAACAAAAAGTGGTTGATTTTATTAGGAATTTTAAAATTGTTTAACATTTGATAACTTAATTTTAAATGGGCTTAAGAGTTATTTTTATGCATACTTTAATGCTTTGGAAATTGAATATAAAATAAAAAAAAATTTATATATAATTTGTTTTTTAATAAAATATTTTTTGTAAACATGTTTAAAACATTTTTGTTTAAAAATCTTTTTAAAAAAGTATATCTGACACGAGTTCTTTACCATTGAACTATTTATTTTAACACTTCTGTACAAAACTTGATTAGGTCTAGACATTCCATTCAAAAAGTCCTGAACTTTTAATATATTTGCTTTAATTTCAATTACCTACTTTTGCTTATTAAATACCAAAAATATTAATTCATCATTATAAGCTATAAAATCGATTTGTCACAAACATTCGGATTTCGCTTGACAGATGTAGAAATGAACAAACGAACTATACAAAATTAAAAAAAAATTAAATATTGATTAACGAAGTAGAAAAAAGCCATTATTATATGCCTACATAATTATTTTAAATGTTAAATTATTTATAATTTTTTTTGTTATTTAAATTTATAACATTCAAATGAAAACACATAATAACAATGTTGCCGTTACGTTTTTTTTTTTACAAACAAAAGCTGACCCAACCCTTTGGTTTACAGTTTTGGGTTGTTGGAGCTTTATTTTATACCATTTTTTTAGGTTTCGTTTATTTAATATATATTCACTCATACGTTTTAATATATATTTTTGTTATATATTAAATAAATTCATATGTACACACATACATACATGTGTGCTCATGTTCAAGTGCTGGTCTGGCTTTTTATATTTGTGTAATTTTTTTTTGTAACTGACTGACTGATTGATTAATTATTTGTTTCGCATCATTCACCTGGAAAATTCATCTCTTTTATCGACAAGTAGCAGACCATGCCTTAAAACTCATACACTTGTTTGTTCACACATACAAAGATGCTTACATGTGTATGTAGTCACTACATTGTAGTGTATTCAAAAGGCCAAGTTAAAGCCTTAATTAATTTGGGTACATACATTCATACATATGTATTTGTACAAAAAAAAAAATATAGAAACTGATACAGTACCTTACAAGTAAATACACTTACTATATTGCAAAATGTGATCAAAAGTTTCCTTATCACCCGGTACACCACAGAACCTAGCTAGTCGTTCTGCTCTTTTGGCTTCCACTGTTGTCCCAAAATGACATATTACTATTCCCACTAGGAGTCTTCATTAACTTCTTCGCAAATATAGTAGGAAGCTTGTTGCAGTTGTTCACTTGAGCAATCCTAGCTACAGGAATCTCTGCCTCAAAAATACTACAGTCGTTTGTACAACTCAAACATGCCCAGTTCTCGACAAAACGCCACAGCTCTGAGAAAGGCTATTAAACCGCCCGGGGTAAAAAAGTAACCTTGATTAGACAGCCTTACTTTGGCTAGATGCTGCCGGAAGAAACGAAGCTGGCAGCAGTGGGTTGCGTTAGAGTTCACCGCTGCCTGACCAGAGGACGCAAAAGTATTTGACAAATGGTGTGACCAATATGGCATTTACGAAAGTAATTCCTCACATCCTCTGTCCTCTTGGGCCCATTCGTAAGGCAATAACAATATAAAAAAATTTCTTTCCAAAAAGAGGGAAAGTAATAGTATGCAGGTCCCCCAGCTTGGCAGTCGCAAGTTTGATTGATATTAGATATTAACTTGCTTAGATACATACCAAAAACAAGATAATGCTAAGTGACCGAAAGTAAAAACATTAAATCGCACATGTTGCAAAATTATTTTATTTAAACAAAAAACGGACAAGGTCGGTTTAAGGTCTACATAACATAGTAGGCCTTTACCTGGAACTCAAGTTTGCCCTCGAAATAACCTTATACTTTTATTTCGTCATTAAAACCAAATGCGGTTTCAATAATTAACATAAAAAGGAAAAGGGTAATACATATGCATTTGGGGACCTTCTAAGTCCATTTTGTGCCTTTTTAAGGAAAAAAAAAAACAAAAAAGACATTAAGTAGAAGAGAAAAGTCGATCAAAAGAAAAAAACTATTGAAGATCGAAAAAGAAAAAATTAACTCAAGCCATTGTCAATTCCCTAGTTACATGACTCCCCTGGCGAGCCAAATTTAAATCAAATGTCCACAAACACTACTTCCTTTATCCTCCTTCCCATAACCTATTTTCCTGTTACCAACACAATGCAATGCATGTGTAGGGGCCATCCCCTGAGTGCTGGTTACTATTAAAAAAAAAAAAAAAATGATGTTTTCCAGTTTACATCTCTAAATCTCTGAATCTTAGTTCTTGGAAGAACCTTTTTCCAATTGATTAAATTTATGGTTCATTGATCTTAGCTACACATCCTATAATAATCCTAATTTTCACAAACCCTTGTCCTTGCTTGTCATAGACCTAACTGGATAGGAAATAGTTAAGACCGAAATCGTTGTTCTTAGACCCAACCTTCAGATCTTTATGAGTAACCAACTGCCTGCTGAGCTTAACCCTGGCCGTAGAACCCTAGCAATACTACAATCCCTTTTGTTCCTTTACTAAAGATTTCCATCTTCTCAAAACAGAAATCTCTTGTTTGTCTCGCAGTTTCCTCCTTTTACCTTAAATTTGAAACCAAATGTCTTAAACAAGCTTGTGGGCAATTCCTTTGCAAACTTTATCGCAGCACTTTGGAACCCAACGTTTAGGAAGCTTATTATTAGAATCAGGGCCCTATTAGAATTTTTTACCAGTCAAGACTTGCAGCAGTATTTGCCTTAAGGGCTGCCTAACTGCCCAAGTAAATATTGAATTCATTATCCCTTAGAACATATGTTACCCCATAGAAAATGAGTATATCCGTCCAGAGCACATTTTTATCATCAGATAGTCTCTATGACAATCAGATTTTCTCTCTCATGATTTATAAACCTCCTCTCAAACACTATACGAATACAAAAAACAAAATGTCTTAAGGTTAACTACCGGTGGTATTCTCTTAGACTTGACCTTTGTAACAATATTTTCCATTTTTGCTTTCCATAACAATTCATTTCATCAACTTATTTTTAGACTTTCATTTCTATAATAATCGTCACTCCCCTGGCCATTTTTGTTGACTGGGAATGACGAATAGATAAACAGCTCCCTTAAGTGAAAATTAAGTTCTTACCTTTAAGAAATTGGCAAAAATCAAGTGTTGGTATTAAGAGTATATTTATTAGAAATTCAGACAAATGTAAGTGAAAGTATTGCTGGGGACAACCAGGCAAATGGTATTTAAAGAATTGGGTAAAAAAATTTTTTAAAGGAAAAAACAATTTTTAAATTAAATTTAATTAAATTTTCCCTTTTAAAACAAATAGGGACATGAAATCGTCCGGTAATCTCTCGGAATTACCCAAACATTTTAATTTAAATAAATTTGCAGATTTTTTGAACATGCTTTCCTGTAGTTATATCTGATTTTACGTTCATGTGGAAATAAATTAATTTCATTTTTTTTTCTTTAAACAAATATACATTTCAGTAAACTTATGTATTAAAACATACAATATACAGTGAAGGTTAAAAGAATAGTTCTTTTATAGTTTCCTGTTAGTGAAAATTTTCTTAAAAGTTTTTAATTTTAATTTAATTTTTTACAGTTTTAGAATTTAAAAAAAATGTTTACGAAATTTTTCTTAAGTTCTAAATAGGCTTCAATATATTCTTGATTTTTATTTTCTATTGTTTAACCCAGATTATTTTGCATTTTGAATTTCTAATTTTTGCTTATAAATCCGCTGCTGCATTATTTGTGTTTTTTTACATAAAGGTGTACCTATATCTTTGACTCTTACTGTAAATGTGCACATATTTAGCAAACGGAAAAATTCAAGTTGGTTGTGTGTGTATTGACCATAAAAAGTAAATGTTGATTTAGTTACGTTGTTTAATACAAAATTAATTTTCTATTTTCATTTTATATAAAAAAATACAAATTTTTTTAAAACAGTTTAATTTATTTTTATATATTTTTTTTCAATTGTATTATGGCAAATTAATTGGTTTTTTTTATTACTTTATTATTTCATAGTTTTTAAACAAAACGCAAAAATGTAAAAAAAAAACAAATTAATAAATAACCACCAAATCTAATTAATTTATAAATAAAAAATTAATTTATAACTTAATAAGTTTATATATAGGGTATCTGCTTGCAGATTTATATATTCAAACTTAATTAAAAAACGTAATAATTGACACAAAATTTTATTAAGAGCATTAAACGAGTATGTCATCCAGATGTCTTCCCTCGGGTTGAACACACTGTTAAAAACGGAGCCTTTTGTTCTGCGCCACACTCTGCAGTTAACTTGGTTCAATTGAGATGATTTGTCGACAAATATTTTCCTTCAAAGCAACAAGAGATTGGGGATTGTCATTATAAACCCTCGCTTTGAGGTTAGCCCCATAAAAAAACCATGAGAGTTAGATCGGCCAACATCGGTAGCTATTGGATGTCCCCAAAGCAACCAATCAGTTTTTGGCGGAAAGTTTCCCAAAGCAAAGTCATCGAAGCTCTGGCTGTGTGTGCAGTCGCCCCATTAGTTGCAACTAAGTGTATGAAGAGTACGATGGATGAGCTCGCAGGTTTGGCAAAAAAAATTCTGTAATCATCCGTCGACAATTTTCAACGTCGGCATTCATCGCCTGGCCTGGGGAATTTTTGAAAAAAATGGTCCAATTATATCATACGTTCATAAGGCACCCCAAACAGTTACACTGGGGAAAAGAAATGGTTTTTGATGTTTCAATCGAGGGCCGTTAAAGTGTAAATAAGACTGACCGCTCCAAAAAATGGGATCTACAGTGTGAAAACGTTCCAATATCGTCTCTGCAAAATTTCTTTTAAGTCTTGAACGATTTGAATTTAATCTAACTTTAAACCAACTATTTCGCAACTAGTGGTGACTGACACTTGGACTGCTTTTTAATGTTAACAACTAATTATTTTAACATTGCAATGTCCTAGGAGAAAGTCGGTTGTCCCATCCACTACTTTTAACTAGCTTTTAGTTAGTCACATTGTAGTCATTTTAAAGTCACCAATTTTTTGCTGTCCTGGGTTCGAAGAACGCCACAAAAGAAAAATATTTAATATGTAAGAAACACGCCACTTAAAGGAGTATTTATATTTGCTTCAACTTTGGCGTTCTTCTGGATTACTTTGTAGTTAATTTTTAAAAATTTAGCTTTAAGTGAGTTTGTTTTGTAGTCGACTACTGAATTTCGATCCGACAGGGTTCATAACAAATACTAGAATTTAAATCAAAGTTCCTTTTCATTTCTTGGCACATACGTATCTGGGTACTTCCTTTATAATTTAATGTTGCATTTGCTAATTTATATTTTAACATTATTGAATAATTGTTTGAGTAAAACAATTTAAACACGTGTTGTTTGCCACTTGCAGTTAAATATTCATATGACATCCACTTTATTGAAGACATTTTCAACAATATCCTCTTTAGCTTAAGATGTCTTTACTTTAGATTTTACATGAAAACATACTTACTTGCGTATTCAGTTATGTATTTATTTACATTTATGCATACATAAGTATATCAAATGTGTAGTGTATTTAAACAATAAGTCTAACAGCCATATAATTATACAACTGTTCTTTCAAAATGTCCTTTTCTGAAGTTGGTTACAAATATCCTTTTAAAACAATAACAAAACATTTTTCATAAGTTTGAAGAATGTCTTATTGAATTTTTCTTTATTATTTTATTTTATTTATTTATTTTTTATTGTTGATTTGTTTGTTTGTTTTTCAGATCGTCATCCTTTGTTGCAATTACAAAAGGCCAACCAAGAATTTAAGCAGAGGAAACAAGAAACAATAATTTTGTTAAAGACATTGTTTTAAAATGACATGTTGTTGTTCTATATTGACTTCGAAAACACACTTTTATTACTTGGAAGTTATAAATTTAAATAGCAACTGTAGAAAAGGCCCACGAGCAAGTATTGGCAAACCCATTAGGTCAAATCCACTCAAAACAGCCAAAAATGGGGAACATTTTCTTTCCGCTTTCTTAAAAATTGATAAATTTACTTTTCAAAGAAAATAAAAATGCTGCAATAAAGAAATAGATTTGTTCAATTGTATTTTTTTTTATTCCGCAAGATTTGAAGTTGATTACATACTCAATAGTCAGCTCTTCTTTTGGGCGCTTTGTTAAAATGACACACCCGTCACATTTTCAAAAAGGGATTTCTTTAAGTAAAATAGTTTTTTGCAAAAAAAAGTATTAAATACAATTAAATCAATAATATTTTTCACAACACGATCAAGTCAAAACTCTCTAAAATTGAAATTTATTAGGTCACACCCGTCACAGCCTTCAAGTCCTCATTGTGAGCAGAAATCATGTTCTTTCAGTGCTTACTTACTATTAGACGCTTTAAAACTTACTATTAGACGTTGGAAATCGTTGCCTTTTTTTAAATAAAATTCTTAATTTTGTGAGCAAAAATGTGAGTATAATGGTCACACCCGTCACAATGGAATTGCCCATATCTAAATTGTTAGGTAGGGAATCTCACCTAAGGCTGCACATTGGATTTACACGGCGATGATGAGACCGATAATCACTTACGCGTCTGTCGTTTGGTGGCAGAAGGCCACGCAAGTGACGATAGAGCGGAAGTTGGATGCGGATCATTCTGGTTCTTGTGCATAACGAGGTTAGGAAGACTCAGATGCCGATGGAATGCATGAAACGGGTGAAGGTGGTCGAGAGGCTACATCACACGCTCATAGCGGATGGATCCATTCACAAGGAGTGCGTGGATGGTGACATAAATATTTTTAACTGATAGCGCTCTTAAAGACGGAAGGGCAGGAGCCGGGGTCCACTCAATTGAGTTGAACCTTTCCTGCTTCTTGAGTTTGGGAGAGTGCGTGCCCGTATATCAGGCAGATATGCTTAGATTGCTGCATGCGTTGGACCACTTGCTGGAAGTTTGGGTGCGCGGGAGGAAAATTCTCATCGCACTTGATAACCAGTCTGTGATTAGATGCATGCAGCGTACGGATGTGAACTCGAAATTGGTGCTTTAATGTGTTCTGAAGCTCAAAAGGTGTGCCTCTGAGAATGAGGTAACGCTTATGTGGGTTAAGGGACATATGGGCATAAATGGTAATTAGGCGGCAGACGAACTTGCAAAAAGGGGAGCTGCTGCGGCATTCTGTGGACCGGAACCTAGGATTGCTCTTGAGGATGAGATGGGTCGTGCAAAGATCTTGCAATGGGTGGAATCTATGAACCTGACGAGGTGGATGAAGACAACTGCATGTAGACAGGCACACATGGTGCCCAAAGAGCCCCTTGGCAGCAATGCAGTTAAGGTACTCGGATACAATCGTAGGAACCTAAGCTGGATAATTGCTCTGGTCACAGGGCATGGCAACTTCAAACATCACCTGCACAAGATTTAAATTGTAAAGGATGATGTTTGCAGAATGTGTCTTGAGACTGCTGAGACAGCGGCGCATGTAGTATGCGAATGTCCAGCAATGGTTAGCAATAGACTTATTACCACCGGCAGTCACATGTTAGATGTGGGTGCTATGGGGAAAATTAGTGTTAAGCAAATCCTGGCGATCACGAAGGACTCTGTGATGAGGATTGTAGACAATTATCAGTCTACAAAGTGAAGTCACGAAAGTCTAATGCAAACGCCAGGGACGGCACGGGACTCAGTGAGGCTGGGATACCTTTTTGGTAGCCTTGAAATCTCTGGGGAACGAAGGGGTTCAAAAAGGGCCTGTTTATGGAAGAGGTCTGCTTCGGTATCCCCCCTACATTTAAATATATACAACATAATGCTGTTTCATTGTTTAAATTGTTTATCACTCTTTTTGTTAATGAATATTATCGAGCAAAATATAAGACTAAATTTTCAATCATCGGGCATGTGTTCTTCTGGCCCAATTGTGCTGATAATTTGATGTATGCACCTTACCAACTTATCGCCTCTAGATCAGCTACTGTCGCTGTGTTAGTCTTAATCTGGGATATTTATGATTTTCTCTTATCTTGGCTGGGAGCTAAGCACTCTACGCTTTCATCGTTGATTAAATTTAGGGATGTCTCCATCTTTCGTCAGATACCAGCAATCTGGAAAAATGTTCCTTCTACATTCTTTGAACGCCACAATACTATGTTGGCCCTTAAACGACGAAATTCCTATAATATAGCCCTGAGTCTGGAGTTTAAACGATGTTTAAACTTTTAGGCGTCGTTTTGACTTTGTTAAAAAATAAGTTTCTCCTTCTTTCGCTTTTTCCGATACCTGTCTTATGCACTACGTGTGGTTGCCGTCTGCAAAGTTGTCTGATGTGCAGCTTATTTTTTGCTACACTCCTTGTTAAGCCATCGGTTTTCTATCCTTCACATTGTGGTAAGGATATCGGTTTGCCATTTCCTTTCAATTTTTCTTAATATCCATTTGCGACCCCATAAAGTATAAATGTTCTGGATCCGTATAGATGGGAGAGTCGATTTAGCCATGTCCGTCTGTGTGTCTGTTTGAATCAACTTTTCGAAGTCAATTAGAGCTAAACGGAGCGCTTATTAGCGTTAAGCTATAAAAAATATCCCTGAGATCCATAAATCCCCACGAATTTCGACTTTAAAGGCATTTATACACGCCAGTCTCCTATAATATGAACGCCGCAGTCAGCCAAAAACTAACGCGTTTAAATTAAGTTAAATTTTTAACCAATCTTTAGATATTTAGTCATCTTTTTTTTAATTCTGTCGGTTTCTTCTTTTTTTATTTAAATTCCACATTTACAGTTTCCATTTATTGATTAATTTTCATTTGAAAATAGTTTGCAAAAACTTTGGCATAATTCTGTTTCGAAAAAAAAGCAGCAACAACAATAAAAAGTAAATAGTTTAAAGTTGGTCTTTATGGCAAACAATTGAAATTTATTTTATTTAAGAGAATCTTGTCTTCTTAGACAATTCATTAGTTTGACACATGTTTTAATATGGCCCAGGCCAAAAAGGAAGACGACACGGAAGTATGTAAATACACACACAATGTGCTGCATACATTAAGGGTTGAACTTGATGAGCTTGCTACACGCGCACTTTTGTTTTTGTCTGATTTTATTGTTGCAATTCAATTTTGTCTACTTTCGCAGTCACACACATACACTCATATACATATGCACGAACTTATTTTAGCAGACATGCAGACATTTATAGACATTTTACTGATAAGTTTGAAGTACTATTTATTCATTCACATGTTTCTCTTTTATTATATGAGTAGAAACATTTTATAAATGCATGCGCACACACACACTCACACACATACATACATTTACATTTTAATGCTATTTTAGTTACTTGTGATAATTATAATTGTTGCCATCATTTAGAGCTGTTGTTGACACATTGTTGAAGGACATTGTTATAAATTGACAACAGGTTGAAGTTGTTTGTTCTACATGTGCGTGTTTTGTCTGGTTGGTTATTAAAAGGCGTTTCAATAATGTCTTCATTTATAAACTGTAAGTTAAAAGTTAGTTTGAGGTCATTACAATTTCAGTGTGAAGAAGGGAAACATTATTTTAGAGCAGATGGGAAAACAAAGGTAGTTTGTCTAAAGTTTTCCTTAGACAACCTTGGGTCCATTTTGCTTAGTTTATGCTTTAGATTTTTCGCTATTTTATGATAAATTTTTCAAAAAATTAATATCAATCGCATAAAATTTATCAGCACCCGTATCTTAATGCTGAAGTTAAGCAGGCGTTAAGACAAACCGTTTTAATATTTATGTTTAGATATGAGAAACAGCATACAAATGCAGAAGTAAAGATACATATTCATTATGATATTGTTGCAATGTTTCACAAACATCTAGCAACGTACGTATTTCAAACACACATTTGCTGAGATAAGTTACACACATACGAGCGTTTATCCATACATAAGTCTCCAGTGCTAAAAAGTGTAGTAAAATAGAAAAAAGTAACAAGAAGATAATGACAGCAAAAAAACATTAATAAATGTGCAGGTTCCATATCAAATTGTTTGTAATAAACACACATGCACGAGTACCTACATTAGCTCTTGAGATATTCATACTAATACTAAATTTAAACGTCGCACTGTGGACCAAACTGTTAACAGAATACTTTGCAGTCTTTGTTATTTAATATGATTGATCGCTCCAGAATGGAGCAGCGGACTTCCGGCAAAAGCTGGATATGAGAGAGAGTCCTAAAAATTTTCTGATGGACGCAGTGTCATTCTTAAAGCCAAATAAGCAGCTGATCTTGCTCTGATCAAGCGCTCCAGATCAAAATGTCTATAACCTGGTCTGGGGTGACCAGTCTCGGACTTTTGAGGAGAAACTGGAAGTGGTTTCGGCCACGAGGGGTTACCAGTCTCTGAACTATTTGGAGTTAAACTGGAAGTAGCCTTGGCTTGACCTTGGCTACGAGGCCTTGCCAGAAGCTTGTCATTCTAAAACTGGTACCACGGGTGTCAGGAGCCCCTAGAACCTCGGTTCTAGCCTGACAATGGTTGAGGCCCCTTCGGGAGCAACGTGGTGGTTGTGGTTTATACCCAAATCGCGGGGAGAGCTTTTGCTCGAGGTGGAGTTGAATTGCAGCCGAGTGCCATGACCCGTAGATCGGTAGGAGTTTTAGATAGACTCCGCTTCTCACCAAGGAGGAAGGCATACCCAAATATATGTCTTCGAATTGATACCCATGGGTGATAATTTGCCATGTTGGCAAAATATCATCCATGGGGGCGTTGGTGGACGAATTGTATTCACCTTGTGTTAAAAGCACTGTGGGATTGGGCCAACGCGGCAGGTATCCACATGAGTCTTCGGCACTCTGCCTATAACACGGTGGATAAGCTGCTGATCAAGAAGGGGGTCTTCGAATATACCTTCTAGCCAGTGAATCTGAAGGGTTAACAGACATGTTTCTAAATCTTTTCTTTGTCATAATTAGGGCCTCCCTGCCACCCTGGTTGGCTAGAGATTGAGAACATCATTCATCCTGGTATTTTTTAGGGATTTTGCCTACCGCCTTTGGCCGTGTAGTGGGTGGCGGCTCATATGCAAACTGTACTGCACATTTAAAATTATGTGGTTCGCTACATAGTTCAGAGAGATGATTCTTGTCTGTCATCTAATCTTCATTGCATAGTCAAGATAATGACTGTCCATGAGCGGCATTTTTAAAAAGAGTGTGGAGAACTCTTAAGTTAATTATATCAAATAAGTTGAACTAGAATCACTGAATTATCGTTTCTTCCTGTCTGGCAACGCTAAGGACCTTAACAGAATACGTTGGGGTTTTCAGTGGTAGCCAGTATAATCTAATTTAAGACAAACTCTTAGGTTTAAAGATATTTTAAATAAAAGAAAATATATATTTTAAGGCCCACTGTC
This sequence comes from Melanophora roralis, assembly GCA_963583895.1. Lineage (NCBI taxonomy): Eukaryota > Metazoa > Arthropoda > Insecta > Diptera > Rhinophoridae > Melanophora > Melanophora roralis. The sequence goes on along the minus strand of OY757188.1, from coordinate 2,915,761 downwards.
GTTGGTAGTTATTCGTGCATAAATGGCGCATATTAATATTAATTTTTATGATTTTTTTGTTATCATCTAAAAGAATAAAACGCCCTCTCATAAACTCTTAAATACACAATCGTTCATTTGCACATACTTACTAACAAATGCACACACTCCCATACAAATACCTATAGAACCGTATAAATTTACGTTGTTTCTTTATCTTTTTTGCTGCTGTTACACTGTAAAAATCTGACAATATAGAATTTTGTTGTTTCGTAAATTTATGCGGGCCTGTAACTCAATACGTTTAACTGCTCATTTATCTTGGAAATTTGTACTTTTCTATGTTTTTCTCTTAAAATGCAAATTTCCCAGAACGAAAACTGATTTTGTGCGTGCACACATATCTGGCAACAAAATTATTTACATTTTTTTAATACTAGAAAAGAAAACGCCAAAAAATTCATGCTCCACATACATACTGTAAAGTATATAAAAAATTATTTCACAACGGTAGAAACATTTTCAATTTTTTATAAAATGTTGAAACATAAAAATTTTTCATGAAAAATTAAAAAAAATTTGTATAATTTATGCACACCCCATGACAGGCAGCTTAAGATGGCGGATTGTAGAAAAATCATGTTGAATTATTTTTTTGTAGTTTTGACAAGTGTGCGTGTGGAAATAAAGACAGCGCATGATTATGATTATTTTATTGAATTATTTTAAAAATGGTTTCAGTGCTCAAGTATTTTTTTTTTTCAATTTAATGACTCCCCTTTATTCCTCTGACTCTTAAAAACAGACAAGAGCCCCAATTTAAGAGATATGTTGTTATAAGCAGTCTTTTAAAGATGTATTTCTAAATACATTTTAAAATTACATATTTTAAAAAAAAATTTTTCTAACAAATTTTGAGTTTTTCTTTTATTAAAAAAAAATATGTTTTAAGTAAATTATTGTTTAATATTTTATGCTGATGCCTTTTTAAATTTTAAGTAATGAAAGATCAATTCTTATATACATATGTATGTTCTTTTAACATTTTGCAAAAATCTCACTTCTAAAATGCATTGTTTATCAATTGCAGTCGAATGAATGAATCCCACTATCAAGTTCATTCATTTGCTTGTTCACACATACGCACACACGTATTGCTTAAGTGCTGTTAAGAGTTTGTTAGGATTTTTGTTGTTGTTAATTTTTAATTGTTAAGAGTGTCGTTTGTTTTTTCATTCGGTCTGTCTCATTTTATCTCTTGCATTCACTAAGATCAGCCATATTATTGCATCTAATGATTTAACCCTCTATGTATTTGTAGTTAATGCAAGTACATATGTACGAACATACACGTGTAATTAAGTAAAATTGCATTTGGGTTGCAGATAGTTTTTCTACTTGCAACAGGTTTTAACTCTAAAATAAAAAAATGATAAAAATGACTTTAGTGTTGAAAGTAGACAACTAAAATAATTTTATATTGATGATTTTTAATGATTTTATTTTATCCTTGTAATAATGCTTTATATTCATGCAATGCACATGGTGATTCATTCAAATTTACTGATTAAGTCACATGTGGGCCATTGGCCGAACTGAGAATGCACTTCAAGCACTTCTGCCTTTTGCTCTCCTTTCCCAAATTTTGACGTTGAATTTGAAAAAGTTCTCCTAGATGTGGTCTTGGCTCATGCCCAGAGCCAGCGCAGTCTTTGCATTTTTACACGATTGTCGGCATTTGGCTCATACAGCTCTTGGTGCAGATATTCTACGCAAACGCAGATTGGTCCGTAAATTTTACCAAGTATTTTTCTCTCAAGCACCCCAAGAACACCTTCATCTTTAGTTTCCTCTTTGAATTTGTTCGCTTATCACAAAACAGCATCTAATTGCAAGTACAGGGTGGCTGATGAAAGCTGCTACCAAAAATAATTGTTTTTGAGAAGATGTCGCACATGTGTCGTCGAGGGTGGAGGGCATTTGAATTACCGCAAATATATTAAAGCGATTCTTGAAATTTGGAAAATAATTGAATTCAAATGGCTCTTACCCTCTCGGTGACACATGTGCGACATTTTATTAAAAATTGTTTTTTTGGTAATATCTTTTATCAGCCACCCTGTATAGTTCTTCGCTAAATTTTCAAAGTGATGTCATTCGTTTCATTTACTGCTCGGCCGAGGAGTACGAACTCCTCATCTAGCTCGAAGTTAAAGCTATCAACGTTTACAAGTCGTCCTAATACCGTGGACTTTCTGTAAGTTGAAACCAACAACTTAAGCCTGCCCTCATTTACTGTCAAATCCGTTTTTGCCGATTTTTTTTCTAAGTTTATTAGCAAAAGTGGCAGTTGCATCTTGCAATACTGGTCTAATAATATCAATGCGAGTAGCATGTGGCCCATGGTAAAAAAATTGTGCTGTTCCTAAATATTTACTGCTGCATCACATTCAACCTTCTATAATAAAATATTAAGAAGAAAGCATGAGGGGCTGTCGCCTGGCTTAAAGCCTTGTTAGAATCCAATCTTCGCTGATGGTTTTGTATCCGTTAAAGTCATCCTAAACAATCTAATTTGAAACTGAAATTCTTAGGTTAGGTTTGGCTTAAATATAATTTGAATTTTTTCCATCATCAGATCAGTACAAATTTCTTTTAAAAATTATAAGGCCCCCACTTAATAGCGAAAACACAGGAAGTGGGACCCCCGACTCATCAGCCCTAGAGAACTCAAGATTCCTTGTCTCAAGTGGGGCTGAACGTTATTTTTGTTAGCAAAGCAACTTACAAAATTAAATTCTAAACATTATTGATTTTGGCTTATACCATCGAAAGTTTTTGAATTTAAAGTTGGTTAACTAGTGATTTTTTCTTGATTAAAAGGTAGAGCCTTAACTCAAAAATTTCGAAAGTTATCGATGATTGTCTTTAACTATTAAGCCTTTTTGCCAGACTAAACGCAATACGGGTTTTTCTACAGATGTGGAACAGCTTTTAGCTTAAAAGAGCCGAGTTCCAAGAGAATGGCAAAAGTACAGATCGCGTGGAATGACAAACCATCCCGGAAATTTTCCGATCAACGATCAGCTAAAGACCTTCTATAAATATTATTTTGAAATCAATTTTGTTGAGCACTGTCTCTGCCTCCAACAAAACAAAATCCTACGAAACATAACTGCCACTCCTTGCTATATTAAAACCAGCAACATTTAGAAAGTTCTCTAAGCTCGACTGGTTAAATCTGAAACTAAAAACTTTGCGTACAAGTATTTAAATAATCTGGAAAAACATCCAAATTCCCTCGCCCGAAACATCTTTCAACATGGTGGACACACATGTTTGGATAGGAAGAACACAGCTGCCCTCAAATGAAAACATCATAATAAATGTTTACTTTCACTTGTAAACATACATTTAGTCTGGCACTTGCTGGACAAAACATAGACGCGATTATTCCGCGTTTTTGGGGAGTTTATCGCTGCATGGCTTATTCACTTGTATTCTACATCTGTCTAGTTCACAAATGTCAAAACTGATTTTACATTGGCCGCCATTTGCAAAACTAAAAGCATGATACAAAGAACCAGGTAGTCTCGTCGGCCCAGCTGATTAGTGCCAAAATGTCAAAATTATGTTCTCCCTGTGAAAATAAAACAACAAAAATTATCAGTCATGGTTTTTTTTCTATAAGCTGTTGTTTGATACCTTGGTACTAATTTGTAGTTGTTGTAGGGACGAGATTACCTGATTAGTTGTATCATGACTAAGAGCATCTTCCAATAGAGTGATTTCTTTTGGCCCACCTTTTATATTTAACTCGATTCCATTACCCTTTAGTTCAGTTTTTGCTTCATGTTCTTTCCTTTTTTTAAAGTCAGATACGTTTTTTTGGATTTAAGGTGACGATATTTTTTTTCACTCCCTGTAATTAAATCTGCAGGTACATATTTATCCTTTTGTCACCTTGTTTTTAACCGCATGTTTTATTTTCCTTAAATTTTGTAATTTCAATTTATTTGTCAGTCGTTAAATGAAACAACGATTATAGAAATGAACTAAACGTACTTACAGCAACATTTATTGACTCACTGACTAGTTTACTTACATATCTGCGTGTGCGTATGAGCCGACAAGTGTTGACCTAATTGTTATTGTATTCGCAAGAATCATAAACACAGTGGATTTTAGGTATAATGACTTGGTGATATGGCAAAAAATATTGATTGTTTTGGTTAGTGAAATAAGAATTTAAAATTGAAAAATTAAAAAAAAAATATTCTGAAAATAACTTTATTAAATTAAAAAAGGACCCTTTAAATAAGACCAGTTATTCATACATACATACATTCATTTAAATTTTATGGGTCGTTATACCGAGCACTAGCTGTTAAGTTTACCTAAATGGCAGTTTTTGAATTCTTATTAAAAATAATAACCTGTCTTTGTAAAGGATCACCTGTTAGGTGCACAGAGGATCAGTTTATACTTGTCCTTGTAATCAGGGTTACCACTGGAAATTTCGAAAAACTAGATGAGACAGTGCCTGCTTAAACTATGTACTTATTTAAAAGAATGTCTTTGAGATACTTACTTATTAAACGTTAGGAGTGTCTAGGGAAACTTATTTAACAGTTAGACTGGAATGCTTTTTTCTGTCTAATGACAAGTTTCTTACAGTACAAACGTGAAAACACATGACATTAAAATAAAATTAAGGTGAGAAGCTATTGTTTCTAGAGACAGCATAATTGGCCAGTTTTTGGTAAAAAAAATTGCCAGCCGCACTACGGCAACACTGTGTGACCTGTTTGTACATATGTAAGAGATTAGAATACGGTGTAAGGATTAAATGTGAGGCGTAGATTTTAGAGGTTCATTATATTATTTCACCTTCGCCCTTTTTTTGTATTTAAACTGAAATGTCCCTTAAAGTAAATTTGCATGGCAAAACTGCCAAATATTTAAGTATGACATCTTAGACGAGCAGGTGCTTGTAGGTGAGACAAAACCTTTCACATTAAAACCAAAAGACCCTGAACTCTTGATTGAATATGGACTGTGAACAAACAAGCATTTAGAAGCAGGTATTTTAAAACATAAATTGTCAACTTCGAAACAGAAATGCTACAAATTTTTTTTTATTAAAATTTTAACAAATATTTTAACACTACAATTTGTTTAATCTACTGCCTCATACATGTCTGTCTGTCTTTGACGCACCAAGAATCTAAATACAAACACACATGTATATTTTAGTTGTTGTTGTTTTTTATCATCTTAATTCTAAACTAACCAAGTGAAAAAAGCAACAAATTTTAAAGTATCTCACGGTGTTGATACAACTACGTTATTTATTTATTTATTTTAAATTTTGCTGCTTAAATTTATTTTTCCAAACAGTTAAAATAAAATACTTTTTATCATCATCAGCCATAAAACGCTTTATCGCAGTGTCTTTTTTTTGCAGTAACGATAACAACAACAACGATAGAGAAATTAAAATAAATTAAAATCATATCCAAACAAAGCTGAATTGAATTGAGGTAAAAAAAAATCATTAAATAAAAATAATGGCAAAGCCAGCGTTTAGCTTGATTGAATTTATTTTTATAGATTTAATTAATTTTATAATCACATTAAGAAGAACAAAAATAATTAAATAATTTACCTGCTAAAGCAGCTAAAGGTCGTTCGTTGCTTATATCTGGTGGCTCTGTACACTAATTCTGGCAAAATAAATAGATTTTCTCTGGATCTGTATTATATTTGTGTAATATTTTAAACCAAGATTTCTAAACAGTGAGTGGCAAAGCAAAGAAAATTTATTAAAAAAGTTTAACAAAAAATTAAAATAAAAATAATATGGTCGGTCAAAGTCGAACATGTTGTACCCTACACCAAAATTTAGTAATGCAAACATATTACTTTTCATTTTTTTAATCAATATTTCAAAATCTAAAGAGTACTTAAGCTCTTTCGCTATAACGCAGTTTTTGTAAATTGAAAGTAAAAATTATTTATAAAATACTAAGTCTTATTTGACAGATTTCTATGAAAAAACTGTCAAATAAGTCCTTAATAAACCTTATTTAATTATTAAAATAATAAGAATTAAATAAAATTATATTGAAAGCTCTGACAATTAGATCTAATTTTGGCTCTTAGACCACAACACATTCATACAAGCAAGATTGTTTGTCCTGAGTCGGGGTAGATGCAGGTTCAACAACGTTAACATCTGTACGGATAGTCATACGTCATTAAAGGCGAAAATGCCCAAGGCTATCAAATTTATTAATTTTTTTTATTGCTTATATTTCGGCAAGTTCTAAATTCTTTTATATAGTCCAAAAAACAAACAACATTAATAATAGGGCACATTTTCATCATTACAAAGTAAGGTGTAAGTAAAGTTTTTGCTGGGTTACTTCTTTAAACGTTTGGGAAAATTTTTCTCCTTTAACATAAGGTTTTCTCAAAATTCGCCATTTTCGTATTGTTATAGATGGGGTCTCTTTAATGAGTTCGTAAAAAATTTAGGGTTTCTCAAGGCTCTATCCTTTCTCTTACTTTATTCCTTTGCACCATCTAATCTCTTTATATTAGATTATATATCCGACCGAAAAAAGAAAGCAAATTTCATGGATAGGCTGGTGCTCAAAGGTCTGTATTTTTAACTGTTCTTTGGATACCATACTGCGATGAATGTGCACTGAAGAACTCGGGTAGCCTGTTCCTAAAAGCTAAAGCTTTTTTACGCGAAACGCGTTGTTCAAAAAAGTCGCAATTATTTACGGTCGACTATCCATTAGAGGAAAAAACCGACCTTGATTCGGATATTTCGAATTTAAAAATAACTTTTTAAAACTATCTTTCCCATCACCTTTTGTTTTAAAATATTTTAGCTTAATGTCCACAAACACTACCTCTTCTATCCCCCTATCCAAAAAATAATTTTATAAAAACAACACAATGCATTTATTGTATAGAGGCCATCCCCTGAGTGCTGGTTATTGGAAAAAAATTGGGATCGAAAGTTTAGGGGAAAATAATTTTAAAAAACTGCAGGCAACAAAGGATGAATTGCCCACATGGCACTTTTAAAAAATGGTGAAAATCCCCTGTGGCTACCCAGATAAGAACAGCACTAACAAAGTTCTGAATTTGAAGAAACCTAAATTAAATAAGGTGAAACGTGTACTTAGGTTGGGCTAGGGAAAACAGGAAGCCACTAAGGAAAAAATGCATGCAGCTCACTTGGGAGCGCTTAATTTGGCGACCTGTTTTACCTGGAAAGACAGGCAGAAATGGAAGAAATTAAGAGAAGAATAAGAAAGAAAGAAAAGAAAAATTAAGCAAACTTAGCAGGGTCTCTAATAGGTATCAGATCCACAGCCCAAGACTAGTAGAGTCGTGCATTTACCACTGATCTACCGGGGAATTTAAATCTAGATACAAGCACATCATCGGCTTAGGTGTGTCGAAGATCAATAATTGCAGGACATGCAGAGAGAACATCAAACCTTGTGTCAATATCCAGCATTTATAAATAGAGAGGCCCATGTTTTACGTCTGACATTTTACCAAAAGTAACTCATCTGAGAGGTGTAAAATGGGAAATATTAATGGAACTATCACCGGTTGCAAGAGTATGCCCTGTGGATTTAAGGTCTTAAGGTCTCTATGTTTTAACCTACTTAACTAGGGTGACTTTTAGGAATTAATTTCTTATATTTTAATCCAATTTTAAAAAATAAATGTTAAATCATAAACAAAAATATTCATAACTTTTATCTTCCACAATTTTGTTGCCGCTATTTGTAAAACAAATAAATTTTGTCACCAAAATATAAAGATTTTGCATTTATGACATTAAAAAAACTAATTTTTTGCGTGATTTTATTGATTCAATTTCCATAAAATAAAAATGAAAAACAAATATTATTAACTCAACAATAAAAAATAGAACAAACCATTATTGTGATGATAATGATGATTATTTAATTAAATTGACATGAAATGTTACACAACCGAAAACAAATTTTTTCATGCGACAATGGGTTTTATAAAATGTTGTATTGTAGTTGTTGTTGTTGTTTTTTGGATGTAGGGTAGGTTGGTGGTTTGAAGGGGGGGAACTAAAAAAAAGGCTTCAAGTTCGGCAGAATAAACACATACTTTGGCAAGTGGTTTGGCTTGCTTTGCGCTTCTTGTATTTAAAAAACTAGATGGAAGGGAGAGGTTCACAAAAAATGGGAGATGCCAATTATGTCCTCAACGTCTGACATTTAACACCACGAAAGTAAACCATATCTGCTATAACATCAGATTTAGAACATCGGACTCTGGCCTGATTAAAAGCTAGACAATAACAAAAAACCCTTATCGGCTTTAGGTCCTTCCTTCAGTTGTTGTTTACCGCGACAACCCTCCGATAAAGGTCTATATAAATCAGGTTTTGCTTGTTCTTTCGCAATAACACCGAAATGTTCAGGCACCCATTAAGGGCTTTTAAGTTGCTGTAGTTTTTGCTACTTGGGTAAAACCTAATAGACCTTATAGAGTGTTGGTAGATATTTTTAACATTCAATAATAATATTATTTTTAAAATTTAGTTTATAATAATTGTAAGTTATTTTATGGGATTTTGAAATATTATATCAAGTTTGAGCTTAAAAATTATATTTATATTAGCTGGTATGGGAGGGATGTGGTACAATCCATAAACCGTTTGTTTAAATAATCCAAATGAAACAAAAATAACTCATGCAAAATATACAACCCCCCTTCGTTGCTCGCTATTTCCAGCTTAAAATGAGGTCTGCCTATTAAAGAGAATCATACAATATATGAAGTCTAAAAGTTAAACAGATCGGCAGCTATGTCATAAAATGTATTTAAGCTGTATCGTGGCTGCCACTTCCGCTTATGCCAACCGTTTAACCTTCTCTGAAAAAATGTGTAAGATGTAGTTACAAACAATAATTTGTGGTAAGTTTGTTGCAAACTGCCTTAAACAATCTTTACACTGGCAGACTTCTAATAATTCTCATTTGGTTTAGGTAGAACTAGTCTGGCATTAAGGTAACAATTTGTTCGAGCAGAAACGGACATCTACCGATAATACTCGAATGGTGTTTGAAATCAGGCACTTAAATAAGATCCAAGCCCGTATAGAGTTACCAGCATTCTAGCCAAGTGCTCCGAAGGTGGTTCCTATTTTAAGTTTATATTTTTTGCGTAGCCAAATACGAGGACAGTCGTATTTTTCCTAAAATGGTTTTGTTTAGTTTAATGCCACACTAATCACAAATCCATTTTTAAGCATAAATGCCAAAAAAATCAAGCACCATTATATACTACACACATAAGAGGATTGAAAAAATAGACCACCGGCTATTGTTTCTAAACTACCAGTAAATCACTATATTTTTTAGACAAATTAAAGGTTTTTACCGCAGATATTTTTCTGGGATTTCCTTAAGAAAAAAAATTGACTCAGAACCATTGTGTGTGAGTCCTTAATAGACCACGCTCCAACAGGTCACCTGAACATGTTCACGTTTTGTCCAGACGTTTGTACAGCTAAACAAATTGCATGTAGCCCGACTTGACCGACTATAATTTTTTTAATCGAGTAATAATATTGTTATTGATACATGACAGTTTAAATCAATTTACTAACTTAAAAGAGTTATAAGTTTTTTTTTGTAATAATTTTTCTAAACGCCTTTGCAACGTAATTCATTTAACTTAAATCAACAAAATAATATTTTAAAAAAAGAGTTAAAAAACACTAAAACGTTTTTGATTTCCAGATATTAGTATTAAAACTTCAAACTAAATTAGAAAAAAATATTTTTTGTTCTAAATAATAAATTGACCAAAATGTTTTACCATACTTTTTTGTACTTTAAGTTTCTGAAGAAAAATCTTGGATTTTGAGAGATAATGTTAACGTATTGATCTTCTATAACGATACATTTAAAAATTTGAAAAAGATGAGAGAACAGTCACGGGGAAAAGAAAATCAAAAATATTTTAAATGTTTTGGTTTGTTTATAATAATTCTCAATAAGTTTATTAAGGTTATTATATAAAGGCAAAAAAAATTCATGAGGTTTTTCAAGAATTTGGTTGAATTCAACTGACAATTTGGTGTAAGAACCAATGAAATGAAAATAAAAAAAACTTCACCTAAAACAAACACTATAAGTAATAAAAAAAATTTAATTTTTTGCCGTCGGACTTTAAAAAAATAAAAAACCTGGAAACAATTTTTGAAAACATTTTCTTTTTATTTTGCTTGTTTTTTCATATTTTCATAAATATTTTTTTTTCTTCTTTTTTTATATTTTTTCTTCTATATAGAATCTCTTTTCATTATTTTTACTTACTTATCGATTTTGTTTTTGATTTTTTTTTTTTTTAAGTTTAGATTTTTAATATTTTTTTATTTAAAGACTTTTTTTTCTAATTTAAATTTCCTTATTTAAATCTCGATTTAAAACTAACGAGTGAGTGTGGTAAAAGGGTACAATGGATGTAATATATAAAGGTTTTGAAAAAGCAAATGGTTTAGAATTTAAATTTAACGATTTCTTTATACACATGTAGTTGTAGGCAGCCTTAAATTTTTTAAGCAAAATATACAACTTAAATTTTTATAATACAGAGTAGAAAGAAAGAAAAACAGTTAAAATTTTAAACAACTTTTATTATTTATTTATTTTTTTTTAATTTAAAGATTTTTCACTATAAAATCTTTTTTTTTTTGTTTTATTTATATTTTATATTAAATAAAAAACTATAAATATAATTTGGGTACAATAAAAAATAAAAATTATTTATTTAAGCTTATTTGTAGAGGCAGAATAATAAAAAATAAATGTTTAATTACAATTTAACAAAAAGCTTTTAAAAACTATTATTTATTTTTATAAAAATTATTAATAAAATAAAATAAAAAGTAAAAGAAAAATACAATGTATTTTGCTGTTTAATTAATAATAATTATGAAATATAATTAACATTTTATCACACATTTTACAAAAATTTCAAACATTGTGAATTTGTTTTCTTTTTCAATATTTTTGTTAAATTTCATTTAAATTTTTTTTCAAAACATCTTAAAGTTTCAGGAATGCAACTATGAGGCGGAATGTTTACTTCATGAGTGTGTGAGTGCTTTCATGCTGGATAGTGGGTCAGAGTGAGTCTGCCTTTAAAGGCTGCACTTTCCTGTTTTTCTTACATTTTCTGTGATTTAATTAAAATTAATTTAACGAAAAGGAAGTTATGAGGTTTTTTGGTGTATGATACTCTCTATTACGATTAATTTGTTTTTTTTTTTTAATATTTTTCTCGTTTTGTTTTATTTACTTTTAATTTATAATTTTAATTTATTTTTAATAATTAATTATTATTTTTTGCTTTCTTTTTCTAAATTCATATTTTATATTGTTAATATTTACTTTTAGTATCGTATAATTAATATTATTTATTTAAATTATTTTACTTTAATTATGTTTTCTTTCAATTTACACAGGACAATTTCGGTTTTAATTCATTTTTTTCACGTTTAATTAACGAAATTTTTTTTTAAGGGATTTAAAACTAAAGTCAAAACTATTAATTAATTTAAAATTTAAATTAATTTACGGAATATTTGAAAGTTTTTTGTTAAATTAGGGAAACTAAAGGAGGATTTATATTTTACAAAGTGGATATATCCAACAATCCTGGTGCATCGTGCGGATGATGGTGATGATGCTGCAAAGGGTGATGGTGATGATGAGGTGGCGGTAGGGAAGAATAGGAAAAGTGAGGATGAGAGTGGTGATGCTGTAGCAGTGATAAGGTGTCGTTGCCACAATTATCTAAGGTTGCAAAACCGGCGGCAGCACCAGCACTGCCTAAAGAATCCATACAACCGGCCGTTAGTCTACCCATAATGGCAGCCGAAGTAACAACCGTAGCTGGTCCACAGGCATCCAAAGAGCCACCCACACCGATTTGAGCCTGATACGTACTCAGCTGTGAGTTGTTGTGATTACTTAGATGCAGCGCTGGGGAGTGAGAGGGTAAGGAATGGGCCGATGACCGACTTCCTCCACCAGAAGAAGAGCCCGAGGCTGTGGGACTACAACGACCATTTATTTGATTTATGGAAAAGCTTTGCATACCATTGCTACGTGATTCGCCATTCGTTAAGTTTTCTGTTATAGAAATACCTGAGTTTAATTGATGATTCTGGTGCTGCTGCTGTTGTTGTGGAGTCAATTGATGATGGTTCTGTTGACGGTTGGACAATATTTCACTGCTTTGCGTTTCCACCAAATGCAACTGTTCGTCTTGTGTTGATCTAAGACTATGGCTGCTGTTGCTGTTAAGAGGCTGGTTAGACGGCGGGTTATTGGATAGGGCTAGTCCATTGCAAGATGTTGTTGGTTCTGAAACTGTTGTTAGGCCAGCATGCCCTCCATATGCATTTGCCATTTCTCACATATGGGCCAGTGGTGCCATGCTACGCATCGACTGCTGGTGGTGCTGGTGCGCTTGATGTTGTTGCAAATCGGGAGAACTGTTTTGGTAGTGCATTAGATTGCGTTGGTGGTGTTCAGCTGCAGCTGCTGCAGCAACCGCTGAAGCTTGCATACCATCGGGCAGGTGATACATATTCATAAGGTGGTTGAGTTCTGAAGTCGGCTGTTGGACATATTCACGTTTCATTATGTGATTGTTATTATTGTTAGTGATGACGGCGGCGGAGGCGGAATTTTGTTGTGCGGAGTTGGCGCTGTGCAGGGGACTGGGCGAGACTGGTTCTGATTTGACGCTGGAATCGCTGGGACTGTGACTTTGGCAGGAGACTTGAGAACCTGGCTGGCCGGATAGACCGTAAGGTGAACCAGGCTGGGGTTGAGCACTGCCACCACCATACGGTGAACCCGGCTGTTGTATGTTACCATAGGGTGAGGTCTGACCGCCTGTAACTGTTCCATACATACCATAACCACTACCAGCAGCATTCATATAGTTAAGGGATCCGGCTGCTGCAGCAGCTTGATGCATCTGCCCCATATCGTATCGGTGATAGTTGCCCATATAGGCGCTATGCTGACTTTGGTAAGCAGCTGCCGAGGGATCATGCATTATATAGCCGTTCGGCATATAACCATTAGGAGCACTCATGGGATACATTTCCCGATTCACACTGGCAGCCTGTTGGGCTGCTGTTGAGATCGAATTGTTTGAATTATTTCGGGCCGTAGGTGTGCTGGGCTCTGAGGATTGCAACAGGCCGCCAACCCCCAATGGATATTTCTCTTTGGTTTTGGTAAGAGTTTTTGTTTTACGCCGTGGACGATATTTATAGTCGGGATGTTCTTTCATGTGCACCGCTCTTAAGCGTTTAGCCTCATCAATGAAGGGACGTTTTTCAGATTCTGACAGGTCTTTCCATTGAGCTCCCAAACGTTTTGATATCTCACTATTGTGCATTTTGGGATTATCCGAGGCCATTTTGCGACGCTGACCTCTTGACCACACCATAAAAGCATTCATCGGTCTTTTGACGCGTTCAGCGGCATTTTGGGCATTTTTGTTGACAGACGCAGAGTTATTGTTGTTTATATTACCGCCACCCGAACTACCGCTGGAGCTCAAAGGAGTACTCTGGCCACCCATACCACCGGAATGATGATGTTGCGAGCCATGATGATGCGTTTGTCCTGGAGAGGTCATATGGTGACTGCCTATGCTAGTGTGTGAACTTTGAGTGGGACTCAAGTCACTGGAGCTATGCAAGGGAGAGTGATGTTGTTGCTGCTGTTGAACACTTCCATTTAAAGTGTTGGCCATGCTGTTTTGCAAAGAACTCAAGGCACTAGAAGTGCCATTACCGACGGCCGATGCTTGGCTAGCCAAATGTGAAGTCATATGATGTTGGTGATGATGCGTAAGATGTGACTGGGTCAAATGTGATTGGCCCAAGTTCATGAGCGGGCCCAAAGCACTATAAGGTGAAGCGGCATGGCCATGTAAGGCTGCCGATGCATGATGTGGAGGCATGGTGGCATGTAATATGCCACCTTTCATATCTGATTCCATGGTCAACATGTTTTAATTTTATTTAATTTATTTTTAATATGTTGGCACTTTAAAGGTTTTGTAGTAGAAAAGTTAAACTTTCATATAAATGTTTTATGTTTTTTTTAAATAAATAAATATTTGTTACAAGTTTTATTTTGTCATATTTGAAACCTTTAGTCTTCTGTTAAACATTTCATAAACCTTTTGTTTTTTTATTTCTTAATTTGAAGAAAATTTTCAATTTTATTTATTTTGTTTCAATTTATGTATATAATATGTTTTTTTTAAATTTTTTGCAAACACCGTTTATGCTGATTTTTATATTTTCTTTTATTTGTTTTTAGTAAAAACTTTTGTTTCTATTACTTGTTTTAATTGAAATCATTAAATTGTTTTTTGTCACGTTTTGAAATAATAAAAAAAACAAACAAAACTCTGTTTTTATAATAAAATTATTTTCTCTCTCTTGTTTATTTATTTTTTTTATCTTAAAAATTTCTTTTTCTGATTTAAATGCACAATTGTTTGATTTCAGGTTTTGTATTCACAAATGCGACGCCCGTTGTATACGACATAAAACTCCGAATTACAAAACACAAATGATCTTTTCATAAACGTGATTTCCCGTAAATCCCATGAAGGAAAAATTTTTTAAACGAAAGCTGCTGCTGGTGCACTCACTCATATTGAAGCAACCAAACAAACCAACAGACACGTCACGGTGACAACAGCAGCCGCAGCGCTACGCAACTAGAACCTTTTTGGTATGAATGTCTGTCTTTAAGGCCGATGAAGTTGCTTGGTTGTATCTAAAAAATATGTTGTAAAAAGTGCGTAAGTCCGCTTGATAGGGATGAAATACCGTCAAACCGCTTTTGTAACTGTTTTTACAACTGGCGTTTAAAACCAACAACGAACCGTACGTCACAACGTTAATGCATTTATTTCAACACGTGTATAAACAGACAAACATTTCAATACTTTTTTTCGCGCTAGTTAACTACAAATTTTAATTTTTATCTCTTTAATATTTTCTTTTTGTTTTAAATTTACTTTTAAAAGTTTATTAAACCGTTCACCAAAATACATCTACACTGCACTAGATTAAGCACCTTTCTGTTAAGAGTCTTTAGGCTTAAAACCTGTTAGAGGTGCTTGGGAGCAGAGCAAGCAAAGAGTCATCCATAAGCTTAAAAACTCTATGAGAATATGTTGGCTTGTATGTGTTGCATGCTTAAAACGGTATTTTAAAACTAATCAAAGTGTGGATATATGTGTCAGAGCGAGCTAACGATTGTTAGTCATTGTAAATAGTTTTTCTTTGTTTCTCTTATTACGGCCGAAAGCAGTGTGTGTTCGTGTTGTGTGTGTGAGTTGTGGTTGGCCCTGGTTGTAAGTTGTTGGCTTGGAAAATAAATCATTTCTTATGATCAGTGTGGCCATATTAGCTTTTTTAGAGCTAAATTTAGCTTTATTTTTCTTCATTTAGTCCGAAATATTTACATTTAGCCTTTAGCATTTTTTTTGGCTTTTTTCAAAATTGAATTTAGCTTTCTTTACTAATTTTTGGAGCTAGATAAAAGGTTAAAAATTTGTCGTATTATATTTTTTGGTATATATCTCAATTATACTGAAAGGTATCAAGCTCCAAATTTTCTTCGAATCTACAACATTACAGTTTCCAAACCATTGTTTTGTTTAATAATTTACTTTTTAGCGACATTTAAAAAACGTGAAACAGCACAAAACTTCAATAAAACAAAGATATAAAGAAGGTATGGTATTACAAAAAAAAAAACGTAAGAATTTGTTTTTCCAAAACAAATACTTTTAAATGCGGCAATTTAAAAAAATCCAAATGCGACACAAAAATTTTTTCCGTTTTTTTGGTTATATTTTAATATATTGCTCAAAAATGTAAAAACACTTATGTCTTTCGTTGAAACAAATTATTATATTAATATTTTTATTTAATAAGAATTTTGAAGTATATTTTTGTCAAAAAATCAAATCAAACAGGAGCGAAATAATTTTTAAAGAAAAAAGCAGGCACCATTTTGATAGTATTAAACTATATTTGCTGAAAATCATGTTTTTTGTAAATTTTGTTTATTTAGCAGGACGGTCATTTTTTTAATTTGAATTAAAACGGATAATAACGATAATTATTATATTTTTTATTTTTTGATTTTAATTTTTTCATCTTTACAGTCACTGGTTTTAAATACTTATTGAGGCACACATGTACAACAATGTAACTTTTTACATTAAACATTACCTTTTTTTCTTTTCTTAAACGAAATTTACATCAAAGCATTTTTCATGATATATGTATGTATGTACTTATGTAACTTGAATGAAAATTTTCGATTTTTAACGAACTGTGTAGAAAAGTAGTCTCTTTATACTCTGAACGAATTGTGTGTGAGTAATTTATATTTAAAACAAATTTTCGTTTTTTGTTTTTTTTTTTAATATACATATGTATGTATATCTTACAAATTAGTTTTTTTTTACCAAAACAGGCAGCAAATTAACCTGCTTCTAAAAATTTTTTAAAAACCTCTTGTACATATATGCATGTGTATATGAACACATATTGTTTTTCTTCTTACTTAAGGAATGGATCTACCAAGTTTTTGTAAATAAAATCAAAATTTTTAAAACAAATTTTCTTTTTAAATATTTTTAGCACACAAACGTTTCGTTCATATTATGAGAAATATCTAAATAACGAAGAAATTTTTTAAAAAAGAATTAAAAAATTTAGCTTTATTTTTTGGCTTTAAGTTTTTGTTTTTAGCTCTTTTTAGCTGTTTTTTAAACGTGATTTAGCTTTAACTTTGCATGAAAATCTGGTCACACTGCTTATGATATGTTTGCATTAAGGTGGGTTGGATTTTGCGCATATTTATACTCTTTCAAACACACTGGGCCTAAACCAATCATTTTTAAGTGAAAAAGAAAACAGACACTAATTCACTTATAATGCTGTCTTTTTTTATCTTATACGTTTCTAGAATTTGAGTAAAGGTATATTAAATTTATGTTCAATAATATAATAAAGAGCCCAATAGAGATAAAAAAATGGAGAGAAGCAAGTGAATTTCTTAACATCCCTTTTGGCAAAAGAGTTAACATGCAAACGATTGCCAAGGGTTATGCTATAAAATTTAAAAAATTTACGCACTTTTTTCTTCGGTTGGTTGGGGCTTAGAGAGTACTAACGCATTATAGCAAAGCATGTTGCCAAATTTCCCAAAATGCTGTACAATGTTAAATGATTTAGCTAAATATATGATGAATGTTTGTTTGGCTGTTTGTTGAAATGTTTTAAAGCCGGCTATTAAAGGGTGTACAGATGTATGTAGTATCTAACAGTTTGTAAAAGTATGTGTGTGCAAGAGAACATGTATCTTTAAGAAACCGTGTGAGAGAGAGAGAGGGGGTGGGATATGGGCCAACCAGCCAGATTAGGTGGTTTTTGCTTCACCATTTACTATAGACGTTATTGGACAAACAAAAAAATGTGTATTTGTATGAATCTGTGTTAGTGTGTGCGTATCTATGTGTTTGTAAAATTCATGTTAAGGAATGTGTTCTTAAATGTATAGTTGTGCATACTTTAAGGTCGGTTGATGTGGTTGCTGGTTGCTTCTGCTCTTCTACAGTAAGTAATAGTTTGTAACGTGCTTATAGTTCTGCTGTGTCAAAATGAAACAAAAACTAACGCGTCGCTACTTTTCTTCTTATTAACTTAATGGATGCTTTTTGTTTTTTTATACCTTTCACATTAGTGATAAGGGTATATACAAGTTTGTCGTTCC
The DNA here is from genome assembly GCA_963583895.1 of Melanophora roralis. Classification (NCBI taxonomy): domain Eukaryota; kingdom Metazoa; phylum Arthropoda; class Insecta; order Diptera; family Rhinophoridae; genus Melanophora; species Melanophora roralis. The sequence continues at coordinate 2,897,861 of OY757188.1, read as the reverse complement.
GTTAGTAATTTCTTTAAATTCCATTTGCGACCCCTTGATCCTTGCAGATAGGAAAGCTGATTTGTCTGTTTATCTGTTGAAACCAAGTTTCTAAAGCCCCTTAGTTTTTCTCGAATCGGCTTGTGGTATAAAAACATCAGGTATACCAACTTTTTAAATATGTTGCTGTTGAAATCCAGCATAATAACCCAATAACTGACAAAGATATAAGTTAGCAACCAGCAACGACTACCTCTGTTTATTTCTGTCAAATATTGTACATAAAAACCTCTATACTTGGCTCGGAGGTTCCCTTCCTCGGGTGCAATGTCAGACCGACTTCAAGTAACTTTTCCTCACAAACATACTTACACCTTATCTCCGCCCCCTAACAGGGTTGCCATACAAAGTTTAATATTTTTAATTTGCTTCAACAGCTTCCAGGGTGCCAACAAACGTCAAATGTAAGACCGAACTCAGACTATTTTTCCTTCCAAACCTTTTTCTGGAACTTACCGCCTATCACCAGCCTCTAACAGGGTTACCATACGAAATTAAAAAAAATTAGGGTAAAAACCCCCTACAACTTTTCCGGAGTCGCCCTTAGAGGAATAAAATGTTTTACAGACCCTCATTAGTTTCCCCCCAAACATATTCCTTGAACATATTACCACCTATCATTATTACCTAAGAGGGTTGCCATACAAAATTTACAAAAAATGGTGTAAAAACGCCCATAACTTTCCTAAAATCGGTCTTAGAGATATACAGTGTACGACCGACCCCCATTAGTTTCCCCTCCCAAAATGATGAGTATCATCAATACATGCCTTATTGCATAACTACATGTTGTAAAGGGTATATAACACTCGGCACAGCCGAATATAGCGCTCTTACTTGTTTTCTTAAAACCTTTTCTTATCAAATTTTTTTACAAATGCTGAGAACTTTTTAACAGTTTACTTGATGAGTTTTCATTTTAGCCAAGTTTTTTTTTGCTGACTAACGAAGAAGAGAATGGAGAATAAAAAAATGCCATTCAAATTTAGCATAAAAAATTATTATTAAGCAACTTTTAAGATATTTGCAAGAAATTTAAATATGCAGTTTTAGTTATTAAAGGAACCCTTAGATCTCAAATCCCAGGCGATAGCTTTAAAATATTTAGTTCAGGGTTGTTCCATTCTAAATTGAATGTTGCTAAAATTTTTCAAAAATATATGTGAAATGTTTGCGGCGTTATAACCTACTTGATAACACATTTTTAATAATGAACTTAAAGCCGAATAAATAGACATAATTATAAGATATCGAAAAATTTTAAATATGTATATAACCATAATATTTTGTCAAACATTTAAATAAAGATATTTTGATTCAATTTTTTGCAGAAAATTTCAAGTTTTTGACAGAACGACATAATAGGAAAGAAAAACTTCCTTTAAAAAAAAGGAAGACCGAAGAAACCCTCCAGTCAGTCACTAGAACAAAATGTTGCAGACGTAAGAAGAAAATCATATGCATTCATATCAACAAATCTATATATGGACGACGTACAGACAGGCAGAGGCACTCATTAGAATAGAGCATGCTGAGGAAGACAGATAATAAATACTAATGTTGTTAATGTCACACACACATACACACAAAATACAATAGAAAACATACAACAAAACATTGCTGCTGCTGACTTATGCTTTATTATTGCTGCTGTTGATATTGTTCTGCTATTGATGTTGCATGCATGTATATGTGGTTGTTGTTGCTGTTACTGCTTTTATTAATATTTTTATTGGGAGCAGAAAACAATCGGCTAAATGCTACAAATGGCAGCTTCAGTTTCTGTCTTCCTGGATGGCTGCCTTAAAAAAAAATGGCTGGTTGAATGACTGACTGTTAGTACAATGCGAATATAAGCGAGTAGTTAACAAGAACAACAACAAGTGACTGAATAACTTAGTAATAGAATGAATGAATGGATGAATAAATGAATGAATGAGCCAAAGCAAACAAATGAACAAAACAAACAAAGTTGTACAAATCCTCGATTGAAAAGAAACAAAGTCAAGGTCATTGCAAAGAGTTTAATTGTTTGTTGGAACAACAATACTCTCTCTTTTAGTAACAATACAATATGCCAACAAGAACAACAGCAACAACAACGGCAGCAAATCCAACATCATCACCATCGCCATCATAACATGAAATAAACAACTCAAAATTAAACAAAAAAAAAAAAATCTATAGAAAATTTGATTTTTTTAACGCACACATTTACACATATACACACTTATATACAAACGAAAACTGAAAGGCCATATTTTTTTAGGAAAAGGAAAATACAACTCTGTTGTGTTAAACAAAAAAATTCATATAGAGAAACAAGTGAATGAGTAATAAAAAAATGGATAAAAGTAACAACAATACACTGGTCTCTATGAAATGTGGCTGAAATGCATTACAATACAGCAAGAACAACAACAAAATATTCGCCAACACACATATGAATGAATATATTTGGCAAAACAAAAACATAATCTTTAAACCAAATATTCAAAAACTTTTTTCTTCTCGAAAAAATTTTACACAAAAGCGGGCCACATTATGGCCGTAGACTTAGACGCCGCTCTAGAAATTCAAACAAAGAGCCAAAATTATTTAAATGCCAAACGACAAACGAACAACAGAAATTTTGCTCCATTTATACACCCACACATTTTGTTTTTCCTTTTTATTCTTCTTCTTCAACACGATTCATATTCATTTTAAAGTCAAAATACAAAAAAATTTGTATTTAACCTACAACAGTGTGATATTAACAATAATAGAAAATCCATAACAATAACAAAAAATTGCTGTAAAATTGTAAAGTGTTTAAACTAACAACAATTAAATGAAATCGAAATTTAATGTTTTTTTTTCTTTGTATATAAATAGTAAACCACAGCAACAACAAAAAAAAGCAGAGAAACAAAATGGATGGCAACAACAGCAATCAATATGTACTAGTGAAATCAATAGAAATGAGAATTTATTTGGAGAGATAAAATATTTACATATGTATTTGTAATGTAGATAATTATGTACAACATAAGAATGTTATTAAGATTATCTGCCTTTATTGTTGTATGTGTGTGTTAGTTATGTCGTGTGAACACTTTAATTAATTTGAATACAAAATTTAATTGAAATCAATTAATTGTCACCTTTTATTTCCTGTTAATGTTTATATTAACGCTAAACAGGTAAATTATATATTAAAAAAACATAAATCATTTAAATATTGCTAATAAGAATTATTTTCCAAGGTTTTTATGAAAGCAAAAATAAATTTTTTAAATTTTTATGGAATAACTTGAATGGCTGACTGACTCATTCATCATTGTGCAGCTCCAGGGGCACTGCGGGTACCTCTACCGTTGAATAGTTCAACTAAAGCGAAATCTCGAAAAATTCGGACCCTTAAGGGCTAAAAATTGGCCAAAAAAATTTCATACGATTCTCCTTTCTCAGCTATACACGGCAAAGAAAGGGGTCAAAACTATATTTTGCTTCTGCCTAGGATCATTTTGTAACTAGAAAAAACAGAAACAAGGTTAAAATTGCATTTAACAGGTTCGAATAATATTTATACATTTGAGGAACTTTTTAATTTGGAACTCTAATGGCTAAAAAATATATTTTAATGCTTTTTAGGTCCATTTTGTTACTTTAAGCCTAATAAAAGCAAAAAAAGGTAATTAAAATTGCGTTCAACAGATTTCGAAAAAATATAAAAATATCTTTTGGGTACTTTTTTTAATTTTTCCCATATCCGGTAAAAAAAAATTATATTTCGGTACTTTTTTGTGACTTCTAAACCGATAAGGATAGAAACGAATAGAAAAAGAACAAATATGACTCATTATTTTCGTTCTTTTTTTAAGTTTTGTCCCATCTAAGAATCAAAAAAGGATCACAAAAGATGTGTATAATATCTTGGTACTTTTTGTATTAATTGGAATTATGAGTATAGAAATATGGACTCCAATTAAAGCTGAAAGTAAATTTAGTGGACAAAAATATCTTCTCTTACATATTATATATTTTTTGAGTCATGGGTCTAGAAATATGAAAAAGTATTTTAAGTAAACAAAAACTACTTTAATATTTTTTGTTATTTTAAAAATCAAAATGTCTCTATTTCTGTATGCAAAATATTGTAAAAGAATTTGAATATTAGTGTTTATCAGGGCAACCAAATATACGCAAAGTCATATTTTGTTCCTGCGTCGGATTAACCTATAATAGTGTTATTCATTCGTTTCAAACCTTTTGCAAAATGTTGGCCTCGATTTGTTAGGGCAAATTTTTGCATATTTTGCATTTTTTTCCTTTAAGAGCTTATTTTTATGTAAAAGTCGTTTAAGCACATTTTTTTTATCATTGAAGTGTATTCTTAAATTAAAAAGAGATTTAAATTTTTTATGCTTTGCAGTAAATTTGTCCGTATGTCCACTTAAAATTTTTTGTTTAAAATTTCCAAATCTAGTGCAAAATCAAGACTTATCCTAAATGCAAAAAAATCTAACATAAATGTTTTTTATTTCAAAACTTTAAGGACAGATATAATTTGTTCATAGAATTAAATACAAAAATTATATTTTTAAAGTGTAAATGTCTGAAGTACAAATGATTTTCACAGAAATTTTTTATATAATAACACTGTTATGTAAATTTACATATGTGTTTATTAGTATGTAAATAAGTTTGAGTACTATTAACATACATATATTTGCATTTATGTATATGTATGTTCATGTATGCATTTTTCTATAGTATATGTACATTTTGACCTACATTTAATATTTTTTAAATTTTCGAGAACGAAAAAATAACGATTTTCTATACTAATACATGAATGAACGCAAAAGAAAACATGAACTCAAATATAAGTACAAATAAGTAGTTAAATAAATATACATATGTATGTATTTATGTAAAATAAGAAAATATTTTGGATGAATTTTTGCAAAATAATTGCATCAATATACACATGTAAATTTTGAAGTAAGAAAAACATGGTGTCTTGCTTCAGAAATTAATGCCAACCATTAACATATAGTGAGCGTCATCAACATTGTAGTACATTATTCAACAACAACAATAAATAACATCAGCAGCAATAACAATAAAAGCAATAAAAATAGCAACAATAAAAGAGAAATATATTTTTAACATACACACACACACATATATATATAATTTTCATTTATATTATGCATGTGACTGTATTTGTGTTCAACAATTGGAAAATGAAAAGGAAAGAGTGTCATTGAACTTTTAAGTTATTTTTGCTACTGCTTTTGTGTTTTTTTTATTGTTTTTTTTTTTGTATATTTCTAACAAAAAAGCTTATAGGTACACAATGGCAAAAAAGAAAAGAATTTACAAAAACAAAGTTTATAGAGTTTCAAAGGAATCGTCAACTGGTCAGACAAACTTCATTATATTGGGACTCCTTAACGCCACAACAATAAAAACTACTATTTGTTTTGAGAAATCTTAAAGAATCATTTAAGAATTTTATAAGTATTTTAGCTATATCGCAACAAATCTGTATTATTATGTTTCATACATTAAATTGTTTTCGGCATTTGTGGATAGAACATAATCATACGTCTGTATCTTAAAGAATTTCAAACTTTTTACTTTTCTGAGTTAATTTTTTTCGATATCCATAACAAAGCGATAAGATAAGAGTTTGTATCAGTTTTTTATTCCACTTGCAGTTCCTGCGATATTCATTGTCCATTTCTAAAGTGTATATATTTCGAATCCTTAAAGATGAGAAAGTCGATTTATCAATGTCTGTTTGTTAAAATTCAAGTTTCCGAAGCCAATCCAAACAACAGGAATCGCTTTCAGTGCCAAGAAAATTTTCCTAAACAATAAGACAAAGATATAAGTAGAAATCTAAGATAACCCATTTTTTTAAAGAACAAACCCATGCATATATCCGAATAACTATTGCCACTGTTAACGCAAGGCTTGGCATAGCGCTTATATTGAGAAAAAACTTTTTGAATTAGAGCACGGATGCGATGCGCTTTCTCTGGGAAACTTAAATATCTCATGACTTTAAACGTACTTCCACGTATTTGAGCTATAATATCTACAAAAAAAGGTAAGGTCGCGGGCAGTGGTAGCCCCCATTCAAGCAGGTCGATTTCATGAAAATTTGGATCCGCTTTCTTTAGGAAACTTTACTGGACATTGCCGGTCGGCTTAGACTGGAGAAGGGCCAGTGAACAACAAACTTACAAAACTAGTATTTCAAATTGCTTAAGATTTAAAATTAAAGGAATTTTTTCGAAGTATAAGCACAGGGTGTCGGGTAAAAGATTTGTATTTTCAAACTGATATAAAAAATGTAAGAACTGACACTAAGTTTTATTAGGAGCAATAAACGATGGAATGGAAATACGGATTTTATTTTTTAAAGAGTGTGTCATCCAAATATTTTCCGTCGAGTTGAACACACTGTTCAAAACGGAGCCTTGAGTTCTGCACCAAATGCTGCAGTAAACTTGGGCTAATCGAGATGATTTCTCGACGAAAATTTTCCTTTAAATCCACAAGATAATGGGGATTGTCATTATAAGCCCCATAAAAAAATTCATAGTTTGATGGGCGACCTCGGTGATCATTGCTCTTTAAAAAATGTCTCAACGCGCAATGCGACATCATAACTGACAAATCCGCACAATCGATAATTCCAAAAGCGTCACTTTCCCTACGCACCGTTTACAATACTTTGAAATAATTATATTGAAAAAAAAAAAATTTGCAACCAGACACCCTGTGTTATAGTAAAATTTTAGGCCGTCCGTCATGTTGCTACAAAAATTTTTTTAATTTTTAATAATTTTGTCAGAGGCCCCCTCTATCTTAGCCAATTTAGCAATGTCCAGCTGTCCGTCTCCGGAATCAACCATTCAAAGGCCTATTGAGTCGTATAGCCCCGCTATTGATACCAGGTTATTATAAATATTTCTAATAAAACTGTTTCTAAAAAACCGACTGAAAAATCAGCAGAAACCTGCCATAACCCACAGTTTTTAAAACAAATTTAAGGTAATTTTTTTAAATATCTCAGTAATGATGAGAGATAGAGACTGGGGCGTTTGCACAGACTAAAAAATTTTAAAAAGGTTGCCCAAGGAACTCACTTATTCCAATTTTTGAGATTTTTTTATATACGCCAAGATAACTTAGACATAATGAGATGTATGTATGTAAATATTTAAACTTCTTTAAACTCTAACCGTCCAACTTCCCTTGTAAAAGAAAAACTGAAATAAAACTATTTTAGTCATTTTTAACATGATAAATTGAAAAGGATTAACATTCTTTACATATGTACATGAGTACATACATACATATGTACTTTTGTAAGTATGTAAACACAAATTGGTAAACTTAAGAAAGTTTAAATATTTCATTTAATTTTCAACGCCATTTTATTTCTATACAACTTCAGCAGCAAACAAGGCTGGCATAAACACAGATTTACGTACATGAAGTCAAGACATAAGTAATTTTTGTGCTTATACATACATACATAAGAACGTATGTACATACACAAATACATATCTACATGATTTTGACAATTTTAAATTATCATTAAGTATATCTCATACACATGTAAAAGATAATTTTCTTTTTCGTTATTTTTTATGAGTACGTATTGTTTGCTATAATTTTTTCAACATATGAAAAATCTTGAGTTGCTATAAACTACACAAATTCGTATGAACCAGAATTTAACTTAACAACCCAGTTGGTCAAATTGTCGTCAACAATATTATATGACTAATTTGAATAAATTCATTCTTTGTGGTACATTTAAGAAAGTTTGACCCCAATTAAAAGCTTGACGTCCCCAATAAAATATTTATTTCTTTGTAAAACAATAAAGCCATAAATATTAAAAATTTAAGAATAAATATGTATAACCAAAAATTCTAATAAAATATTTTAACTAAAATTGTATAAAAAGTTAGTAAACTTTTTTTGCGTAGTTTTATATTGATGGGTGTGACCAATTCGTTTATTTATTTTTGAGTATAATTCAAACATGTCAAATTTGTGAAGCTATAGTTCTTTAAAACGTTATGTTTTTGAACGTTTAACTAGAGGTAAACAATGAAATAAGATTATTTCTGCTAAAAATGATCATAAACAAAATTTCTAACTTTAAATTTTATTCCTATAGATTTTTGATTTTAAAGCCGGGAAGATTATTCAATGTAAGTAAATCATTTTAAGTTTTCATTCATTTAAATTATCAATTTATTTTTACCAAATAATTTTTATTTTGAAATTTTTACTACTTTGTAAATCCATAATTATTTTTGAAAAAAAAAAATTTTTTTTTTAAAAGTTTTATGTGGAATTGCCTTTTTGCGATTTTATCGGAGTTTCATTATTTTATATCATGCGCAAGATATTCTTGTTGGCGACGATATGGCAACATTACTTTTAATGTGTGGTTCTCTACATTAAGGTTAAAGATTTTAAACAAAATGACCGAACATTGTTGCTATTATGATATACTTCCGTGACTTTGGGGACATTTGTTCGAAAATGTCATTGGACTTCAGCAGTTTTGGTGACCACGAGACCGATTTAAAACCATCTATGACATTTGGTCAACTGGGAATATCTGTGGTACTCGCGTGCTGGTATGTTAGTCCGTTTGTATGTGTACACACAAAAAATAAATCAAATAATCTTTACTTAAATCAAGCCGTAGCAGTAACAAAAGTACGGTGAGTACCGATTTTTCTTAAAACAAGTACGACATTTCTTAAACCATGTACGATTTATTTAGTAGGAATTTCGTATTTTAAGCCATAATATGGTTTAAAACCGTACTGGATGTATTTAAAAAAAATTAATTTAAGCGTAAAAATATTGTTTCAAAAATTTAAAGTAATTTTTGGATTTACGAAGCTTTAATAAAGAAAAAGAGTTTTATATTAAATTTTTATTTTAAATGTGTTTTATATTAAGTATTTGTATAATTTTTTTGTTATTGCCTTAGCTAGGATTTTAACCTGAGACTCCCCGAACTTTAACCCCAGCGCGCTGCCACCCAGACCACTGACAAGGGTTGATTTAAGAAAACCTAAGTACGGATCGTACGTTAAAATTTCAGGAAAAATAAAATTGTTGATTTCAAAACGTGGTTTTTCTTTCAGTGTAGCATTCCAGATTACTTTGTATATCATTTTATAAAATTTGTAGTAATTTTACTGCCTCCTTAGTAAAACATGTCTACTCTTAGTGACTGTAAGTCAATGTCAGCCAAGTTTGCTGATAGGGCCGAACACTAATCGGGTTTTACATGTTAACAACACGAGTGCCAACAAAAAACCTAACAAAGAAGGCAAAACACAAAAAATAACAACAAAAATACAGGCTGATATTGAATAGGCTTTTTAGATAATAAAAACAGTGAAAAAGCACCAATACATTCTCACAAATCATCTTCTTTCGCTGGGCAACACTGGCTGTAAGCATATCTTAATTCATACAGAAACTTACATATAAACATATGTGTGTATGGATGTGTGCAATTTAAAAATGACAATCGCCATACTTAAAGCGGATATACTCAATTAGAGTAGATGAAAGAAAATGAAAAAAAATAAGACAGAATCTTCTGTGGTAATTTATATCTTAAAAACTGCGCACATATTACTATTAATAAATAAAGCAGCAAAAACATTTTAAGCGTAATTTTTTTGTGTAAAGCACTCTCTGCTACTATTTAGGTATAGTAGGGGAGAAAAAAAATTATCCAGCAATTTTTTTTAAATTACTTTAAATCCAATTACAAGATTTTGTTTATAAGAAACATCGTAAAAATAAATTAAAATGTGTTACGCGCTACCGGACTTTTTACTTTTAAGGGGCGCAAAATGAACCCAAGACGTTTCCGAGGTAAGATATATGAGACGCTTCACCCTTCGCATGCTAAATCCAACACGTTAACAGTTTTATTGTGATTATAAAAACAAACGATTTTAATACCAGAGAATAAAGCATGCTTTAGTCTTATGCCTCACGGTCTCTATAAAATTGGTGATGCCCTGAGAAAATCAATTGCTATCGTAAATAACATTATGTATTTTAAGTATTAATTATGAATCTGCTTTTATAATACCACAATGTCGAGCACCAGCAAAAGTCACTGCTTTGCCAAACGTTTTACTAATATATCCCTCTAAGTTAAAGTGTAAATTGTTTGCATAATTCTTTCACACACTGTACTCCTCTTAGTCAAAGTTAAAATTGTTTGCATACTTCTTTCACACACTGTAACCTTGTGTAGGTAAATATGTATTATTAGCTTTAGTTATTGCATTTAATTCAATTTAAATTTCTTTTAAGTGAAGTGACTTTTATGAAATAAATAAACAAATTATTCACATTCAAAATGTCTAAATATGTTTTCAGATTAATGGTTGTATAAATACGAGTATAAGTATGTTTGTGTATGTAATTTTGAAGATTAAAGTCACTGAATTAATTTATTTGATCATATACATAATTTCAAAGATTTCTTCTCTTTATATTTTTAACATCAACATAAATATTTAAAGCTAAACTTAAGATAATTTGCTCTAATTAGACACGAGTCTAGTACAATGTTTGACAACAACATTTACTTTATTATTATCAACAACAACATCATCTCATTAATGGGCAAAATTGGAAAAATTGTCATATTTTCTAAAGTTAAATTTTAAGTTTTATGGTTTTTTTGTTCAAAGATAAAAACAACAAGTCATCTAAATACGTTCATACTTACTAACTTATTACAGATTTAAACTCAACTGCTCTGATTTAATTTGTCAAATATTTATATTATCTTTTCTCTTACTTATTCTATCACATTCCTGAATTGCTGCAGTGTTTAGTTGTCGTGGCCATTGTGCTTAAGAGTTGCCGAAAACAAGATTTTTTTATCGAATATTGCTTCAATTTTTAAATACAAATTTGCTTTCAGTAAGGTTAGGTTAGGTTCAACTAGTTGGTTGAACCCACATAGACCCTTTAGGTCCTTGGTGTAACCAGACAAAAAGAAACGAGAAAAAAAAGTTTAACTAATTCGATGTGATGAAATCCAGAATGCTCTCTGGGTATACGGCAGCAATCTCGCCTTGCCAATCTCAGATGTTTCCTACAGGTTTTGCAAAAATGAGATCGTAGACAGCTTGCTCTGGAGCGCAACATAGTAACGCAGAATATACTTAACATTTCCGTTAGCCTCAAGTACACTAGGAAACATACAATCATCGCTAGCTAGTCACCTTGATATTAAAACATGAGCCGCTATCCAACATTGATATATTATTGTCACCACTAAGGGTCTGCAACTGATTGTTCGTAAAGTATAAGAAAAATTCTTATGCTATGGATCAAAAGATTTTCACAAATTTTCCTATTATAGAGCTGAAGTATAGGATGAATATCCATTCCTTTTTCTATAGAAAAATTCACCCATTGCCTCGCCAGCTCGTCTGTCTATGACACGCCTAAGCATATGACAAACAGGTGGGATTACGGATACGGTCTTAGTCGCCGCCTGACTCTAAATAAATAAGTTCACGTGAGATTTCCTCGTTTGTGAGGGCAAGTCAAGATCATCGACCAAATTTTCCTCTTCGCTACACTGTATAGAGATTAGTTGCTTTCAAATTAAAGATTGCACCCAGCGACTCAACTGAGGTGCTGCATTGAGAGCCAGTTAACCACAGTCCAGCAGGTCCTTGCCCCTTTTCTAGGCGCCTGTGGTTAACTTGATTTTCTAGGTATTGCAGTGTGGAATTAATTTAAGGATTTGGCATAAGACCACGTATCCTGCCTACGATTTTCTTGCATTGGTCATCTCCTTGACTCTTTTATTCACATTAAACCTGCTAAATAGCTATTTTATCAGTATCACTTCTAGTTGCTTTGCTTCATCTTCTCAAAGTCTAGACTTAGCCGATTGTGCTAAAATAATTTCCGGTGACAATAGCTTTTAGATCGTTCGGTTACATAGTTATTGCAGCGGCTTTTCCTTTTCTAGTGAGAAGATTGTTGAAAACGAGATATTTAGTTTATAACCAATTGGATAGTTTTCGTTTATGTCACACTTTCATTAATTGCTTTTCTGGCCACATTGTTGAAATCCCTTGCAATATTAAGGAAAGCTTCTGTTACGAATTAACAACACCGAAGGGTTTTCTCAATCTTCAAGATGGCTGAGTGAGGTGTCGTCTTTACCGGAAGTCATCTCGACGTACTGGTTATCGGAAAGCCTTTTCATTGGTTTTATTCTTAATGTCCCTGCCACAGCCTGCCAGATGAGTGGAAAAAGACTGAGATCTTTTGGGCATTAATGATTGTTCTTTTATGACTTCAGTGGAAATACAACCCTTAATGCCCTTTAGAATTCAAGCACATAGTTTCGCCTGTGGATTTATTTTAAGATCTAAACAGCTCGCCCTTTCTCATGCTAAAGTACCATCGGAAAGGTTCTGTGCAGCCCGTCTTACTTATATCGTTCAGTTAGTTCTTCAATAAACTCTCTTCTGGAAAACAATGTGGCAAACCCCATTCTACAACGTTTCGCGGAACATTTCTGGAAAATAATTATAGTTTTTAAGTAATTTTTTCTAATTAAAACAAATTTTGGAAACTTATTTAATAAAATATTCGATAATTTTTTCTACTTGTAGAAAACATTTTCCTCATTGGCAACCCAAATTTGTTTGTGCCAAGTTGTTGGTGATGGCTTGCAAGTCAATGTCAGTTGTTTTAAGAATGTAATCTTTCAAAAACTTAAAATGCAAAATGAATGAGTAAAGTTAAATAAACTAAAAGTAAAATAAGCCAGAAAAGACAAATAGAAGAAGAAGTACAATAAAAAATTAGAACTTTGTCTGTGATGTAAAGGAAAACCGATGTTGACACAACTCAACCACTGAAATAACTTAATACTTACAAACATATTTACAAATTTTGTAAGACTTTTTCTAATATTTTTTTGTTAAATACTTTTGAAACTAGCCACACTTGGTCATTAGAGTCACAGTTGGCTAAGCCAGTTAGATGTCATACTGCAGGACAGATTGCAATTATCCAAAGAAGGACAATGAAGATTTCTTTTAATTTCTTTTTATTTAAATTTATTTTCTTTGGAAGCTTTTTGTGCACATATTTTTTCTTTTGAAATATACAATTTGCATTTTGAATTTTTAAACTTTCTGACTAAGGCCAAGATTGGAATAATGAAGAGGTCCTAAAAACATCTACACACAAACACCCATATGCAGCTTCAGAGAGCAAACTGATTTAAAATGAACGCAAGAGAGTTTTGTTGTTGACACTGTTAGTGTGTCTGTTCGCTGTGTAAGTTGCATTTGTTTTTGGTAATGAGGACAAAGTTTTCCTGCTCAGAGTTTATATTTTATTAAGTTTGTCCATCCATTAACGCCTTTGCAAAATAGTTGACTTAAAGTTTCGATAGTTTTAAGTTTATGCATTTTCGCACTTAAAGGAATAACTTTAGCTTCAAGAATAAGAATATATACGCGTTGAGGTTAACTTTTCAGAATATTTATATTCTTAAGAAGGACTACTTGCATATTTAGGCAGGGAATATTTAGGAGTAAGCAACATGAAAGAAAAGGGTTTTGTTAAAGTATTTCACATAAACTAATATTCCAAAATAAAATTTAGGGGAGTAAAGTACGGCCTTAGTTCATTCCATATCACAAAGGTGTGGACGTTTGTTTGAAGAAAATTTAAAAGAAACTGAAATTTACAAATTTCATATCCTTACTTCCGATAGAAGGCAATGAGCAACCAGCCTAAGCGGACAGACTTTGTTTAGGGAAAGCTTAAATGAGAAGAAAGGTGAGCAACTTTTGGGTCCAAACTATTAAAGTGCTATTCCAAAGGTAGACAAGGTTGAGCTGGTTGATTTTGACCCCATAGACCCTTTTGGTCCTTAAGAGTTGCCAGACAAAAAGAAACAAGAAAAAGTTAACTAATACGATATAATGAAATCCAGAATGCTCAACACCCTCTCGGCAAATATGTAGTTTTGCCAGCACTAGATATTTCCTCAAGCTTTTGCAATAAATTACAGCCTAGACAGCTTCTTCTGTAGTGAACGAGCACTGAACAATGACACAGCCCGGTACATCATAGAACCTAAACTGCTGTACAAAACTGACCTGTTGCCATTCCTACTATACATATATATAATGGCTTCTTCACGAAGACAAAAAACCTAGTAGCTCCCGAGTTATGTAAAGATTGAAAACTCCACATAAAGTGGCATCTATCTAGATCTCCACTACTCTGATCCTCACAGCAGAGTCCATTGGCCTTTTTAAGAAGTCAAGCCCGAACCTCCATTCCTCTTTCAAAGATAAATCTGTCCTTTGCTTAGCCAGATCGTCTAAAATCTCATTTTATGAAGCCCTCCTGAAGCCAGTAGATGAGCACAAATGAGGACCAGGTGAGATTTGTGAACATGGCATAGATCGCTGTCTGACTATCACCTGAGAATTCCCAGTTTCGGGGCACAAAACAAGAACAACGGGCTATTTGGTTGGTCGACAGAAGACGGTAGCTTGGGCAACGGCAACCCTCTCCCCTTTATATTGGACCTATTCGCAAAGTTACTATAGGTCTTGTAGTCAGCGGGAAGTTCCCCTAGGAATCAGTCCAGAAAACCATATAGACACTGCTTAGCGCATTCAATATTTTGCCATGACCGTACAGCCCTGAGTTATTTGTTCCATTGATATGAATTTAGATGCGAACCTCTTTGCAACATCCTCTGCAATCAGATTAGTTGATTTCAAATTCAAGATTACGCTTTGCAGTACCATAAGGTTGCTTTACGGGCAGTTAACTTGCTTTTCCAGTGCGGTTCACCACAAGACTATCCCGTAAAGTAGATAGGCTTAGCCACTGCTGTGTACGTCCTAAGTGAAAGATTTGGTGTAAAATTCCATTGTATTTCCAGCATCTTTTCTTTGGTGTCTAGAAGGACAATTTGAGGGAAAGGACTGGTTCCTTGCTAGATAAAAGGTTTCCTTTCAACTGGGAAACAATTCGTACTATCAAAATGGCCTTTTATGGCTTAGTAGCGATAGTTTTAGATTGCTGAAGGGGTGCTTTACCGGGTACCCACCAATTTCTGATTGGGAACACCGGCACAAGACAATTAGGATTTTGTGGCATAAATGATAAATGTTCAGAGCAAGTGCTAGTTGAATGATCAGCACTGACTTCAACTGGACTGAAAAAAGTTCTTGTAGGCGGCGCCACTGTAGACATTAACGAACAATAAAAACAGCTTAGTCACATGATTCTTTAGCAATAAATTTTTTTCGGAATCCAATTTAATAACGTCTTCATTACTATTAATTTCTTTGTATTTTATGTACCCCAGTTTCTTATTGGGTTATTTTCAAAGTTGTTTTTAATTGAAACTTCTTAATTAGTTGCTGCAGATGCCAGAGTCTTTTATTTGAATTTTAAATCAGTTACAACATCTAATCCATTTCAATTTTTTTTCCTTTTTAGTTTTGTAGGTGAAACATTTTTCAATTGCCAGCAATTGGAGATAATTTTTACAAATTAAATTCATGCCATTACAAAATAATGCTGATGATGCATTTCCTTTCAAAAGCGTGTGATACGTAGAGATTTCTTTATTGGCCAGTCACACACACACACACGTACGCATTTGCCATTTCCTTTAGCTCCTACAGTCTTAATTGGATGACTGACATTTCATTACGTTTGCGATTTTTCTATTAAACTTTTCTTTTCTTCTTCTTTTTTTGTAATTTTTGCATTCCATTTTCTTGCTGTTTTAAGATTTTAAGCAAACAAAGAGATTTTTTTCGGTTGCTAAAATAGATCTATTAAGAGGGACAGATGGACGGACAATATCTTTGAAATATGTAAGTATGAACATATGTTTGTATTTTTATATTAACAATTTGATTCATTATATGGTTTGCGAGACCAAAAGCAATGTGGCAAGGAATTATATTTAATTCTTCTTATTAAATTCTTACGTGCTTGTAGCTGTTGTAACTGCAGACAAATTCTTTAAATCATCAAATCCCCTCCCACACAAACTGATTTAGATGACACGGTTCGACATTACAATTTCAGTTGATTTTTTTTTCTGCTGCTTTAGCTTTTTTCGTTTTTTTTCTTTCTTGTTTCTCATATTGTTCTCAAGCAATTGTGAATTGTGGCGACAATTCCAATAAATGTTTTTAATATAAATACAAATGTACTTGCTTCCTCTTGTCTTCCCCCCCTCAATGTTTTACTATTCAAGGCTATTCAATGTATTTTTAGGAGCATTTGAGATTCTTTTGTTTGTTTAAACTTTCAATTGGTTGGCTTATTGCTCAAACAGTTTTCAAAAATACTCATTGTCATTATATAATAACGAAAGAAATTGAAACTATCGCTGTGGTCAGCATGTTCTTTCTATTCTTTATTACATTTAGACGTTCAATAGGTGGGATCTATTACATGATGTTGCACATTACACTCATCGATTACAAATGTGATGTAAAGATTTGGTTGTGTGTGTCTATTCTTTAAACCTTTAATCCCGATAATAAATTATAGCCTTAACATTTAAATGCTTTTTTTTATGGGGTTTCAATTGATTGGCCTTTTTCTGTCACAGAGAGTAATTTAAAGTAAAAGTACAAGAGCCATTCAAAGGGTCTCTAAAATATGTTTAGTTTTTTTTATAACCGAAAATATGTAAAATAATCTTTTTTGCTCCATATTTATGTTGGATTTCTAAATTTATTAATTGTTTATTCTGAAAGAAAATGTTTGATAAACCTCTAATAAATTTAAGGATTATCTGAGTTTGAATTAAAACAAGTTTTTAGATTTGCTTTCTACTAAATCTAGTCGTACCTTAAACGTGATTAATTCGGCTTTTTAGTTTTGTTTTTAATATCTTAGATATTAATTTTAAAACTAAAAAAAATATTAAAAATTGTTATGGTAGGTAGTAGACAGAAAAGTCTATAAAATAATAATCAACTCTTCAAATCCGTAGTAAGTAAGAATATAAAACCAATATCCTTACTCAAATAGTTTAGTATAAAAAATTGACAAATCGCCTACAATATGACTGAAATTCCTAAACTCATATATGTTGATGTTTTAACTTATTTATTCTAATTTTGAAACTTAACATATTACACAGTTAAAGCATGCCTTTAGGCGTATATATTTCAAATAACTATACTTGTTGCACTTAAATAAAAACACACACAAAAAACTAGAGTATGTCCTAAGGCGCCCAAAATTTTTTTCTTAATTAAAGCCGACTGCCTAACAGACATATAGTCCTTTTTGGAATGACAGAAACTTTTATATACATTTTTTTAAATTTAAAAGTTTTTCAAGGTGAGATGGCAATAACTCTTTTTAAGTCTAAATTGAGGACTAGATATTGATTAAAATTTAAGTCACCAACTTTAATGATATCGATCGAATCAGAATCACTTCCCGGCTAGCCTAAAGTATGTTCGCCTGCCTCGGTGTTTAATTATCCTTTATATAGCCACCATAAATATTTTCTCACGGAAAAAGCATTTTGAGTTTGAACTGAATCTTAATGTGGTCGCCTGTAAGGCTTCTACCAGAACCTATATTTTATAGAATAATTTGCAAAAAAACTTTTTCATAAGAAAATAACATATTCACCAGTATTTTCAAATTGCTATGGCTCTACCAAGCTTGTTGAAGATAAGTTCATTATTGATCCTTTTATAGTGCATCCTTTCCCGGAAACCATGTTTACTCTAATACATGCCTTTCGAATGTCGGCACAGTAGCCAAATCTTGCTCGAAAAATTTTCGCTTAAAGAGAGTAATTATTATACAGAATTCCCCGACAGCCCGCATTGGTTCCACATAAGCACTACAACTGAAAACACCCTTAACCAGCTGCATTTCTTTGCAGGTGCTTGATTTTTTCAATAAAAAATGAAACAAATGATAGTGTAGGGTATAATATGCTCGGACTTTACAGGCTGTAGATTTTTAATTGTTTATATGTATATAATCGAACCCACGTGAAATGACCCAAATTGGGGAAAATCGATTTTTTCTTTATTAAAAAAATTTATGAATTAAGGTCTAGAAAAAAACAAAAATGTTAAAAAAATATATAAATTGATTTATTTTTTATTTGAATTTAGTTCGCAAGAGCTTAAAATTATCACAAACTGAGTAATCAGCTTTTTTACGCTTTAATGGAAATGGCACTCCCGTAACGTTTTAGAAAAGGCTTCCATAAGCAAAAATTGCTTTTTGTAGAAATAAAGAATCCAATACAATTAAAAACCTTTTAAACTACAGTTAAAAACCAAAAAAATTAAACTCGCTTTCAAGAATATTTTACACAGCTCGATCTTAAAGTCAAAATTATTTTTAATTTCAATTTGCTGGGTCACACCCGTCACAGTCTTCCAGCGATTATTGCGACTAGAAATTATACTCTTGCAGTGTTGCTTAAAAGCCATCTTTGGAAATCTTGGACTTTTTTCAAACAAAAATTTTTAATTGTTTGAGCTATAAGCCAAACTGTGATCAAAATTGTCACACCCGTCCCAATGGAATTGCCCATATAAACTTCACGTTCAGAAATTGACCAACTTAAATCTTTATAAAAAACTTAAAAATTTTGCTTTGCTAAATTTAAGGAACAACTTTATTTAAACTTTAACTAAAAGCTTAATAAATTGTCTCTTAATAAATAATTGTCCAAAAATATCTTTATTTATTTATTTTACCCTAAAATGAAAATCTTAGTCGTTAATGCATATAAATTCATTGCCCAATGCTTTCTAATGGGGAGTTTGTGCTTCCATTTATTGGTGTTTCTACAAAGCAACAGGTTGTACTGGGCCGATACAACAACTTTCTTTGCAATATATTAACACACTATAAGTTTTCACTGCATTCGAATATTTTGAAAAATATAAATCACAAACCGTTATATGTTTTGAAATTAAAGAAAACAAAAAATCAAAGCCAAAGCACATCCAACCCAACTCCTATTTTACTCAAAATTTATAAAGTGGTTATTTTTGACATCTTCTTTAACATAATGAAGTTGGTTTGCATTTGATTAAAATCGTGATTTCAATACTCTTAGTAAAATCTATGGATCTGTTTCTTCTGCTTCTTTTTTTTCGTTTTCTTGTTCAACAATTACTAAAAGGCGTAAATTTTAAATATTATGGCCCAAAGTAAGCTGAAAATTTATGTAGATCTCGATCGCTTCATTAAAAATGCAAGTATGTGTGTTTGAATGCATAGATTTATAACTTTATTTATCGCTTCGCTTCAGCTTTAGATTATTTAACAAAAAAAAAAAAATTAAAAACATAAACTAACAGTATCCCAAAACAATATTGATAAACATCAAAAAGAAAAAAAAAAAAATAAGAACAACAACAATGGGTAAATAGCCTAAAAGATATAAAAGGAATGAGCGAACGAATTAACGATAATATATATTATAAAAAAGTGTTATCGAAACGACATGGGCCAACCAGTCAATCGCATATTTTATAAATATTGATATGGGGTATTCTTTTTTCTTCTTCTTCTTTTCATTTTGTGACACCTTTAATTTGTACTTTATGCTGCTTAAATTATTTTTTTTTGTTTTGTTTTTCTTTAATATTTATGTTTTAATTATGATAAAAATTAAAAAACAAATAGAAAAGAAACATCCACACTTTTACTTCTTAAAAAATCTAATTTAAAATAGCTTGAGTTTGCAGCAAGTTTGTTGTTTACATTTGAAATTTAAATAAAATAATATTTAAAAAGAAAAACAAAAATTTAATTTAAATATATGACAATATGCATTAATATTTATTTGAACATTTAAACTTTTAATTTAAAAGTGTGTCTCGCAAATGTTGTCTTTCAAAGATATTAAAATAATTACTGTTTAGACCTTTTTATGTCCACCAATGGCGTAACTACAAATTTTTCCTAGGGGGGGGGGGGGGGGGGGCAGAAAATTTAAGTGCATGAACCAAACAATTTTTTCTAGAAAAATTTTTAAATTTTGGTGGGGCGGGGGTGGGTTACATAATATCTTGGGAGGCAATGCCCACCACAGAATGACCTTCCCACGCCAGTGATCTTCCCCAGTCATTTGTTTTTAAGCAATTTCTTTTTCCACTTCACCTTTCTCTAATAAACGGAAGGCTTATTAAATATAATTTACTTTCATAAATATTGAATATTTAATTTGGAGTTTTTATTGCATAATTTAAGCAAAAAATATATTTTGATTTTTAAAAAAAGTTTATTTTTAGTTACAACTGCAAAGTATGGAATATATGTAAATAATTAATGCTTTTAAAAAATTTCAATATTTGTAGTTTGTAAAGATTTTTTAATTGATTTTTAATGAAACTATTTACATTAAACCGTTACAAATAAAATTAAAAAAAGTATAAACAGCGAGTTTTTTGAAGAAAGTCTAAAAAATGTTTTTTTAAAACAATTTACAAAGGTTATTCAGGAATTGATCCCAATTTCCCTTGTCCATCTATAGGGTTGGTTGTAGGTTAAGTTTGTCTATAATACATTTAGTAATACCCAATGGTTATTCAAAGTAAAAGGGAAAAAGAAAATCAAAACGGCTTATGACAACGAATGGTTTGTTGGGTTCTTAAAAAAACTCTTAAATGTTTCAGCTTGTTTATAGTAATTCTCAATAAGTTTATTGAGGTTATTATATAAAGGCAGAAAATATTCATGAGGTTTTTTTTAAAATCTGGTTGAAGTCTACTGATGATTTGGTGTAAGAACCAATGAAATGCATATAGACAAACTTAACCTACAAGAAACCCTATAGGTTAAATATGTTTTTAAATATACCCCAATGCAGTTATATGTATTTTCTGGGAGTAGGATTCATATGAATTCCATAGAAAATTATGGACTGATCACAATAATATTTACTTTATCAAATGGTGGAATAAGATCGTAAACATATTGTCAATTCCACATAAGATAACCCAAAAGAGCCAAAAATTGCTTCTTTCTTTAAACAAATTAATGATTCATTTATTTCTAAAAGACAATGAAGATGAACAAAATATAAATCAATTATTTCATATTTTTTTTACATTTACTTCGCAAGAATTTAAACCATGAGCTGTTTGCCGACATCGCTATAGTAACGCGTATCGTTTGCCAGGTTATGCTGTGGGAATGATGGAAGATGCTTCAGCGAGGAAGTCGTTTGAATGCAAACCTGGTGACTAATCACACAGAAAAGGAAGACCGAAACTCAAGTGGAAGAATCAAGTGGAGAAGGCATTTCGAAACTTGGTGTCAGAGATTGGAGAAGATGTGCAAAAGATCAATGCGCGTGAAAATGGATTCTTAGTCCGGCTAAAGTAACAAACGCTCTTTAATATCCATCTAAAGATTCATTTATACGTAACTTAACCATACCACAGTAAACAGCAGTTCAAACCAAACTTATGGGCAACACTGTATTTGATTGTAGATGACTTACCAATACGCCATAACCATAACCTTAGAAACCAATTGAGTTTTAGTTCTTATGGCAACGGTTATGGTTATGGCGTAATGGTTAGTCACATATTATTGAACTTTAAGTAAGTACATACTGAATAGTCTCCTCTTTTTTTAACGTTTCGATGAAAATGTCACACCCGTCGCATTTTCTAAAAGGCTTTCCTTACATATTATAAATAGTTTTTTTGTAGAAATAAAGTATTAAATACGATTAAAAAACACCCTTAACTAACATATAATTAAAAAAGTTAAGCCTGTTCTCAGGCAAATTTCACACAACCACATCTCAAAGCGAAATTTTTTAAAATTAAAATTTTTAAAGTCACACCCGTCCTAGTTTTCAAGTGGTCGTCTGTTTTCTAAGTCATAGACGTTTATTAAATAAAATTTTTGAATTGTTTGAGTTTTAAGAAGAGATTTAAAGAAAATGGTCACATCCGTCACAATAGAATTGCCCATACGCAAAGTTTTGTAAAAATTGGTATAATATTTAAGGCAGTTTGGGTGTGAATAATGTGAAAACCTACCCGATCCAAGTTTTATTAAAATATTTTTAAAATGGGACCTGTACTTCAATTGCCAGAATATCTATATGAGATGGTCATTCCCTAATATACTCAGCATGTGATTTTGACTCAATTGGTATAATTAAATTCCGGTCTCCGACTATTATTTTTGAAAATTACAAAACCATTTGCCCCTACCAACAATTTTACCACCTACACCCGACCAAAAATGGATTAAAAACTTCATGCAAGAGCTGATGCTCCAAAAAGGTGCTTAACCGCGTGCAGCAACTAAATAAGCAATTCATCAAGGACGTTTAGGTATTGCACCAGATATAACAGGGAAATTGTTTTCTTTTGCTGAATATTTCGAACGTGGAATGAACTTCCCAGAGTTCTGTCATCTACCAAATTAACTAAGTAGTATGCGAAGGCGAAAAAAGGTTTTCTAATGCGCTTATAAGCTTGTGTTTTGATAGTTTTATTTAAACTCTTCAAAATGCCAATAAATTGTAGACAAATCACATTCAAAGACATTAATAAACTTTTTAAATAAAATCGCATTTTATTTTATCTTTCTAATTTTTTTTGAATCCTAAAACATGTGTTTATGTAATCGCTAACAAAAATCCTTAACATAAAAACTAATTCAATTCAACCAATCAAGTACAGCCTTAAATAATGAACATAAAATGGGCGCTAAAAATATACAGACATATGAGTTTGATTGAAAGTGTATGTTCAAGTATTTATGGTTATTTAAGTTGAAAAATATGGCGTTCTTTTAAGAAGTATAAAGATACATTTACCTCAGCCAACAAACAAAATAACAACAACAAACAAAATATATTCGCGATGAAACGTTAAAAGCATACAAACACAAACAACTACTTGCTTAGTAACAGCAAAATCATACGTTTATCGTAGCACTTCCATGTTTCCACAACAACCTCGTTAGACACAAACATTTGGTTGGGGCTTATGTGGACATACCTACTGCTCGCCAGCAGTAATGGTGGAAAAATTGACGGGATTTGCAAATAAAAAAGGGCTTGTAAGAAACTAGATCAGCAAGAATTTCAAATAGAGTTTTGTTGGGCTTAAGAGTTTTAACTACAACTGCAGGGTTTGAAGTTTGTTAAGCAAAATTAACCTTTTTTTGTGCAAAGAAAAATAGGTGCGTCAAAACTACAAATAATTGGTTGATAACAATTAACTATATTCTGTTACTTAGCTATGGATTTGCTTAACATTTTTCAAGAGAAACTATAGGTACTTCGCTGTCTAATTTTTGCTAGCTTTACATGGAGTAAACTGATTGAAAAATGGAACTTCTCTCTTGTTTGTTTTGGGTTTCGTCTTATAATTTTCTTTCTTTTTGCACGTAATTGAAAAATTTATTTAATATTAAGATCAATCATCTGTACAGAAACTTATTATAAGAATATCGCCGAATACACTTGAATTGGAAGTGTGAGTTCTCCACTCTTCTAAGAGAGTCGGATTAGGCTAGAATATGATGGAACATGCAGATTTCAAAGATAGAAAATGAAAGAAAATAATTTTTATAGGGAGGTTGCTAAGTCAGGTTGTGATATATGAAGAAAACAAGCACATTATCTCCTTCGCCTGCACTCTGAAGCCTTCTGGGTATATTGTGTGGCCCTTAAAAGAAAGTATGAAGACAAGTGAAAGATGAAAGAAGTTCTAAGCCTTTAACAAATAAAAAGAATTAAAAAAAATAGTTCAAGGCCGAAAGAAAAAAGCAAGCCTATATTTTAGCCATCTTCTGACAATGATTTCTAGTTATCATCCACAAATTCGCTTGTGTCCACGTGAAACTTTTGTGTTTTTTGATAGATCCTATGGTTTTGTAATCTCGTGCAAGAACAAACCATACGCTCACATCCTACAACAATTATGATTTCCTTGATTACATTTTCTTACCTCAGCCTTAACTAAACAATGAACACAAAAGGTGTTCCTTAAGCTCAACCATTTCAGATTTATGAGTATCCTTGTGCTATAAAGCCCAAGATACCCTAAATGCACCCCTGCTACTTCGAAGATAAAAACAGCTCACATAGATTTTGTCAATAACAAATAATGGAAAGGAAAGAAGATTAGTTTAAAGTGAAAGTAAACTTTAACTAAAAGACAAGAGCCTACTACGAACATTTTAACCAAAATTCCGATATTGGTAGACCCGCCAATTATCAACTAGTCAATTAGGGTGCTGACTGCCTAGTAATTAGAAAATTAAGTTAGAGCTAAAGAGTCAAAGGGCTAATCTTAAACGAAAAGGCCCAAATAAGCTTTTTAGAAGACTGAAAGACGTCCCAAATATTTTACGTGACTGGGCTTAGCCTTAGGCCCTACCAAAACTGAAATTTGTCTTTTCACTAAGAAAATGAAACCCGTAAATTATTAGAAGCCTTGTGTCTTGAAAAGGATAATTGTGATGTCTGAGAGGTCTAGGTACCTGTCAGTAATCCTGGATCGAATAATAAACTGAAAGCACAATTTGGAAGAAAAGCAAATGAAGGCTAAACGATGATGGCCAATATAAAGAAGAGATATAGATTTAAACCAGGTCCTCAATTTAAAGATGAACTCTTGGCTATATGAAGCTTAATTAGGGTTTTACTAACCTACGCTTCGGTAGTAGGTGGTCATCAATGGACAGAAAGTGCAGGATTGGAATTCCTTAAAACAGTCCATCGTACATGTTGCCTCGAAAGAAGCAAAGCAAATAGGACCACTGACGACGAGAGAATTGGGGACTATTTTGCAAGGTTTTTCAATTCGAATACTCTACCAGGCGACACTTACCCCGTTGCTTGCATGCGTGTTGTGGGAATGATTTGAATGGGAGACACTATAGAGTAGTACGAAGAAAGTATGGTTTACCTCAAGGGAAGGTCAAGACTAACTGCAGTCCTAATACTTTCTTGACATTCTTACTTAGGCGGAGTCTTGTAAAAGATGTCCGAAGGAACGTGTTGTTATGCAGATGGTTCTTCCGGCCGAGGAAATAAAAAAGCGTGATACCTTTGTTAGAAACCTGGAAACCAAGATGTTCCTGCGCCTCGCGGATCCCAACCTTGGCCGAATTATTAGGAAATATTTGCCCTGGCTCAGGGCACACGCAGATCCAGCACATTTTTTGTGTCAAACTAACAGCGTGCGGTTAACATAAGGAAAGTCGATTTGAAGAAGTGGGGGGAAACTATCAACAGGGCACTGTGGAATGATGAAACAGTTGACAGAATGAATCCCCTGGGGCAAGCCAAAAGAGGGTAAAAGTGGGATATCCTGCAACTGAGGAAACCTGAATGGAGAAAGCACAATTTCATCAGCAGGAATTAAAGGAGTTGCTTGCAGGACCTTTCCAATGTCCCATGTGAAAAAACAACCGTTAAGGAAGTTTCTTTGCTGTATTGAAGTACCGGAAATTCCTCCCACCACTCATGCTATTTTTCCATTGCCATGAGCATACAACAAGACGTGTGTATGTCCTGCGGGACTTAGGGCTTTTATATAAGATCTTCTTCTTTCAACCTTCCCTTAACTTACCTAGAGAAAATTCCGGAAAAACAACTAATGGCAGGTTTGGTCTTAGGGGTATTCCTTTCCCCATCCATAGATTAGCACCTGCTTATCGAAGAAAAACTTATGTATTTTAAAACGTATTTAAAACAATTTGAAAACAGAAGCGGAAAAACAGAAGAAACAAAATATCATCCCCATTAAACGATACATTTTTTGTACTGGTTTTCATGTCTGTGATCTAATGCCGATCAAGTAATTTAAAACTTTAGTAATTTACATCATATGATATCTGCGGCTTTAGTCTTTATCTTATTTTTCATTACAGTTTTTACTTGTTGAAGGTTAAAATTTTAAAAATATAGATTGATGAGAGATTTTTTGTAATAAATTATTTTAAAAAATTTTCGGAGCAATTAAAAGATAATAAACGTTAATCATCAGCCAGCTACTGTTTTAACTGCGTAAATAAGAACTCTGAATTAAAGAACCCTCTTTAAAACTACAAATGTTGGTCCATATGCCTTTAGGAACTTACAAACACATTTGCAAAAAATTAGTATTAAAATCTAGGGTAGAGGTTGGTTAGTACAAGTCTTCGTTTGGCTGGTTGATGATTTGGTACATGGAGATGGAGATGAGTAATTTGAGAATATTTTTCCGGCTTGTTGTACCGAAACAGTCAGCAAATCTTTAAGTACACATGTACATACACACACACATAAACACATCCAAAGCAAAAGTAAAGATATACTAGTAATTGCAATGACGGAGAATTTTATAGGGCCAAGCATGGTTGTTGTTGTTGCTGTCTTATCGTTCTAGCTGTTTCTGATTACTTTTATTTGATATCAACGTAGTTTTTTTTTCTTTTGCTTATTTCCTTGCCTCAACTTCTCTGTATTTTAAAGCAAAAATCTGCGGTAGAAATAAGGGTCGTTGTGAAATTATGTATTTCTTGTAATCATAATTATTGTTGTTGTTGTTTTGCAATTAGAGCTGTGTGTTTTTTTTAATATTGAAGAAACCTTGCTGCGTATTTAGTTTTATTAAACAAAAAATAAATAAATTTGTGTACGTATGTATGTATGTACATATGTCTGTAAGTACATACATACATATATGATCTTGATAGGGAGTTCACAATGTAGTAGTATTTGGTTTTGTATGACTCTGCTTAAATATTTTTAGTTTGAATTTTTTTTTTAAATCGTAATTATTGCTTTCCTTCATCTTTTTCTCCCCATATCAACAAGAATCTTAGCAAGGATCGTGAGAAACCTGCAATATTTTAATAACACACAGCACAAAACTACCGTAATTGTGGTGCAGACAACAAAAAATTGCTAAAAAAGGATCTTTTTAAATTTTAAAGACTTTTTCTTTGAAAATTTGAAACCCAAGTGGGTGTAACTCGGATTTTATGTAAATTACAATTAAAGGCAGCAGCATATTTAAAAAAGGAGTTAAATTTAACAATTAATGCAAAGAATTTAACCTTTTTCCTTTTCGCTTCATTATATTTTCAATACAAAAACAACCACGAAGTGTTAAAACATAAAAAATGTATAAAAAGAAAGAGAACTTAAGACTTGCAGGAACAACAGGAAAACATTTTAGAATTTTTTAATACAAATAAAAATTCAAATAAAATTAATGTTAGCAAGGACAGTGCTTCTCAAATGTGGTAAATAACTTTCAGTGACGCGATGACCACTACAATACTATAGCAGATGTGATAAATTTAAAATATTTTGGTTTATTTTATAAACAATTTCTTTTAATATTGCGTTTTAGGTTATGTTTGGTAAAGCAAGCGGATGAGGAAAGAGAGTGAGTGAGTGGAGAAAGAAGTGAGGTGCAGCTCCCTTGGACGCGTTATCCCTTTGTGATATCTATGGAAGAAAGAGGAAGTATAGATTAGAGATGTCTGATAGTTGTGGGCAAAAGTCATCCCGTCACGATAATAATTAAGAATGGCAGATACAAAGGGGGAATGAAGGCCGCGAACAAAAAGCACTTTAATCTGTTGGTACCTGTGCCCCGTGTAGTGCTTAACAGCAATATATGATGGAACGGATCTCGATAAATTCCACCAAAGCCTTTGAAAGGCAGCCTTATTCTCCTGACGTGGTTGCCAAATCGACAGCAACAGTAATAGCGACATAATTGCTACTTAGCATTCGCCTGTCTTCATTAACTAAACATTTGTAACGTCTTGAATTCAGCCTCGGATTTGTTATCCTTGCAGTTTCGCGCAAAGCTTTATAAGACCATCTGGTCTTGGCAAGTTTGCTAGCGTTAGCTTACACGTGAAGTTTGTAGAGAGAGAGAGACAGAGATCCCAGTTTTGTATTCTTCTTCGCCAGTACTTTGAAAACTCATTATACGAGTTCTATGCCCCGCTTTGCCAACACTTCAGCTTACCGCAGACAGAATTCAGCGGGTCAGTCTGAATGAAAACAATACTTCTGCTTGTGCAATGAATATGCTACCTCCAACATCAGTCCTCCCATAAGACCCTTCAGGGTATACCATTAGGTCTATAGGTTTCAAAAAGTTAAATTCAGCTTCCCCTCCCTTTGAAATATTAGAAGAGAATTAAAAAATTTTGTTTTACAGAATTTGATGAAACTAGAAACAAGGCCCACAGTCCCAACAATGATTGTATGCCCCTAAGCTCTACGCATCAACCTGCCTAAAACTTGTCGTCTTACCGCAGTTTTCAGCACCAGCTTCCAGCCATGGAGTCTGACGAAAGCCAGTTTGGTAGTCCACAAGACCCTTTACTTACGAACCTTTTGCACCCCTTATTGGAATAACAACATCACGTGCCCTATTTTAATTATGTGGACGATTCAAAGGAAAGTCCACAACCCCGTAAAAAAGAATCGTTTTTATCACCATCTTATGTGCCCATTTTCCGTGGACTATGGAATGAGGTTTTACCAATGGCACGTTGCTCACATTATCAACATTTGTACCTTTATTGCTCTAGCTTCTGAGCTCATATTCCAGGACAATTTAAGTTTGGTATTCAGCGAATACGTGATGGTCCAAGTGTAAATGTAATTCGTTCGTGGGTGCAGAGTTTCCGCGCAATTGCATCGGCTACAAATGTCCTAGGGCAGAGCCCAGTCGATCTTCAAGGACTTCCAAAAACATTAAACTGGTTGAGAGCTGTTCACGTAACTTGCAATACGAAAAAGATCAGCCTGGGACTTCGAAAAGCGATTTTTCATGAAATTTTAAAAAACGATCTGAAGTTCCGTCCTTTTAAAATTCAAATCGTTCATGAACTGAAAGAAAGTAACTCAGATTTATGCAAACATTTTTGTGAAACGATATTGGAGCGTCTTTGCACTAAAAATCCAGTTTTTTGGAGCCACGAAGCCCATGTTTACTTAAATGGCCACGTCAACAAGCAAAACTGCCGCTACTGGCTTTTTTTTTAATTCTCGAGGCCAGGCGACGAATGTTAACTGTGAAAATTATTCCTCGTACTCTTCAAATAAGTGGTTTCAACCGGATGGTGCGACTGCACATACAGCCAGAGCTTCGATATATTTGAATTTCGAGAAAATTTCCTCTAAATACTTATCAGTCGCTTAAGGGGCATCGCATGGCCACCGAGGCCGCCCGATTTCACTCCCACGGATTTTTTTTTGAAGCTACCTTTAAAAAAGGGTTTATAATTATAATCCTCAATATCTTGTGGCTTTAGAGGAAAATATTAAATTACTGCAGCGTTTAACGCAGAACACAACGCTCCGTTTTGAACAGTATGTTTAACTCGGTGTACGAAATCTGGATAATATGCTCTCTTAGAAATGAAATTGCATTTCTGTTCTATCATTCAATGCTCTTAATAAAATTTAGTATCAATTATTACGGTTTTTATTTAAGTTTGAAGATAGAAATCTGTCACCAGACACCCTGTAGTGGAGTACTACGGATTATTTTGCTTTAAAATTCTTAATATCAGTAGATGAGAAAGTCAAATCTACATACAATCACAATAAATTTAAACATTTTGGATTTAAATTAAAGATGACCGAATAGTATGTTATCCTTATACAAACACCCTTACCCCACTTCCACTGACCAGTAGATATGCACAGTCACACACATATATGTATGTGGATTGATGTGTGTTTCGTTTGTTTGTTGGTTTGTTGGCTGGTTTTTAAATCTGTGCTGCATTCATATGCATGCCTGAAAGCACATTTTAACAAAAATCTAGTCTAATAATGTTCTCTCTAACATAAAGATTTTATATCAGGAATACATGTACATGCAGATGTGTGTTTGTCAGATCATGGTTCTGGCATTGCAAAAATAAAAATAAAAAATATGTAAATTAAAATTTTGTTTAAACTGATTTTAGTCCTTGTTATTTCTTTAATTAAAATTTTAAACTTTAAACATTTTATATCAAGAATAGAGAAGGGAACTGGTGTACATTGTTAAGCAAAATTTAGACGTTGTAGGGCTGCGAACAATAAAATAGGTGGAGAATTTTCTAACTAAAGCTTCCTTTTATAATAATGGATCTTTTTTGTAAAATCTTACTTCTTTAAAAAATTTTTTTATTAATTTATTTTTCTTCAAAGACATATCTGCCCAGCTGCAGGAAACGTTATTACGTTCAGCATACTTTCCTGAATTTTTTCAACTTATTAGGACGTACTCAAAGTACGAAGAAACTTATTGAACTATTTGTAAAAAAAATATATAAATAGAGTTGTTTAATATTTTTTTTATTTTAAATTGTTGAAAGAAAAGTTATAATTTTTAAAACAAACAATGCTGTCGAGATAGAGCTTCTTTGATTTGGCAGGAGAATTAGTTTATCCCTTTTCCAGAGATATTTTAATAAATAATTAAAATACTTTCCTAAATCTGAGTGCGTAAATTGGCAATTTTGGTAGTAATGAAATACATCACAGTAGTAGAAACTTTCATAGTCATGCTACTTTTAAATTCAAATGCAAAACTGTCCGTATGGTTACTACGTAAGTATATGTACATATATGTATGCATGCTAGTAAGACATGATTGTTCTTGATGCTGCATGATAATATTATGGTTTTTTTTTTTTTTGTTTTAATTCGATACACTAAAGTGAATACGAGTACGAGAAACTGTAAAATGTATATCTGTTCATACAAAGTTGAAGTTTTTGGGGGTCCTAAAGATCAAAACTTAAAAAGAAACAAACTTGTGCATTCAAACATACAGATATGGATGCTTTATATAATTGTCTGGAACTGTAGATTTGTATTTTAGATTCAGAGTGTGTTCATATATTTGTAAATTTGTTTTGCCTTTATGACCTCAAGGCATATGTATGCAAAGTAGTTGATTTAAGGTACTGCAGAGCCCATAAAAACATAAATATATACCTATGGACATTAGGGTGGTCCAAATATGTAAAATTCAATTTATATGCTTGGGTACCCAGTAGTTTTTTTTACTGTATTTAATAGCAGGATAGTATGCAAATTGAATTCCTTACGTGGGGCGGACTCAACGCTTATATATTCCTACCAAAACGACACGACAAGCCGCAATTAAAAGCTTGAAGCCGTTATCCTCATTTCCTTAATTTTGCTATTCATGTATTATCGCTTTGACTACTGTTTTCCAATTAAAATTTAATCTTAAAATTTTGCATACATACTAGTTGTATTACAAATTAGGTGATGCCCACATATCCAAAATAATTTTGACACTTTTACTTGAAAATATGGGCGACCCTAATGCACATAGCTACTTCCATCACGAAATCATATTCTAAAGATATTTTTATACTTTCATATTTTTTTTCTTTGGTTTCTGTATCCATGTTTGTAATTCTGTATAAATGCATGTTTGCTAATATAAATTTTTAAATAAAGGAAGAGTCGGTTTTACTTGTTCGAGAGAGAAAAATAGGTTTGTTTGCTGCAAGTAATTCTCGTTGATGATAATGTTAATACTGCCTGCTGATGATGATGACTTCCTAATTTTTTTCTAATTTTTTATTTAAATTCCTAAAGATTTGTTAAGTGCTTGCACAGTTTATTATTTGCAATCTTTGTATACTTTTATCACTACCAAAAGCTCTCCATTAGGGGGGTAGTATTTGCCCAATACGGAATGCCTACGACCATTCTTAAAAATAGGTACAAGACCACAGATAATCGTGGAGGACAGTGAGCGCTTCTAAGCAATCCACTTAATCATCAGGTCTTTTTTCGACTGCTTCCTTTTTCCAGTGATTTACTGCCTGACATGGACGGTTAATCGGCCATCATGTTTTGTTTACACCAAGTGTGTGCCTTTCCATGAACCTCTGTCTAATACTGGCCGAGGCAAAGTACTCACATACAACATATGCTGGTGCCCCAAACATTCTACAGACTTTACTTTGGTAGGATGGTATTTGAAGTTGCCAACATAAGTTAAACGACCACACAAATAGACCGGAGAATTACAAAGGAACCGGAAAAGCGGATCCAAGTAGATCCAAGTGCACCTAATTCTTTTTTCATTTCCGTAGCCGACTGTTCCACCTAAGTTACACGACCATAGCCAAGTACTTATCTGGAATGCCTTCCTTTAAAATGGCATACGAGACTGTCTACTGGTAGTTGTCACATCCATCTTCTACATGCAGTAGACCTGCTAAAAAACTTTCCTTATTCTTATTAGCCCTTACTTATCCATAACGCAGTAGAACTCTGAATTCTGAGCCACAGAAAGTGAAGCCAACGGTTACGATAATGTCACTCATTTTGTCGTTGATCTACTAAACTAAAAATTTGCTGCCTTAAATGCAATGTCTTCATACTGATGTTATCAAAGAGTTCTATTCCAATATCTTTAAAGACACGATAAACCACAAATTTGGGAATGGATAATGCCATAGACAATACCACGAACGTCTGTTTTGTGTTTAAGGAATTTTTATAAACTTCTTTACTTATAATGGCTCTACAGCCTGCTGTCGGTTTTGACCAGCTTAATGAATGAATTCCAAGCACTTCGGTCTGGTGTTTGCTTTTTTGAGTTTGTAAGACCAAGTATTTGCAGGAGTCTCGGTGTTTTTGTCTACGTTTTTCGTGGGTCTACCCAAGCACATGAGCAACTGATGAAGTAGGCTAATAGCTGAAAAGGTGTAAATGTGTTTGGAAGTAGGTGAATAGGGAAGCTGGTGAATAGGCTGGGGACCCTAGAATCTAAAATAAGATCCCGTCAGAGCAGTAGCAAATAATGAAAAGGCCGGCATTGGCATGTTGAAGCATGTGCGTGATTCGGTCCTGACTAGCGGCGAGAGGATTATGAAGCGTTGATGAAAGTGGAGAAGTTGATTTGTTTAAATGAAAGATCCTTCAAAGAGAGCTGGGTGTTGCATTTGTTGGGTGCGACATGATAATCATAATCTTTCTTGCTTAAGATTGGGTGCTGTTTCACAAGCGTGTGGAGATGTGTCGTGTCGGCGCGAATCTGTTTTGATTATGAAATGTGAGATCAAAACTAGAGACGCAATTTGGGTTTAGATAGCAGCAAGGGGTCTGTTATGGTTTGCACAGAGTCATGCCAGAGAATTGCGACCTGGGTGGTTTGGCAAGCCATTCTGCGGGCGCTGTTGGACGTTTTGTTTCCACCAAGTGTTGAGAGCACCATGAATTATTGCCCGCAGGGTAGGTGTTCACGTAAAACCCTTAACGTCGTCTATGTTTGTCGTGGTAATTGTCATTAAAATTTTGCTCTCAAAAACACCCAGCAACGCTTCGTCAGTTTCTGAAAGTGCCCTTGCTCTTGTCATTAAGAAGCGCGGGTAAAATAACCGTTTTTTTCTTTTTTTTTCTTCTGTTCTTGAACTGTGCACCAAGCTCAAAGTAACATCTTATTGCCAGCACAATGTTTAGCTTTATTTTAGTGCTGACATTTTTAATTTATATTGAAGCCATCTTTAATCGACATTTACAATGTCACCCCTCTATCATTTTCCTGGTAGTTGCAGGCATAAGCTTATCCCCGTTTACCATACGGCTCATCTCTGCTAATTGCTTTTTAATTTTGCAAAAAGCACCAGATACCTCTCCGACGATATTACTTTTATCCGCATATTTAGGGAGGATTTGGACTTCAGTTGTTAGTACGTTGAAGAAGTTGCACTACAATCTTTCACTTTGTCAATGACTTCTTCTAGTGTTGAATGGTTTGGATGTTCATAAGCTAACACATTCAAAATTCAAACATATTGTGAGATCTTAAGATCAAGATTTGTTTAAAGTTTCTTCGTAGAAGAATGATTTACGCATAGATATCCTAGTATTTTGTGTACCCCGGTGGACTAGAAGGTGGTCTGGGGGTCACGGGTTCCACTACCGCTAAAGACTCTGGATGGGTTTCTTTGCCTTTTTTCCTTCTAACAGTATTATAATGGGAACGAGTTGCTAGACCTTTTCTTAAATGGAATTTGATCCTCCTAACCTATTCAGTAATGAGGATACCACACATATTGAGTTAAATATTTTCCTTTTTAATTTAGTTTTTTTACTTTATTTTTGGCAAAAAACTTTATTTTTTCTTTTTGTTTTGCACGCAACTGTACGTGTTTCAGAATTCTTGTATGAAGCTGCTAACTTATGCCACTTAGGAAGTACATTATTTGAAAATACAAAACTATTCACACCTTTTTAAAAAGTTTATCTTAATCGGTGACATAAAATCTTGTAAAATTATTGTATTTTTTTTCATAACGAATCGTTATTGTTTGCATTATGAGTTATGTTTGGGCGGAGTATAGAAATCAAAGATAATATGGCCGAAGAAGTGTAGTATAAGTCTTTTGTTCAAATCAAATTGATTTATTTTTTTCAACTTTTTTTACTTTTGTTTTTCAATGAATAAAACAAAATTTTTCAATAACATTTATTGTTTGTGATTTATTAACATGTTTAATCTATTGTTAACAGGCCACTGTTAAGTAAACTAATGATCAACCGTTAAGAAAAAGATCGCGTGCCGTTACTTAGCCTAAGGGAAACAAATGGTGACAGAAACAGCTGTTTTAAGAAAATATAAAAAAGAAAGTTGACAAAATAAAAAAAAAATACTTTAAAAGAATTTAAATTTATTAAAGTTACATGAAAACCGTTTTCTTGGGAGAAATCTTTTATTTAAAAATTTTTTACTTAATTATTAAAAATTAATGGCATTCAGTACTGAAATAAAAATAGATTTTTATTTAAATTTTTTAAATATTTTCCAACAACAAACTCTTTACAAAAACGAGAGCCCGTTTGTCTAAAACAAACTCTTTTTTAACAAAAGCATTTGAGACAGAGTTTAAACTATAATTCTACTTAAGCCAGGTGTTTCATTATATCATCCTGTCATGCACCTATCAGTTATGTTTCTTCCAACCTTTCATCCCTCTATCCTGCTTTGTAGGTGATTTTTAAGATTTAAGTTTAGGGATTAAAAATGCAAAAAAAAAACAAAACAACCCTCATTGGTAAAATTGTACGATCACTGCTGACGATCTACCTGCTGGGCAACAACAAAAGACAATTCAAGGGATTTCTTTTGTGCAGCAGCATTAGAGGCTGTAGGAGGATCAATTGTTCTTAAGTACATACAATTTTGTTCCCTTTTCCTTTTTATAGACTTTTTTCATTTTGTGTTTTTTTTGTTGTAAATTTTGATCCCATGATTTATTTATTTTTTTATTTTTACTTTGAAAACAATAGAAATAGTTGAGAAAGATTAATATGCATTTTCCTATTTTTTTCGGGTGGAAAATAATCATTATTCGCATCATTCACAACAATTGAAAAAATAAAAATTGTTGTTGTAGAGCAGATTGATGGCATATTAAATTAATTTGTGCCGACAGGTTTGCCTATGGTTTGGCCAGGTGTTTAGGGCCCTAAAATTTCGTTTATTTAATTAAAATATTTTAATTTGCCTCAAAAAAAAAAAAAAATCAGAAGAAGAAGAGGAAGATATCTAGTGATCGTATAATTACACTTTTGATTTGAAAATTTTTTTATTAAATTTTTTATAAAATTTTTTTATACAATTTTTAAACCTATTAGTTTTTTGGGGCAGCTCTTCAAGACCGAAAATAAATAATTTGTAAGGCATTGTAAGAGAATGGGGGTATTCACAAAGTATGTATGTTTGTCGTATTGTTTCATTTCGTAAACTATTTTTCTATCCAAAATACTAAAGGCTAAAATTTAACTTCATTTTAATATTAAGACCAAACTTTTTAATTTGCTTTACAACAATCAATCTCTTTAAAACTACCGATCATATTCAAAATAATTAAAGTAAGTTTATTAAGGGTTTATTTGACAAATTTGTATAGAATAATTGCTAAATAAGCCCTTAATAAAACCTACTTTAACTTAAAAGAATGTGAGCTAATAAGTGTAATACATTTTTGAAATCTTCTAGGTTTAAGTCAGGCGCGGATTCAAGGGGGGGGATTTCCCCTCCCGCCCAAAAAACCTTTAACACTTCATACGTAGCTACGAAACAAACGTTTTAAGTTCAGTGCTTGATTCAAAATCCCTCCCCCCCAAAACCTTGAGCTGGATCCGCGCCTGGTTTAAGTACAGCCTAAGCTGGCAAGAATCTCTCGAAAAACAAGGTTATCAAGGCCATTGCTAACTAATTGAATTTCCTTTAAAAAAATACTCCTCAAAATTGTTTGAGTCTTATAACTTATACATACTTATACAGTGTAAATGTTAGGCGTCTTACAAAATGTCATAAAAACATTTAAACCATAAAATATATCCTAAATTCACACCTTAAGACTGTGATTCTTTCATACTGCCATACTGTCACTGTGCGTCCTTTTAGCTGTCCCCTTCGTTTTGAAGGGCATTAAAACTCAAAGGTGGTCGTAAAAATCTGCCTTCCAGCCAGATAGATCGATAGATGGATGAATTGATGGCTGTTTGGCCCATAAAAAGTAAAAGGATTTTGTTTAATGTCTTCAGATTAAAATGAACAGTGTAAAAGTGTAGTATTTGTTTTTGCTTTTTTAACCTTGATTCATAACAGTGTTGTTGCATGTTTTACATAAGAAATGTCTTTGTTGTTGTTGTTATTATTATTTTTACGATACGCCTAAGACATTTAAGAATTTTTTTATTATTCCAATTTTTATTTTCACGGTTTGAATATATATGACAGAGTGAGCAGCTGTCATGTATTCTAAAGTTATCAGAGTTATAATGCTTTTATTTCATTTGAGTTTTACTAAGTGAGTGTGTGTGTGTGTGTGCTAAATGATCATAATTTTCATCGTCAGCTTTCAAACATAATTTATTGTTTTGCCTGTTAATACATGTCAGCAGTCAGTCATACATTTCTACATTTGTTGGAATGTTTTCTTATTTATGCCTTCACAACTCTATGTCAAATCGACTAAATCAGAGAATCCCAACGTTTTTTAATGATTAAAATAAAGGTGGTCAAGAAGATCTTTTTTTCTTTTACCAACCTTTTTATAAATTTTTAAATTAAGAAAGAAAATGTTTTTAAGGCAACAAAATTTCTTTAATGCTTTTTCTTTGAGTCCGTTAAAAAATATGCAGCTAGTCCTTTTGATAGGCGGGGTCAATGGAGAAAATTGGCCCACTTTCCTTAGAGTTGTAAATCTCGACTTTGGGTTTACACCCCAGAATCTTACACGGGGATATGGAGGACTGGAAAGGATCCAAGAGACTGTTTGAGGGATGTGCGTGTAACTTTCCTTGAGGGATCGAAGATGGATTAAGGCATTGAGTTGTGTCTTACAGACTTTTGGATTAATTTTGATTTTTTCCAACGGAAAATCTAGCGAAATTGATAGTGAATAATGCGAGAGCGGTAGGGACGTGATAATACATGTCAAAATTTAGGCTGCTTTCACATTATCTAGAAGGACATTACGTCAGGTCTAAATTTGTTGAACTGCAAACGTGCCCTAAGGGTCATAACACACAATGTTAAGCTCTGTTTGGTACCGGGTCTTTGTGAGGTTACCGGTAATGACCTTACCGATGGGCTTACGAGCAGAGCAACGAACCAAGATATTAAATTTCAGTTCGACTCCGTAAGGCCACCGGTGGGCTGTTATTACGGATAGAGTCACGAGACTTGAATAAGGTAGGCCACGCCTGAAGATACAGACTTCTGGGGCCGATACAGCCGTTCTGTTGCTTGCAAGAAGTCTTCACATTGTAAGAATATTTAAGATTATAATATCGTTTTTGCGATTATTAATGAGATTTGGATAATACAGAAACCTTGGTAGGCAGTAGAGGGAGCCGTTAAAGAAAAGGATATGCATAGATCACTTAGGTCCGCTTATTCGGTCTCTTGGTGTTACCTGCAGAGGCAGAAGATAGAAGGGAAGATAGACTTTAGGGAAGGATTAAAAAGAAAGAAGAGTAGGAGAAAGCGGACTACCCAGGGTCTCTGATGGGAATTAAATCCACAAACCCCAGACTGAAAGACTTGCGCACTTTCTGACTGATCTATATGGGCTTACAACTTTCAAAATTAAAGTTAAGTTTCCCTGTCTTCAAGGCGACTAAATATTTCGCAAACGAGACATTTCTCACTTGAAATATAAAACATAAGAACAGAAGAAATATCGGATTTAGATAAGCACTTTGCCAGTTGAAGTACAAAACAAAGAGACAGGACTGGACAAGGAAGGGCACTAATCTGGTTCTAAATAATAACAAAAGGAATATAGAGGAGAGATAAGTACTTTGCCTGTTGAAGCACAATGCTGCAAATCCGCTGAGAAAAGTGGCTTAGGGAGCGCTTCTGCGATGAGTGAGGGAATATTAGGAGCATTACGAGCTAGCTAATAGGCAGTTTTGCGCTAATTGTTATTTTTTTTCTCTTTCTCTCTTTTTTTGTCTCTCTCTCTCTCTTTTCTACAGTATCTTTTTATCTTTTTAGATTTTCCTTCCACTTTTTTAAAATGACTAAAAATGGGCCTACAAGCCTCTGGGAGGAAGTGGCAAAAATATAGCGTCACTAGCCTACGCAAACTAGCCCAACCTTACCTAACCTTTTTTATAACAAACTAATTTCCCTTAAGAAGCATCTTCACCCAAGCGTGAAACGGAATAAAAAAGGCCTACAATTCTAAACCAATACATTTTGAAGACAATTTGGTACTACACAATGATAGGGGAATTGTCTGACCGTATGTATGATTTAAAGGTCAAGGCAAACAGTTCTGAACTGCTAAAATATATGCCGTCCTCGTTGGATTAGACTATGGGGCAAATGCTTAAAGAAAGGTATTGTTACACAGATATCTCTACGGTGGAGGAAAAAACGGGACTGGTCTTCTTTATTAAAAAGCCATAGAACAAGATATCTTTTCGCCTTGTACATCACAACACAGCCCTACAAGCAAAGTTTCAAACAATTACAGAATACTTGTCCTGACTCAAGACTTGATGTTGAGAGATTTTTTTGTAACTTCTGGTTAGTTTTGGTAGAAAATAAGAAATCTGCCTGAATGCGCCAACATACTCTAGTACCAAGTACAGGTTATAAAAACCATAAGAGAAGATGCGCTTTTTTAATTTATGATTCTCAAGCTTTCAAAAAGTATGGAGCAAAGGCCTGTCCCCCAAAGTGAAGCCTAACTTGCCAGCGAATCTCCATAGCCTTTTAGAAAAATGCATATCCGAACTAAAATTCATGATCAAAGAATTCTCATAAGATCAAGCTCCCCAATGGCTATAAATAACTAGAACTTTTTGCAAAAAAAAATATCTTGTCGCCTTACATAGAAGTCACAAACAGATGCGAAGCTGATGCAAATGAACCTGAAAGCAGCCCAAACTAGTTTTGTTAGTCATATGAACATTTTACTTTCTTTTGTTTAAAGGTACTTAAATAAGAACTTAAGAACTACTGAGTTATCCTTTAGTAAGCCAGCCAGTCCGTCTCCCAACCATTTTTAAATTAGAGTTTATTACTTGCCTGCTTGGTCACTGACTGTGCGTGTAGATGCGCTAAATCAAATTTCGATAGAACACGCAACTATCTTTAACACAACCAAAAACATAAAATACCTTAAGGCCTACAATCCCAAAAAAAAAACACTTTAATACCAAACAAGACTTAAGGACGCCTGTTTAGTTTTGAAAAATATTACGTTCGTTCAGTTAGTGGTAAGTGGCAGTAGCATTTTTAGCAAAGAGAGTAGGAGTTGCATGTGTTAAAATGGGGTGGGACCAAAGGGGGTCGAAAAACAAATTTATAATTTTTTTAACTACTTAAAAAAATGATTTATGAGTGTGTTGAGCATTTTTTTTGCTGCCCTGCTTCTACTAAAATATAATTTACGACTCTTGCAATACCTTAATGGCCTGCATAGGAAAGAATGATGCACAAATACGTGGTTATGAATGTATGTGGCAAATGCTGCATACGTGCATTTTTGCCAAACCAACAATACTTATCAATGCGTCAAAATCTTAGAAACATTCTTCTTTCAACACAACAACAGATAATTACAAGCAAAAAAACACTCTCATGTGCTGCAAATATGTGACAATAAATATTATTGATTTTTAACCAAAAAAATAAAATAGAAGTCATTAGGACAATAAATTGAGTCCTTGTAAACAACAATTTAAGGATTTTTCTTATTTAAAAGTAAAGAAATAAAGAAATGACTTTTAACCAAACTATTTATAAAGGAAAACCCCCCTCTTCATCACTGATATCTAAAGTGATTTCTTTTGCTACAATAAAAATTTAACAAAAAAAAAAAAGAATTAAAAACAAACAATGAATTATATAAAATGTACCCTTAAACTCTTGAATAGGGTACTTGAATAAAACACAAATACTGCTAGAATGAAGCAAACAATTTTCATTATTAAAAACTTGCATTGTTTGAGGCTCTTTTGGCAACAGGTAGTGGCATATATTTTCTATTAAGTACTTTTTCAAAGAAATGAAAATAAGTATAGAGTTGTTTTCTTGTTTTTTTTTTCTTCTGTTAAATGCCAAAGAACAAAGGATACACATAAGAGGAAATGTTACTTGCAAAAGATAAAGTACATGCTATACGTATATACAAACCCTAAATACATTTAATGCGCAATTTAAAAACGTTACACATGCGCAGTTGTTGCTTAAAGCCCTTAAAAATCTAGACACATGCATACATACATGTGTAGTTAAGTATACAAAGACAGGGTACTCAGGTGTTCAAAAATCGAAATAAGATTTAACGATTCATAAACCAAAATAAGAAAAAAAAACTCAGAAAAAATAATGATAGATGACTGTTAAAACAGCAGGATGGTTGAATAGATGGATGGATGAATCGTTTGTTAGCTGTCGGGGATTGCAAAGCAAACATGTTTTAAGGGTTTAATAATATGCCTCTATGTCTAGTGTACAACAACAGCCAGTTAGTAAGCGAGTCACTTTGTCTATCAGCTACTACATGTTACTTAGCAAGTTTACTTTAAATATTTTCTTCTGCATTAGACAGCGAGGCGACAAAGAAAGACTGCTGCCAAGCCTTTTACATAATGAGTTTTTCCTTAAAAATTATTATTTTGACAGCACTAAACTGCCACACAAGTTTTTACTTGATTAAACTTGAAATGTATAAATTGAGTTATCAAAAAGAAAAACAACAACAAATACTCAGTCGCTCATAACGAATACAAAATTATATGCCATTATGGTAAATAAGATTATTAATGATGTCATGAAAGAGTTAAAAGTCTAAAAAAATTTCTTACTTTCCTCAGGAGGTCAATTATAATTAAGCCCGGAAGGTTGTTGTAGCAACTCATTTGGAAAAATCATAAACAGCTGCAAAAAAATCTCAAAAAAAAATTAAAATAAAATATGAACAGTAGGATCGAATAAAATAACAGAGATGTTTGTAAACATACATGGAGATCGGAGGCTTCTTTAACTGCTCTTAAAAAAGAAAATTTATAGAAATTTTTAAACCCGACGCAGTAGTGAAAAGTGTTTTAACGTACATATTTTAAATTAAAGGAAGCAATGCGGACCATACAACTAAATATATGTCAAGTATCAAATGTCTTCATTAATACTTAGCCATGGCAAAGGCACAATAAGAATTGATCTTCTTTAATAAAAAATACATGACAATTAGAATGTTGAGAAATACAAAGTTTTAATTATTTATAAATACCAAGTACTGGCAGAGAATATCATTGAGATATAGGAAAACTTGTAGTATTCCAAATCCTGAATGTCTTTTATCTCTTCAGTAAGTTGATTACTGAAGAAAACAATGTCACGTTTGGCTCCCTTAAATAACCACCGAAGTTTTCACCCTTCTTCTTCTAGGATTGATACAACCCGTCGCTGGCACCGTATTTGATTTGGACAAATTTCGTGGTCACTATTATTTTTTTTAAGACTTATGGCTAGTGTGATGCTTGCAGAATCGACCTAGTTCCTTCTCGTCCTAAACTATCCTTCTATTTTCTCGAATAACTTCAAAAGTGGGAGAAGAACTGAGGCAATTACCATAATAATACTTTCGACCTTTTTCCTACTTCGCACCCTGAAAAAAAAACGATTTAGATCTTTTTGAAACTCTCGGCAACTCGGACTATATCACCATCTCCGCTTCCTTTTCGTTCCCTAGACTACGCAATGCTTCAATGACAACCCAAAAGCCTTAAATTTTTATTTACGAAGCTAGACTTCCTTGACGATGACGACCATGCCACGGCGAAGATGGTGAAAAGTGCCGTTTTACTGAAAATAAGCTCCCTAATTCAAGTAAGAATGATTTCCAGTAGACCTGAAAAAAATCCTGCTCCAACCAGGCTTGCAAAACTGCAGTTAAGTCGAAAGAGGAAGAATTCATTCATTGATGTTGATACTGACTCCTTGCCCAAACAGGCGAGATCTTCGTATGCCAAAGTACTCAGACGCGCAAAGGCTCTATTCGATCAAAGGTTTTGGACACTTGTTCAAAGAGTAAGGGGTACGCTAATTCTTCAATCCCCGCTTTATTGAGGAATAGAATATTAGTCCCAGACCCAGTTGGAAAAGCTAAACGTTTGGCTGAGATACTTGCAGGTGATTCATATTTGCGAAAAGCAACCAGCCACTGCCAAGGTTAAAAGATTTTCTGAAATTACGCCAGAAATATTCTTTGAGCTCCGATCGAATCTTAACTTTCGCGCGTCTTCTAATCTTAGACATTTGTGCGTTCATTTTTGACCTCTCCATTCTCTGTGTGCTGGAAATTACCTAGTTTTACCCTGATCCTCAAAAAGGAAAAGGCTGAAACCGGAAAAGTTACCGGCAAATATCTATTTGTTTAGCGCTCTCTTAAGTTTTGAAAAGTATGATTACTCTTCCAACTTGTTTGATTTTTGGAGTCCAACGGTTTATTAAGCCACCGTAAATATGGCCTTTGTAGAAGACTTTCTACGGAGGACCTACTGGCCTTTCCAATAGCAAAATGGTGGACTTCCATTCATCATTTTGGCATTGGTAAAGTGGTGGCTCTTGATATTTTTAAAGCATTTAATAGAGTCTGACATCGTATGCTTTTCTATGTAAACTAGTTGCTGTTGGCGTCGGGAAAAAATGTTCTTAATTTATATTGGGTTTTGTCAGAGAAAGAACTATTTGTGTTGTTAAAGAAGGGGTTTCTTCTAATGAGTTCAAGATCAATTGAGAGGCATCGCAAGGCTACGTATTCGCTCCCATTGTATTCCTTATATTCCCTTATAAAATTTTGTGTCAGACTTCGAATCCTAGCTACTTCTTTGCAAACGAAGGCAGCATGTGACCTTCATACTCAATTAACTAAAGGCCTTGCCCTTTGTAGATTAGAGCTATGAGTTAGAGTATAAACGGTGCTCTTACGGGGGATCTGAAGGTAATCTTCTATTAGGGCCATGCGATTAAGGATGGGTAAGGCCTTGTGGTGTCTTTTGACACACAAAAGCACTACTGGCAATGCTGCATAGTCTCTATTAGCGGATAAAATAAATAGTGGGGAGACAGAAACTCCTTATGTTTGGGACATACAAATTCAATGTGGTATCTGCTGGACGGACTGTGTGTTCCCTTTTTATTCTATCGTTACTCTTATGAAATTTGTTCTGAATAAATCAAGGAACTTGTCCCTGAAACCCAGGATTTTTCACGTAATACTCGTCTTTAAAGAAGAGCACACCCATTATAGGCCGACTGACCAGTGAATCGCACTACTCATTACAGAGAAAATTTGTTTTTTAGTCGCACAGATCTTATGTGAAATTAACTTCCAAGAAAGTCTTTCCTGTTACATTTAGTATCAAGAAATTTAAATCAAATGCCCGCAAGCACTATTCTATACCCTAGGTGCTGTTTATTATAAAAATAAATCAAATAAAACAAGAAGCCTTAGCATAACCAGAACCCCATGGGGCAACCCAAATGCGAATCAAGAACAAAAAAGTTCCTGAATTTGGAAAAATGCACTAAGGGGGCAGTGTAACATACAAGTTCAGCTCCACTGGATGGGGGAAGATATTTTTTAGACCAAACACAGTACAGAAGATCTAAAACAGAAACCATAGAAAAATTTTCCAGGATTTTTTGGGATTTAAAAAACTAGTCCCGTTTGGCCTCCCTAATATTCAGAAAGTATTCGTTTGGTGTTTGGGAGATATTAATAAAGTTTTTATTTTTTTTAACATCTAAATCTTCTTAAATTCAAAACGTGAAAAATTTGGTATTTAAACAGCTATTATTAAAGAATTATATGACGCAATTACTTACTCATGTTTTTAATTTAAAATAATTTCGGCGAGTTGGTATTTAGTGTTTTGGAAACAACTTAGTATTGAAAGCAATTTTAAAATGTCTTAATATTTTAAGGCATTTCGTTTAAAGTTTAAAGGTAAATCTTTAAGAGATTTTTTTTTGTTTTAAATATTTTTGTTTGTTTTCTAACCAATGCTAATTGGTTTGCTAAAAAACCTTTTTGTATTTTTTTAATCATGGTTGAAATTTACTTAAACATCGTTAAGCTTTTAACTTCCTTCATTAACCACACACATTGAAATTTCAAAACATTCTCTTTCTTTGCCTT
This sequence comes from Melanophora roralis, assembly GCA_963583895.1. Taxonomy (NCBI): domain Eukaryota; kingdom Metazoa; phylum Arthropoda; class Insecta; order Diptera; family Rhinophoridae; genus Melanophora; species Melanophora roralis. The sequence goes on along the minus strand of OY757188.1, from coordinate 2,853,008 downwards.
CCCTTCCCTTCAATTCCCCTTTTCCTATTCGAACTATTAATAATTTTGCTTTTATTTTTTGCATTCTAAAACTCTTTCTTTTTTTTGTTTTGTTTTGCCTTTAGTCTGACATTTAATTTTCGATTTTAATTGGATACTAACAGCAGGAAACATGAATGTTTCACTTCATGAAAAACAAATTAAAGAACCAAAGAAAATAACGAAGAAGAAAAAGAGAAGAAATCGTCAATACAAAAAGCTGAATAAATGGAAAAATTTTATATGTAAAATCTGAAATGAAGAAATGAAGAGATATTGTAGGTAGCAGCACCAGTAGTTGTGGTGGCACGAGTACGAATCACTGCGATATTAAATAAACCAATGAAGCATGGTCGAGAAAAATAAAATGAATTCGCAAGTGATAAGTGGACAGACCAAAAGGCTTGTGAAGTAACTGGTTATTAATGATAATGGTGATTGAAGAATCAAATAACAGAGACTCTCCATGACTTCCTTAGTATACTTTTCCTAAATAGATAAATTTGAATCCCCCTGCCCAAAAGGCTTGAAAAGGTTTGGCAAAACATACATCAAGCACTCCTATGGCTAATGTTTGCTATTTCTATAAAACAGCCAACAAGTTGTTCATCATTTATTTGTATCTGTCAGTTGGAATGTATAACTATGGACGGATGATGTCTACGTAGATTACATTTTTGAAAAATCGTATTGATAAAACAACACTTTTACATCATTGAGTACTTTTCTGTTAACGAATAAGAAAAAAAAACTCAACCAAATAAAATAAAAACTAAAATATATCTCCGTTCAAGCTGGTAAAGAAAAATATTTAAATAGAGCCTTTGAAAAGGCCAATTAAAGCAAATATTTGCAAAAGCACCTGTCAAAAAGAAAAGTAAAAAGAAAAAACGGTGAAGAATTTTTCGTTGTTAATTAACTTGTTTTTAACTTTGCAATATGTGAAAGCTTGAGAGATAAAAAACTTGCCTTTATTAAATGCTAAGGGGAAAACGATAAGCAATTAAAGCTAGAAAATCTTAAACTTATTTGATTTTTGTCCATAACTCGACCAAAGACCAAGCAGACCAGAGACATACTTTACGGAAACCTAAAGGGAGCATAAGGATGCAGGATACCAAGGAAGGGTCTGATTGGCTCTAACTTGGCTTAGCCCAGTACCTGTCTTGGTCTCTCCTTTATCTTCAGTGGACTTATACATCCTTTCGGTGCCACCTGGGGTAGCTTTCTTAAGTATCCGTTTTTGAAGCAGTGGGCTAATCTGTGCCACGAGAGATAGTTCCCCAAAAGAACTTTTAAAAGATTGTTGGGGCATTGGACCTGCAATTCGCTCCAAAAAAAACTACTCTACAATCAAAGATGGAAAGGATCAAAAACGACCTCTGCAAAAGTTAACGACCACTGCAAATGAATATAGGACCATGATTTACAGATCTGCACTTGGTAGGTTCGTATTTCGTAGATATCAATGATCTAACTGGTAGGCGTACTGACTAAGTAAAGATCTGATGTTACAGCCATCCAGAACATAAGAAGAAATGGACACGAGTTTGGACGTAGTTTCATAGTCAGTAGAAGAATTAAACATTTTGCCTCTATATTTACTCCAGCGGACAAAGGGATAGCTGACATACGCATCAATGCGAAATTGTTTTAATATAAGCCTTATTTTTGCCCGTGCCTCGATAGAGAAAAGGACGAACAGGTCAAAGATATATATTTTATGAGCGAGTAAAAGAAACATACGACGACTGCCCCAACCACCATGTTAAAAGTTTTCAAGGTAAATTGAATGCCAATATTAAAAGGGACGGATATACGTTCCAACAATTGGCAGATTCTGTTTGCACATTGGTTTCCCCAGCTCAATTACCAAAGAACCAAATTGATTGCATTATTGCCAAAAGAAGGCATTATATCAGTGTCCTAAACGTTTGCTCGATCCGAGGTACTAACATTACGTTATCTCAATCTTACGAGAAACACACGAGCTATCCAACAGAGGTCAAAACAGCTGCAAACATGAAAAACTGCCACTGCCTTCTCCAATCAACTAACTTAAATGATCTGTATGGTATCTTATTATTATTTCTTATCCTGATAATATCTGCGCTGAATGTCAACGTATTGCACACTCCATTAAACTGCGACTAAATTCATACTTGAGTTTCAGGAGTCTACTCCCCAAGAAAACCATAAAAGACACAAGCTCCGGTAAAAGGCCCAGCTGAGGGAAATCTTGCAAAAATTGGTGCTATAAGCTAAAAACGAAGCGCACTAGATCAACAATAATGCAATTCTATTCTGAATCAGACTGCTGACCTTAAGGGCTATCCATAGCCATCTAAGTAAGTAAGGAAGTAAGTGGAGAGTATGAACGCTGCCTCAAACATTATATCAAAATTTTTCTGAGAGATTTTAACGCGAAAATTAGAAGAAAAAATGTCTTTGGCCTTATTGGACGAACGATTCTCAAGAAGAAAAAACCAATTTGTATTACTTCTTTGTGGCAGCAAAGGTTTACACCTACTAAAATAAATTGACAAACGCATAATATAGCGTAGCTTAATGCCGTAAAGCTAAAGACTCAATAGACAACAACGGTTTACTGCGCTTGACTAATTTAGTTGCTTCAAGAAAGCACACAAGATTTCGTTGCAGCGCAGTGGCAAAGCATTGCCCACTACATGGGAGAAGCTGAAATATCCATATTGGGTACCAAAAGCATTTTCCAACAAACCAATGGTACGGCCAGGAGTATTGTAATGATGCTGAAGCAAAGAGCGCAGCACACAGGCCAATCTCTCAATCAGTAGTAATACATCTTGCGAAGGAAAGGAGTTAGGAAAACAGCAGAGAGGAAAAAAATTTAATCCGCAGAATGAAGGCCGGAATGGGAAGAAATGACAGGCATATCAAGACGTTCAGGAGTTCGAACAAAGCCAAAACATTTTATCAAAGGATGAAGTATTAAACTGAAGGGTTTGGTATTGCTACATCCTCATCCAAAGATGAAAATGTTATTTAGTGACTGGGACAGAAAATCTGCTAAAGATGTGGAAAAAAATTTGGATGAAATTTTAATTAATTGTCCAATTTTAAAATTAAGGCAAAAACGTTTTTAATTGTTTTTAACTTCTTCTTTAAAAAGACAATGGTCTCATCAGTTACCATAGACTTACCAAGTAGTACACCAGTCATTTATGTTTAACATAAATCTTTTCTTAACAACTTACTTGACTTAATACTAAATTCCCAATTCATTGCTGCTAAGTAATATTGCAAATTACTTCTTAACTTCCGACATTTTCTTAATTCACTTCCTTGCCAGAAACTCTGCCTCTCGTTAGCTGCGGTGTCAAGACCATGGGAGACACAAGTTTGTAATAAAATATTAAGCTAATAAATTTCCGTTTGCAATTAATTTTTGTTGATCCTAATGAATGTTTATGTCTGCACCAAGAGACTTAAGATGCGAAAAAAACACCAACATATTCTTTAGCATTAAAATGCAATAGAGGCAACAACAAAAACATAAAGAAACATTTAAGCACAAAAGCATCAAGCAGCGTTTTACTAAATATTTATGTTTGTGCAAATTTCCAAACTTACTCTCATATAAAGTTATGAAAAATTTATGCACAAAATCTCAAGTCAACATAATTTTCAAGCGTTGAAAAATACGAACAAATAAACAAAGAAACAAACAAGAGACGCAAAATATTTTTAAGGACATCCTTCGTCAGATTTGTTTCCCCATTTGCAAAACAACAACTTCTTGTTATGAACAAACATATAAACATGCTACACTACCCCTAATATTTTTAAGACGTAGCTAATACTTTTTGCATACGTAAATACATACAAACTTTAACTTCTTATGCTGGTTTTTAATGTTCATACACATACTCACATATAAACATTCATACATACGCCCTTGGTAAAAGGGCTTTTTTAAATCAGCGAGAAAATCCCTGCAAATTACAGGCAATTCCGCAAATGATGTAGAAACATCGGGTGGCTTTTTAATACGTTTAAACAATATCTATACATAAGTGAATATAAATTTATACACGTTTGCGTCTTTAGTTTTAGTTATTTAAATCTACACGATTTCTTGTTTCCTTTTCTTAAGGATACTTTATTTACACACACACACGCACATGCCTGTCTTGTACTTTCGCTTTATATTTACACACATAAATCTTAAGAAGTTTAGACAAGAATTTACAAAAGAAAACTAAAATATATTAAGTTTTTGGCTTGACTTTGTTTTACTTTTGAAGAAGAAGACACACACACACACATACACACACACATAGAGACAAACACCAAATTGCTTTAAATAGAAAAATTTATGAAGCCAGTACGACTGGCGAGAAGGTAAATTTCAGGAAATGTTGTCTTGGAAAACAATGCCAACAAACACCAGGAAAAAAAGCGAAAAAAGTTTAAGACTAGCGCTGCTATTCGTGCTTATTTTAAGCCAGAACAAGCTAAACAGTAGCAGCACTAAAATAAACTTAAAGCTAAATGTTTGTGGTCGCCCCTGTTTAGGATTTATGGCATTTTAAAAGTAAAAACTTCTACTTATGTGGGGTGTGGTAAAAGTTCAAAGCTGCTAAAGCTAAGCTGTAAAGTGAAATTCAAAAATTTTTCGAGTAAAGGTTAAGTGTAGGAAAGTCAATTTAGCCATGTCCGTCTGTCCGTCCATCCGTTGAAATCAAGCTTCCGGAGCGAAAAACAAGTTGGATCGAAAACGTTTTGGTGTCAGACTATTCGAAATATTTCTAGGCAAAACGTTGTTTAAAATCAGCAAGATCACTGGACTACGAAACTTAACCTAAACGCCTAAAATAAAGATTTTTTTTTGAATAAAAACAGGGGATTCCCCCTACAATTGCATAAATGTTGTGAAATTTTTCATGCGCTTTATCTGAGAAACTATAAATACCCTCACCTTGAAACCAAGTACAGAGTAGTTTCAGTATAATGGGTACAGTTTAGAAAAATAATTAGTTAAGTACGAGCAGGGGACGCGGTATCCCCAAATAAAGAATTTTTTTTTTTTAATTTATAGCTCCGGAACCGTAACAGCTATCGACTTCAATTGTTCCACGCAGGTAAGTGTACAACAGTGACTACATTCTGAAAAAAAAGTTGGTTAAATTGTGGTAAGAGGAGGAGCAGTCCCCCTGCAAATAAACAATTTTTTATGAAATTTTTGATTCGCTATATCATGGAATTAATAACAGCTATAGACTTCAAATGTCCTACAAAAAGTTAGGGTACAACGGGCCTACATTTTGGAAAAAAATCTGTTTGAATAGGAGAAGGAGGAGGAGCAGTCCCTCTACAAAGAAGATATTTTTATGAAATTTTTGATAGGATATATCTTGGAAACTTTAACAGCTATTGACTTTATATACAGACGTTAAGGGTTTCACGTGATACCTGCCATGCTGGCAATAACTCACGGTGCTCTGAACACTGGTGGATAAAAAGCGTCCACCAGCGCCCCCTTAACTGACTACCCAGCCACCTAGGTACCAATTCTCTGTCATGACTCTGTGTAGCCACAACAGACCCCTTAGTGAGGAGTTGGGCTATCTAAACCCGAATTGCGTTTCTAGTTTTGATCTCGCTTCTTCATAATCAAAACAGATCCGCGCCGATAAGACACCTCTCCACACGCTTGTGAAACAGCGCCCAACCTTAAGCAAGAAAGATTATGATTATCATGTCGCACCCAACAAATGCGACAGCCAGCTCTGTTTGAAGGATCTTTCATTTAAACAAATCAATTACTCCACTATCATCAATGCTTCATAATCTTCTCACCACCAGTCAGGACCGAGTCACGCACATGCTTCAACATGCCAATGCCGGCCTTCTCATTATTTGCTACTACTTTGACGGGATCTTATTTTAGATCCTAGGGTCTCCAGCTGTAGCCAGTTTCCCTATTCACCTACTTCCAAACACACTTACACCTTTTCAGCTAGTAGCCTACTACAACAGTTGCTCATGTGCCTGGGTAGACCCGTCAAAACTAGAAACTCTATCTTGTAAACCTTAAGTTCATATAAGATCGCTTACACGGTCACTCTGGGGCCCGTACAGGACGGACACAGCCATATAAACTTTCGTTCTACAGTTGCCCCGCTTGGGGATAACCACAGCCACCACGTGAACTCCCGAAGGAGACCTCACCATTAATCAGTTTATGCACTAGTAAGCACATGGGACCAACTGATTCCCGTGGTACCAGATAGGACTCTGGTCAGCCTCGGAAATTTAATTCCGTTTCATTCCTACCAATTTCTATTTTACACAGCGCAACAAGGACAACCTGCCTCAAGCCAGACCAGTGAATCACTGATCACACATTTACCCAATACTGATTGTTTTCGTCCAGCCATGTCTGTAAGCCTTTCAGTAATTGAACTAAAATTTGCCCGGTTGATACCGCTAGGAGGGAGACTTATACACTTATCAACCGACTTTATATACAAAAAAAGACTTATGTGAAGGATATATACGATTCCCCACAGCCTAATATAGCGCTCTTACTTGTTTCTATTCAAGCGTATATCATTGGCCACTTGAACTTTTAGGCTTAAATTAAAAAAATATAATTTTGTGCTTAAACAATAATTATTTGACTGTAAAAGTGATTATTACTGCTAACGTTTTATATTATTTTCTATTATTTTAAATGTTAATTTTCAAATAACTTTCAACGTTACAAACAGCCCTCGTATGAAATATTATTGGTGTGCCAAATACTAGAACTAAAATATATTTTTCTACCAGCAACAAAATCCAATCTATAATTTTTTTTTTTTTTTGGTTTATTTCTTCAAAAAGTTTTAAAGTTTGCATGTTCTGGTATTTTTTTCTTTTTATTTTAATTTTTTTTGTTGTTTTCGCATAGAGCAGGAAATCCAAGATTCAAGGCAAGTAAAACAACTACCTTTACTTAAGTTTGATATACAACAACAGCAATAATAACAACATTCAACATAACAAAATATCAAGAAAAAGAACCAACCACAATTTGGTTGTTTGCTATTTACTGGCACTCTTACGCACACGCATACACACATACATATGCAATTTTAAATCTTAGTTTATGAAAAACGAAAACCAGCAGAAGGACAAAAGGTTTTTAAAGAATAAAAAAAGGATTCCTTTTTTTTAATAAAATGCTGTCATTTTATTTATTACTTTTACTACCAGCAACAAACAATATTAACAACAATAAGACGACGACCATTTCTTAAGCTTTTCAAACGCACATGTTACAAAAAAGCAACACGCAACTTTAAAAATTAAAGAAAGAAAAAAGAAAAAAATTAAGCTCTAGTTTTTTTTCTTAATCTATTGAAATTATTTAAGGGATCCATAGAAAAAACAAGAAGCGTTAAAAACTTTAAATAAAAACAAATTGTGTGGATGAACCAGTAAAAAGTTAATTTATCACAAAGGACCTGGAATAAATTAAAAACTTTTAAATGCATCAGAAAAAAATCATAATAAATATTTTAGTAATTTTTTAAATTTAAAATTTTAAAATTTTTTTAATATTGTTCACAAAATCGTAATTAATAAATCATTTTATTTATTTTAACATTGGAATTGCTTTTAAATTCTTTAAATGGGAAATTCCAATCTGACGCGTGTGACTATTTTACATAGATTTTTGATTATAACTCAAACATTTCAAACTTGAAACCTTAAAAACATCTTAAAACTTTTACTAAAATTTATTGCCATCCTTTTCGTTCTTTTCAGACATAAACCTTGCTTTTCAGATATCCCCACAAAATATTTTTCCATAATAAATTTGCCACGTCTCTACTTCACGACTGCCAAATATGAACTGTCAAAACTAATGTTTAACAAAATGGCGGAAAAATAAAATAGTATACCTTGCCGGCGAGCACCCTATATTACAAGCAATCGGTCCATTTTTTAATTTCTTGTTAATTTGTGTAGATCCCTAGCTTGTAATACATTGAAGGATATTACACACTCATAACTTGTTAATATATAAACACACATGCCTACATACACTTATATACGTTTACACACATAAAAAGATGGCTGACAGTTTTGTTCAAACAAACATTGACGCAGGTATAAAAGACTTAAGAACTTTTTTTAGTTTCTTTTCTCTCGACATATACAAGAAAATTAATTCCCAAAAAACCAATTAGAGTGTTGTCAACCAACGGATATAACATGAAACTTTTTTAATATATATTTATGAACGTGCATATATGTACATATATATACATATGGGAAGCTAAATCGAAAACAGCACAACTCAAAATTTTTATTATTCTTTCTGCTAACAAAGACATGGTTTGTATTGTATAACTAAGTTGCGTTCAAAAGCTAAAGAATCGTTTTAGAATGAAGTTTACTGGAATGCAAAAGTCTTTAAAAGTAGCTTTAGTTATTTAAAACGTTGTAAATTAAAAATAAACATATGTATTGCAAATTAAAGCTGAAAAGAAAACCATATATTTTTAGACAACATACCTATTGTCCATTTACTCAAACAACGTCATAACTAAAAATTCAGAATTTTTGATCTTGTTATGCTGTATACGGTGTAACAAATTCATATTTAAGTTGTTTCTACATTTTGGGTTTGAAGAGTAAACACCGACTTGTATTTTTTAGAAAATTTTAGCAAATCGACAACAACAACCGCAATGAGCGATATGTACATTTGTAAACATGTACGTATATACACTTGTACGTATATACACTAGAGACCTGCATCAAGTCCTTTTTCAAGCTAATTCAAGAACCGCATAATTTTCTAATTCTTGTGTTGTTGTGCGGTTAAACTATTTAAGTGCTGTAATGTAGTGTAGCTGGCACAGTTTCTTTGATAACTTAAATACTGCAATGATGTGTGGTCCATTAAAAAAATGACTGTGTTGAAGTGTGGTCAACAACAACAAAAATATGTGTATCATACACAATGTTGAATAGATACATAAACAAACATATATACAAGCAAGCAAATCAATATAAAACTCATGCGTAACTACATTACAATACATACGTACATTAAAAATCAACCCCTGTCTTTAAAACTAACACACCAGGAACATCCCGTCAACAGTAAAGTTTCGAGATGAATTGAAATTGAAGTGTGTGATCATGATGAATTGATGTGCCGTTGTTGTTTACTTAAGTGTGCTTAAGTGTGAATATATTTTTCATTTAAGTTAAGTTAAGTAAACAAAAGAGATGGCGAACAATACAACGCAGCACTTATTGTTGTATGTTCACACGTAAGGTATTTGAAATTAATTGAAAATTCAAGATGATGCCTAATTTAGTGTCGTCTTCAGCTGGCCTCTAATATACAATATACACATGTACATATTTTAACACATACCTGTATAACATGAATGTGTAAAATATATGAAAGGGTAATGCAAATGAAAAGGTTGTCTCTTAAGGATCTTTTTTGGATCCTTTAAGGTTCAAAATTTACTAAAACTTAGGTGAAGTAAGTCTTACTGTAATTATTGAAGCCTAAAATTTAGAAGCAAAATTTAATCCATTTCTACCGGATTATCCTTTTTTGTTTGAAAAAAAAAATCTGTTGGTGGCTTTTTTAACATAAATGAACAAAAGTACGTAACAAAATATTTAAATTTTACAAAGGTTAAGAAAAATTATTTAAGGAGTCAATCCTTCAGGCAGAGTTAGGTGCCAATAAATTTAGAAATTTTATAGAAGGTATACTTTTATTCACTTTCCGTATTACAGATTTGAAATATTATAATAAAAATAAAAAAAGGCATTTATTTGGGTTCGAAAAGGTTAAGAATGCAAGCGAAGCCTTTTTCATATAAGCACTGAAAGACCTTTTAATTCAATTGTGCAAAATTTCTTTATTATTTTTTTCTAAATATCCTTTCTTAAGACACCCTTTTCCAAACAAACCATCAAAAAAGTAGAAAAAAACTTTACAAGAAATTGACATTTTAAGTGAAATTAAAATTTCAATACTTTAGTTATAAACTATAAACCATCACAGAATATTGAATGAGTTTGAGTAGATTAGATTGGCAGGGAGTAAAATTTTATTAAAATTCTTAAATGTCAACATGTCGTCATCACACGTAGCCCTTCCCATGCCCCAGGATAAACCAAGTAAAATTTCATTTATATTCAAAGGACAAGTAAAATGTTTGCGAAACAGAAATGAAGTAAAAATTAGAAAATTGTAAGGCAATAGAGGAAGCTGCGAATACATCACTTACCCACACTAAACTACAAACAAACCAACCTTCCGACTAAGATTGAGATGTTTTTGTTGTGTTTATTCACGGTTATTAATTATTAATAAATAATATTATGGGCGCGCATGTATGCAATTGTGTGTGTGTGCTTCAGTAAATAATATTTTCTTATGTAAATATAATCATAAAGACCGCAGTGTATTGTGGTATGTGTAGTATATGGGAGTGTGCATGTGTTTACACAAGCAAACACTTGTTTTATTAAATTGTGTTTACAGAGGGATATGTTCTTATATAGGTTTTATGTAATAAATTATACATACGTACATAGATATGTATATACATATGTGTTAGGTACTTTATTTCAAGGAGGTTGATCACAAAAGCCTTTGAAAAAATACACGCGGAGAAAAAACATGCTTGATTATGGTCACGAGATAATGATTACGAACAATTTCTTTATTGTTTTGTTACGATCATACAACATAAATTGGTAATTTTAATCATAACTATGATTGCGTTTTTCGCCAAAAACTTACTACATTTATAGTATGGTTGTGGCAGTCATAATAATGGTCTTCGTAGCTATGCAATGATGAAACTCTTTGTGATCATATTCCCGAGACAATACTTAACCTGGTTTTTTCTCTGAGTGTATAAGGCAGAGTAAATTATAAATCTATAAAACTTTTATTTAAAACCCTGTAAACTTAAAATAAAATATTTGGTTTTAAGAAATAACTTATATGTATATAAGCCTCATCTTTTCTAATTTCATCAGTTCTAGAAATAGAGGTAAAAAGTAATTTTCCCATAGCCCTTCAGAAGATATTTACAAAAGTCAACCACATTATTATGAACGTGTGAGCTTTTGTTTATTTAAACAGCGACCGCCCAATTTAATTCTCAAACGCTTTAAGCATTTTAATTTCTTATATTTAATCACTTCCCCCCGCTTATACATTTTTATAGAGAAACAAACCAAACTGCAAAGGGTTTCAATTTTTTACTTATAACTATTTTAATAACTTTTTAAATATCATAAATAATCATTTAAATTGCTATTTTTCTTGATAAAAAAATTTAGTCAAATTTAGGATCAAATTCCTTCAAAATTATTTATGGTTGCATTTGAAATAATGATTGAAAGGTTACAGCAGTTTAAAAGAACGCATTTCTCAAACTAATGCAAACAGATAAACTCGTTTGGTTAAGGTCTTAATGATTAGAAAATGCAAATAAAAAATTATGCCAAAAATTATTTAAGCATTAACACAGAAACGTTAATAGAATCAATATATATGTGTATGTGTGTATATCTCTATACATGTATGAGTTTAAGCACTAGTTTGCATATGTTAATTTGTTATACCCTTCAAAGGAAGAAATAAGTATGTTTAGTTATTAAAACATTTATGAGTCTAAAGATATGAAGAAAGCACTTGGATTCCAGAATGTTGCGAGAAATACCTCGTTAGGGACTCAGGAGTATTAAAATAACTTTAAAGTCCTTTTTCCACTTTTCGACTTTTAATCTATATTAAGGAAGAAAATGTTACTAAAGAATTAAAAGTACAATTACAAATTTCCATGCTTATTGTTGCACTTTCTTTGCCTGAAAATAAAATAAATACGAAACAAACGAACAGCCAAAATTTTTAAAATCTTTAATCTTACGAGTTTTTTAATTTAAAATTGTAAACATTTTCGAATAATCCCAGTTAAGACTATATATGCAACCCCTAATATTGTAGAACCCTACTATGTATTTGTACTAATTATTTTCTACTATCTTTTTATGGATTTTTGTCATTGATTTACCCTTGAAGGGCTATTAATTTGGAGACGTGAGGAAGAAAGTTACTATTGAGTAGAGAGGAATAAAGAGAATAATTAGAGTTGATAAAAACGTGTTTTAATTCAGAGGAAAGTTTAACCTGAAATTTAGGTTTCTACATATCAGAAGCGGGATCTAAGAAATTGCAAAATATTAAATTAAAAATACTTTTTTTCTTATCACTGCGCCTGCAAAATGAATCAGGAAGATAGCCACATCGAAGCTGATGGAGCAGCTTCATACTTAAAACCACAACGAGGTGTTACAAAGACACCAACAAACACGCCAATGAATGATCCAACAATTGGAGATAGTAGCATGAGATTATCCACTGACGAAAGTTCAATTTTGTCAGTACTGCTGCAACAAAATCAGATGCTTATCAATACCCTACGTTCCGAAAGAAATTCATACCACGTTATGCCAGACCTTAACAAAACAATCAAAAAATTTAATGGTAAAAGGTCTCCCTTAGAAGCAAAAGATTGGCTCGCTTCAATTAATGGTGTAGCAAACATGAATAATTGGCCAGATTCTTTTCGTCTACAATGTGCTCGAGCGAATCTTGAGGAAGCTGCACTGAATTGGTACAATGCAGCTGAATTTAAATGTTGGTCTGACTTTGAGGACGAGTTTAAAGAGACATTTGTAGGTCGCCAGTCAACAGGTGAACTTTGGGAGAAAATGTCAGGCAGACGACAACAAGATTTCGAGGATGTTACAGATTATTATTTTGATAAATTACGTCTTACACAACAGCTTGGTCTAGAATTTGAGGATGCCAGAAAATTTATTATCAAAGGTATAAAATCAATTGACCTAAGAAAATTTCTTTTACAGAAGCAACACGCTACTTTTAACGACATCATATCCAATATCCACGAGTATATCGACGCCGGGTGTGCAGAAGAGGATGTAACCACAAAAAAATCAGAGGTACAACGATTTCAGCAAAAGGGGAAATCGGATAGTACCCAAACCTGCAACAAATGCGGTAAGCACGGTCATTTTGCGCGCTTCTGCAAGACTGAAGTGTCCACGCTAAAATGCTATCGTTGTGAGGGTGTTGGTCATGTCAAAAAGTTTTGCAAAGCGCCTATAAAATGTCTTAACTGCCACGAGGAAGGCCATGTCCAGAATATGTGTCCAGCCGCCCAAAATAAAAGTGTGAGAGCGAAACCAACATCACATAATACCCGTAACACAATAACAAATAGTGCCACTATCGCTACTGCAGCTGCCACAACCATCGATACCACAGCCAACAGTAAGTATTTCCAAGAAGTTTTTGTAAACGGGCAAGTTGTCAAAGCGTATATTGACCCTGGAAGTGCCGTAAATATGATGCCCGAGTCTACAGTAAAAGATATGAAACTTACGTACGGCGAACCAAACACCAAAGTGCGAATACAGGGCTTTGGAAACGGTTGTGTACTTCCTATCGGTATCTTAAGTGTCAACCTTAAAGTAGATCAGGCAGTTGCCGATGTAGATATTTTTGTAGTAAAAGATGACGAGTTAAATATTCCGTTGTTGGTTGGACAACCGTTTACCGAAAAAGAACACATCACTATGGTACGACGTGGTAAAACACTCCGTTTTTTTGAAGAGAAAATCAATGAAGAGCCAGATGACTGCCTACAAAATATGGAAGTACCTGTATTGCCAAAAACTGATGTAAAGTTGTGGGCTAAAGAGGCTACTGTCATTCCTTCTAATTACGTGGGATTTATTTCTACTTATAATAACTTCCCCGCAGCCACTAATTTGTTCATAGAAAATCGCCCAAATAAGCTTGGTGCTATTATACCAAACTGTGTTATAAATAATGATACTGGTGAGTTTTACATCCCTGTTTTGAACATTACAAAACAAGACATAAAGTTTGAGAAAAACCAAACAATAACTAGCGGTAAAGTTTGTGTTGAACAAACAAATCTAGAAACTCAATTGAGTGATAACAAGGAGGACAAGAATAAAAATAAAAGTTCAACCTTACCAACAACAACAAACCAAGAAAGCTTTGATTTTAACTTAATAAACATTGGAGAAAACGTAAGCGAAGACGGAAGAGCAAAACTAAAAAGAATTATTGCGGAAAACATCTCATGTTTCTCTTATAGTTTGAGTGATTTGGGAACAACAAAAGATGTTGAATTTAAAATCGAGTTAACAAGTAATGATCCCATTACTTTCCGTCCATATCGTTTGAGTTTTTCTGAAAGAGAGTATGTAAGAAGAGAAATCGACTCTATGAGGAGCGCGGGAATCATTTGTGATTCTGAGTCGAACTATTCGAGCCCTATTTTACTTGTAAACAAAAAGAATGGTGAGAAACGTATATGCATTGATTATAGAGCATTAAACAAAATTACAAAAAAAATGCAATACCCCTTGCCATTGATACATGATAATATCGACCGCCTTCAAAAAAAAAAATATTTCACAGCATTGGACATGAAAAGTGGATATCACCAGATACCCGTAAGTAAAGATTCGAGACATCTTACAGCATTCGTGACACCCGATGGTCACTTTGAATTTTTACGCATGCCATTTGGAGTATGCAATGGCCCAGCAGTTTTTCAGCAATTAATAAACAAAGTACTTGGACCATTGCGTTTTACGATTGCACTAGCGTATTTTGACGATATTCTTATACCCGCCGATTCAGAAGAGGAAGGTTTGGAAAATCTTAAAACAATACTTGAAGTACTTAACAAAGCAAATTTAAAACTTAATTTAACAAAATGTAAATTTCTTTTTAATAAAATAGAATATCTTGGTTTTGAAATACAGTCAGGAACACTGCGACCAACAGAGGACAAAGTAAAAAGTGTAGCAGATTTTCCCACCCCAAAAAATGTACATAATGTAAGACAGTTTATTGGTCTCGCAAGCTACTTCAGACAATTTGTTCAAAATTTTGGATTACTAGCACAACCTTTAACCAAGTTGACTCGTAAAAATGCACAATGGAATTGGTCGGCGAAAGAAGAAGAAGCTTTTAAGATGATTAAAGAAAAGCTTATTTCTCGTCCTACGTTAGCTATGTATTCGGCTGGTGCAAAAACAGAGGTACATACAGATGCGTGTCAAATCGGATTTGGTGGAATTCTACTTCAAGAACAAGCGGATGGTAAACTACATCCAGTTGCTTACATTAGTAAACAAACAACTCCAGAAGAAAGCAGATATCATTCCACCGAGCTGGAAACGCTTGCTGTTGTGTGGACTCTACAAAAACTTCGTGTATATTTAATTGGTATCAAATTTGTCGTTGTTACAGATTGTAACGCTGTGAGAAACACATTTTCGAAAAAGGACATTATACCTCGTATCGGTCGATGGTGGCTACAGCTCCAGGAGTTCCAGTTTGATATTGTACACCGTCCAGGAAACAAAATGCAGCATGTAGACTCTTTAAGTCGCAACCCAACTGGTGGTGCACAAGAGATCGATACAGTGGCTGATGTAGTTTCTCTCTATAACACATTGAGTGAAAGTGATTGGTTAACTCTGCTGCAACAAACCGATCCGGCTGTCGGTGAAATTGTAAGGTCGTTAAAGAAAACAGCTAATATAGATGACTTCGATAAAAACATAAAATCTTGCTATGTACTTAAAAAGAATGTTGTATACAGGATTGTCGACAGTCAAGAAAAGTTTTATGTGCCTCGTAGAGCAAGGTGGAAAGTTGTTAACAACTATCACGACAATTTTGCACACATTGGTTTGGATAAAACAGTACTTAAAATAAGAGAGAATTACTGGTTCCCTAGAATGAAAAATTATGTGAAGAATTATATTGGTGCTTGTGCTGAATGTTTGTATCATAAACAACCAGGCGGAAAGAAACCAGGTATGTTAAATCCTATCGACAAAATTGGGACACCGTTTCACACGGTACATCTAGACCACTTAGGACCCTTTGTTAAGAGCGCTAAGGGTAACTCGTATATCCTAGCGGCTATTGATGGTTTTACCAAATTTTGTGTTCTGAGGCCCGTTCGTAATACAAAATCAGCTACAACGGTTCGAGTCATCGAGGATATGATTGCACTATTTGGGGCCCCAACAAGGTTTATTACCGATCTTGGTACTAGTTTTACAGGCTTTCACTTCGTTAATTTTTGTAAAAATAATAACATAGTTCATATTAAGAATGCAACAGCTACACCAAGAGCAAATGGACAAGTGGAGAGATTAAATAGAAGCATAACCCCAATGATAGCAACTATGAGTAGACACCCAGACAACAAAGATTGGGATAATTTTGTGGGCATTTCCCAGTATAGTTTGAATAACACTTTTCACCGGGCGATTAAAACAACTCCCTTTAAATTACTGCTTAATTACTCTCCAAAAAATATTTCAGGTGGTGCGTTAGAAGATGAAGTCCGACAACAAAATAATGCCAATATTGATGAAGAACGTCAGCGCGCATTAAAGAGTATTATTGAACAACAAGAAAAACAAAAGAGAAGTTACGACAAAGCACGATGTGGCGCTGCCTCTTATCTCCCCGGAGATTGCGTCATGATAAAAAGAGTGACAGTACCAGCGGCAGGAGAATCATCTAAATTGCTTCCGCATTACAAAGGTCCATATGTTATTACTGAAGTTTTGCCGAATGACCGCTATAGAGTTTCAGATATTCCCGGCTTACAGAGGACACAAAAATTTTATGACGGTGTTGTAGCGGTAGACCAAATAAAGCGTGTGCTAGCCCCTGATGACGAGAGCGACGATAGTGTCGGTGAGCACCAGGAAGCCAGTGACGGGTCACATAACGTTCGTAAAAGTAAACGCTTATTGGAAAAGGCACGTCGGAAATTATAAATCGGGGACGATTTTGATGAAGGATGGCCGACTGTAAACATTTTCGAATAATCCCAGTTAAGACTATATATGCAACCCCTAATATTGTAGAACCCTACTATGTATTTGTACTAATTATTTTCTACTATCTTTTTATGGATTTTTGTCATTGATTTACCCTTGAAGGGCTATTAATTTGGAGACGTGAGGAAGAAAGTTACTATTGAGTAGAGAGGAATAAAGAGAATAATTAGAGTTGATAAAAACGTGTTTTAATTCAGAGGAAAGTTTAACCTGAAATTTAGGTTTCTACAAAATTATGTATTAAACTAGGGACCATTTACCTGAATTAAAAAGGAAAATAGAAGCTTGGTTTTTTAAAATCATACCTTTCGTTTACGCTTCCTTACATCAAGCCTGGCTTAAATGTAGAATCCTATTCTAACTAAGTACTCATTAGCTTTCAGTACATTTGAATTAATATAAATCATACGCACCGTTGGAAAGTAAACATTGGTTTCTGGGAAGAGCAGAATCAATAACATTTATTGGATTAAGGTTAGGTTAGGTTAGGTTAAATTGACTGGCAGTGAAGACTCCACAGAGAGCCTTTGGATCCTTAGTGTTACCAGATAAAAATAAACGATAACCAGTCTTACTAATTCAATGTAATGAAATCGAGGGTGCTCCACACTCTCTTGGCAAATGCCAGCAGCTTTGTCTTGCCAACCTCGGATATTTTCTCCAAGCTTTGAAACAAATAATGTCCTAGACAGTTTGCTCTTGAGCGCATTAGTGAGACTGAATATGCTTCTTATCCCCCGGTGGACCACAGAAGATTAAGTCATCGCTGGTCAGTCGCCCTTCTCTTTGGGCATATATCGCTGCTTAACAATGACATGTTAATATCCCTACTACGATTCTACAACCTGTTCTTTTCCAAGACAGAAAATACCTCGTTGCCCCGGGTTATAAAAGCCTTTAATTATTCTGGAGACTCTACTCGAAGTGGTATTCACCCAGACCTCCGTCGCCTTGTTATGTTCTGTTGTAGATTGGATGATGAGGTACCCGTAATGGATTTTCCTCTCTTGCATAAAACAATTAATTCACAAAATAAAATTCCACAAAATCATTTAACAACTATTGAATTGGCCCATCGTATGCCTAAAGAAAAGCCTAACGCTTACGACATTGCAATGATACCAGACCGACAGGCCTAGTTGGACGTGACTATGAGGCAGATGCTTGGAGAAATATTTTATCGTTTTGTTTCCTAGACTACATTGCTACTCTATAAGCTAAGTTTCAAAAAAAGAAAAAATTTTTGCTTGGGTTTAAAGTACACGTAGGTTCAACGAACTTAAACTTCTGTATGGATATTATGTCGGGCTGCATAAAACCTAGGACAGTGTTGGAATGCAAAAGGTTGATAAGTTTTTACTCTGACGGTGGGCAAGTGCGCGTTTTGTGGGTGGCTTTGGTTGAATGATCAAATTGTCAGCAGAATTCCCAGAATGATTCTCTTAGGCGACCCGAACAAAGATAAGCTTAGTGACTCTTAAAATTAAGTATACCTCAGATGAGAAAGATGATGAGTAGGCTGACAGGTCACTGAAACCTTCAATGTTGTTTTCAGAGAACAGCGATTTAAGGACATGTAGGGAAGACATTGAATCGTTGGAACATTTTTTAAATTACCAACAACATTTTCCATAGGGCAGGCCCCTATAAGTCCCACTATATTCGTTTCACTTAAAAATATGAAATAGGAAATGTTATGGGATTTTTGCCCGGATTCTTTCTTAACTTTTCCCCAAAATTCTTTTTCAACTGCTAGAAGCATAACAATTATTGAAGGACTTGATATCTCCCTTTAAGGTCCTTTTAGTTTACCCTAACCTTACCTTACATAACGACAACACTAAGAACTACTTTGGCCTTAAAACAGGAACTTTTTGTTTTGTATATGAAAGACTAAAGGGTTTTTAATTTGTCGTCTTGGCCCTGCATAAAATAACGCTTCTTTCAGATACCAGTGAAACCATGATAATGAAAATTTGGTGCAAACAGTTTTAATATGATATCGAGCGATGTTTTCCATATTAAAATTTATGTTTTCAATATATTTGTCTGTCATCAAAAACATAAACTATAAGTTTGCAAGTGCGTGTGTAAGAGTGTGTGTGTGTATGTGTCAGTACAACGCAATCGATTGTCACACAAATGATAAACAATAATGAAAATATAAGGAGATTTACAGTGTTTAAAAGTCTTTTCAACTTTTGCTTTTGTTCAGTTTCTTTTTGATTTAACTTTCTAATATTGCAATTCAAAAGCAAAGCGACAGTTGTCAGTTAAAATAAAAATCCGACAACAAAGTGCAAAAGTTGAAAATATTTTCTGTTGCTTTGAAGAAACAGTTTCATGTTCAAAAAGTAAACTCTTGCTTTTGCTTCTGCTGTGAAAATAACTTGCGACTGTTGAAATGTCTTTAATTTGATTTGCGTTTATGCAGTTTGATTTTGATATGACTTTTTATTATCGACAAGTAAAAGCAAAGAAACAGTTCGTAAACAAAATTATTAAAAAAGTTAAGTCGAGGGAATACAAACAGTTACTTTGATTTATTATTTATAGTTCATTGTTTGTTATTTTTTTTTTAAATTGGGAACAAATATTAACATTATTATATTAATTATAGATAGATAGAAATATAGTCAGTCAGTCAGTCACTTGTAAAACATAGGTTAGAATAAAGAAGCGATTGACACTGTAACAGGAGGGAAGAAAAAGTAAGAACCTAATAATAATTAAAAAGAAAATATTATAAATATTTAGTTAGAAGCGTCTTTGCTATTGCGCACGTTGTTGTTTGCGCAGTATAATGTATGTACATATTTGGATGTCATGGGCTCTTTTTTTTGATAGCTAACAGCATTTTCAATGACATTTTTTCTATTGTTGCATTTTGCATATACATATTTATATGTATGTAAAACTTTTATAGCAGGAGAAAAGCAAAAATAATAAGCAAACAAAAATAAAATTTTGTAAACATGGGATTACATATTATTATCAGTGTTGTCATTTCGCAATAATTATCTCTGGTTTATTTTCTCTTTGACATGCAAATAAGATTCTTATATTTAAAAAATTTTTTTTTTTAATACTAAAGTAGTTGCAGTAATTAGAGTGTTGTAGTAAATGGAATTTATAGTTTTTTTAACTTTATGACAAAAAAGTTTATTTTGTCATAATCAGAAACAAATATTGTATATCATAGTTTAAAGGATTCCTGAATATATAACATGACAACACTGACTATGATCTACGTTGTTTTTGTGGTTTTGTGCGCCGCATTCCTTTCTTTTTTTTTTGGTTGTTTTACAGTCATACACATTTGGTTAAGGGTATTTGTTGTAGTAGTTTATTGATGGTTATAGACAACGTTTAAAATAATGACAGCAAAAGTTTGAATAAATAATCCGTTACTTTGGAGCAACAGTTTTTTGTTTGAAGACTTACTTCCACAAAATGAGTGAAGAAAATAATATAATATTGAATTATTTTAATTTTTTTTTGTTTTTTTATTTACTAAATTAAATAATTATTTAAATGTTTAATACTGCGCTTACAAAGTAGCGGAGTAACTGCTAGATCTTAATTAAGCTATTCTAGCTATACTTAACAAGAAGCATATACATACTTTTAAAACAATTAATTCAGCAAAACAAAAAAATAAATTTTCAGTTATTTAATTTAGTAAATAAAAAAAAAAATTTTAATATAATTCAATATTATATTATTTACTTCACTCATTTTGTGGAAGTAAGTCGTCAAACAAAAAACTGTTGCTCCAAAGTAACGGATTATTTATTCAAACTTTTGCTGTCATTATTTTAAACGTTGTCTATAACCATCAATAAACTACTACAACAAATACCCTTAAACAAATATGTATGACTGTGGAACAACCAAAAACAAAAAAAGAAAGGAATGCGACGCACAAAACAACAAAAACAACGTAGATCATAGTCAGTGTTGACATGTTACATTTTCAGGAATCCTTTAAGCTATGATATCTAATATTATTTGTTTCTTATTGTAACCAAATAAACTTTCTTTTGTCATAAAGTTAAAAAAAACTTTAAGTTCCATTTATTACAACACTTTATTTTCTGCAAACTACTTTAATGATCGAAAAAAAACCTTAAAAAAAATAATAATATTATTTACAAGTCAAAGAGCAAATAAACCAGAGATAAATATTACGAACTGACAACACTAATAAAAATATGTATGTAATTCCATGTTTACAAAATTAAATTTTTGTTTGCTTTTTATTTTTGCTTTTCTCCTGCTAAAACAGTTTTACATTAATATAAACATATGCAGAAAGCAACAACAAAAAAATATGAAATTGAAAATGCCGTTACCTATAAAAAACCCATGATACTCACGTACATACATATTACTGCGCAAACAACAACAACAACGTGCGCCCTAGCAAAGACGCTGCCTAAACAATTTTGTCCTTTTTAATTTGTGTGGGTTATTAGGTTCTTGCTGTTTCTTCCCTCCTGTTACAGTGCCAATCACTTTTTTTTAATTATAACGTATAATTTTCAAGTGACAAACTAACTGACTGACTATCTATCTATCTACATATATATGTATAATAATTAATATAATAATGTAATATTTTTTCCCTAATGAAAAAAATAATCAAATAATGAATTATAAATAGTAAATCGAAGTAACTGTTTATGTTCCTTTAACTTAACTTTTTTAATAACTTATTTACGAACTGTTTCTTTGCTTTTATTTGTCGAGAGTAAAAATTCATATCAAAATCAAACTCAACGTTTGTGTTCTTTCGACTTAAGTTTTTGCTGTTGACAAGTTCGCAGCTATCTAGAAGCAACATGATAATTTTTTTTTTACGAACTGTTTCTTTGCTTTTTTTTTCGATAGTACGAAGTCATCTCAAAACAAAACTGTAGGAATGCAAATCAAATAAAAAACTTTTCAACAGTCGCTGTTTATTTTCACAGTAGAAGCAAAAGCAAGAGTTTATTTTTTGAACAAAAAACTTTTGTTTCAAATCAACAGCTCATTTTTTTAAACTTTTGCTGTTTTGCTGTCAGTTTTTTAAACACTGGAGATTTATGGCGAAAACATAGGTCGGTCCAGAAATGACAACAACAACAACATTAGTGGAAGATACATTAATATAAACATAACAACATCACCGTCATCATTATAAACAGCAGCATCTATAAAAAGCAATCAATCATTTTGTATGTTTGTATGTGTGTGTTTCTATTAAACCGCAAATAAAGAAGGGAAAGGAAGACAATCAAGTTAAATATTAAATCATCTGCCCCTACACAAGAAACATGCACACCCTTACACACACACAAACACACACACAAAATAATTATTAATATACAATATTAGAATAATCAACGTCATCGGCATTAAATAATATCAAACCTTTTCTTCCAAGAGCTTTCCTTTGCTATTTTTTCAAAAGTAAGGAGGAAGGTAAAGGAGTATTTGAGTTTTAAAAAAATTGGTTTAATTAACAGAGGGCAACATGATTTTTAAATATTCCATAAGTAAACAGCTTAGTTCAACTGAGCGATGCATAAATTTACTTGAATATATTTACAGACGGACTTAAACATACATGTATGTATGCTAATTCTCTAACACATGCCACGACACGCCACTGACTGCCACAACCACAGACAACTTAGTACCACATCTAACCAACAACACCACTACCCACCTTTAGCTTTCCTGTCTTAATCGATTTATTATGGTAAATAATAGGAAATGAAAGAGTAACTATGGAGAACGTATAAACAATAATAAGAAAATAAAAAAAGGATTTTAAATATTGAAAACGTTAATGTAAATTAACATCAATTCCTGGCAGCAAGAAACTCTAAAGAAAAATCCTCCAAACAAAAATATTTTATGACTGGAAAAATATCAAAATAATAAATACAGTTCAGCAGAAGAGTTAATTTTAAAGAAACAAAGTCGATATATAATTGACCACTGTCAGTCACTGCTGCTAAGAAAAGTTAATGTTAAAATATAGAGATGTTTGACAGACTGTCAGTTGGTTTAGTTTGTCTATGGTAATAAGTAATGTCTGTCAAGAAAATTAAATAAAATATCGTGTTAGAAACGCGTGTCTCACAGCGTGCATATTTTCACTTAACAAAATTTTAGCAACTTGCCACGTGCATCATGATGTAGAAAAACGCCTTGTGCACACATATACACTTACATGTATACATATCGACATAGAAAGCTACTTAATCAATGTGGAATAATAAGTATTAAATAAATGGAAAGTTAATGAATGTGGTCTTGATGGAACCTTTCAAGTGTCTCTTTGTTGGGTTTCTCAAATTGAGTGGGAGTCATCGCTCTGTCCACCACCATTACAATCATCATCCTCATTGCCGCACCATATGACATTTGCTGTCACTACAATGTTATCTAAAATCGACAAACGAGGTTGAAACTGAAAAGTTATTTAAAACACGTGATTATTTAGAAACTGTTGTTCAATGGACTTTTTAAAACACCTTTTCTGTTATAAGTTTTCCTTGTTAAAAAAAAATAAACAAACCCGTGAATGCGAAGGAGTATTATAAACAATTAAAAGTAATATTTGCGATGAGTTTAATATTTTTAGACTCTAAAATTAAAAAAAAATTCCAGTTACGTAAAAAATTACTTTTTGTCTACTTTATTGACTTCTGACCTTCGACTGGGTCGATTGACTAAGAATTTATATTTATAGACTCATAGTTTTAAACAAATGCTGTATTATACCAAAAATTAAAAAAGTACCTCCAGCCCATTTAGTTGACTTTCGAACTCTAGATAGGTCAATACCCGTTTTTTTATATTTCTTTACTCATAATCTCAAAAGAGAAAAATCAAAAATTGTAAGAAAGTACTTTTTTTATTCGATTAACTCCCGATCTCTAGACAAATAATTTTTAAAAAATGCAAAGAGAACAAAAAATGTAAAAAAATACTTTTTATTCAATATGTTGACTTCCGACCTCTACATTATAGCCTCAAAAAATGCATTTTTGCAAATGGATTTTTTCTAATTTTAGTCCCTTTTTGGGTCAATAGACTTTATTTTTACACTTCTTTACTCATAATCTCAAAAAATCAAAAGAAGTATCAAAAATTGTAAAAAACTACTTTTTCCACTCAGTTAATTTCCGATCTCTAGATTTCTAGACTAAAAACTTAAAAAAATACAAAAAGTACTTAAAATGTAAAAAAGTAATTTTTGTCCACTTTGTTGACTTCGTAACTCTATATGGGTTAATAGACTTTTAATCTCAAAAAATGCAAAAAGTACCAAAAATTTAAAAAGAATTTAATTATTATTTTTTGTAGTTTTTTGCATATTTATAGACTTAAGACTTAAAAAAAGGACGCAAAAAAATTCCAAAATTTTAAAAAAGTACTTTTTTTTCCCCTTGTTGACTTTCGACTTCAATATGTGTTAATAGTTCAAAATTTCTATTTTTTTACTTATAATCTTAAAAAAAGCAAAAAGTACCAAAAATGTAAGCAAGTGGTACTTTTTTGCATATTTTTAGAATCATGATTGAAAAAAAATGTCAAACAGTACCAACATTTTAAAAAAGAACTTTTTCACACTTTTTAAAATAGTCCTTTATTTCACATTTAAATACAAAAAAAAGTACCAAAGGCTGGAAAAGTATTGTGCGTCCAAATGTATTTTACAACGTTTTGCCTGCATATTTCGTTTTTAACCTCGTTTGGATTAGGTTTCTACCTTTTTTTCGTTTAAAAGTACCAAAAAGTTCCAAAATATAATTTAACTTCTTATGGTACAAAATTTCAAAAAAGTACCAAAAACATATTTTTATTTTTTCAGGACCTGTCAAACGCAATTTATTTTATGCGGTTTGAAATATGTTTTTATCATTATTGATTTCACATTAAAAAACTGATCTAAAAGGGATCCACATATTTATATATAACCCTTTAGGCGCCCAGGTATTTAAAAAGGTATTCAAAATTTTTACCGCTTAGGGTCCAAAGTTTTTAAAAAGTTCCAGATACGGCCCTGTTTCTTTATGAGAAGAGTATGATACTTTTAAAGTCCTGTTTTTGTTTTGATAAGGAGATATCAGTTAACCGATTTTTCCCCATTCGACTAATGTTCAGGCCCTTAGGACCTTAGTTTTTTGAAACCCGTTCTTACTAGATCCCTTCATTGGAAGACGTATCCATAGTCCAAATTTCAAGCTTCTGGCTTTACCAGTTTTGGACTGCATGATGAGAAATTAGTTAATAACGTTTTAAAATTTTTTTTACGTACTTTAATCACTTTTCAGACTGTTTTCGTATGTATATAAAAATTCTTAGTATATTTTTACTTAATGGCCAAACCAGCCACATGCAATTAAATCGAATATTTTTTTTTTGGCCAATTCACAGATGATAAGCTATTTACTACGTTAACTGCATAATACATTTTATCTTGTTGTTACATCTTGTAACTATTAGTTACATTCAATAACGTCTGTCTGTCTGTCTGTCTGTATATCTAACAGAGACAAAAATACTATGTATTACATAAATGATGTGACTGACATTGATGTGTCAATGTAGTATTATTTTGACTCTATGAATATAAATATATAAGTAAGTGTGTGTAAGTTAAAAGAAATCATATTCTTTTGATGGTTTTATCTTACTTTTGCCGCTAGAATGGTTGATACTACATTTCTTATCATCTTGTACACGCTCCTGTTTATTAATATTAATCCTTCGTTTTATACACTCGACTGGTCACCGCAAAATTTTTGATGACACTGTCAATAGTTTACGTTGGTGATTACGTTAAATAAGTTTTAATTTTTAAGCTACTGTAGGGAAAACATATAAAAAGCTTTAATATCTTTGAAGATTATTTAAAAAAAATTTTAAGAGTTTACTTTAATATAATAATTAATTAGAATTATGATTATTATTCTTCTCCGTAAACCCAAACTTACAATAACGATTTTAAATTTTTTTCGCAGAAGGGGGGCTAATTACTTTTAATTTTATGTAGAAGGAAATACAAAAAATTTTTTTTATTAATTTTTTTATTAAAAAGAACTTATATCTCTTTTTAAATTAGGCAACTTTAAATTAAATTTTTTTGGGATTATAAAAGGGCCAACTTCCATCAATCACTTTTTGTTTGGCAAATATTAAAGCCACCCATAATTCAAAATTGCTTTGATAAATTAATTAAAACATCAAAGAATTTCAATAAGTAGCCCCCTCCACTGTCCTTTTTGTTTTGAGACTTTATTAACAAATATCAGTTCCTTTACAAATGATAAGAATTTCTTTTTTAATTGAAAAATAATATTAACATTTTAATCGCACCAAATAACAGACAACAAAAACATAATCAATTTGGTTTAATATTATAAAACAGAAAGTAAAAATAAATTCTTTATAAAAAAAAAAAGTTTTAATAAAAAATCAATCAAAAATAATCTACTTACAACTTGCTGTGTCATTTTAAGCTCAGTTTCAATTTGCTCATCCACCAACAGTTGATGTTAAAGGCGACAGCAATTTTTATGAAAGCAAAAAGGACAGCCGCCATAGTAGAAAATATAATAAACAGACATACGGCCAGTAGAAAATAAAAGCAACAAAATTCACTAAAACAAAAACAGTAATGGCAACAACAACAACAAAAACCTTATGGACTACAAACAAAAATGGCAAACTTATTGATCTCCTACCATATTCAAACGAACAAACATATAAATCTGTAGAATGTTTGTGTTAGCCTCTCACGCCCACTTGATATAAGCTTGCTACAACATAGACTTTATATTCCCCACCACCATCGCCAACATCACAACTGCTGGTACTTTCATCATAAGCTTAACGTAAGCCACCCATTAGCCCAACATCCCCCAAAATAATGGTGAACGAAAAGGCCCACTTTATTGTATATTGAAGTAGCGCCAAATATATTTGTGCGTGTTTTGTGTTTGTTTGTGTGTATAAGAGTTTGTTCGTAAAAATCTAATATGGGATTAAGGTTAAGGAAGTTCTGTTAAAAAGAGGGCCCTTAAAAGTCAAATTTTAAAGGAGAAGAGGAGAAATTTTTATTAGTATTAGGGATTAAGAATTTGTAATTTATCGTTCGGCTAAAAAAATTTGTTTAAAAAATATGAAGTTATAGTTGTAAAAAGCCTTTAAACTCTCATAGTTTTTAACTTTTCAATGGTTCTGATTTCACACCTGTGGCCAGTGTAAACGCTTGGCCCTTAATGCTCAGCAATCACTGTTCTCTACGTGCTTGTAGCATTAGGTGATTTGTAGGCATACTAATCACCCTGCTCACTTTAAAGGATTCTCGTCATCGTTGCATAGTGCTCCGTTGGCAGTTTTTGCCCACTTTTTAACTAAGTCTTTGTTGCAATGAAATAGCAGCTCTAGCTGCCAGATTTTCAGATATTGACATCACACCACTCTTCTAGATTTGGGGCCGAGTGAGATGGTAGCTTTGGCGACCATTAACTATACGTATATTTAATCCCGTCCATTTAATTTTCATGTGCCCTAAGCGAGCACCTTTGATTGTAGGTAGGTAACCGTATTTTCAACAGCGACGCCAAGTCATGTTGTTTCCATCCAACCGGGACTATCAAATTGATTTTAACGAAGTAAATTAATAAGTCTTGGCAACTCCGCTTTTTCCGAAACCCGTTTAAATTTAAAAGGAATAGCATTTTGCCGCTTGTGCCACTTGTAGTGTGTGCGGGTTTTAACAGGCTCTACTTATTCCGATGCAACATGAAAGGTGAACGTTATTTGGATTCCAATTTTGCATTTCCTACCCATTGATACCATCAAAGCGTATCAAACTAGTTTCCTGCCAGTAATATTTTTAGTTTATTTTTCAATCAAGATATTTAATCCTCTCGAATATAAAACTGTTCTGCCCCAGAAAAAGGCTCGTTACAATCCGCGAGCTTTTTGTTGGGGGAAAAACCTCAATCGCTAAGACTGAGGTGAGTCACGCGCAAAACTCAGGGCATCTTCCGTCCTACTGCAAAGCAGAGTAAATTTGACCTTTTTTTAGAAGTATAACCATATCGTCGACGTAGCAAACTGGTTAAGTACTTCATCAGTTAAGATCCCTAATAGACTGTGCATTGTAGTAGGCCACACAAGAAATTAAAGAATGCAATCTTGTGGTGCTCTTAGTGTTAGGGTTTATGTATAATGATGTCCACCACAATGTCGAAGCGTATTTTAATAAAAGTATAAGTACGCTTCTGTATAGCCAGTGTGCCATCCTCGGACTGAAGCCCCATTCCAAGCCTATGGCCTTTCGACATAGGGCCCCATATCGTTTCCAATTATTTTTCTGATCCAGGAATACTCCCTGGTGTTTAACCCTCTCGGATAATATAACTGTCCTACCTAAGAAACAAGGTGCGTTATAAACATGATTTTTCATGTTCTAGATTAAAGATAAATTTCATTCTTGTCCGCCGTCACACTTAGTCTTCCGTAATTCTAAAAGGTTTTTGAGGTCCTTTCTCCTTAGGAGAATAACAAAGTCTACATAGCAAACTGGTTGAAGTCCTCCATCAGTCAAGAACCCTGGTAGACGGTGTATTGTAGTAACCCAGGGAGCAGGTGAAAGAATGCCACCTTTTTGGATTCTTTGTTTCACGTTATCCTCAAAAGTAGGTTAGGTTAGGTTAGGTTACAAAGGCTTGTGGCTAGAGAACAACTCGCTACCTCCACCTGCATGCCTTAAAGCCCATTGTAAATTCCTTAAGAAGAGTCAAGAGGAGAAAAAAGAAAAAAAGGAAAGACAAAACCTCCCATAGGTAAAAGGAAAATAGAGCAAGAGTGCAGTCCGCAAGAAGTCAAAGGAGGGTAGTGATCAGAGGCGTTGAATCACCAATCTGCCCAGCCACCCACCAAGTCTATCTAAGAAGCACCATCCAAACCACCTCTGTCGGCAGATCTGCAGCCCAGGGCAGTGGCAAACAAAATGTTCTATCGTCTTTATCTCCTCCTTATTTCTACATACCCTGCAAAAATCCAGAGAGTTCCTGTCCGTGAGAGTCCCAATAATGTATCTCAAAGCCCTCCTTCTCCTCTTGAGCAGCAGCTCAGTGCTTGTCATATCCAGCCTGGGCCATAAAAGTCTAGAGATCCTGCAATTAGCCCTGTCCCTCCAGGTTTGGCTCACCTTATTCATTATACAAGTCCCTATTAGCCCATAATAGAAACCCAGTGCTGGCCTCACCAGCTCACAACCAAGTGCAATATTGTGGGCCAGTCCCTGCCTTGCCAGTCCATGGACAATCTCATTGCCGAAAACGTCACAATGACCCGGAACCCAACAGAGTCTAACCCTGCGTGTCACCATGATCGCCCGAAGAGCACGTCTGCAGTCATCCACAAGTCATGGTAA
The DNA here is from genome assembly GCA_963583895.1 of Melanophora roralis. Taxonomy (NCBI): domain Eukaryota; kingdom Metazoa; phylum Arthropoda; class Insecta; order Diptera; family Rhinophoridae; genus Melanophora; species Melanophora roralis. The sequence continues at coordinate 2,823,520 of OY757188.1, read as the reverse complement.
AGTGTCCTTCTAGAGCCTTAAGCCCTGACCGTCAACGTAGACTGTAACGTCCCCTCTCCTATCCGCATCCTTCCCTATCAATTCTGCGGCCTTCATAATCTCAGCCTGAGAACGCTGCACTCGTCTGGAAGTCTGTAGGACAGTCCTACCCCCGTGCCTATCTTATAGACACTAGCCCCAGTGCCTGTCTCCATCTTCGACCTATCACGGCCTAAAAAGGCCCCATTAAAGGCCGTAATAGTCTCACAAGGCAGGTGAAAATCATGGGGTATAGTTGCTTAGCTTGCTAAAATAAAACAAAGCTATATTTTGCTTTTTCATCTAAAAAAAATTATTACCGCCATTTTGTGCAATGAAACATATTTATTTGAGATGTTGATGATGGGCAGCACAAGAAAAGTAACGAATTTTAGATTTATAAAATAAATTGGAAAAGTAACATTCTGACTATAATAATGAGTAACAGACAGTATGACTGGCTGTTTGTCTATCTTTCCATTTTTATCTTCATTTTCTAATAAAAATATCTAATGGTTTTAAAAACCTTCAGCCGCAATTGTGTTTTTTTAAGGAAGAGATTGAAGGCAAAATGAATTTATTTAAAAAAACACTGGAAATGCACTTTTTCTTTTTTTGCGAATTTTAAGTCCATCAGTGTACGAAGTAAGATAAACGGATTAAGAAGCTTCATTTTCACTGGCAAACACATGCATATATTGGTTTTTAGTATAAAAATAACAAACATGTGTATGTGTGCGTTTTGGTTTTTATGGTTTTCACAGAGAGATATAAAGACTCCAACAAACACAGATTGTTTGTTACTCAGCCAACCAATAAATCCTACCGTAGTTGCTTTTTGGTTTAATTTATTTTATTTTGGAGGGGAGTTCATTTGCCCTTACTTTTTAAAAAAATCCGAGGCAAATTTAACAAGGTGACTATCAGTAGTATAAACAAGCGAAGACTTAAACCACTTGCCCGCCATTATTGTCTTGAAAACTAATGCCATTAACTATGAGGAGAGGCGTTGAGTTGTGGTGAAGTTTACCTTGACTATTGGCAGACTAGCAATTGAATTATTTAATTAAAAAGAGGATCAAGTCGTAGTTATGTAAAAATCCATTAAATAGTGCAAGAATATTGCTTACTGCTGGCCAAGAACAAAGCATTACTGATTATTAAATGCAGTGTAGTTGGTTATGAATGCAATACTCAAGTGTTGCCAATATTTTCCTTTTTTGCTTAAATCATTTTTTTTAGTTTCCGTTTTTAAAAGGCTTTCTTTAGGAATTTTCAAACCCTTCACATTAGTGATACATGTATAAGTTTGCCATTCGGTTTGCAATTTCTTTTTAAGATCCATTTGCAACCCCATAAAGTATATATTTTCTAGATCTTTATAGTTGGAAAAGTTGATTAAACGATGTTCATCTGTCCGTCTGTCCGTTAATCTTTTGAAATCAAATTATTTGAGCCCCTTAATATTTCCTGGATCTATTTGTGGTTTAAAATATTCAGTTATAGTGCAAGAAATTTTTAATTGAAACTCAGGGAAATTGCCCGGTAACTGCCAGAGATATGAGCCTGCAACCATGACCACCTCTGTTTTTTTTCTAAAATTTGTACATAAAAACCTCTACAACTGTTTCGGAGTTGTCTTTACACAGGTGCAATCTAAGACCAACTTCCATTAAATATTCCTCCCAAACATTTTTGTGGAACATACGTACACCCTATCCCTAGCCCCTAATAGGGCTGCCATACAACGTTTATTTTTAAAATTTTTTTTTAAATTGCTCCCCCAGCTTCCCCGGTTCTCCTACAAAATTGAAGTGTAGGACCAACTCCCATTTATTTTTTCCTCCCAAACATTTTTATGGAACATATTTGCCCCCTATCTCCAGTCCCTAGCAGGGTTGGCATACCAAATTTGAAAGAATTAGGGTAAACCCCCTTACAACTTCCCTGGAGTCTTCCTTAGAGGAATAAAATGTCTCAAAGACCCCCATTACTTTTCCCTCCCATCCTTTCAAGCATTGTTTTTAGCCACAAAACAACTTTAAGACTTCATAAATACATGCCTAATTGCGTAACTGCATGTTGTAAAGGGTATATAAGATTCGACACAGCTAAATATAGCGCTCTTGCCAGTTTTGCTTTTGCTTTTTTATTATAAGCGAAAAAACTCCCATTAGTGTTCAATCGCCAAAGCAGGCTGCTGCTCATTCTAAGTTTTTTCCTTAACAAATTGCCAAAGCAAAGGCCAAATTAAAACCAAAAAGTAGTGCCGACATTTATTTGAGGATTACAAAAAAAGGGGCAACGAATAATATTGAAAATGGTCAACAGTCCGTCAGTGAGTTGTAGTGCCCCACTCTGATTTTCAGTCGAAAAAAAAAATTTTTTTGAAAAGTTGAAAAAAGTAAAACCCAGCCAGCCAGCCATTAATGAACCAGTTAGTACTCAAAAATAAGCTTTCAATTGTAATGAATTTCAACGTTTGCCTATAAGCGGACTTGAAATGGCATGAGTAGATTATAACGCAAGTATTTTTATTATTACTGCCTTCGTTGTTGCCATTTCCATATTATTGTTCATACAAACATACATATAAAAACTTTTCAATTAGCTTGACGCTTGTTCATTTTGACGTTGGTTCAAGAGGCATCTTAATGAGTTGAAATTCTCTAACCAATACAACCACTCACCCACACACCTTTATAATTGAAAATATTTTTATCATCATTTTAAGAAAATTTAAAATTTTTTTTTTTAAAAAATAGACTTGAAATGAACTGAACTTCTTCAAAAACAAGGGCATACTTAAGGATGTTATTTTGTAGAGCAAAATTTATGAAATAAAAAAGCAAGGAATGTGAAGAGTCCTTTCTAACAAGTTGTAGAATTTGCATATTATGTAAATGCATTTAACAGAAAATCCAACAACAAGAACAAAAAAATTCTTAGTAGTAATTTTACAAAATGTTGGATGGTGTTAAAGGAGTTCCCTTTTGTTGGGGATGGGCAGCATAAATATTTTGATTTTTAATTAATGGAATTTCAAATATGTATTTATGATAATTTTTTTAATATTTTAGCATTTTGGTACGTAAAGCAATGGAGAGATTTTAAAATTAAAAGCAAGCAAATGAGGCTTATAAAAGACTTTGGGGTAATTTTTCCTCAGGAATGTAACCAAATCTTCTTTCCCTTAGAAACCTAACCGAACTGGGTTAAGTCCTTTGCCAGTCAAGATAGCTGATAGGTTGCGTATAGTAATCCCTGGAAGTGGTAAAAGAATGCTCTCTTGTGGAATCTTACGTTCCACACTGTTAACAGCCAACATCATATGGTCCGAAAATATTTTCCTGCTTCCCAGCATGTTGCCAATTTAGTTCAATTTAATTAGAAGCACTACTTGGAGAAGAAAAGAGTGAAAGATCAATAATGTAAGACATTAACTAGGAGAGCTTAGATTGAGGCCTCAGTGCAATGACGATACATTGGTTATACGGTATTGTAATGAGCCCATTACAAGCCTACGGTTTGGTATGGGGGACGTAAATGAACAAGAAGTGCAACATTAAAATACTTTAAAGGGTTTAACGTTACTTAAGACTAAACGGAGCAACCAGAACCACTCCAAGCGAGGGCATTAGAGACGTTTTTTGGGGCAAAGTGTACACAGGCAACAAGGTAATAGATACGTTAAGCGTTTTAATGTTGGCGGCGGTGCAGTTTGGTTGCAATTGGGAATTTCGAGCAACAGTGGAATAGTTTTACCTTATACCCGAAGTGAAGGTAAAGCCTTACTGTGCTTAGCTAACAACAGATCTATAGTCCTGAATCGAACTTTGGGGGAAGTACACAAAGGAGGGTTTTAGTAAACATCTATAGCTTTAGGATCAAGGAAAGATCGGGATTGGGTCACGTTTTGAAGAAGCTGAACAAATTAATATATTCAGACATCAAAAGAGACAATAACGTTTAAGCATACCAAATCTAAGACAGTGTTGCAGTGTAAGAGGATTTGTAGGTACTTATAGAATGGCTAAGAACACATTTAAGGGGGGCCCGGAAACCCCCTTAGTAGTTGATATTAGAGGGCAAATGATCTGGCAAAAACAGCTAGAAACTTTGGTTAGTTGACCTGTGGGACCTTAAGTCTTTTGTTGCGACTAAGGCCGAGTGGAGTGGGTAAAAATTGCCCACAGGGTACTGTGAAACAAAAAACAGTTGGATAATTGGCGAGAATCATTTGCGGCGACCAAATTTATGAAGAGAACTAAGAAAATTGCTAAATAAAAACCTGAACGAAATAAGATGATTCGTGTATCACCTAAGCCTAGAAGCACACCTTCATCGCATCGGAGTTCCGGAAAGGAGCGGTTAAAGCTGCTTAGCTTTTGTACAGACCAGAGGCCGGTGATTTATGTCCGATGTTATACCACAAACAGCTCACTTAAAGGGCTCAAAATGGAAAACTTTAAAAAACTTCATCTTAAGGAACGCAGAAGAAGCTGATGAATGGTATTTACTATGGGGTTTATTGTTCTGCTACAATGGCTACACTGGCTTGTTTATCCCCACTATGAGTCTTAATCGCCTATTCGCAAAGATATTAAAAACCTCGATGCCCTGGCCATCACATATTCAAGACCTAATGAGGAGCCCGCACAGGCAAATAATTCACTTGATTCGTTAGTTTGTCCGCCATCTATGGCCTTAAACATCCCTGTGACCGGTGCCTGTCTGTAATCCGAGTCAGTTTTGAATCGCACGGTTTTCTCCAAATCGGTGGATTTTCTGCATTCAAACTAAGCAAATAACTCGATTTAAATCGAGTTACATTTCATCGTTGGTAACACTTGGCTTATTAAGCCAGGAATGAAAATGCTGTAAGGGCTTTGAAAAGTAATTCGAATTTGCTACAAAACTTAAAAGGGTAGGCGGACGTGGCCTCATGATTTAATCAGCATGAAATCAGTAGAAAAACCTACTTAAGCTCTATATAGCGGCCGGAACCTGAATAAGGCAGACGAAATCCCAAAATTGGGTTAACAAAAATTGATATAAATTTCTAGTTGCAATTACAGGGTTGCCAACTTTTCTCTTTTTACCGGAAACAGCCATATTTTTAGGCGCATCCAGAGAAGTTCCGCATCTTTTCCAGAAAATGTGTAGGGTTGCCCTTCTTTTTTCTTTTTTTATGACAAAGATATTTATGAAATGTAAGCATCTCTGATTTTGTCCTGATGCTTTCAACGATTCGGTAAAAGTTAAGCAAACAGAACATTATTAAACGTCCCACTTCATATGTCACTGACTAACTTTTACACCGGCGTCTTTAAAGTCTTAAGCAATGGAGCAAATTAAAAAGGTTTAAGAGGCATTCGGAGCATAGATTATTTATAGAAAAGCATAAGAAAAGCCGTCTAATAAACCATAAGATTTTCCTAGGTTTGGCTGCCTTAGAGTTCTCCTACACTTGTGTTCTGCAGTTTTAGTCAGCCGTAAATGAATATGTATATAAACTCGAGTTTGTAAAGGCAAAATTATTAAGTTACTTTCAGCCAATAAGGTATGGGATAAAATAAAATTTTCTTAAATCAAGAAAAAAACCTGAATTTGTTTTGTTTGTCAGAAAAATATTCTTTTTTTTTCATTAAAGGACTCCAATCGTTTTTTTTAATTTTCACCAATTCTTTACATGCCGTCTTCATTCTGTTCTACATTTTAGCAATTCAAATCTAATAGATTTGGCATATTATAACTCAATTGAAACCTTTTTACTTTCGCACAAAAAAAAAGGAAGAAAGAAAAGTTTTGCTTAAGAGTAGATTTTGAAGAACTTGTAAACTAAACAAATAATTTAATTTAAGCCAAAGCAACATGTGGCTGGGGTTTGTTTAAAAAATTGTAACAAAAAAAACAAAAAAAAAAGGAATTTAAACAACCACTTTAAAAAAAAAAGTTAAATAACTTGCAACGTTCTCTGTTTTTTATTATACTGTTGACATATGTTAATCAGGCGCACGTTCGATAACACACACACACACATTAACACAATTCCAAACATTGCCCGAGGGGTCAAACATATTAATACGAATTCAATCTCAACAAGAATTTATACGTTTCTACTTTATTTTACAACAAAATTATTTGAACAACGTTGCTAGAATGATGATAAGGTTGATGTAAGTATTGCTGTTGCAGGAGTGGTGGTAAGTAGGGGTAAGCAGGCAGGCAGGCAGGTAGGCAATAAAACAAGGACATAAGATTTAAAATGTACTACGGAAACAATCTGATTGGAATAGAAGCTAAACACAAACAGACATACATATAAACATTGATACAATCACACACATCCACAAGAGTATGTTCGTTACCTTGTTGATTTTGAAACCCACTGATAATTCCTGTGTTGCTGTGTGTAGACGTTGACGATACTTTCGAAGTATGAATGCATTTTACTCTTTGTCTGAAATAACTCTTGTGTCTTTCTCAAACAAGGGAGGAGGTTGTCAAATGTATCCTGCTGGAAGATAATTTAATTTGGTTATACAAGCAAAGCTGACATTAAGAACAAGAAATTTAATGCAATGAGTGGTGACAGTCAATATAAATTCTTGGCTCGAAAATACATTTTGAAAATTTTTAATACTTAAAATGTTCTTTTAAAAGAGTTTGAAGGGATATCTCAACAAGGGATATCTGAAACAAGGCGATTTGAATAAAATTGCTTAATATATATGTAGCGGAAGGATGCTCCGCAATTTTTTCTCAAAAACCTAAAATGCCTAAAATAAGAGCCCAAAATAGTTCTGTAGACTCTAAACGAAAGGGAATTTACCCCGGCTTTTCTAGCTCTGATGGAACAGAGGAAACAACCAGAGGTCACCATTTCAATTTTTCAGCTCTTTTATTTCCCTTAAAACTTCTGCGTTCCCACACTTAATAACTTTTAAGACCTCTCCCGGCACAAAGCTTACCAATAGATTCCTTGCACATTCGGGTAGGTGTAAAGAAGCGTGTGAGATGAGCGGAGATAGGCCTGATTGCCGCCTGACCATCAACAAAACATATTCCTCTGATCATTCTTAGTATGTTAGGAAGGTGTAGAATCAGCGGCTATCTAAGTTACTAAAACATTCCCCTGAGAGCTTCTAGGGCTCCCTGATGCCCAGTTTCTGCCAGAAAATTGCAGCTACATTTTTTTTCCGTCTTGGACGGAAGAAGTAAAAATTTTTTTTGAAGCAAAAAATAAATTTAAAAAAAATTGACGAAAAAGTATCCATTATTTAATAGAGAAAACTTTTATTAAATTTTCATACTAAAAATATATATATACGAGTATTAATTAACCCATTAATTTCTTCAAGTGTATTTCAAAAAAAAACTATGCGTTTGTATAGTTAAGTTTATGTCCAAATCATGCCATGAATATTTCGAACATATTGAAGCAATCATCTAATCTTCGCGCTTTACAAAAAATAAAAAAATAAAACTTCATTAAATCAAGAACAACGCACAGACAGATAAACATAATAAGGGGAAGACAGACGGGCGAATAGACAGATAGATGATATAACATACATTACGGATTATTTACATAAAGTTCAACCCAATAAACTCCCCCTTTTTTATTCGACGGCGTTTGCCTACCTTATGTACACAAATTAAATCCATATAAAATTGAAGACTTTACGACACAAACATTTTTTCAAACACACAGTGCATGCATGTTTGAGTGTGTGTGTGTGTGTCTGTTTAAGAATAAATTTGATGATAATTTAGATTTAGTTGAGTTACGAGATTGATTTTCTTTGAACGCATAAGTAACGCATTCGTCCGTATCATAAAAACGAAAGGGTATTTAAAAGATGGTCATCAGAACTTGTTTTCCCTTTACTTTCCCTCTTTATGCAAAGCAAGGAAAACATTAAAACATTTAAATATTTTTGTATTTGCTTGCGTAAACTAGGATTGACTGTTGCTGTTTAAGTATATCAACTACACAGACTTATATACAAAACAAATCCTGCTAAAGTATCAGTAAAATAATCTTGATAAAGTTTTGATTATCCAAGTGGAAACGTGCTTTTAACTGATTACAAAAACAAACAAAAAATCATTCGTAACTGAAACTATTCGTCAACTCAAAATACTGAACGTTTAGTGAAACGAATTTGGGTATGAAGAAGCAGATGGACGGATCCGATTATCAGCAACGTTTAATCTAAATGAAAAGAAAATCTTAAATAACTTCAGGCACACTGACTGACAAAAACTATGGAAGAAAAGGGAAAAATTAATGAGAAAAACATTAATTTAAAAACTTTTTTAGATGTTAGAATGATTAGGTCGGACTGGTAGCTGGCTATCTAAAGCCAACTTTCTCAACACTTTCCCTTTGATACCTTCCAAATGAGCCACGACGATAATCGTGTCTATTTTTTTGCGTAACAATTCGTCTGTTGTGTTGGCGCAACACGAATTCTGTCGCTGATTCCCGGTCATCCAAAACCGACTGCGCAAACACTACGCCGTTTGGTCACCAACCTTTAAGACTATGGGACCACATGAGACGATGACAAAAGTTGAGGGCCCGGAGCGTCTGTTCTTCCGAGAATATTGCCGCTGCTGGCGAAGATGTCAAGCTGTCGCCAGAAACATCAAGCAGACACCGTGCCTCGCAATTGGCCATCACCCGGTCGTCCCTAAGGCGAATTTTGGTCAAAAACCTCTGCATGTTTTCGTTAAAAGTCCAGTCCGTGCATCAGCTGCTGCCTAACGACCACCAAAGTCATCCCCAATTTCGAGGCCGAAGTGGAAGGTTTTTCGACCAAAATAATAATAAGCGATGAGGTTTAAACAAGCAAAACTATCGCTTTTGGGGCATCGATGCACGATGCACGTGATGCACGAGAAGCCATTGCAACCACTCAAAGTGACTGCTTGGTGTTTACGCTAGAGGAGTCATCGGGCCATTTTTTTCGAGGACGCCGCTGGTCAAACGACAACAGTGGATGGTACCCGCTATAAGGCCAGGTTGGCCGAGTTCTTTCTGCCGCAAATAAACGATTGGAGGACTTGTACTTCCAATAGCACATACGGCGCGAGTCACAACCGGTATTCTGAAGGCGGCGTTCCTGGGTCGCCTCATCTCTCCTTTTGGCGATTGACATTGGCACGCAAGATCGCCCCATTTTAACCGTTCCAGACTTTTTTTGGTGGGGTTTTTTTAAAGTCTCCGTGTTTACGTGTATAATCCCGAAACCCTAGAAGCCCTCAAGGACAACATTTGACACGAGTGCGAGAATCTGTCGCCCAAAGTTCTAGCTGAAGCGATGAAAAATGCCATAAATCGAACCCGTATAACGATAAATTGTAAAAGTTTTTGTACTTAACGAACTAACTTGTTCCTATCAATCCAAAAAGCGATTAGCCTTAACAACTCTTAACCTTTTAATTTGGTTTTACCTAAAAATTAAATCTTTTCTTTCCAACTGCCTTAAGATTTTTCTACCTTTAATATCACATTTGTTTAATGACTGCCAGACGTTTAGCATTTAATATTTTTTAATGCAGAATTTTGCAAAAGAAAAGAAAAAAATTAAGTAAAATGAAGAGAAATGTCCATATCATTTGCTGTCATTTCTTCTTCTCCTGGTTTTTAGTTGCTGCCACATTTTCTTTGCAATTAATCACAATTGCGAACTGCTTCCGTAGCTACAGCCACCGAGACGAAAGTAGTAAAACAGTGCGTGGAGTTGCATCCGGTTGGGCAAATGGAACTTTTGTGTTATTCATTCCATTTGTAATTTTTTTCTTTTTCATTTGTGATTCTCTGATACATAAATTTTAACTTGTTACACTTGGTACGTTAGCTCCTGCGAAAAACTGTCCTGCAGAAATAAAATGGCTTCTGCAGGAAATATGTTTGGGGACAAAAAAGAAAAAAAAATCAACGTAATACAAAAAGCCATTAAATTATGAACGTGATAATTTTAATATTGTCGGTCTCATTTTAATTTTTGGAAATCAGTTTGAAAGGCAAAAAAAAATAATAATAAAACGCACATAAACAATAAGCTGAAATATATTTTGAGGCCAATCAACGAAAAAAATGAATGACGACTTATTAAATTCCAATTTGTTAGCAGGAAATACGTTTTAAATCAAACGATTTTAATTTATGAAAAATATTCTTTTAGCGAAAATGTCGTAGTTAATTCGGTAGAAAGATAAAATACTGGATTGATTTTTTTCATTGAATTAAATGTTAAGTCACAGTATTGCTTTCGGTTCTCTGCCTTATTTTTTTTAGTCGGCTCTGGATGGTATCTGGTACATTTGATTGAAGAGATTGGAAACCCTGATGGATGGATAAGCATATCGAGTCAATTTTTTTTTTTATCAGGAAATGCCATTGAAATTACAAAAACTCAACGAGAACAGAGTAAAGATTAGGCTCCAAAAAGAAGAAAACCTAAACAAAACTCGAATTTAACTAAATGATCACTAAGGTTAGGTAAGGTTAAAAAGAGAAAACCCGAGAGTACGCCACATCTTGTAAAATATCGGAAAATCTTCCATCGTTTCGATGTCCTCTCTGCATGAACTGCATCTGCTATTCTCCTAAACTCTCATTTGATTAAGCTGTGCTTTTAAGTTTGAGTGATCTCTCAGTCCACTAATTATCTTGCTCAGTTCAGGCTTCCCAAGTTTCAAAATGACCCTAGTCCTGACCTCATTTAGGTCACTCGCCATTTTCTCAACAGTCTCGTTGTTCCATTGAGCGTTTTTTGCTCCACATTTCAACTCGGCCTTTGTCGCAACAAAGGGATTCGGGTTGAACAGGTAGGTTTCATTTGATTGAGGTAACTTAGTAGGTTTGAGGCACTTGAAAGCACCCTTATCAGCTTGCCTAATTTACAGTAACTTAGTTTAAGGATTTCCCTAGTTCATTTCTTTTTCAAGTCACCAAAAAGCATTTTTGTCATCCTGAAAACTGTCTTATCATTCCTCTCCTTTAACTTGGCCTTTCTAGCAACAAGAGGCTTTGACCTGCTGTTTTTAGCTTTAACTGCCTAATTGTAACCAGCCCTTTTCCGATTACTCCGCAATGTCCAGGCATTGCTTGTGGGACTGGGCCTTAGTCTAGAAGTTGGAGGAAGATCTCTTGGCTTTTAATAATCGAGTCCAGCCTTGTTCTTACCTCTGCCTTGAAGCCAAATGTATAACAACACCTTTTTTCGGATATCTTCTTCAACATTCCGGCTGGTTATTTGAAATCGTATTAAATTTTTTCAAGCAATACAAATGTATGTTAACCCTTTGGTATCAATTAAGCCTACGGCCCTTTTACACAGCACTCCACATTAGAAAGCCTTAGAGTAAAATTTCTCTTAAGAAGTTCTTTTGATTCCTTTTCGGAAGCAGGATTTTTCCCATTCAGATATAACATTTGTTTTGTCCAAGAAACGAGGTTCATCATAATACGAACGTTTTCGGGTTTTCCTTGGTTCACACATAGCCACCTAGTTTGGGACCTATTGTTAAATTCAGGGCATCTTTAGCCCTTCTACCAGGCTGATACAAGTTAAACAAGCCTTAAAAATCCCAAACGTACTCTACTTTCTTTTAGAGCCGGGAAAATCCCGTCCGACACTGCTGCCTTAAATGATGTGTCTCTCCATCTTGTCGCCAACAAAATCTTAGAAAACTAGTAAGGTTAAGTGAAATTTCGATTGTTATCGACTAGCCTAATATGCCGCTAGTCTACTTATAGGTTAAAACAAATTTTTTAGTTAAAGTTTTTCCAATTGGAACCTTTAAAAACCAAAATTTTCGAATTTAATAAATTTGTATTTTGCCTTTTCATTGGTATGATAAGCTTTAATATACCAATACATGTACCCATTAAAGTCTAATACAGGTTCTTCCTCACACCCAACACCCCAACGAAACTTTCGTAAAAAATAAATTAAATTTATAAAAGTTTGTTTCTGTATGTCGATGTGTCTGCCTGTAAAATGTTTGTTACTTTTCCATTATTTTAATTTTTTTTATGTTGCACTCTTAGCTCTTTTTACTTTTGTTGTTGTTATTTTTGTTGTTTTTGTTTTTGTTATTATATTTTTAATTGAAGAGTGCGCGACTTTGATAATACAGTGTTGTCTGCTTCAGTAGTTTGTTGTATATTTTTTTAACTTTAATTTTTGTTTTTTTTTTTATTATTATTGCTGCTGTTGATTGCGATAATGGTTGTATATATAACAGTTATATACATACAAGCATACTACCCATGTACATATATCAGGGATGGTATATACATACCTATTTTCACTTTTCTTAAAAGAAAATGTATCTTAACATTTATTAAGTTTATTGATTCGCCTGTTAATAATACATATGTACTTCCAATATAGAAACTTGTAATTTTAGAAGTTCGGAAGGTTCATTAGAAATCGATTACAGTTAACTTAAATACCCCAATTGGTGTCTTTCCTGCTTACCTAAATGGTTATTACAGAAGCTTTCTTCCACTATCCGAAGCGCTTCTTCTGAAATTTCTGACACGAAGTTTTAAGATTTCTTCTATGCCTCGAATGACTTTCTAGCTGGAGAATCTTTATTTATTCTCACAACATGAATAAGCCTAACTATATCAGTGTCAGCAATCAGCTAATAGAGCTCGTGGTTCATATAAGACCAGCATTCTACATAAAAGCAGATTGGTCCTCAGATTTTCCAAAGAATTTTTTTCTTGAACACTCCAAACACTGCCTCATCTGCCTTAGCAAGTATCCATCCTTCACAGTCATGCAAAATCCAGGGTAGTTTTAGTCAGAGAGTAATCTGTGTGTTGGGTGGTGGCTCAGTTTTTTAAATACCAACAAAGTCCAATGTAAAATCTATTAGCCAATATAGTTATTTTTTTAATCCCAGAACTGAAACTGGTTTGTTTTTCGGCGGTGCCGAGGTAGATGACATTTTTAACTTACTCAAAATTGTAGTTATGAACTTCCACTGTGTTTCCAAGTATTCTGGACATCTTGTGGGTTGATACCATCAACTTGGTTTTATCTTCATTTGCTGCCAGACTCACCTTGGCTGATTCTTTCTCGAACTTTTTAAACGTGGAAGCTATTACTTACAAAGTTCGCCACGTGATATCAGTATCATCGGCGTGAAGGGACAACATGTGTTGTTTTCTGTGTAGGGTGCTTGTTTTATTCACATATGGGTCACGTATAACCCTTTTCAAGAGGATGTTAAGAAGATCACACGTGAAACCTTGTTTGGTACTGAAGGCGTAAAGGTACTCTTTCTTATCTTAACTGAGGATTATGTATCAGTTAAGGCCATCCTGCAAACTCGAATTAGTTTTGCAGGGATACCATACTCAGACATAGCTTGTAAGCCCTTTGAATATGTAAAGCTGTCAAAATCAGCCCAGTGCTCTAACTAATCTTTCCATCCCTGATTTATATGTAACGTATGTTGTGTTAAAATAACGAAACTTTTATGCGTGTTTGCTTATAAGTTTTATTTATGAGAGTTTGTGTGTATCAGTTTGCTTCAATCTGCCCATGAAACTGACAAAGTGAGTGTGATTAAATGTATGTTTCATATAAAACGTTTTCGAAACTTAATTAAAATTGCAAAACTTTACAAAACATTTTCTTATTCTCCTTCTCCTTTTTCGCTTACTACAACAAGACTTTCCTTCAGCTTTGACTTTTTATATGTGTTTTTTTCTGACTTTCATTACATTTCAATTAATGCAAAGTCAAGTAAAGGCAAGAGATGGTAAAAGAGTTTCAATTGAAGTTGGTTCCAAATTATGTTTATTTCAAAAATGTTAGAAATTTGTTATCTTTTTCTATTTAATAAATTTTAGGTTAGAAAGGGTTAGAAGCTTAAGCACAACCTTTCATACCTTAACACTCGGAGTTCTCTGGGGTCCATTGTACGCACCTGAAGCCAGCATAAATATCATAAAAAAGTCAGCTTTAAAGCAAAAGACACTTAAAACTTTACAAAAATCCAAAGAAATATAATGAAAAGCCGGAACTGTCTCAGAACTGAATCAAAACTCAGAGACTAAATCTTGACCATATATAAGGCAGAACTTCACTAGAACTGAACTCGCAACATTCATCTTTTTCTATAACAATTTCCTGTTTCCATTAACTTCTTTCAAATTTCGCAAGTTTATGTCTGCCATCATTTAAATGGCGAACTAAGAAACAAGTTTCCCAAAATTAATTTAACTTCCCCAACGAATATTTTTTTCTAAAGCTTTAATATGTTTATAACAATTTTGTCACTGTATAAGTTCAATGCTTTATCTTGAGTTTTATTACAAAACAGACAAAAAGTAAGAAAATTAAAAAAAAAGATTAAAAACTGTAATGAAATCCCATAAACAGCCAAAGAGCCAGTCTTACTAACAAACAACCAACCGGCTTAAGCCAATTTATGTGTCCAAAAAACAAAGTCTGCACGAATTCGTCTCCAATACTTATAAAACTAGGAGCTCGTTGACTCACTTAGTCTTTTCAATAAACATTGTTTAATATCGCTGACTTTGGGTAAGACCAATGTTAAAACCAAATCTATTTATTGTTTGTTTAATATAAAATAAGGTCCTTATGCATATGTATATGTGCATATACATGGATAAAATGTTTCTTTTGCTTTAAGTTTTTATGTCTTTAAAGGAACAAGTTTCTTTACATTTTTAAAGTTTGCAAATTTTCTAATGATGTTTGTTTGTAAAAAGAACAAAAAAAGTTCATTAAAATCAAGGTTACATTGACGTATCTTAATGCCCACATCCTTTAGCAAGGAGTATGAGCACTTTAAATCCAGCTAAAAAAAAAGCAGAAAGGAAGTCAAGCCAAGAACCACTTGCATGAGTTTACTGCTCGCAAGTGAAGCACTTGATATAGTACTTCAGACTTTTCACTCACAACGTAATCATCCAAGCAGTTCTAAAGAGCAGTTCCTTTAAATCCTCTTAAACCTTTAAAAAAATATTATAAAATATACAAACACTGCAACACAAATTCACCAACATTCATAAACACATAAGTAAGTTAGTGAGTGGTAGAAGAAATATTTGAAAAATTATTATCTAGATTTAAATACATACGTTTGCGAATGGGAATGCGAATTGCTGGAATACTTAGAAACCCACAATCGTCATCGTTTAAGAAAAAAACAGTAAATTCAAATAATCATCATTATGTTCAGAAGCGTCCAAATGGAAAGAATCATGCTATCATTTACCAACGACAACTGAACTGAGGAGAACTCAACGAGTTTTAGACGGTATAAAGGTTTAGTTTTGTATTTATGTGTGTCGCTGTAGCACAAGAAAAAAAATCATACATTTTTGTTACATTGCCACCACATGGAATAAAGATAAATAATATGTTGATGTATTAAGATTAATCGAATATTGGAAACAAGAGCTGAACCAACACTGAAATAGAACCAAGTTTAAAGAAAATTTGCGACTAAATAGAAGTCCAAACTTTTTAGTAAGTCAGTCATTTACAAAAATATATTAGATCCTTTAGATCCACAACTTTGGCCCTTTTCGAGTGTTCTATAGGGAAATAGTTAGCTCGAAAGGAAGAAAGAGAATAAAAGAGAGAAAAAAAGGAAGCAAAAAGGAAAGAAAGAAAGAAAGAAAGAAAGAAAAAAGAAAGAAAGAAAGAAAGACAGAAAGAAGAAAAGAAAGAAAAAAAGGAAGGAATCAAGAAACAAACAAACAAATGAAGGTTGAAAAAGCATATCCTTTAGAATCTCTTGCAAGGACTAGAGCCTGCAATTTTCAGACTGGCTGATTTTCAAACTTCTCTATCGAGAAGTTATCCAAGTAAAAACTGCTTACTCTTAAACTAGATTTCTAATCCTTTTCCCCCTTAACCATGTAAGACTTTCTAAGTTAAGGCAATTTTCTTTTCCTCCAATTAAGCAGCTATTTTTTCTCACTAAGGCTTCTTTAGCAGTTTTTGCATCACCTTGAGGCCAGCAGACTTGACAGTCTGTCGGAAGTTGATCGCATAGGCCTTTCAAATATTTTAATCTTCATCAGGGACAGCGGTTGGTTAGGGGATTGGGACCACGTCGGTCCGTCTATTGCAAACTCTAAAAATCAGCCTCGTATTTAAACCTTCCTAATCTTAACTCCTCCTTCTCTCTCTTCCTCTCTCTTTCACAGATATCACAAAGAGACTCAAAACACAGACCTGAATAGGATGCGGTTCTATAGTATCTTCGTTGGCGAAGGTAAACCATGTTAGGGCAGCCTAATACTACCCCAGAAATGTTTTATCCTGCCCCAGAGTTTAAAGAAAAAAATTATCTCCACCCCAGGTTTATTTACCTTGCTATGCCAATGATAATTACATTTTCGCAACTGCCTTTGATATCTAGTCTAACCTAAGCGACACTAGTATGAGCCAGTGCTTTTCGTAAGTTTTGTGAATAAAGTACAGGCGTGTATGTTTTGAACTTAAAATAGTCTTATCTAAGACACATTATCAGGCTATTTTCCTTGCTAATGAAGCCGATCACTGGCCCCGTGGAACTTAAATATTTAAAGGCCTATTCCTTTTAACATGACCTAACCTAACCTACAACACACAACTTTTCAGTTATATCCTACTTTATAGCTTGTACTTCGGTACGAGCTATTACTCTTAGTCCCACCTATGGCCACGGTACATCGCAACAAGCCATTCAACCACCACCTTAATACTCTACTAAGGACATTTGCTGTACAACTGCTTGGAAGCCTACGCATCTTGACAACTAGGGTAGAACAATCCCATAACTATGAAAGTGGTCACTTGAACAAAGTCCGAGTCAATGTGATAACCCATTATCCATTGATCCGCTTAAGCTACAACCAATTTCGATGCTTCCTTCTGTTTATGGATAGAGACCTAAGGTGTGTTTATATTGCGCTAACCACTCTCAGCCTCTTTAGGAAGATGTTTGAACTCTCGCTCTTGATGGTTCTTAGCGGAATCACAACTTATACTGCACTAAAGATATTCACTAAAAAAAGTTAGCTACAAGGATATAAAAATATATTTAATCGACTACCGAATATTTTTTTACACTTTTAAGTCTGCTGTTAAAACAAAACAATACAAATAAATAAAATAATAAAAAAAGAAAAAGAGAAAATAAGCCAAATAATGTAAAGTTGGTTGTCGTATGATAAAAGTCAAAATGAGCCAAGCGTTAACAATCGCTATAAGCGGAACTCTATGCCACAAAACAACTCAAGGACTTACAGACAAAATAATAAATGAACGCACCAATGACAACAACAACCACAACAAACAGCAGCAAAATTTCAGGATCAAACTCCAAAGCAAACACAAGCGTTACAAAATTTCCTTCTTAGCAAATGTTATAGAAAAAAAATTGCAAAAAAAAAAAAAAGTAACAAGTGCATATAACAAACACCTTGTCATCGACAACTGTCAGATATTTATTGCTAGAGTTTGAGAGAAAGTATCATTATCAAACATTACACCAATACACAAACACTTACATTAAGTATACGCCTTCATCAAACACATCAGCAGCAGCAAAGCAGTGTGTTACCCCAGATAATCACTGCAATTTTTCTTTTCTTTCTTTGAGTTGATTTTTTATTCTCGTTTTTATTTTAAAATCTTGAATTTTTTTATTTTTTCTAAGAGCCGACAATGATTTCAATTCATTGAATGGAAAAATTATAGACTAATCAATACAAAACTAAAGGTTAAAGATAAATGAAAATTTCAATTCAAAGAAAAAGAATCTTAAATATTTTTTTCTAAAACAAAATTACAAGGTGTTTGTGCTTGTTTTACCGGCAATTTAATAAATTATTGTTTGCTGCACTTAAAAGTAAAATATTTAACTTTTAAAAGTTACCAAAAGCATTTAGCTACTACATAAGTAAAAGATATAAAAAAACAACTTTAAAAAAAACAAAATAAATAATATTTTTTTTTAAAACCATTAAGCAAACTTTCATTTTAATTTCTTTTTTATTTTTTGCCTTTTAGTACTTTTATTGCGGGTTAGCTTACAGGTTCAAATTGTTTTTTTTTTTTTGGCCAAAAAAATACAAAATAATAAATATGTTATTTGTTTAAAAGCGTGTGAGATTAATGTAAAGAAAAAGTTTTTTCTGTTCTTAAAAAAAAAAAAACAAAATAAAGCGGGAAATATTAGGTTTTCACCAGACCTATTACAAACAGCTCTGCTACCATTCACCTCAAATGGCTTAACAACAAAAGCAAAGTTATTAAATAAACAACAATGCAAACTAAAAGTTTAAAAACAAAATTGTTTTCCAAAAACAAAAAAAAAAATAAAAGAAAAATATGGAAAAATTTTTTAATAGTCATGTAAACCAGAGGTTAAATGTTACCGAGGAAAAGTTGGTATTTTAAACACAACAACAACAACAACAATCATATTTATACTTTTTTGAATTTGTTTCTCCTGCACTTAGCCTTGAGACAGCATTTTATTATAAAAAAAGAAAAATGATGAAAAATTGTTATCCCTACAGACAAATATTCAAATTCAAAGAAGCAATCAGACATTGAAACTTATATTAATTTAAAAAATAAATAAATTGTTTAAATGTTTTATTGTCTTAACCCATGCAGGGCAGAGGGGTTTAAAGCTAAATATAGATTAAATTATTAAGTATTCGTACCGCCATATATATTTAAGCAGTAAAAAACTCAATTTGGTTTAAGAAAATATACAAAAAGTAGAACCTGATTGCAGTGCCGTGAAGCTCTGCAGTTTGGAATGTTGGAAATCTAAATCACACGACTTTGTGAGTATTTTGGGGACACTGTCCTCGAACTTTCTTTAACTTTCTAATTGCGTTACAGGTAGAAACATGGAAACTTTGTAAGAGATTTCTAGGCGAGGGAAGCTTTTGGGCACTACATTAGTATGGGTAACTGTATATAGTAGGCACTGTGGTAATGAGCAGACCTGTTTTGCATACCTAAAATAAGGAATCCGTCGTAATTCCTTTTAAAGTAATCAGGAGCTGGATGTTTAGACACTCTCTTGAACTGGTAGTAAGTGGAGCAATTTAGACCCACACAGGTTCTTCGGGTTGCTGTTCTTTTGGCGAGAGAAATGCGACACAACTGATTAGCCGTAAACGGGGGGATGAATAAAGTTATTTTTATTGTAACCAGCACTCAGGAAATGGTCGCTATCAAATATAATGTGGAAAAGAGAATAGGGGGAGTAGTCTTTATGAATGTTTTATTAAAATACTCTTATATAATAAGTAACAGGATTAACATCTTTAAGAAAAATAATTCATAATCCGTGGTGCTATTCGCTGGCCAATAATCGAAAAGTTGGTATGCTCTGCAGCAACTTGGGTTTCTCGAACAAGTTGTCTCATTTTTTTAAAAGACATCTACATGACTAACATGTTGGGATTAATTGATACGGTTTGATCCATCATTGACACCGATAATTTCCTTAGGCCGTTTCTGAACGCAGTCAAGTAGCTTCAAAAAAAGTGACCTTGGAGCACCAGCCCTTACATGGGAGGTTATTGAAATATTAAGAAGATCAAAAGAAGTTCCTACTCCGTTATGAGGAACCGAAAGACTTTAATGCGGAAATCGCACTGGAATTTCATGCGCAAAATGCTAAAAAAAATTTTCTACCGGACATTTATACAATTCATTAATAAAGACGACATCATTGGATCTTACAAGCAATCGACTGATTTTCTACGGCCCCAATTAGATATTGTCATTAGATTGCAGTTGAGTGTGCCTGCCGTTGGTTCTTGGTATTCCAGCTCCAATCTCCAAAGAAGCTTAGGCAGCATATGGTGCTGTCAGCTGCAAAGGAGACGATATGATTCAGAGCCTTAAATTAAAGATCATTAAGAAGGTTAAGGAATAATACAGTAGTGGAGGACGCAGATTTGCAAAATCTTGGAATTGATTTTGAATTCATTGTAATGGATCCAATATATAAATGGATGTAACCCATTCTTCCTGTTAAAAAAGCGAGTAGTTACTTTGTAGAATGTTTTCTATGAAAACCATATTGGCGGTCGCTTAATAAACTGCCAACTCACACAAATAACAAGGTGATAATGAGCCATACCCTCCATAACAAATATCTGTTGAGCGGTAGATTTCAGAGTTATCAGCCTTTTTTTTTTTTTTTTTTGATGAGTGGCGTAACAAATGCTGCCAGTCAGCATGTGGGTAAAACGCCGGGCAATTATTAGCCAAATAGACTCGCCACACTCAAAATGCATTGTTTTAAAACTAGTGCTGCTTTTAAATTCGGCTCAGGACTGACCTACGTAGAGATCCTCTAAGACCATTTTATTTCATGAGCTAAAGTGAATATGTCTGACATAGTCACAGGCACCCCATTCAAATTCAAGCAAAGGTTGGTTGTGTTTTGAATGACCTGCAAATATTTGAGTCTAAAGGTTAGATTTTTCAACCTGGTCCATGACTAATTTGTCACTCCTCAATAAAGTAGGAATTAAATAAAAAACGTTGTTTGGCTGTTTTAACTAATGACCAAAAGTTTTTGCTGTTTTTAGAAGCAGGAGGCGCTTTTGCACGTAGGCACCATTTGAACAGACACGTACAGGACGGACGCCAGTATATCAAATTTTGCTCTCAGTTGCCCCGCTTGGGGATAACAACAGCCACCACGTGAACTCCCGAAGGAGACCTCACCGTTAATCAGTTCATGCTCTGGTAAGCACATGGGGCCAACTGATTCCCGTGGTACCAGATAGGACTCAGGTCAGCCTCGGAAATCTACTTCGGTTTCATTCCTACCAATTTCTATTTTACACAGATAAGATACTGGTACCCTTAGAACCCTGTATTGCTCTGCCACTTAATGGCGATGTACATGGCACAGCGCAACAAGGACAACCTGCCTCAAGCCAGACCAGTGAATCACTGATCACACATTTACCCAAGACAGATTGTTTTCGGTTAAGCCATGTCTGTAAGCCTTCCAGCAACTGCAAGTTACCCGGTTGATACCACTTGGAGGTAGGCTTAGGCACTTGTGTTATACACTTATCAACCACATAACCCAAGATAATTATTTTATTCATTTTGTTTAAAAAGTAAACCCTTTTCTATTTATCTTATTAATATGTTTAAATTATTAACTTCTTCTGCCAACAGCTAAGTTCAAGCGTAGGGGAAAACACGACTTTCTGGGTCGTGGGGGACAGTTAGACAAAACAAATTAAAAAAAATCATGAAAAAACACATCAAAAGCGCGAAAACAGTTACAATCAACAACAATCAAACGACTCGACAACAACTCGTTCATCCGGTGTGTAAAAACAATTCGTAAGCTTCAACACTTTGATGTTTCTATTAGCAACATCATCAACAACATCCACTCTATGACATGCAACAGAAGTAGCAACAACTAAAGTAAAAAAATTATTACCCAATCTGATGTTTCCTAGTGTCATCCGATGTTAATGCTTTGGAGCTCAATAATGAAGCCAAAAAAAAAAAAATAAAAATCAGGTTTGTAAAAGCAGAATTGAATACACCCTACAACGAATGTTAGAAAGAGGTTTAAGATGTTATGCTTAGGTTTCCCCATTTTAAATTTAATTTCAAATCAGTTTTAAATTACTCAATTTGGGGCTTAAAAAAATCTTTAATTAATGAAACATTTTTTGTGCCAAATACTATAAGTTACTTATATTAACGAAATACTTTTTCTTTTTTTGCGAAAATTGACATAAAAAAAGCCGGAAAAAATTATGATAAATTTGTTGCTTCCTTTTAGTGACAAACAAGCAAACCCACAAACAAATATTAATGGCGCTTTATTTTGCTTTGATCTTAGATTTTTTTTCTTTTGATTTTTCTTCTGTAATATTCTTTATGGTTTTATGTTTGTCTGTTCACGTTTGTTGTTTTAATATAAATTTTAAAGCGACTTTGTTTAATCACAATCACCTCATTATGGGTTTTAATAAAAAAGGAGCCAAAAGGCGTAATTAATCGATGTTTCAATTAAGAATTTTTTATCCTAAAATGCTCGAGGGAAGTTAAAAGGATATTCTAGCTTTGGTTAAGGAGTAGAAAGATAATAAGTCTGTCTGTCTACCTATTTATGAAATTAACTTGAATATTATTATTTTTTAACTCTTGACTTCAGTTCAGTTATAATTCATTTAATGGCCAATTTTAAAGCTTTGCTTTTGTTAGGTCATGACATAACACTCTACTAACGGTCAGTTTTGGTTAATTAAAATCTCTTGAGTTTTTTTTAACTAATTTAAAAAATGTTAAACATGTTAAACATACTTAAGAAGTGTCTCTTTCTCTTCGTTTTGAAGTAGATTGCTAAGGCTGTAATTAACATGCAACATACTGAGTTTTCTACTTCGTTTTGCACTTTAGAGCAATTGTTGTTTTGTTAATAATTGTAAAAAGGTGCCAAGTAAAAAAATTTATTGTTAATAAAACACGAAAAAAAAACAACCAAGAACTTCTTAATGAGTTAGTTTTCTTCTTGTTGTTGATTCGTTAGCAAATGTAAAAATGTTTTAATTACTCATAGGAGTCCTTTTACAAAGTTGATGCAGTGACACAAGGACTGCGCTTGTAGCTAACACACACACACAGCCATACACAGTACACTTTACAAATATTTCATTTTAAGAACTAAACTACCCAGCAAAAACTGCTGCTTCGCCGTAGGTAGGTTTGTAAGGGAATATCAACACAGCAAAGCTTACAAATCTGCTTACGTATGGCATGATATTTGTTCGCTATGTCCCACTTATTTGCATTTCATGTTAAGTGCTTATTTCGGCGCTATGAATATCCAGTTAAATAATGTAATTTTGGTGCTTCTTTAGCTGTTTAAATTTATTGCGTCATCGAAATAAATGTTTTGTTGTGTTATAATGTTCGTTACTTGACAAAAAAATAAAGTTTTTTTTTACTCACTGCCTTACAGTAGTGCTTCTTAGTATGCACTTGAGTAAGCGAGTGTGTAAAACAGTAAAAGTTTTATGTCTACTGCCATACACTACTGCATTTATTAGGGGAATAGATAAGCGCTTGCTGCGAAGCGCATTAGTATACTAGAAAAAGTATTTACTGCTTACAAAATCTCGATTATTTTTTGCTGGGTAACTAAAGCCACACACCCTATTTCAAAGGTTTTGAAAAAAGCCAAAGCTCCTAAAAGCAGGCAACAAAACATTAAAGAATCAAACATTTTGTCGCCTAATAGGTATACATATTTATATATGCATGCAGAGACTTTGTAGAATGCATAGTTGCTTTGAGTAATAGAACAGGTGGTGGTTTAAAGTGCTATCAGCCAAAATTAAGAAATTAATTAAGATGCCTTAAGGAGACCTTATAATGAAAGGAGTAAACATTACAGGTGTAAGATACATTCTGGATATACATTATTGGTTTCGTTAAAAATATGTTTAATATTCTATGATGAATTTTTGCTACGAAAAACGCATTCTTGGACCCATTTGATTTCTAGAATTTAAGGCCTTTTTACCGAAAACCTTTGCTGTTTCTTCCTTCAGGTTGCATCATTTTTACTTGTTTCTGCTGTTACGGAATGAGTGTCATATGCCAAGAGTGCAAAGTTTTGAAAATAAAAAAGTTTTTCATTAGCGTACATTAGCTCTGATAAAAGAAAACGAATAATAAAAAAAAACTATTTTAACTTTAACTACTTTGTAGTTGCAAAGGAACAGTAGAAACCCGTAAACAGAGACATGTTTGACGACAGGATAGTGTAGAGGATTTTAGAAATAATTTAAGATATTTATTTGTCCCAAAAACTTAAATTAAAACTCTTTTAAAATAAAATATTTACCAAGTAGACTCTGTGGTTACCCAGTCTGCGAAATTGGCCGACAATGTCTGTGTCAGACAGGTCTGACAAAAGTCGAAATTAATTAATGCGGATATCTTTGAATTTCTGTTAAAAATGTTTGGGACTTTTGATGGACGATTTAGCATTAAGATTTCTGATCGGTTTACTGCTCATCGGATAATTTTACAGGCTGGGTAGATAAACACCAAAAGGGCCTGCAACAAGTTTTTATAAAACCTCCTAGACTACGCTCATGATTTATCTCGTATATGGTTGCAATCCAACAAAACGACATCGCAACACAATCTTTTGTTTTAGACGGAATCTCTTTCAATGAGCTCAAAAACTGTTCAAGAATTCCGCCAGGCTCCGTCTTTTCTCTTACGTTGTTTCCTATTTTCTTAATGGTCTTCTAGGTCAAATTGAACTCCCCTCTATATTCATTTTTAGACGGCAGCAGCATATGTCATTCCTATTAATTTGGCTAAAGATTTAGCTCTTTGGATATTAGATCGGCGAGGCAGAAGACAAATGCCACCGCAACCTAATGCTTTTTTTTGATGCGTGCCGTAAGAATATTCATCTGCTGACACAAAAACGCACCGATGACCAAGCTGCATAATCCGTGTTATGTGATGAATAAGTCGTTTTTGGCAAGTCAAAAAATTTTAATGTTGTGGGCATGAAAATCCAGTGCGATATCTGCTGAATGGCTTTTAACTTCAGAAAAAATATTAAAGTGTGTTGGTTTTTTAAAATGGTATCGAAATAACTTTGCAAAATAAAATTCAACTCTTGTGTATGAGCTGGTGCTCCAAGATAATCGTATCGATTTTCTTTTGCATCACCGTAATGTGAGATGGCTTTCGCGGTTCTACCCATCTTATAATGGAAGGTGTCTTAAGGAATATTATAACTTGTTTCTGAAACTCAGCATATTGAACTAAGTACGCGTCTTTTAAAAAGAGTAGAAAAATTTAAAGTCAAAAGTAAAACCGGTTTTTTGGCCGCAAGGTTTGTATGTGAAACAATCATTCTAGAGATTTGGTCTGGCCTTCCACTTTTAAACTCAAAAAGCTAAAATTAAGCCTTCACAGATACTCTCCATCTCTCTTGGCTCTAGCGTGAAAAGATATGGGACACTTGGTTGAAGTAGGATCCAAGTTGCCCATAAGTTCTCCTGGCTCTCTTCAGTCGGCAGCCAAGAGATACCATGATTTGGATATCACGCCATGGTAATGGGCCGGCCTTTTTTTCATCACTCTTAATTCTTCTGTAAAGAAAGAAGTCAGTTTAGAGTCAGGTGGCTTATATCAAGAAGGCTCAAATTTTTTTAGGACCAAAATTGGTCCTTTTAATTTGTACGAGGATAGTAGTAAGTTTATATGTGAGGGCCAAAAATCAAAGACCAATTGTTCCACCCATATAATTAAACTTTAATATAGACTCTTTGTAATTCTCTAAGCCCTAACTTACATTGCTTTACTATAATGACAAGGAAATCGAAACAGTGGACCTTCGCTCTTCGTTTCTAGAATCTCATATTACAACTAGCGTAACAAAAGCCTCGACATAATGTGGGATATAAGCATGGCAGAACAATGCTTAAGCATAATGTGATCTAAAGAAATCTTTAAACTTTTCCAAAAACAAGGGATTTCGTACTTGAGACACACCTTTTTGAAAAAATACCCTTTTGTGGTTGACTGACCAGCCACAGCCGGTACGTGAAATAAAATTTCTACGGGTGTCTCTCCCGCCAATTTTAACATCAAAAACACAAATACTATTCCCTCTTACCTCCTTCTTAGGACGTATTTTTCTGATACTAACACAATGCATGTGTTAGTAAAATGACAAGAAATATAAGGCCGAGTTTGGATTTAAGATGGTTCATGTATTTTGTAAGCTTTAAGAGACAATCACGCCAGCGAAGTCCGTTGGCCTCTTAATGGCATCTTCTGTAAAAGTTATAATGGCCGGAGGACATGTAGACTAAGATTTTATTAGGAACCAAAAACAATCTTAAATTTGGCAACTTGGAATTAAAATTTTAAACCTGTAAAAAGTTTGACTAAATAATATTAGAGCAATACCTGTAGCTGAAGTATTGTATCGCATTTAAAAGCAAATTCATTTCATTTGTATATAATGCACACATGTGCACGCATACACTCCCATAATTTTTTGTTTGAATATTATCGCCATTATGTGAAGTAGTTTTTCTTAATTTTTACCCGCATTGCGATAATTTTTCTTGTTGCTATTGTTTTTCTTAATGAAAAAGGTGGAATTACACACCCGTACTTACATACTTATCCTTTCGTATTTACTTGTTTAGTTGTTTTTAATGTTTTTTCTATTTAGGTTCTCAGCGTTAATGTGGTAGTTTGTTTTTGTTGTTGTTATTGCTTTCTATATGCGACAAGGTGCAAACTGACAATGGACAAAAATATTGTTGTTATGTCGCTTACGTCACCCAGCAAAAAACGATTGAAGTTTTATAATTTCTTCTTCTTTTTCTTTCTTATCATCATCAACATATAAAACATTTCATTACACACGTTTAGTTAACTGAACTGAACTTAACAAAAACGTTAAATAAATGCAAGAGAATAGAACTGAATTTCGTTTGTGTGTCTGCTTGTGTGTTACGCTGACTTTTTAACAAATATGTGTTAGAAAAGTTAAATAGATCCCTGAGGGCATTTTAAGCACTTGATGTGCAGCTAATGAGACTATAAGAATAGGGACAATGCTGTATTTTTTTTAAAGCTATAAAGTGCTCCTAGGAGTACATTATAATAATAACAACAACATTAGCTAAAACAAAACGAGAGAAAAAAAACAACAACAGCATTATGATTTGTTTAAGCTAAAACAGCAGCAGCAGTAGCAGCAACAACTTCGGAAAAAATAAGGAAAACATTGCAATTAATTACGTTTAAATATGTTTTTGTTAAACTCAACGATGCAACAAAGCTCTAGGGGTGCTTTTAATTAGCGCTTAACAACATCATCGCAATCATTACTTGTATGACTATTAGCATTCTCAGCATCAAACGACGTCATCACCTTTAGCATCACTAATTGCATTAAATTTTTTTTTTTGTTTTTGTTTTAATCTAAGGTACGCATATTGGTGGCACCTTTTGGGAATTTGAAGAGTTATGACAAATTAACATCAAACAAGCTTACGCTTATACAAGTTTGCTTTCGCCAGAAAAAGTGTTAATGGAAAAGGATTTAAATGTGATTTTTGCTTATGAAATCTGTTAAAGTAAGGAGCCAATCAATTGGAAAAAATATTTGTGCTTTAATTAGTTTGTTGCTCAAAGGCTGGACATAGTTTTGTTTAAAAAAACTAAAGTTTAAAGAAATTTTGAAAGCCTTAAGTTTAAACTGGGCAAGGTCAAGGGTTGGTTGGTTGGTTTTCGTGGTAGTTCGCTGCACGCAAACTGTCCAGTAGAGTCTAAATGACCCCATTTTGACAACACCACACCACTCGATAGGTGATAGGTCCCCTTAAGCCATGGTCCAAGGGAAAATGGAGCACTAGACCCACCCTGTCGCGTTGATGTATCTCGACAGATCGTTCAGCCCAATCGTAAAAACATCCCCTAGGCTGTCCAGTACATGATGGCCCAGGAACTTGTGCCTCTTCACAGCCAGAGCAGGGAAGGTCAAGTCAAAAACTCCAAGACCGCGCTTAAGGGATCCTGGGGTATTAGGTTGCGTTCAATTCTGGGTAACTTTCAGTTTTTTGAAAATAAGGCTGCATTTACATTAGCAAGAAAAGGTTCTGAAAAACTTGCTCTCACGCAACTCTAGTGTGTATTCCTGGAGAATATGGAGTGATACTTTAAATAAAGGCTGGTAAGTGCAATACAGATGCTGCCTAATAGAGAAAATTAAAGTTACTACTTCAAAGAGTAGGAAAAATAAGTAACAACAAACAAGTACAAATGATCACATTCCTTAGCGCTTTTGAATCGTGAGTCTGAACTGAGTTTTATGTAATTTTTTTCTAACAAGCACTCAGGGGATAGCCCAATACATCGTGTTGGTACCGGGATAACAATTTATAGGAGGGAGGATATTGGGAGTAGGGTTTGTAGACATTTGATTTACATTTTTCAATATTAACTGTGAAAGGAAAGACATATTTAGGTAGATTATTCCACATACGGACTGTGCAACTAAAGAACAAATTTTCTCTGTAATGCATAATGCGATTCACTGGTCAGTCGAACACAAATGGGTGTGCTCTTCTTGAAAGAGGTAAATCATGCAAAAAAAAACCCAAGTTTCAGGAACAAGTTCCTTGTTTTCCTCTGAGCACATTCATTATAGTATCGATAAAAAGTGGAATAAATTTCACATTGCGACGATGTGTAAGTAAATCGAGACGGGGAGATGCCCCATCGTCACCGATGAGTACATCCGCCCGTTGCTGTACGTGCTCAAGTAGCTCCAAAATGGACTTTCGAGCACCTGCCCATGCATGAGATACTCCATCTGTGGTTGGATATAGGGGATAGAAATATTAAGAAGATCAGGTAGCGTAAAGTAATTCCCACACCGCTTCAAGAAACCAAGACACCTGGATGCTCCCATCCAAATACATATGCCAAGCTCCTTCTCTCATTTGCTTATTCTAAATACACTTGATTCCCATGATGAGCACAAACATGATTTGCAGTAAAAATCTTAAAACATTGCACAGTTTTTTAGAAAATCTTTTACCAAAACACTTGGTTTTTAAGGTTTTTAAATCCGTTTAGTAAAGGCAACATGCACTATCCTTTCCAATTTGTTCTAATCTTTACCATCCAACAAAAACCCTGAATAACCCAAGCCTATCTGCTCATCCCAGCCCTAACCAGATAGTATCAAGTTATGAACCCAAACGTTGTTCCTCGGCTTAATCTCCTCAAAACACTGGGCAATCCAGTGCCTGTTGCACTACGGCCCGGCCATGAAGCCAAAGCTATATTACAGTCACTCCAATTTTATTTTGGAACATTCTTTATTTTAAGCATCATTGTCTTAATTTTTCCATAACATTAACATATTTATGGTCTCACAGTCAGCTTAATGGCCGGGCAACTACGAGCAATCTCGTAAGTCAATTTTTTTTTTAAATCAAGTCGCAGCATTCTTAAAACTAATACAGTTTGATGATTTAGTAATCCAAAATTTTTCCGGCGCCCTTTAAACCTTAAGGGATGCCTAACTGTCAACAAAA
Organism: Melanophora roralis; assembly: GCA_963583895.1. Taxonomy (NCBI): domain Eukaryota; kingdom Metazoa; phylum Arthropoda; class Insecta; order Diptera; family Rhinophoridae; genus Melanophora; species Melanophora roralis. The sequence continues at coordinate 2,794,326 of OY757188.1, read as the reverse complement.
ATATTGGCCTTACTGCCTCTTTTAATATTCTCTTTTGTTGCCCTTAAAATGGGCAGTATCTCTACTTCAAATTCGGTACAATCATCAGATAGTCTATATGACAATTTTGTGACTTCTTCAGTAAAAATTGCACACCTATCATACAGACTATTGGATCCTAACCAACATACCTCTTAGGAAGTTTTACCGGTGGTATTCTTTTAAACTGACCTCTGTTACTATATAGTCCGTCTTGGGTCCCAATTTCACATTAAAAAAATTTCTTATCCCGGCTCGGCTCGCCTGACCAAGCTGCTTGCCGCTATTTCCATCTACCTGTACTTACTAGGTACAGTGTTAAAAATGGCATCTACTGCCGCTGGAGGTGTACTCTTCGTGGCACTAGTGACACTAAAGGGAACACACCTTTAAAGCTAAATAAAAATATATCTTGCAGAGTGCACTTCAACATTGGAATACGTCTTACGTTCATTGCTTGGACCCAGTTTATAGCTTTTGCTTGGAAATTTTACATTATGGGGAAAATTAAGACTTCCTGTAAGCTATTTGTTATATTTCTCTTCCGTAATACCTTTCTAATAAGGACTTTCCCAAGATATTTAGCAAGTCCACCCCCTTAAATGTTGAGTTGCTGAAGTCTCCGACTCACTCATAGGATTCTTGCACGCAACACTGATTTCAACAGCTTCGCGTTTGTTGGAAGAACCTTTTTCCCGATCAGAATAGCTATATTGTCTGCATATGCAACTATTGATCTTTCCTCAGAATTAAACCTCCTCAAGATGTTGTGAAGAGGTGAAAAAATCCTCCTATGATGTCACCTTGTCACTAGAATTTACAGCCCTATCCTCAAGCATCAAAGTTATTCATGATAGGTTCTCAATTCTTCGGTTTCGAGTGGCCGATCCTACTGCTTCCCGCCTCCTTGGTAGATCACCATCAGTGTAAAAACCTAATTCAAATCATTCTTTAGGATGACAGGTTTATTACCGTCCAGACTTAGAATTTTTGGATCTCGAAGGTATTAACCGCCCATTCTACTTTCTTCGTCGTCATCAGTTCTTAAACTGTCTCGTATTCCAGGTCTTGTATCCCGAGGTTCCGTTCTAGTCAAATGCAGGAATTGATATAAGATTTTTAAACCCATTATTCGATATTAAGTTTAATATTCAAGACAAAACCATATAATTAAGAATCTGTTTACAAATCAAGGAAAATACAATTAAAGAATTGGTAATTTCCGGTAGTTTTTATTTATGGCTATCCTTCCCCTTCCTCTTTTGATTTGATTTGGTGGAAGTAAGTTTTTGCGAAACCTTATAAACTACCAAAAATTCATACGTGTGTTTGTATTTGTGTACGTTTGATACGTTGTGCGGAAATGAATTGGTATTTAATTAATAGTTTTACCCTGATTAAGTTGGTTCGTCCCCCTTGTGGCATACTTTGACCTAATGAAGCCCTATGGTAAACAACAACAGCAGCAGGCAGTAGCCACGAAAGCAACAGTCAGTTGTTAATATAATTGATGGAAACATTGTTGTTGTCGTTGTCGATTTTGCTGATGGTGAAGATGATTGTGTTGTAGATGATTAAACTAATGGAGTGGGTGGTTTGTGTTTCTTTTAGACAGACTAAAAATAAGGAAATCAAATTGAAATTAACGTCTGTCCGATGTTCTAGTTTTGTTTTTGATTTTATCGTTATTCTTGCTCTTGTTGTTGTTGTTTTTACTTTAGCATCTAGTTAACTCACAGAGCGGTCTTAGTTAATTTGATTGGATTCTGATGAGAAGGCGTTACGGACTATACGCCCCCACACATGTTAGCGACAACATATATCATAAATTCGTTGTAGTAGAGTGGTTGTTAAACGAAATATTATTACAGATTTGCAATGGAGTTAAGTTGATTTTTAGAAACGTAACAACCAAAATGTAAATGCGTAACAACCCCTGTTCAAAGGAAAATTTCTCATATGCAATCATGTGCTATTCGGTTGCTATTTTGATTGTGTAATGCAATGGATTCTTAAGCTGTGCTGAAGGATTTAAAAAGTTTTTGCCCTTTTTACACTCCAGACTGCGATACCGTTTAAAAAAGACAAAGAAGTTGCCAAGACATAGAAGATTATTGAAATAAAGCACTTTTTAAGCATAAAAATTTTAAATTTTCTTTTATTTGGGAAACACTGCTATAATGTAATCATTTAATTTTTGTTGCCGTTGCCTTACTTTTCTCCCAGATGAGGTAAATGTGTTTCGTTTTACGTAAAGAATTTTAATTTTCATCTGTTTTTAACTAAACAATGTGCGTAATCATACGTGATGTTGACTTTTGCTTCTCGTCCTTCATCAAGTGTAATTTTGAGTTTTTGGGAAATGTTTGTGATTTTTTTTCTGTTTCATTTAGCAGCAGCACTTTATAATATTAATAACTTGATAGACTTTTAATTTTTACTGGCAAATAACCCAAATAATAGGCAGACATAGTGGTGCCCTTTGTAACAAAACTAAGATATTTAAATATTAGTCCTGCTGACGGATTGCTGGCTGGCATTTAAACAATTGTATTATGACGAGGCCGGAAATGCTTTTGTTTAATTCTTTTTTGCTCGTTTCTTTTCTTTTTCACCATCCTTTTTAAAAATCCGTTGACGCCTTTTCTTTATTGGGTTTGATGTTTTTTGCTTTTTGCCAAATTATTGTTGTGCTTTAGTTCAAGTGCATTCGTAATTTGTGTGCCTTTCGCAACTCCCAAAAGGTGGCAAAATCTAAAGTTTTACTAGACACTCTCGTTCTTTCAATGGATTTAATTAAAATTTTCTTTTTGTTTGGGATTCCATTGTTTTCTAAAGAAATAATGTAATAAAGAGGCTTCCATAGCCCCACCTGTTTAGCTTTGTTTGTGCAAAATGCCAGAAAATATTTCTTTTTTTCGACTACTAACACAATTGTTGGCGAAATGATTTTCACTTTTATTACATGAATTGAATTTCCAATTAAGAACATCGATTTGTTCGCAAAGAAGCTTAAAATTAAACACTTAAGGCATAAACTTGATTTCAGGCTTGGATTATGGACCCCTTCCACGTTTGAATTTGTGCCAAAGAACTTGTTGGAAATAGTTTAGTTCTTGAGTTGACACATAAGTAAGAAGGGAACTGCAGGGCCGCCAAAAGGTAGCTCTAAGGGAAGACTAGGCCATGAATGTTAAAAAAGGCAAATGTTAAAGGGAGAAACAGGAGTGACTGTAGTAACTACAATTCCAGGGGAATGCTAAGTGAGCCATTAGGTTCAGTTAAGCCTAGAAAGGTCGGGTATGAGAACCAAAATTAGGCTTGAAACTATACATTTTCAAGTTAGGGAAAGGAGAAAAAATCAAATCGCAGTACTCCAGATTATTGTTAGGTGTATGAGGATGAGGTGGAATTACAAACGATAGGATATGTTGCCTGTCGCTGGTTGAGATTGCACAATTATGGGCCAGTCATTGGGTAAAATATTTTTTGAAGAGCTTGACGATGTTTGGGAATTCATCTTGGAAAGGAGCAGGCTGGGTGATGGATATTGGAGGGGGAGGTAAAGACAGGTTTTAAAGTAATTTTGCCTTCTCCGACTTTAGCTATCACATTCTGTTTCGCTAGTTTCATGACTTCTTTTCTCCTTTAACTGTCTTCTTATTCCCGTTAAAGGGTTGCATTCACTTTAGCCTTGAGACTTCAACACAGTGTCATAAGAAGACATCCGAACATCATGGAAATTTTCTCCAGCTCGAAAACATGTAGACCCTAAAGCCCTAAATATCTATTTGGATAGCCAAGGGTCAACACAGGCAACTGTGTCCGAGATTGCAAAACCTAGGAATGTGTAGGAAGGTAAGGGGATGTTTCATTAATTATTTGTAACGAGCTTTGTTAAATTTTCAAAACTAGATTTCAGGGCTGCCTTATGGACCTCTTCCCTTTCCTTCAAATAGAAATAGAAGGCTGGTTTCCTAAACGCAGTTCTCTTTTCATCACAAAATTTCAAATTCCTCCTGACAGCAAAGCTGAAGGTTCCGATAGTATCTTCTGCTTCCAAATGAGCGTAAAAATCCATGTTAATACCTTGGAAACACAAAAAATTGTTAAAACTGTAAAAAGCGTGTATGGAAAGAAGTTGAAATTTCTTGAAACAAAGCAAACTGCCTTTAGGAAAACAGCCAAACTGATGATGAACTTGCTTTTAGTGGCTTTCCCCTTAAGCAGAAACAAGAGGAGGAAACTATAAGAGGGCCAAAAGATCACTAATGTGGGAACATTTGAATATGGGCTTAAGGTACACTATTGTGGCAAATAAGATTACGGTTGGTTGGTTGGTTTCAGTGGACAACACCACACCACTCGATAGGTGAAGGGTCCCCTCAAACCATGGTCCAAGGGAAAATGGAGTACTAGATCCACCCTGTCGCATTGATGTATCCCGACAGGTCGCTCAGCCCAATCGCAGATACATACATCTCCTAGACTGTCCAATATATGATGGCCCAGGAACTTGCGTCTCTTCACAGAGACAAGATGGAAAACCGATATCTCCTTTTTCCTATTCTTGCAGCTGCGAAAATGATCGTTAAACGTGAGGCCGAGTCATTCTACATGCCTGCCAAGCTTGCAGTACTCCAGAATAATGTGGCATTTGTGAGAATGAGGAGATCCTAGATATAAAATGGTATGTTTTCTGTTGCTGGACGAGACAACAGATCTGCAGAGCCAAGCAGTTATGCAAAAAAATTTCTCAAATAACCAAGCGGATCAGATGGTGATAACTGTACTTAAATGACCACTTACGCCTACAAGAGCACCTTCATTAGATAGGGTTTACAAAAAACGGCGATTTGATCTAATTGGAAAGAAATTTCGGTGTCACTGCCGGAATTTTAAAATGATGTTGATAGTTTGATGTTATGCCAGAGAAAATGCGATATGATCGGGGAATTCGCCCACATTACTGAAGTTGTGTAGTCTTCTTCTTGTCCCCAATTTTCTCCCCAATTTTCTTTGCTTTCTTTTCCACTACAAGGGGCGTGACAAAAGCCGATCTCTGGCTTAAGTAGAAATGATGACTACCTTTTAAGCCTTGTCCTTTAGACCAACATGCCTGCCTACACACTTTTCTTAAAGGAACGCACAACGAACGCAAGTGCCTATGCTTTTCCAAATCACCCCTCGTTACCTAGAGTAATGACATTAATAGACCTTTTGGTTTGTAATATACAGCTGACCTCAGCTCTTGTCTCACCTTAGGCCTTTTGTAGTTACTAAAAATTCCAACAAATATTTAAGATTTAACTCGTGGCCAAAAGCTGTTTAGATTGTTTATTTTTTTTTTTCTTTACAAATGTGGTATTTTTAATTTACGGACAGTTTACTCTATTATATTTTCAATTAAATATTTTTCTTTCATATGTGTTTTTTATTTTGTTTTTATTTTTCATGTCTACACACTTGGCTTGATTATGTTTACGGCTAAAATGGTTTTCAAGCCGTTTTTTCTTTAATTTTCTACATGTTAAGTCAAATCAAACAAAACAGCTAGAAACGACAATTTTGTGTATTTTAGGTTCAGTTCAACCTGGGGCAGGGGAGGGTATGTAAACAAGTAGAGGAGATTAACAAACAAGTTTACTTTTCTGTATATTAAACATACATTTGTACATATTTATTTATGTATTTATGATAACCGCTACAGCAATTAATTACAGAATTTTGCGGGCAAATGAACCACACGTGCATCAAGCAGTCACTTAAAAAGAGAAAAGAAGGCCACAGATTTATAAAGCATAAATCCCCAACATCTCTCATTACAAAAATAAAATTATAAAGAAAAGCTCAAGCATTTTTTCTAGAAAAAAAAACTGTTTATGTAATGTCCACTAATGATGTGATTTGATGTTGTTGATGTGATACCCAAGTGATGTTTGAAATGCTTTAAAGGATTGTTTGCTTTTAATGATTCGTAAACTAAATGGGGAACAACAAATGTTAAATGCCAAAGAGATTGGATGAAAAGGCTTAGGAGTCTCTACTTTCCATTTAAAAATTTTCCATTATAATTATGGTGACATTTTTTTTGCAACATTAAAAAAAAAAATGGCAAAAGCCAGCAATTACATCTTTTATTATTTATTTTTATGCACCAAAACATGTTTATTCTTGCATTGGTTTGAGTTTGCATGTTTGTACTAGTACGTATATGTTGCTTAATATCCTTGAAAATAAATTGCTTTGTTAATTATTTATGCCTGGTTTAATGAGAGTTTTTCTTTGAAATATGTGGTTGTGGTTTAAGCAGATGTGTCATTTAAGAGGATTTTTTTAAATGCCGTTTAATGATTTCTTTTTCATATAATAAACTGTACTTAGCCGTGCTGTGGAGTGCAGTAGTGAATAAAACCCTTTTGGTATATTGTTTTATCGTTTTTTTTAGATTTGATTCCTAACAACATATTATTTATATTATTTTAATGACTTTTTATGCACATACATACATATGTATGAAATGATATAATTGTATAAATACTAATGAGTATAATTTAAGAGGATATTGCACCAGAAGGAATTAATTACAGGAAGGAATTAGGAATTTTTTTTTTATAAAATTAATATATGTTTTAGTAAACTTTAATTTATTTAAATCCCCATTAGCACAGTATTTCAAAGAACTATAAGAAATTAAAGGAGATTGTATACCCGCACCACATACGTGTCAGATGCAGATATACTTACATATGTAACGCCCAAAAATAACAGTCTGGGATCCTTAATTAAAACGATCGACTTAGAATCACTTTCGTAGTCGACTAAAGCATATTGAAATTTCTTTCTATTACAAGCGAAGACAGTGCCCCATTATTGTCTTCCGAGCACCAAGTTCGATACGAAAATAGGAAAGATCTTTGTGTGCCAAAGTACCCAGACGTGAAGAGACAAAGTCTGGGTGATAAGGCCTTAAGAGACAGCAAAAGCTTTTGGTCATTTGTTAAAAAAGCAAGAGATAAAGTTGGTTTTGCAATTTCTGCTCTTTCAAGGAATTATTCATTAGTCATTTAGCCACCAAATGGAAAAGCTAGCTTTAGGATGAAGTATTTTCAGGAGATTCATTTTTTCCGAAAAGCAACCAACAACTGTCCAAGCTTAAAGGAGTGCTTTATGGAATCTTAACATTGGAAAATGCCCTGTGCCGTTTGGAACACCAGCACTTGTGTCTTCGACGTGGGTGAGTCCATTAACTAACCCCTTCAGCAATGTGTACCATGTGTACCTTACCGGGGAATTCCCTGTATGCTGGAAATAAGGTAACGTAACGCCAATCCTTAAAAAGGGAAGGGCCAAAAACTTTTAAGATGACCAGCCAACAGATATTTGCTCAGTTCTCGCTAAGGCTATGTAGAGTATATTTATTTACCACCTCGTTAACTATCTGGAGTCCAAGGGTTTATAAAGCGAACGTTAGTATGGCTGTCGTAAAGGACGTTCCATAGGAGATCTACTGGCCTTTTTATCTTCATTCATTGTTTTGGCGAAAGTAAAGTGGTGGGTCCAGATATATATTTCTCTGATAAGTCTGATATTAGGCGCTCAACTTTTTGCTTGTGATGTCGGTGACAAATTGTCTGGATTTTTATCGAGTACTAGTATTGTTATGGATGGGATCTCTGCCAATGAGTATGGGATAAATTCAGTGGTACCGCAAGGCTTCGTACTCTCTCCTAATTTCTTCCCAATTTTTCTTAATGAGCTTCTATGTCAGACTTCTAGTTCCAGCATATGCCATTCACACAAATTTGGTTAAACGTCTAGCTTTTCGAAAGTGGCAGCTATGACCCAGAGCATGACATGCTTACTCGGTATCTTGTGGTAATCTCCGATTATGGTCCTGCGAATAAGTTCGATTTTAGTTTCCGTTAAATCCAATGTTATCTTTTGACACAGAAACGCACATTGCTTTATCATCTGTATTAATAGAGGGAATAGATGTTGGGGAGACAGAAGCTTTAAATGTGGGCATGAAAATCCAGTGCAATGCTGGACACATATTTTTTGTGCCGAAGAAAGCATCCAAGTGTCTCGGTTTCTTGAAATGGTGCAGGAATTACTTTTCATTACTTGATCATCTCAATATCCGACCAAAAACGGGATACAGTTCCCATGTATGGGCTGGTGCTCCAAAGTTTTTTTGAAGCTACTTCAACGCGTACAAGAACGGGCGAAGGTACTCATGGGTGACACTGGATAACTCAACCACTTTGATTCACTTGAACATCATCGGAATGTGGGATGTGTTTCACTATTTTGTTGACCTTATAATGGGATGTGCTGGAAAAAACATCGGGGAACAAGAAGAGCACAGCCATTTAAGTCGTTCTTTAGGCGCATAGTTCGTATGTGGAATAAACTTCCTAAAGATGTCTTTTCGGCCACTGCTTATATTGAAAAATTTAAATTAAATGTCCAGAAATACTACCCTCTCTATCTTCCTTCCCATAACTTATTTTTCTGTAAAAAATACAATTTAATTCATGTATAGGGACCATCCACTGAGTGCTGGTTATAAGCAAAAGAGTTGGTTCAAAAATCGAATTCTAGAGCAGAAGTTTATAATTTAGACTAAGCACAGAGTTTCTTCGTAGGTTAGGTTAGGTAGAACAGGCAGCCGTTGAAAGAAAGGATACAGCTCACTTGGGTTCGCTTTATTTGGTCCCTTTGTGTTACCTAGAGAGGCAGATAGATTAGGTTGAGATGGAAGGAAAGAAGAAATTTAGAGGATAAAAAAGAAAGAAAGAACAGAAAATGAAGCAAACATACCAGAGTCTCTGGTGGGAATCGAACCCACAACCCCCAGACGGGTAGACTCGTGCACTTACCACTGATCTAGCGGGGCACCCGAGTTTCTTCGTAACTACTTATAAATTTTGGCAGCTTTTTGTTTAGTTTGTGTCAACTTCGCACTTAAATGCAACATCCATAGGAATCAACGATCCAGGAAATGCTGAAGTACTTTGCACCATTGAATATTTTGAAGGAATGTGGAGGACATTTCTCAGTGTAAAGCAAAGATACGAGGATGCATTTTTGACAATTTATTTTTATTCACCAAATATTTAGGCCTTTTTAGGATCTGAGATTTGTGTTTGAGATTTTTTTTTAATGTGTTTCGAGTAAAGCAAAATATTGGCATTAAAATACGAGGCACGCAAACCTCTTTTGTTTGAGGGCAATATAGATGGTCCCTTCTTTGCTTTGGTCATGAACCGTTGGTTGGCTAAGCACTTTTCTTAAATGATTCAGTAGAAAGTTCATCCTTATTTTGGTTAAAACTCTTAAAGCATGTTGGTAGACCTGTCAATACAGAGAAGACGACTTTAAAATAAGCATTTAAGGGCACGGTTGGAGAGCAACAAGAATGGCATATGAAGAGGGCGATTGCAAGAGTTTTGTCCCGATCATTAATTTTCTTTAGAAGTTAAAGAAACCAATATATGTCTCGTTCTGAAAGGCCAATCACATTGTGATTTTCAGCTAACGTGTACTTAAATAAAAAAATCTAGGATCAGCTATTGCTCCCGACCACTACAATACGTTTCTCAGTTTTTTTAACAACTTATTATGGCTTTAAAAAATTTTTTTAAATTAATTTTTCTGAAAGACTTAGCTAACACCTACTCCTGTAAATTATCTAATAAATTTTAAATTAATATTACACTTGACGCTTGTAAGTAGTATACACTTGTATGATTTCTTTGTCAATAAGTTACCAGTCAGCAACTTTCATTTGATGTTGTTTAATAATGTCTCTTGGTTTAAATATTTTCAATAATTTTTTTTCTGCCTCAAAACTCGTGTCGTTATAATAATAATCACAATGATAATAAAAATAATGTAGCACATATTCAATTAATTTTGAAAAAAAGAATTGCTTTGTTATTAAATATTTTTTTTCTTTGCTTAACATTTGGGACTTCAGTGACAAAAAAAAAGATGTAAAAAAGGGGGAAAAACAAATCCGTGATATTCAAACATCAATGGCATACAATTGATGGTAGAAAAATTAAAAAAAAGAGAAAAGCTTCTTATGTGATTTAATGCGGCTGTATTGAAACCCCCAATGGTGCAAAATATTAATTTATACAACTCATAATCGTGTATGAACGAGTAAGTAAGTATGTGCTTAGTACCGGTAGAGACTAAATAACAATTGCTTCAATTTCGCGTAATTTCAATTTCATATGAGGACTTTTCAAACATTTACTCATTCATTCATTTATTCATTTTACTTTTATTTAATTGTGCAGGAGAGTGTTTTGTAAGATTTTTTATTATATTTTAGATATAACTGTCTGTGTAGCTTTAGCAAGCAGTGATAATCATTCTTACCCTTCTTTTTCAACTTCCTTAAAAAAAAAACCAACTGAAGACAACAATAAAAACGGGATTTTAACACCCATAGCATTATGAACAAAAAAAAAACTTACTTAATCAAAGTTGGATTATCTGCTGTATCTCTTAACAAGGCTCAATAGTTACCCCACCCACCCATTCAACCACTTTTACGCCTCACACCTCTAACAACACTAATTTCCTTTTTCCCAGCAGCCATGAAACCCGTAAGGATGATTTAAGCTTACCTAAGCTTCCTACAAAGGCTTAAGCGTGAATGTGTTTTCTTTATTAAAGTTAATATTCCACATCATAATCATTTAGACAACATTTTGCACCCCATAACTGTATGTTTGTATTAAATTGCTACATGTGGATGTAGTGTGAACAGTTGGTTTTCGGGGAAAAACGAGTCATAGATATTGCTTTGTTCTATGCCAATAACAAATACATACAGTTAAAGTATTAACAACAAAATCCAACACTTCTCCTAACAATATGCCACATAGGTTTGTATGTAGGTACGTGTAATAGAAACTAAATTAAATTCACATTTGTGCCCAGAAAAGCACATATATGGATGGATAAGTAACTTCGTACTTAAATCAATGAATAAGAAAATATAAAACAAAAACTGTGTAATATTCATAAGAAAATATTTGTTTTAATGAAAAATACTTATTAAGTAATTTTTTGCAATACAACTCTTAGGCAAAGAGATTTGAATAAACTAACACAGCAACAAGATACAGTAACGTGCAAAACGAAATGTGTAAATTTTTTAAATAAATTTTAAATGGGATTTCTCGTCTATTTTTTTTTTATAAGAACTTTTTTAAAGGCTAATATCAAAAAGATTTTTTATACAAACAAGTCGAGCAGAATATATTCCTGCAACCTGCTTTAGTTTGTCGTCAACGTGCTTTCATTGTTACTTTTTCTTCTGTGAAATTATCGATTAATATTTTATCTTTAAAAAAACCTTACCATAACTTAATTAAACAATACACTTTAACATACTGGGATTTCTATCAAAATATAATCCTCAAAGTTCCTAGGAGGAGCATAGGGTCGTAAAATCAAAATAATATCGATTAAATAGCTTATTTTAAGCTAGTTATCGCAATATATTTTTAATGTAAAATTATTTTGTTATCGATGAATCTAGTTATTTATTCAAAAACTCACTTCTTTAATATATATTTTAAAGAAACCATTATTTAATTTCTATTAAATAACTCACCATAATAATATTTGTTTGCGGAAGAATTCTTAAAAATTAAATAAAAAATTTAATAATAAGGTTATCGATAACTTCATTTTTCTATAGGAAAACCATAGAAAAAATATTTCTTTTCTAGAAAAGTTATTACTACTAAAAATGATTTTAACAAAAATCTATAGACAATTTTATTTATTTTTTTTTCAAAAAATTATCGATAACTTAGTTCACTCTCATTATTGAAAAACTTATTGTATGAAGGAACAGTACAATTTACTAATTTTATCTATATAAAAGGTATCGCTTACTTGTTTTTCTTTATTAAAAAGTTGGAGGTCCTAAGTCTTCTTAGTTAAAAGCTGCAGTTTTCTACCGAGAACTGGGAACCTAACGACTGCAGTGTATTTTAGATGGAGACACTAGCAGCCAAATTGGCTGCAGATCTTACCTTGTCTTCTCAGACTGACAATTCTTAGGTGAATATATTTATTGATAGTCAGGCATCGATTAGGCCAACCTTCTTATTCAGGCGTGGAAAGGATCCATTGGTAGATTGTGTGCCGCAAAACAAGGGCACATCTACTGGGTTCGGGGACACAGGGGTGTTAAATCGAACGAGATGACAGATGAGCTGGCGAAGAAAATGCTCCATTTGACTATGGAAAGAGCAATGGATGTTCAGTTCTAAAATGAAAGTATAGACACTGCGGTGAGGGTCAGAGCAACGGGGACCTGGTTGAATACTACTTTGTGTAGAGTCTCCAGGACTATAAAGGAATCAGTTGACCTCGAGGGCAACGAGTTATCTTTTGTCTTTGCAAAAGAGCGATGGTATGTTCCTATTTGGGTCATTGTTGGACATTGGTTACTACCAAAAGAGTCGGACAACTGGCCAGTGATGTGGTGTACCGGGGGGCAAGGAGACTGATGAGGATCTTCTGCGTCACTGTCCTGCACTCGTGCACTTAGAGCAAATTGCCTAGGGTATTATATGTTTAAAGCCTGGACGAAATGTCTAAAGTTGGTAAGAAGAGGTTTCTGGCATTTATCAAGAGAGTATTGAACCTGGATTCTATCACATTAAGCTATTGAAACTGGCGGTCATTTTTTTTTGTCTGGTAGCACTATGTGGGGTCTTCGGTGCCAGACAGTTCAACCTAACCAAACCTAAGGAATGGTTCTGGACTTTACTAAGTTACAGCTTATGTTGTAAAAGGTTAGTTTGTTTTTAAAACAATCCTACAACGGAATTAAATAAATTATTTAGAAACTTTCTACAGAAAAAAAATAGTTTTGGAATTTTTCCCCACTTTACTGTATGTGTTTATCTAACACAATTATACAGGCAATATGGTTGTATATAGAGCTCTAACTTTACTGTCACATATGTCAACAACAAAAGTCCATGTATGTGTAGCATATACATAAGTACGTACACATATGTATATGTACATATGTCCATATTTATGTAAAACAAGGAGCCCATAGTGATTAAGGATTCCCGTGGTGAACTTAATAAAAACGACCCAAGCACTTGTAAAATAGTAAAGTGAGTAAAGAAGTACATGTGTTTCAAAATAAGGAGTAAACTTTATTCCCCGTGTGGCCTGAAAATAAAAGGTGGCAGAAAAACAAATATTTAGCTTGAAATACACATCTAAGTACTAATACATGTGTTAGAGACACCGTCATAGAAATCAAAGACATACTTAAATCGGCTCAGACTCTTAAGGGTATAACGGGCAAGTTTACCCATACATATGTATTCAAACATTAAATAGAACTTTGTATAGTTTAGTTTTCAAAAAACATTCATATGTAATCATTGTCAAAATCACACGACTTAACTAAAATCCTGTTGGCAAATAAAAGTAAATCCTTGTTTTAGTTTTTGTCTACCAAATAAACCTTAATCCTTAGTCATGTCCTAGCAAAGAACAATAAAAATAGGTTTTCATAACTTCTCTTAATATTTTAATAAACTTCCTTTTAGTAACTCATACTTCTGTTACCCAAACTGCTAAACACTTTTAATTCCTCTATTGTTTTTAGTAAGTGTCTCTTTTGACACTTGTATCCACTTTATAGGAGATTACAAATATGCAATGAAATCCATAGCTGCAGAAGCAATATCCTTCTCACCATCATCATATTAGTTATTGCATCTGAAAAAGAATTGATAGCAACGAAATCAGAATATAGAAAAAGGATTTAATAAAGACAAAAGCAGCAACAATTATTGCCATCATCATTAATAATTCAACACATTGTAGCGGATAATCCTTAACTAAACAGACTCTTGATTGCAATAAATATTAAACTTTTTTCTTAATGTGCTGTTGTCACTCCAAAGTCATTGATTTCTTATTCACACTATTAATGTTGATTTTTTATTTCCTTTTGCATCCTGAGGCTTAATGCATTTCATCAATTAAGGACATAAGCTCCAATATCACAACGTGTTTTGTTTCATAAAATTAAAAAAAAAAGTAGTGGAAACGCTTGTGTTTTGGGAGATGGTTGTGTAATTATGAGAAAATATTTTTAAGCATTAAAAAAAATAAGGGGATTTAGTAAGGCTTCTTCATATTGGAGTGGCTGACTTTAAATCCCCACTTATACACTTTGGATCCTTACTGTTACGAGGCAAGGAGGCCGAAAGTCCCCTCAATTTTAATAGACCTAATCTGATGTAATAAACTCTAGGGTGCTTGATACTATTTAGGATAATATTAGCAGTTTCGACTTACTAAAGTCAAATATCTTCCCAAGGTTTTAGAATAAAGGACACAAGACAGTTTTTTCTGCAGCCTAAAACAGTGACATTGAATATCCTTAACAAGCTATTTACCACTGGTACACTACAGAACTTGCAATCATTGCTTAAGTCATTCTGCTACTTTGTTTTAAACTCCCTTCCAACGATTGCCTGATTTCGTCCCCACTGGAAGGATTCAATTGATCTTCGCATATATAAAAAAAAATCATCACTCCTGCCCCCCTGTTCTGTAACTGGCGAGAAGTTTTCGCAGTGAGAAATTTTTTTTTATTGTCATAGTCTTCCGATTATTAACAGTGTGACTTAGATAATACATAAACTCTCATTATACAACGTTAAAAGATAAAATAATTAGGTTTATCGTGTTCATCCTGTCTTTTACGAGGCGACTATAAACTTTTCGATGCGAGAAGTTCTCACTAAAGTTACAGAACACAGGCACTGGTTCTTAAGATCGCCACATAATCCTGAGTACTTGACACAAAGTGGTATTTTCCTAGATCTCCATAGCTTTGACTCTCACAGCAGAGTCTATAGAACTGAAGAGGAGCACGACATTTCATTGCTCATTTCCTCAACATATGGAACCCCTGCTTTGCCAATTATTCTACTGTTTCATTCTCCACAATACTAGAGTGTCCTCCAACAACGCAAATGCGGACCTGTCTCATGGCACATACAGTTAACCAATGGATTGCTTGTACCCGTAAATAATTGAAAAGCAGGAGAAGCTTGCGAAGAATGCCTTAAAAGTCGGTTATTACACTATTAAAAAGCGCATTTATCCGGGAACTTCTTCTTTGGGGTCACAGGGTAAGATAAGCTGCTAACTGGTGTACTAGAGTCTCTGTCTGACAGGCACTGGAGTTACTAGAATGTTTGAGTGAATCTTTGTTCTTTGCCCTTGAAAAAAGACTGCAGATCCAATCTCTCCTTCATCTTAGACCCATCCGTAAAGAAGACGCAGACCCTGTGGATTTGGCGAAGTGCCATCCACCAGTTGTATGGTCACGCTCAGCTTCCCAATGATGCTCAGTTTCGTCACTACCACATTTTGCACCTCCAATTTGTTCGCCATGATCAAATGACACCTAAATGAGTTGCGCGGTTGACCTCAGCAGAGACGCAGGGCTTTAAGTAACACCCTCTTAAACCAGATTATTTAATTTCAAATCCAAGATTTAAAACGATCATGCCGTAGAGATGCTGAATTAGACATCAGTTTAACATGGACCTGGAGATCCCTATATGCTTTCCAGGTGCCTGCAAGCAACTTGATTTTTCAGTGCGGCCCGCCATCCTTTAATTCCATAAGACCATGGCACAGCAATGTTGGTCTCATGCGCAAGATCTCGCATTAGACCCCATGTTTCGCCTAGCATTGGTCGCCTTCTTGACCATTTTCATCTCATTAAGCTTTAAACACAGCTTATTGTCCAGTATCACTCCGTCTATAGAAGTTGCCAGAGTACTTAATCTTATAGAGTTCCTCTAAGAGGTGGCGACAAGCAGAGCAGGGTTTTGGCCCCAACTTGGTTGGTTTTTGTGGTAGTTTGCTACACGAAAACTGTCAAGTAGATTCTAAATGACCCCGTTTTGACAACACCACACCACTTGATAGGTGATAGGTCCCCTTAAACCATGTTCCAAGGGATAATAGAGCACTAGACCCACCCTGTCGCATTTATGTATATTGACAGGTCGCTCAGCCCAATCACAGATACATACATCCCCTAGGCTGTCCAGTATATGATGGCCCAGGAATTTGTGCCTCTTCAAAGCCAGAGTAGGGCATTCGCAGAGAAGATGGAAAACCGATTCCTCCTTTTCCCTATTCTTGCAGCTGCGACAGTGATCGTTAAACGTAAGGCCGAGTCGTTCTGCATGCCTTCCCATCATCCAATGACCCGTTAGCACCGCCAGCAACTTCGAAATTTCCACTCTATTCCGATTCATAAGTTGCGTAGTACATCGAAAGAGGGCCACGTTTGCCTGTCGACCCTACACGTATCTAACCCCCGCCATGTATCGTCAACAATGCGCAGAAAGAATCTTAAGATACTGCTCTTAATAGTCTGCAACGGAATTGCGACTGTATTCACATTGGAGATTTTCAGAGCAGATCCTTTCTTAGCTAGCTCATCTGCCCGTTCATTACCATGGTAGCCCCTATGCGCAGGAACCCACACCAGAGTGATGTCAGACAGCTGCCTTAGCTTAGACAATTCTATTCTACACTGACTGACCAAAAGTGACGTGGTAGTGTATGATCTGAGTGACAGAAGCGCCGCCCGACTGTCGACAAAAATACCAATATTCCCGCGAAATTTATGTCCTGTAATAGTTTACAAGCCTCCCGAATGGCAAATATCTGGGTCCCAACTTACTCGCCGGTAGTCGTAGTAACCAATACCAACCGGCAAAGTACTGAAACTAGGCGTGGTTTAACATTTAGACCTAGAAGATATTTACCTTCGACACTTCAGCACTGAATTAAGCAAACTTGCTTGCTTCAGGATTATTTTGTTATTGTTTTTCTTTATTTTAATTCTTTGTTTTTGACAAACGAACTCTATTAAAATATTTAGTTTCATATACAGCAAACATATATCCCCAAAATAAATTTGAAAAAGTAAAAGGTAACAAATCATTTTTGTATTCAAACTCATAGACATACACACATACATACACTGGTTTGGCCACTACGTTTATACAAAATAGTAATGTGAAATACGGCCAAATATACTGAAGGTAGACACCTAAAACTAAATAAATTTTTTTTTAAATAAAGTTAAGGAAGGATTTTTGAAAGTTTAAATAAAGCCTTAATTTAAAAAAAAAAACGAATTTTTAAAATTTTTTTAAAATATTATTTCACTTCGAAAATATAAAAATAATTAAAAAATAATAAATATTTTCATTTAAGCTTAATTAATCGCTACCAACGTTCAAAAAATTTTCCACTTAATGATTTCATCTCATGCCAAGTGCTAATTATATAATTTCTGCTGTTTGTAAACATCTAATTCATAATGGTGGGATGCGGACTAACGATGTGTGTTTCCAACAATTCATATAATCTTTGTGTACGTATGTAGGCGAAAGACTAAAACAAGTTTATTTTTATTTGTCAAAATGTGTGGTCTATCCAGGACATTCGTTAAAAATGCATGTGCTGTGCTGTAAATAAGCAGGCATTTTTCGATTGCAATTACCCTTCAATTTTAAATTATTTTTATCTTAATTTTTTCAAACAAGATTTAGCAAATTTCAGTGGCCTTATTAGAGACATCCATGTAGGTATTGCTCCATATATCTTTGGTAGAATTATTTTTTTTTTAAAAAAGAAATCATTAATAAAAAAATTAACTGAATATTCTATTGATAAGAACTGCAGGGTATAAAATCTCACATTTACTTATTTATGAGATCCTCAATTTTACATTCACACCGGAGAATAACGGTAGCAATAGTATGTGGCAGCCAACTAACGGTAGCAATAAATCGCTAAAAGCAAATAAATCAAAATATAAAAAAATTCCAATGCTTATGGCTTCGTTTTCCACTTTATTTACAAACTTATGCACCAGCAAAGTCCTTTCAGTAGTCGCTATAGAGAAATTCAAACAAGGATAAAAACATAAAAGTCATGCAAACACTGCAAGCACAAACGAACAAAGTCATGCACACAGACAAACATTTACACAAATACACACATGCACACATACAAACATAAATTTACAAAAATTAGCATAAGGAAAAAATCTCAAAAATTCAAATAATTTAAAACAAGGAGGACTACATTCGACTGGGCTCTTCAATAGATTTTTAAATAAAATTTATCATAAAGTTTTGTTTTCATATTTTACAATATTATTAAAAAATTCTTTAGCCCCAGGTTTGAAGCCGATAACTATTTTAGTTTCGAACTTTTACATTTTAAAAACTAAAAAAAGTGTCATTTTGATACTGGGTGTGCCATCTCCCTTAACTCGATTCAACTAAGGTTCTTCCAAAACATTGAACTGGTTGAAATCAGTTCACGTAAAAACCTGCAACTTTTAATACGGAAAGTAAAAGCCTCACTGTTTTAAAAAAGGATCTGAATTTTCATCCTTTTAAAATTCAAATCGTTCAAATACTGAAAGAAGTGACTTTGATTTACGCAAAAATTTTTCTTAAACAATATTGGAGCACTTTCGCAATTTAAATTCCATTTTTTGGAGCGATGAGGCTCATTTTCACTTAAACGTCAACGTTAACAAGCAAACCTATCGTTACTGGTCTTCAAAAACCCGCAACCCTCGATTGAAACATTAAAAACCATTGCGTTGCCCCAGGGTAACTGTTTGGTGTGCCTTATCCACGCATAAGATTATTGTAACATATTTTTGGAAAATTCTCGAGGCCAGGGAAAGAATGTCAACGGTAAAAATCCTCGACGAATGATTACGGAATTCTTTTTGCTAATCCTGTGAGCTCATGCATCGTGCTCTTCACACCCGTGGTTTCAACAGGATGGGGTGACTGCACACACAGCCAGAGCTTCGATGAATTTGCTTCGGAAGAATTTTTCCCAAAAAGTGATTAGCCGGTTCGAGGACATCCCATGTACAACGAAGGCAACCGATATAGCTCCCATGGATTTTTCTTATGGGGCTACCTCAAAGAAAGGGGTTATAATGACAATCCTCAACCTCTTGTGGTTTAACAGAAAAGTGATCGTCGAAAAATCAGCTCAATTGAACCAAGTTTACTGCAGCGTGTGGCGCAGAATACAAGGCTCCGTTTTGACAGTGTGTTTAACTCAACGAAAACATCTATATAACTTCTAAATAAAATCGTCATTTCCATTCGTTCAATGCTCTTAATTAAACTTTTTTTATTTAAGTTTGAAAATGTAAATCTGTCACCAGCCACCCTGTATAAATAAATTGATTCATATTTAATTTTAACAAGAGCTTAAAAACTAATAAATAAAATATGAAATCAAATACGATTTAAAACACTATTAACTTCCTTTGAAACTTAGCTTATTAAACCATAAAATTAAAATTTGTAAGGTCACACCCATCACAGTCATCACCACATCAAGTGGTCATTGTGAACAGAACCTATGTTTGTCGGTGTCTATTTACTATTATTCGCTTAAAAAACAAAACATCCTTGAAAACTATGGCCTTTTTCAAAAAAAAATTATGATTTCTTTGAGTTCTAAGCAAAAATATAAGCAAAATTGTCACACCCGTCACATTTTTTTTTCCAATAACAGTACCCATAGGCTCTAAAACTCATGTATCGTGATATAAATAGAAAAAGGGGTGTCTTCTGGTCATTTTTAACAGGAAATATTAAATTATTTGACAATAAAAGCTAGTCTGAAAGGAGTGTTTTCAATGGAAACTTAATTTCGAAACCCAGATAGAAGGAACCAGACTGCAAACGAATTTTTTAGAAATTACAAACTGATGTATACTATTATCACCATGTAAAGAAAATATCATCAATAATAAATTGTTTTACTTTATTTTAAAGTTAAAAAATTTTCTTGTTAAAAATTTCTTTTATACAAATTTTTTCGGTGTATTTTTCATTTGTGTGCCCTAGCGCTCATGTGTAAATATGCCTTCACATATTACAACCATTCAAAATTATCCATATTTATTAAAACTCACAGACATACATATCAATGAATTTCTCATTAAAATTTTGGTTTTAATTTAAATTATAAAATTAAAACTTTCAACATAAGTTTCAGCAGATTTAATTCATTTTCCAAAAAATTTCAAATATTTTATAATTTTGCTAGAAATTAAAAATAAATCGTATTTAGAGGACACTTGCAGTTCTGACTTACATAAAAAAGGCAGACTGGTTGCAAAAAGCAAAACTTCATTAAGCAAAGGACACATTCACACACTCAAACACACACACACACAAACACTCTGATAATTCTAGTTAATACCAGCGACACACGAATTCATGGTTGGCCGCAACATTCAAAATCCATTTATTTAGTTTTGCCTAAATTTTTAGAGAGCGAGAAAATTCCAAAACTCAATAGAAACGAAGGATATGCCAAAATGTCCTTTAAAAAAAATGCAAAGGATTAAAACTAAAGCTAAAAAAAGAAATAAAAATAAATTAAAAAATAATTTATTGCCAACAAACGAATATGAGTTAAAGACATTATTTTATAAATTAAACAGATATGAGTACAAAACATAAATTAATATTTATAACTTAACACCCGTGTAACATGCGGTACAACGATGACAACATTTTCCTTTTTATTAAAGCAAAGAGCCAACGAAAAAAAAATCTCACAAGAAATACCATGCAAAACCTCAAAAGTCATATAAGGATTTTTCAAAATTAATGCTAAAGATGTAAGAAATAGATTTTAATTTATTACAAAATTCTCTCATATCTTTGTTTGAACGTACGACCTTTAATAAAAAGGAAAAAAGTTATTGTTTTTAAATAGCACTCGACTCCTAAAGATTTCTGGGTGAGTGCTTATTTAAGTCACCTTTAGGGGTTAGTTTGTTCTTCTTTCCAAAACACTAAAAAGGACGATCAGTAGGATTCTTAAATCGCTGAAGTTCTCTATAAGACATTATTTATGGTTTTTCTTGCTCTTAGAGATTTTTTCTTTCTGCTTATTTTTTTGGCAATTGTAGAATTATAATTATAAATCTTTTTTATGGACAGCTTAAGATAATATTTTTCAAGGATATGTAATAAATTAAAATCCATAACCAGTTGTTTATGTCCTTTTTTTTTTGTTGTACGAATTTGATGATTTATTTGTGTATTTTATTATTTTAATATTCTTGCATCGTAGTCGTGTTCACGTTTGTTTGCATATTCATGCATGTGAATGGTTTTAATATTTTATTTTGTGTGAGATTGTGTGTGTGTGTGAGTGCTAAGATAGGATCTTAAATTTAAATGAGATTTAGTTAAGCGTTGGATCAAAACTTTTTATGGGCTCTAACTCAAATTATTGTTTAAATGGATTTAAATCATCGATGTCAAGCTTAACAAAAAGTTTTTAATTATTGATTTTATTAATTTTGTTTTTATAAATCCAGAAATGATCCTTTGACGAATTTTTAAAGCAGTGCTTTCCAAGTTTCTGTATCACGGTTAAAACATTAAATATTTAAATTAAAGTCCACATCATGACGACGTAGACAGTGCTACATTGCCCTTTTGTCGTCTGACCATTAAGATGAATTTTTCTGGGTGGTTGATGCAATTATTTCTAGATAATGTTTCCCAACAAAACATAACTAAGCTGACAGTGCATTGATGCAAAACCATCTGATATCTGTTTAGTGGAATTAAACATTTTCGGGCAACCGTTTTAACAAGGCCAACCGCTTGAACTAGGGCTTAGGTAGTTTGTGAATTATGTTATTCATGTTTTAGTTATTAATAAGCTTCTGTTTAAAGAGAGAATCTTCAGATATACCTTCCATCTAGGTTGGCGCCAATGTCTAACTCCACAGGATATCACCAGGAAGGCTCACAAACCTGATTAAAAATATTTTCTTTGATATGATCAGAGTCTGTGCACCACTTTGATCTTCTAAGTTTGACCGACCCAAGGATTTGTTAGAGGGAGAATCAAGTCCTTGCCTGCAGCCTGGTCGGAGCTCTGCCTAACCATCCCTAGTAATACTGTGGGTGGAGATTGAAAATTCAATCTGTAGTGGACTTTTGTAGTTATGTGGTATGCGCTATGGTCCGGCAGAGAAATATGATTACTATTGATACTGAACTTTATTACCTCATACTCTGATTGACAAAGAACCTCAAGAAATTAGGTCACTAGTGCCTGATAAGTGCCTTGACCAAAGTTGGAAGGGATAGATGTTATATGCCCCGAGGCCGACCAGAGTCCAACTGATACTACGGAAATCAGAAAGCCTTCATTTATCACCCTCTGATTGGTGGCAAAGTCTCTTTCGGAAATACACATGCTGTGTATTCCCATAGATACTCCTTGAGCGGTTTTATATTGGTTGGTTTTTGTGGTAGTTCGATACACGCAAACTGTCAAGTAGAGTCTAAATGACCCCGTTTTGACAACACCACACAACTCGATAGGTGATAGGCCCCCTTAAGCCATGGTCTAAGGGATAATGGAGTACTAAACCCACCCTGACGCATTGATGTATCTCGACAGGTCGCTTAGCCCAATCGCAGATACATACATCCCCTAGGCTGTCCAGTACATGATGGCCCAGAAACTTGTGCCTCTTCACAGCCAGAGCAGGGCATTCGCAGAGAAGATGGAAAACCAATTCCTCCTTTTTCTAGTCTTGCAGCTGTGACAGTGATCGTCAAACGTAAGGCAGAGTCGTTGTGCATACCTTCCCAGCATACCCATTAGCACCGCCAGCATCTTCGAAATTTCCAAGCGATTCCAGTTCATAAGTTGCGTAGTACGTCCGACATCGAAAGAGGGCCACGTTTGCCTAGCGACCCTACACGTATCCAACCTCCACCATCTATCGTCAGCAATGCGCAAAAAGAATCTTAAGATGCTGCTCTTAGTAGTCTGCAACAGAACTACGACTGTATTCACATTGGAGATATTCAGAGCAGATCCTTTCTTAGCTAGCTCATCTGCCCTTTCATTACCCATGGTAGCCCCTATGAACAGGAACCCAAACTAGAGTAATGTCAGACAGCTGCCTTAGCTTAGTCAATTCTATTCCTCACTGACTGATCAATAGTGATGTGGTAGTGTATGATCTGAGTGACAGAAGCGCCACCCGACTGTCGACAAAACTACCAATATTTCCGCGGATATTTCTGTACTGTAGTAATTTACAAGCCTCCCGAATGGCAAATATCTCGGCTTGAAATACACTACATTCATCCGGAAGACGAAAAGAAGCATTTACGTCCAGCTCCTCTGAGAAGACACCAGATGCAACTCCGCAGTCCAACTTAGAGCCGTCCATAAAGATCCTAATGTCATAAGATTCTCTAAAGTTACCCCTACACCATTCACCCCTGGAGGGAATAAGAACTTCAAAAACCCTATCAAAGTCCGCGCAGGGAGTAATGTAGTCAGAAGGTTGGTCCACAAATGGGGGCAGTCCCTGCAAAACTTTCGCATGCCCATATGGCCTCGATTTCCAACATCCAGTCGATCTAAGCCTTACTGCACTACAAGCAGCTATGGCCCTAATGTGAAAGTCGATGAAAGCAAAATGCAAAATATTATTCAATACCTCAGAACGTCTAGTTCGCAGTGCACCCGTAATTTCATCCCTGGATTTTATACAGCTGGTCCACTACGTATCTACGCTGCGTAGCAGTCCACCAAACCAGAGATCCATAATTGAGCGGTTTTTATTACCCTAAGGATTAAAAAAATAATCACATTTTATTCTTTCAATATTTTACCTTAAGGATACTAAGTTACTCTGAATTTACTTATTCATTTTAGATCTCTTTCTGTCATTTGCTCTTTTAATCCTTTGCCGGTCACTGACCCGGATGAGAAAAGTGGAGGGAATATGTCGCACTTGAGAATTGTCAAACATACTCCCAATTTCAACAAGGCGAATTGCGATAATACTTTAAAGTCTCTTTGAAAACCCCTTTGCTTAAAGTTTATGAAGTCAACCAAAGATATTTTAGTAAAAATTTTAACAAAATTATCCCACTTCTACATTCATGTCAAATTTCTGATGATTAGTTTTAAGTGTTGCCCGCAAGAAACACATTGAGAGCCAACCTTTAAATATAAATAAATCTGTTACTAAAAATACTAAACAATATTCTAAATCCGCTCCCCCCATCCCTCCCACCCCAAAAACACGTTCTTACTGCAGTTTTATTTTTTTAAGATTTAATTTACTTTCACCCAATTTAAACTCTACGTGACTTCACAACACAATCTTGTGTAAAACGCATACACTTGATTTCATTAGAAGAATTTTATTATTTTTATTTAATTTTCTACAGCATTCGAAGGTAATAAAATGAAATTTTATGTTTAAGGCCAAATTCTCTTAAAAAAAGATTACAAAAAATACCAGAAAAAAAAATAAATTAAATTTCAAGCAAAAGTATGCTTAAGGCTCAGCTTTTCAGTAAAAGATCCTTAAAATAAGAAAAAAATATTTTTTTGTGGGCTTTTCGTCAATGGCTTGTGAATATTAGACGAATGTTTGGGGGGAAAAGGCCAAAATAAATATACAGAAAATGAATTTAGTGTTAAATTTTTTTAAGGTTTAAGTAAAACACCCTTCAGTCTTGATTTTATTAAAAAAATGTTGTAAAAAAAAAATTGATGAGTTTGATGTAACACCACATGGTTTAAAGACCAAACAGTCTCCCACAGGCCAGAAATTAAGGAATGTCCAAGTAAGCCTTAACACGCACACACAATTCCAAACAGACACTGTAAATTTAATTTCACGTATAATAAGCGGTTTTTAAAAGGTCTTTTTATTATTTTTATTTAATAAAAAAAAGAAAATCCAACCAAAACTCCTTTATGTCCTTACATCAGCCAGTTTTGTATATTTATTGGATAATTATTTTTAATAAACTTTTGAAGTAGAAAATTTTTGTTCCAGATTTTAAAATAATCGTAAAACAATTATCTAAAATAAAACATTTATTTACTTTCTATTGTAAGACAAAAATCTATTTTAAAAAAGTTAAATATATGCATTTGCAAAGAGAATAAATTCATTTGCCAAGTACTTGCCATAATTGCAAATTATTCCACATACTTATCATCATTTTGAAATATGAGTGGCTCTAATGCTGCTAATTTTTCCACCATCTGTAATTGCCGAGATTTTTCTTAGGAGTGCAATAATTTCAAAAGTTTTTTTTTCTTTTCTGATTATATTTTTCTTTTATATACTTTGGCAAACAACAAACCACGCATGCATTATTTTAATGATTCTTCTTGAATCTGCATTATTTTCTATTTAAATAAAGAACTTTTCAGTATTCATTATTTGATGTACTCGTACCAAACCAACGTTTAGCCAAACATTGAAGCAGCCATCTATTCAGCCAACCATCCAACCATCCATCCAATCAAACAAACAAACAACATAATCATACTCATCATCATAATCGTCAGCAGCACTTCCATCATCTTTTGAAATAAGAGCACCATAATGTAGTAGATGTGGATGATGGTGCTGATGTATAAGAAAATGAACAACAACAGCACAAAATCCATTAGTGTATGGCTCATTAAATCAGGAATAGCCTCCATTTTGCTAATGGAAAAATTCCTCCTCAACTCTTCAATAGTTCTAACGCGCCTCAAATTCGGCATTTACTTGAAATTCATCAACTTAAAAACAACACCAACAAAGCCCACTTACTTTCATACACAAATGTGTATGTAAAACGAAATACTTTACACATACTTGTTCTCACTTTTGCATATATTTAGGCCCAATAGGAAATCGTTATAGCGATGGTGCTTGAAGATTTTAAAAAAATAATTATGTCTTAATTGGATGTTATCTCAATGGAAAGTGAAGGGAATATACTTAAACCATTAGGACTCAAGCAATCAGGCACATGGCCCGTTTCGTAGTTAGGACATGTTAACATAATGATTGAGAAAAAAAGATTGAATAGTTGAGGAATAAAGCCAGACAGTCGAACTACTGGTCCCGATATCTTGACTTCGCACCAAGTATACAGAAACTGTTTTCGGAAAGATCAATGTGGAAAAATGGCATAATGCCATTTAAAGTTGAACTATACACACAGAGAAAAGACATGGTTGAGTTTTATCACGGAAATATGATCTCGAACAGTTTCATCTTTGTATGGCTACAAAGATCATTATTATGACTGCCACAACCATACTATAGTGGTAGTAAGTTTCTGGTGAAAAATGCAATTATAGTTATGATTAGACTTACCATTATATATTTGTGGCATTCATTCTTTTGATTATTGACAACCATAATATTGCTTAAGGTGGCTTCAGACTATAATACTGGGTAAAAACACTTGTCAAAAAACTCAAATAAAATGAGAAAATATAATAGTGTGAAGACATTATGTTATGAAATGTCAAAAAATACCTAAAGAAATTTGACAGTGGTATGGCTCTCTTCATTTTTAGAAATTTTTCTAAACCATTAGATTTTGCATGTATCAGAGTTGCATATTTACAGCAGCCATAAAGAAAATCAGGCATGGAAAGTTTATATAAAGTTTGGTATTGTAAAATAATTTTTAATAATATTTTTATAAAATTTATAGTTATTTATTAGGAAATAAAATCTTTTTAATTGAAATTAAATTAAAAAGCTGTAAAAGTAATTTTTTTCATTAAAAGTGTTGTAAAATTATTACTTTTAATATGTATATTTATATATTTTTTAAAAAATCGATAGGTGTCAAAAAATGGAGTCTTTTAGCAAAATAAACTCACTTTGTATAAAAAACAAATTTTTTTGATTGAATTTATTATATACAAGCGTTTTATTAATTAACCCGCAAAAGCAAATCAAGAAAATTTTTAAAACATTGTAAATTTGTTTTAATCAGTTATAAAGTCTTAACAAATATTAAGCGTGTTCCAAAAGATCTCGATTTTGTTCCGACATATGAGAGTAAAGAAATTACCCTCCAAGCTTGCCAAAATTGCTCAAAATAGCTGAAACGCAAAAAACTATAATTGAACATTTTTAAATGCTTACATGCTGCTTAGTTAAAAAGTAAAATTTTATTTAGACGATTACACCCCATAGAATTTTTAAAACATAGCATATACATCATACATAAAATGTATCTAAATGTTCTAAATCGCATTTTATATTAAAGAAACCTACAAATTTTTATAAAAAAATGTACGTACCTACAACAAAAATTTTGTTGAAACCCTTTTACAGGAAAGGAAATTTATCTCAAACGTTCTCATTGCTGTGGAAAATTTGTTACCTGAAACGCTTTTGGGTAGGTTTGGATTAATTTGTGTGAGTTTGGACAATTTTTTATGTACCTCAAACACAACTTTTAATAAATTAAAATGCCTTTTTTCAATTTTTAATAAATTCTAACCTTATGGTAATTTTTGATATATGAAAACTATGCGAAAATACTTATGGTAGGTTTATTAACAAAAATGTATGTAATGGCTGACAAATATGGTCTTAGTAAACTTACGATAACTATTATAAATTTTTTCACTAGATTTTATAGCTCGCTTTGAAAAACCAAAAATATCATAAAAATATCACATAAAAACTTTAAGGCATATACACACATATGTAGAAATATATATATAAAATAAGTTTTAAAACAGATTTTGTATAAAAGCGACGCTCGAAAACTTTTTTACATCTGAAAATTTATAATTATTACGGGCCTAAGTTTCAACCTCCTTATTTAAAATAAATCTTAAAACTGTAAGTACAAATACAAAAAAAATATATAAAACGTCGAAGAATTATTGGTTTGCTTCATATCCAATGCATTTTTCTATGTTTATGCGGCAAACCAATAATCACCCGAAGAATGTGCAAAAGTTTAAAATATTACTAAAAGTTCCATCCCTGATGAACAGCTGTTTAATGATTTAGCGCCAGCAAAAATTTTTACAAATAGTAAATATTAAAAGTGAAATTAAGAATTTATTGCAGAAATTAGTTTAAAAAACATGTCTGATGAACTAACTGCAAGTCTGAACGTCACTTTTTATTGTCTAACAGTATTTTTTCACCCCTTTGTTTAATTCAAATAAAAAAATACATACTTGCTTTAAAAGTTAAAGTTTTTTTTTAAACTCAATAACAGATGTTTAAGTACTACACAGATTTTAATTTTATTTCAAATGTGATAGTGTAAAGACAAAATGTAATGCGCATTATTTCTTATTTGATTTTTTGACAGTCAAACCAAAAATCATTTTATTTGGCTCTCTCAAAATCCAATGAAAATCTAAACACTTGTAGAATAGTGTGAAGGTAGCTTTAATGGTTATCATACATACGTTGCTCTTAGATTATGATAACCGTATTATAAGAGCATCATGTATTTGATAGCCCATAATCAAGAAAATGACTGCCTATGACTAAAATTATATTACCACAAGCAAACAATGATAGTTTTAATCATAATTATGATTGCATTTTTAGCAAAAAAATTACTACAACTATAGTATAATTGTGGCAGCCATAATAGTGATCTTAGTGACCATAAAGTGATGAAATTATTCGTGATCGTACTCAACCTTGTTTTTTCCTTTAGTGTGCACCGTGTTCTCAAAGAAAGAGACGACATCTGAAGCGGATATCTTAAGAAAATCACCTACCCATGTCCTAACTTGGCAATTACTGCATTTTATTCCAAACAAAAAAATGCGAGCCACGCAAGGGGCTCGAAAGGAGAACGATCTTAAAGAGGAATTCACAACGATCTTTGTGGATAGTAAGGCTTCTCTAAGGCACTGACTTCTAACTTAGCAAAGTCGATAAGCATTAGAAACTGCAGGTAAACGATTCTGGTACTTAGGGACTATCAGAATTAGCTGGGTTCCCAGGCCTCGGTTATTCCCCCACTGTGTGAATTTCATAAAAGGATTGAGGAGCACTTTAGGGATAAGTTAAGTAGAAATTGGGTTAAGGTTACAGACTGTAGGGCAGGTAAAATTATCAAGCAGAAACGAGAAAAAGAAAACTCTCAAAAGTCTCCCTGTCTCCCTGTCTCCGGTACCATACAGAACATTCTGCTAACCAGTTGTATTGCTCTTTTGACATGAAACGCTGTTAAACAGGGACCTGTTATCATCTCGCCCCCGAAGTGTGCAATAACTCAATCAATAGGTTGCTTGCACGCCTACAAAATTGGGTAGCAAAATCCGTTTACCTAAGAGTTATCAATTTTAAGAAACAGGGCAAGATGATCGACTGATTTGGACGCCAGAATCGCGGCCGGAAATACACTGCATTCATCAAAGATTTTTTAGAACTCCCTAATGTGAACATCTCGACTGAAAGTCCAGCTCCGGCCCACATCCCTCTTCCATCTTGAAGCTATTCATCAAAAAGTTGTAGGTGTTTTGGTATGGGCGAAAGCCCGTCACAAAACCCTAAATTTCATAGCCACATTTGGCTTCCAGTAAACCCTATTTTCGCAACTAATTGGTCGGTGCTGTATTTTGCACTCCTTACAGTTTTTTCATGCCTATAAGGCGCCATAGTGTTGTCTCGCTTTGACGCAAGCCGGGTCAGAGGCCTCTACGCAATACCCTCTGAAACCAGATTAATTGTTTTAAAATTCCATATTACTTCCAAGGTATCCGTATGGATGCTGAGTTAAGCGCTTTCTATGTTCAGTACCGCAAGTCTCTGTGCGCCCTCAAGGTGCCTGCGTATAACGCAACCCATTTCAATAGAGGTTAAATTAATGAATCAAAACCCCCTGAATCGACGCCCAATACTTATGATTTTTCAGTTAAATTTTACCATAATTCTAGCTTAGTCTCAGATTAGTTTTAGGTTATGTCTAATTCAAATCTAATTCATTTAAATTATTTTCTCTGGTTAGGTGTACTACTAACCATATCTGTTGCTGTTGAAATTTTCTTATGGGCTTCAAAAAAAAAAAAAAAAAAAAACAGAAGTCAAGGCAAAAAAAATTGTTGCTTGCACTTTACAAAACACATGACGTTGGATCTCCTCCTTTCCTAAAAATTAAATTTTTCTCATTAATTCGAATGTTCACTTTTTTCCAACTCCAAACTTGTGCCCTAAAAAGAAAAGCAGTAAATTTAAATATTGAAAATAGCACACAATTTTCTTAATTGGCAGGGACGACTATAAACATTACATCAAGAATGGCAAAAAAAGCTAAATCAATTCTACTGACGCAATGAATAAAGAATCTTTGGCAAAGTGAATGCAAGCATGCTTAAGCATGCTGCATGAAAGTTTGTTTGTTAAAGAGAGTAGGGATATAAAACTACTTAAGGTTTCGGAGAAGCCAAAATACATGAAATATATAAGAGATTAATGCCATTAAAAAACAAAGCCATTACTTTCCATTCGCCCCTCGCACTCATTAAAACCTCTTTCCTACTTGCCCCCCTTTAAAGCCCATTTGTCGCAAAAAACCATTTTCTGTTAAAAGTATAATTAACATATTAAGGAATTGACTAACTGGCTGCCTGCCTGTCTCCCTTTCTTTTCCCCAATATTATCAGCAGTGGCTTCTTTGGCAAAGATGTTTTTCCAGTTTAAAACTGTATTTCATATGAACGCTGAGAGCGATTATGTATAATCTGTCATACGGCATGTATGAATTTATGTACGTTTGAATCAATTGAAAACATCTTATTTACATTTGAATGAATGTATGTTTGAGGGTGTGTGTGTGTTTTTCATGAGCTTAAGCAGCATTATTACAAAAATATTACCCAAACGGAACGCGTTCAAACAGCAAATTAGCTTTTTCAATAATTTGTAAAATATTTGAGTATGTTTGTGGTGCAGTCTGCACTGAAAGTGGTCATGCAGGGAATAGTGAAAAGAGGTAGAATGATAAGCTATGATTCATTAAAATACCAGAGTTGATTGGGAAGCTTGCGGTGTTACAACTGAATGAAAATAAGGTTTCTACCCAGTGAGCCTTTAATTACAGGCGATGTCCACCCATACATATGTATGTGTATCTTGCTGATGAGCACCAGCCATCCAATTTCGTTTGCTAGTTTGGTGGATAAGGTGATCCTGAGAAAGTTTTGGCGAATCGAAGCCTCTTCTTAAAAAATTCTTTCTGATGGAGAGGAGGGTGTTGGTACCACCACCCCTATAAAGGTTTCTAACTGTCCATTAGCGGGGAAATTTAAGAATATATCCCTTCGATTCTTCTGTCAATTGCAGGCACTAAGTTTTCTCAAATAGGTTTTTTTCACAACCAGTTCAAAAAATATTATGGTGCATCTATTTTCGGTGGCAAAAGATACTTCTTTGGCAAGAAAGCTCATTAAATTTTAAGTTTAGCTTGGCTTTACGTATAGGTCGTATACCTTTTCTCCGGACTGCAATCAGGACGAAGAAATCTTATGGAACAAAATGAGATCTTAATGAGGGCATTTGAGTAAAATTTTTCTATCACAATAGATTTTTTTATTATGTCGTAGGAATTCTTTCTTGACTAACTGTTGGGGCGAGTTAAGTACCTCATAATTGCAGTCGTATTTGCTTGGAGAATTGCTAAACTATTTTGTGGTCTGGGAAAGCACAGTATATCCTGGTCTTCAATTAAAAGGAAAGACGCAGTCCCGTTTTTTCCTCAATCTTAGAATCATTCACGTAACAACACGTTGCTCTTAGCATTCCCCTGGGGCAGACGTGAGAATTCCAATCTGGTTACTATTCCGTTAGCCTTGAGCTTGATGGTCAGATTAATAACGACTATTAATAGACCGCATTTTAAAAATCGTTTCTACTACACTTGTTGAATTGTTCCTAATTTTTCTGCTTATATCCAGATGACACATTGGACCTTTTGTAGAATTTTAATGCCGGAAATCTTGCTCACTGACGTGCACTACCCCAACGAAACTTAGATAAGAACTGATCCGACTACACTTCTCCATAGCTAGTGTGCCATCTAAAAGGTTGTTTTGAACCTATAATTTCCTGCATTAAATAGGTAGTTAAAAACAGGAAGAAAAGCACCCCCTCTTAAAACGAGAATTTTATTCTTGGATTTATACAAAATCGTATTTGAAATTTTTAGGTTGGATCCTTACTTAAGTTTTCTTAAATTTAGCCTATCAAGGATTATTTAAAAAAATCAAATTGAAAAAACTTGTTGTTTTTGAATATATTTTAACATTTAAAAAACCAAATGCCAGGGCAGCTTAGATGGTAACGAAAATGGTGTTGCAGTTCGCAGAGTCCCAGGTTCAAGTCCCAGCTAGGGCAAGTGCAGAAAATATCACCTTTGCTTTCTATTAAATTTTTTAAACTTGCTTTTTCTTTAGCACAAAATTTGCCAACTAACTAAAAAAAGGCAAAAGCTACGTTTTACAAACTTTGTTGATTTTTAAAAAAGAAACAAATATGAAACAAAAAACTTAAAATCTGTTTCAAACTTCCAAATCCGAAAACCCTAATAAGAACTTTTGCTGATATAATTTATGATTGTTTACCACAAAGGAAAGGTAAAAAAAAACTTTAATCAATCAACAGCAACAGAATGGACAACAATTCTAAAGATATATTTTCGTTTGCTTTTCAAATGAATAAACTATAACGAAAAGCGAATGAGTTGTTTATGTCATCGCCTTAACGTGAAGAGACCAAATAACCGCAGTCATGTAAAGACAGATGAATTAATACAAATCTTAAATCATTTGGCAACATTTATCATACTTCAGAAAGAGATCATCATGGAGTGTCCATCAATTGGTTTCAACAAAAAACCATTAAAACACAAGTTTTTTTCCCCCAAATTCTGCCATGTTTCATCACGTTATGTTCTTTGAATAATATCGAAGCAAAAGAGCTTCAAATGAAATTGATGGGACATAATGACATTGTCATTTATAAAAATTAAAAAATAATTAACTTTTTTATTTTCGCATTCGCATTTAATACTTTGTGGTTTAAAGCTAATAAGACGAGTTTTTAAAGAAAGTTTGTTAAAATATTACTTTCAAAATTATCTTACAATTTTGTTAAATAAATTTCTTTTATGACATTCTTATTTCGCCATAATATAAAAGGTAACCGGAAAGTTAAACAAATGATTATGATTTTTTTTTTCCACCGCCATTATTATAAGTTGCCATCCAAGAAGTTTTTTATATTTTTCTTAGAAAATTTGCCGAAAGAAGACATTTTTTTACATTTTTATTTTTGTTACAAAACAAACTATTGTCATATGCTGCTCATTTGCAAGAATTTAAAGTACACTTTTTCAGTTTGATAATATTGCAGATGTGTTTTTTTAATGACTTTAAGTTATAAGTATGTATTTATATGCAAACATGCCGACAGAGTGCCGTTTTTGCTATCATACAACCCACCAAGCAAAAAGGTATTGTTGATGGCATACACCAGCTACACCAGCAACAGGATGTTCTTAAAGGTAAGAAGGAAAAAAATGCAGAAATACTTTTGTATGAAAAGCATAACCTTATTTAAGTTATCATGAAGAGAACATTAATTTCAAACTTTTAGGAAAATTAAATTTTTTTGAATTTGAAAATAGCTATTTTAGGAAGAGATCTGTTGTGAAACTACATTTGTTTTTCCTTCGACTTAATCTGAAAGGTTAAATCCTACAGATTTTTAATGTGAAAACTTCGTTTCTTTCTTTCGGACTTGTACAGAAAACGATTCAAGGAGCGAAACTGAAGTATAAAAAAAGATAAATAGAAAGAGCCCCAAACAACGGGTGAAAATCGAACCCAAGTTCCCTTGCTATATTCTATGTTGATGGTAAGGGCACGGTTCAGCTGATAACACGTACTCAGAGGGATATATCAAGGTTTATGTAAGTCAAAGCTGATCACTGTATAAATTATGTCCTGTAGTTCCTATAAGGAACAAAGTGCCAGAAGCTGGTCACTGGGTGAGATATAATCATGAAAGTTGACATTGACTCCCTTCTTACGACCACCACTTATTGGGAATATAAAAGAGGAAGAAACTGATTGTTACTTTTTCTGCAAAAGTTGTATTCTTACTTATAATAGATATGAATTTATGGGCAGTTATAAATCAGATAACCTGAGAAGTGTATCAAGGTTCAGGTAAGGTGATATATTCAAATACTTCTTGGTCTTAGACCAAGCATGGGTTGAAGAGAAAACACAACCAACGAGTGATATGGTCATATCAAAACCGGGTCAACTGGCGAGCAAAGCAAACTTACTGTAGCACTTGCACGATACTTATTACTGAAAAACCTCTTAATATACAGTACCGATGTATTTAGAGCGACCTTGCTACAATACTGCAGCACTCTCAGGAAATATTGGACTTTTTTGAGTCAAATATCTTCCATATAACACACATTCTATGACTACTGCAGTCAACACTTTTAACTCACTTTAACAACACTAGCAAGCAGGGCAAAAAAAGCTCAAGAGGCAACTAATTTTTTTGGTCTTCAATAACTTAAATAAGATGGAACCAATGCAACTTCCCCGAAGCACCGTTTATCTCTCGAGAGCTGGACATAAGTAAACCTAAAAACTTTGTGATGGCTGACTTGTCTTTTAGTCGGAGATTTTGGTAAACCAGATGTCATCTGACTTTGTCCAGTCCTCTCAGACTGAGAAATTTTAGAAAGAGGTGGGAATCAAGGCTATCTTTGTGAAACTCACATGCTACTTGATCATCTAGGCGTTCATTAAATCTAGTGGTAAACTTTGCGCCGTTAGTTAATTGGCACATTAGTTGCCTTTAAGGACACAAGGGTTATGAGAGGAATGAGATGGCTGTCGAACTTGTGAAGCAAGGGTAAACGTAATGCATGTTGAGTCTCCACTTCAGCTTTACAGTAACAGCAAAGATACTGCTTTTGGAGTCAGGGCAACGGAGGTCTGCGTAAATACCACTTCCAGTAGAGCCCTCAAGATAATTTGGAGATTTTGTTGGCCCCACGTGACAAGGTGTTTCCTGCCTTTGTAAAGGGGTAATTGTGGAGTCCTAGAGGGGATGGTAGTAGGAGCTTTTTGGACAGCGATTTGTGCCAAAAAGTGAGTACGGGATTAAAGAGATTATTTATTGGGTTACTGCCTAGCGCTCGTGGTCTCCAGGGTAAACTGTCTTTGAGCTTATCTGTTTAAAAATCTCAAAGGGTTTTCTAGGATTAATAAGACGAGAAGGCTGTCAATCTCAAGATAGTTTGAAGTACTCTTGGGCTTATTGTAGGATTGAGTTGACTATCGGGTTGTGGTTTCTTCTTGTGTGGTAGGACTGGAGTCCCAAAGGGTCTATGTGAAGTCCTAGAGCGCCGCAAATTCAACCTAACCTAGCATAACCTAACCATTGTAATAAATAAATATCGTTGAGTTCATATTTAGGATTTAAAGCAGGAAAGCTTAGATATGCTCCAAAGTGGTAAATATTACGTAATAACATGCCACGGGGAATAAGATATAAGTATATGTGTTCCCGTTGGTCCAATAAGAAGATTGGGGCCGGAATAAACACGGAATTGATCCTGGGCCAGGATTTGTTCTAACTTCTGCTTATAGCAACAGCTTTGATATCGCTTTGCCGTCCCCGTGTATGCGCAAGACTAACATGCTCTCTAACTTCCTGCGTTTATATGGTTTTTGGACGTTCATAGAATGTGGCCATTGCACAGACCGCTTTCAGGCTTGATTCCAAAATCAGCTAATGTTTACTCCTTTAGCCAAAGAATGCACCTTATTCTGCGAAGGAGTTCGTAAGCAAAAACTCGTAGTGCTGTGTTTTATGTTATGAAGCCGTAGAGTAAATATTTTGTATTTGGTTCTAGGATTCTAAATTTAGTTCACAGGAAAAGCGTTGCCAGCTCGAAACATATTTAAGCCAACCAAAGGTTTGATTTCTAAATTCGGATGAGACGGTTATGGATATTTTTTTTAGAGACATCAATTTTTGTTGGTATACTCACCAGGAATTAAGACGAGAAAGTCTTCCTTGTAGTTGCTTATGTTTCTGCAGAGGTTTTGCCTTTCAATTGTTTATAAAAAGAGCTGCTGCGGCTGTAGCATCCAACTAAGGACAACATGTCCTCAGAACTATGACTCGTTATACAAATCTTGTCTGTGAAATCCCGGGCGCGCAGTCTTCCATTCCTACCTCGATTTTCGTGCATTACTTTGGCCATAACTACGTCTAGGAAAATTTTTAGAAAAGATGAAGATGAGACCAGACCCTTAAGTATGCCACAGTCAGTAGCAATTTGAGTGCTTAATTTACATTTATGCAGAATTCGGAAGTATTCTTGGTGATGAGTTTTATCAAAACGCCTTTACATACTAAAGTTTCTCATACAACATTTCAAAATCGACAAACCAGAAGAATAGTAATGAGCGCCATTCAATCGACTAATCTCTTATTACCCTAAAAATGTTAATGTGATCCAAAAAGGACTTGGTATCTCTAAGTCACTTTGCAGCATGCAAAACAACAAACAAACAACACCTGGATAGACTTAAACAAAATTATGCAAAGAAAGTCAACAAAAGTCATTGCAAACAGCCAATGGAATAATATTACAAACATCACTAATATGGCTTTCTACTGAACACTCTGTTTATTTATTTATAATACGAAATCTTCCCAAAAAATGAACAACAAACAAATGGAGGAGAAAAAAAAAGAAAAGACAACAACAAGGCCTGTACGCAACATATAGGGTGCAATAGTTGCTGCTGAAACTGTTATATGGCAAAAGTTTTTGCCAACTTAATACATTCAAGCAAACGTGTTCACAAAGACTGCAAAACTTATAACGAGAAAACTTTGCCACTTGCCAAAAAAAATTTATGAAAAAAAAACTTTAAGAAACGCGATAAAAATACAAAAAAAAAACAAGTTAAGAAAAAACCCATCATCAGCATCATTTTAATATAACTTTCCTCTTGCCGCCATTGAAAAAACAAATCTCCCTTTACACTTGGGCTTATTCACGAACTTTTACATTACAACAACAACAGAAATTTAGCAAAAAAAAATTAAGACTTTTCGTTCAGTTTTAAGCAACAAACATAAAGTTTTAGTTAAGAATTCCTTTGCAAGAAATAATAAAACTCGTTAAGAAGAGGGTGCCAAGGAGGGGTTAGCGAAGGGATTCTAAAAGCACAGCGCCAAACAACTAAAAGTAAAAGACGAAGAAGATATGCGTTACGAAATTTTTTTTATTTACGCACGGATGGTGTCATCTAATTTTGAATTCATTTTAATAAGATGAACAAAACTACAACAAAAACAACATTAAACACAAGGAAATGAAGGAAAAAAAATGGCGTCAGTTAAACAGTTTTAATGAGTTTATGAAGAGGGGTCCGGTGGTAGGAGATGGGTCTTAAAAGCATTTTGTTACAAAATGGCGACGGAGAAATACAACTTAAATGCCTTTAAGCAAAATACCTTTAGTTTTCTACCCTTCCTCTCTACTTTCCACCTTTTATTTCTTTTCCATTTAATCAGCAATGCTGCTAATTTAAAGTAGCCAGGCAAACGTTGAGTGGAATGGACACAATGACGTGATATACACCAAAATGACTTTTTGTAATGATAATGACAGCAGAAAAAAAGATGACGAAAAACTATTTTGTTTAACTTTAACTTGTTGGTGTAAAAAAACTGTTTTCTTGGTTTAGAAAAATTTTTCTAGAGTTTTTATAAATTTGTTTCTTAAAACGAACATAAAACTTGTTAGAAGATGATAACCACAATGAGTGACAAAAACAACGCCATAGAAAAAGTTGCTTAAAAGGTTTTTTCCCGTTAATCCTCCTTTTTGGGCATCTTTAACGTTATTTTTTCATTTAGTTTAATAATTTCAGGCAACTTTAAGTAAATTAAAATTAACGTTTACAAGTAAAAGAAATATTTTATCTCTTTACAAGCCAATTATTATTTGTAAAAGAAAATTAATTGAAGCAGTCTTTTCTATTAAGAGTTAAGAAAAATATCAAAAAAGGAAACCCTTAAGAGCGATTAGGAACATGTGAGCTTTACGTGATAATAAACTAATTAACTAATTAGCCATGTTGGCGATTATATTAAATAGAAAGTCGGGAATTCTTTAGATGCGGATATATTACCGTAGAAAGGATAAAAAGGACAACAGGAATTTTCATTTATTTCAGAATTTCAAGTAGCCCCAGGTTGGTTCTTTTATGTACAACTTTGTTTATTTTTGTAGTGTACCTCATACATTTATTTCCTGCCGAACCCCAATCGATTATGGTTTAAGGACTACGCCTGGATGATAATCCGCAAGTGTTAGCAGGAAGTAAAGAAACCTCGATGCACTAGTTCGCGAGCCTGTGAGAACGACAATATCATTAACTAAAATGCAGAAGGGCCTAACTTCAAGTTCATATGTCTTTGTGATTACTAATATTGTGCAAAATCGTTTTCATAACAAATATGCCAGGTGGGCCAAAAGAAATCACTTTATTGGAAGACGCTCTTACTTTTGTAAATGGCGGCCAATGTCAAATCTGTTTTGATATTAGTGAACTAGACAGATATAGAATACAAGTGAACAGGTGATACACGCGGAATAATCGTGTCTATTTTTTTGCGTAAAAACTCATGGCAGCGCAAATTCCGTCGACAATTCCCCGGTCGTCCGGCACCAACTGCGAAAACTCTGCGCCATTTGGCCACCAACCTTAAATAGTATGAGATCACACAAGATGTTGCCAAGAGTGACCGGCCCCGGAGCGCACGTTCTGCAGAGAGTACTGCCGCTGTTGGCGAGAATGTCGCGCTGTCACCAAAAGCATCGACCAGACGCCCTGCCTCGCAATTAGCTATCAGCTGGTCTTCTCTAAGGCGAATTCCGGTCGAAAACCTGCGTATATTTCCATACAAAGTCTAGTGCGTTCATGAGCTGCTGCCTGTCGATGGCCCAACGCATGTAACCTACGCCGAAGCCAATTCTTGATCTTCAGGCCAAAATGGACGATTTTGTGACCAAAATCAAAACTGTCGCTTCTGGGGAGCCAATACACCTGCTAAAAGTGACTGCATGGTGCGCTGTTTAAGCTGGAGGAGTCATCGGGCCATTTTTTTCGAGGACGCCACTGGTCAAACGTCAACAGTGGACGGTGCTCGCTATAGGGCCAAGTTTTTTCTGCCGCAATTGAACGAACTAAGACAGGAGAACGTGTGATTTCAACAGGACGGGCCAACGTCACACACTGCGCTAGCCACAGCCGATATTCAGAAGGCGGTATTCCCGGGTTGCCTCATCTCTCGTTGGCCCGCAAGATTGCCTGATTTAACCATTCCAGACTTTTTTGTTGGGGTTTTGGAACTACCGAAAGAAAGTATCCAGAAAACGATCAATGCACTCTTTACAGAAAAATTCAAGGCAGAATATGAGGTGTCGTAGGTGTTGAAGGTTTTGTAGCTAGGCTTATTCTTCTTAATGAAATACGGATGTATGTTTCGGGAAGAAATTCCAGAGCAAAATTAGCAGCTGATCTTTCCATTCCTTCCAAGCTATGAATTTTCAGGCAAAAATATCTCACCTGCCACTAAATTGTCAAGCGTCTAAGAAATCCTTTAGTAAACTGTGTGCTGTGATAAAAAGGTAAATTTTCTGTATTCGTAGCTACAGGGGAATTAGCAGGGCATAAAATGGCAAAGAAACTGGCAAAGCAGGGGCTCCATTTGCCATGCAAGTGTAACAGACATACGTGCTCCACTTGAGCTGTGTAGCAAGAATATAGACTCTGATGTAAGGGTTACAGCAATGCAGTTTTGGGTAAATAATACTTCGGTTAGAGTCTCCAAGAGAATGTGGATATTTCTTCTATCCTTCCAAAGACGCGACTGTTGACTACACCGTTATCATGCGCAAGCTTTTGAATAATTTTTCCTGACATGAAACTTATCTTTTCTGTAACTTAAGAAGTTGACGTTCATGCATTAAAACTGTTGCTTTTAATTTTAGAAATTTACTCGAAAAAAATCTTTTTGTATTTAGTAGCCGTATTAAGAACAGAAGTAGTTAACGTATGAGTATTACAGGCATTAAGGTTCAATCTTTACTGTGGCTTATAAGCCGGCGGCATTACGTTATAAAAATGAGCAGGAACCTGCTATTACGTTATATAGTGAGTGTTATCGGGCAATTTTTTTGCAATTTCCATTTTTAAAAACTTGGCAGCTTTACCTCAACGATATTCAGCGCAGCATGCGCTTCACAGCCCATATGAATTACGGACGTAGGTTAGATTTCCAAGTGATTTAGTTCTCTAAATTTTTTTCTAAAATTTCAAATTCAACTGACTTCTTAGCATTAGCACATTCATTCATTCTTAAACGTTAAAATTTTATAAGCCGAACTGTGTCAATATCGGAAAATAGTTTAGGTAGCCCGTGGTTCACACGACACCGCGGTGCACCGTTACCCTTCGTCGATCGATAAATTAAATTAAGAGTAAATTAAAAGGAAACCATCTACCACAAAGCAAGCATTTGAAAATAAATATTAAAAAATGAAGGATACTAACCTACGCTCTCTTTATAAAAAAATTGAACAGTTTTGCATTAATTGAAATTTCTGCATTTTTAAAAATTGTCCATCAGGCTTTACATGACATAAAATTTGTTTGTTAAAACTTTTATGGTTTTGCTTTGAAGTTTAAAGGTTTCTATAACAAATACATTATATTTATTCCTTTGTCTAACAAAAGATATTGGTTTCTTATTTGATTCTACTTTTTCTACATATTTACAGCAAAAAATCTAATTTATTATTACTGGAGTATGGCAATAATAAAACAGTTTTGTAAATTGTAGATTAATATCATTCTTAATATCAATTAATGTATAAGGATGCCAAATGTTATTTCGGATTAAATTAATAAAAGAAAATTTTAATTATAGCAAGTAAGAGCGCTTTATTCGGCTGTGCCGAATCTTAGATACCCTTCACCTTGGACTTTCGAAACCCCGAACTTTTTTATTTTTATCCGTGTTTTTATTAATGAAATATTTTCATTTTTTAAATAGCGGTCGGTGTCATATATTACCCCTCTTAGGGTAATTGGGACAGCTGTATGGTTTTTACTATATTGTTTTTCAAATTTTTTAGGAACTATTACTCTATATTTGTAAAATTTTGTTTGGCAACCTCCTTAGTTGATAGAGATAAGGGGTAAGTATGTTCTAGGAATATGTTTGGGGGGGTGGTGAATTAATGGGGGTGTGCGATACATTTTATTTCTCTAGGGGTGATTCCGGGGAAGTTGTAGGGATTTTTACCCAATTTTTTTCAAATTTTGTATGACAACCTTGTTAGGGGCTGGAGGGCATGTTCCATAAAAATATTTGGAAGATAAATTAATTGGGGTCGGTCTTACATTTTACTTTTGTATGAAAAACTTTAGGGCTGTGGCAGCGATTTTAAAAAAATTTAAAAAACTAGTGCGGATATAGGGTGTAAGTATGTTTCAAAAAAATGTTTGCGGGGAAAAATTAATGGGAATCGATCTTACATTTCACATTGTACGGGGCAACTCCGAGGCAGTTGCAGTGGTTTTTATGTAAAAATTTTAGAGAAATAAGCAAAGGGAGTTTTGGTTTTTGACTTATATCTCGAGTAATTATCAGGCGATTTTGTTTGATTTCATTAGCGATTTTTCCGCAGATATTTGTGATAGTTTGATACCACTTTCGGGTCAATGCGACATCAGAAAGTCGTTTTCAACCATAACATGGACAGAAGGACATGGATAAATCGACTTCCCTATCTATAAGGATCCAGAATTTATGTACTTTATGGGGTCGCAAATGGATATTAAAGAAATGAAAAACTTTTACATACCCTTATTACTATAATAATTATGTTTTACCGCTAAAAAAAGGAACTGATACAGGGGAGGGAAAACAAAAAAAATTTAGACTTTAAAGCATATCTTAAAAGTTGTTCCCTAAACTTAAAGAAATTTTTTATTTCTCTCAAATGTTTAGTTTCAATATTATTTTTATTGTTGTTGCCGTTTTTATTATTCATTCATTTGTTGCCGGATGCAATTCCTACAAAATGTTAATTTATGATAATGATGCTTCCGTCGCCTTAAAATGATTTTCGTATTTTTTTGCCTCTTGTAATTTTTATTGTTGACAATATTATATGACAAAAGCCCCCGCTCTTTAACTGCTAACACTTGCATTAGAAATTACTGTTGTTGGGTCAATATCAAATAAATATTTTGCAAATGTTTCAAATTAACATTTTATTTGCTTCAGTTTTTCATCTGTTAAAAAAATTGAATCTTGGTTATTGTGCTCGCATTTATTGATAATTTCCTTTATGGCCGGGCCGTCTTGCCTTCTCTCGCCATAGTGCATATAGATGAATTCCAGCTCTATTGCATATTTGATGGAGAGCAATGGCGCGTGGACACAACAAGCGGCAAAAACGGAAACATTGACATTATAGAAAGCAACCCGTCGTTATTGTTTTTTTTTACTTTTTTCTGCGACATATTATTATTAGTTGTTCCAACAATTATACTTTAGCTTTCTATTGTGGCACAAACGAATGAACAAGCAAACCACTCAGCCATTGCAAGTTTCATATATAGAATTAATATAAAAAAAACCAAAAAAATAGCACAAGTATATACCAGTTACTAATAGTAATAGCAAATAGCAATGAAATAATAATAATCATCATCATGGTCTGTATTATCTGTCTTTCTGTCTGTCTGTTTGACTGGACATTTATTTATGAAAATAACTACAACTTAAACTATTGGAATTATGTGTGTATATTGCAAATTATATAAACATAAATAACTACTGCCTTGTCCTAGCCTTTAGTCTCATTACACATTGCATGATTTTAAATGCAATAATTTTTTTTTTATTTTTGGCAATTTATGACATCCTTTGCGCCAGCACTTCTATTCAAAATTGTTTTCAATGAGCCTTTTTTACGACAATAGGAAAACAGCAATAATAATAACAACAACAATAAAATAAAACTAACAAAACGCTTAAACAAAACTCCCTTTTTTCGGTTGTTGAAAATGCATAATGATCCACAAACTAATGACCTTGAAAATGAGTTCCTGTTTATGCCATAAATTATTAACATTCTAAGCATGATTTGATGCTGTTAATTGTTTATTGTTCAATGGGCTTTAAGTTCTCTCTTCCTACTTCTGTAAAAATATATATTTTTTTAAATAAATTGCAATTTTAAATAGTAATTGAAAGTATCCAATGGCTAAGTATTATTTACACCCTATAAACAGTTATGGGGTATATCCAAGAAAATAATTTTTGAATTTAACATGGGTGTTAAACGAAATTTTCAAACAAAATCAGTATTTAAAGTCTAATTTAAATTAAAAAGAAAATTTTTTTAGTACGACCCTTGAATCTTAGACTTTGGATTTACAGGTACCCAAATCCCGATGAATGGATTCAATTAGAAGGGATTTTGGGAAATTTTGACTAAAAGAGGAAAAATGGCAAAAGAGGTAAAAATAATTAACCATCTCCTTAACAGAACCGCATTCTACACAAAAAATCAACGAACCCATGTCTGGTACTTTTTTAGAGTTTTGGGCCCAAAGGGTTAAAAAAGGGAAACAATTATATTTTGACTATTTTAAGGTATTTTTTCAATTTATTCGCCAATAAAAACAGAAGCATAATTCTAATCGTGTTTGAAAGGTCTCGAAAGAATATGAAGACACTCCTCCTACTTTATAGAATTTTTGACCTTAAGGGTAAAAACGGGTAAAAATTCCATCTTAGTACTTTCTACAGCTTAAAGTAAACCGATTTAAAAATACTAATACAATTCTAATTGGCTTTGAGAAATCCTTTGAATATATAAATACTATTTTGGCACTTTTTTTTGAAATTTTGACCATAAGGGGTAAAAAAGGTTAAAATTATATTTAAGTACTTTTAGTAGCTTCTAAACCCCGATCGCAGACCAAGAGTATTTTCTTAACATGTTCAGTATTTTGATTCATTTTTAAAAACATCAGTCTAGAAACATCGAAAAAAGGGCCATTTACCCACTTTCAGGTCAGAAGGCAAATGTGGCAAAAAAAAATGTTTTTTTCTTATTTGGTACTTTTCTTTGAGATTATGTGTCAAGAAACATAAAATTAAAAAATAATGGTCTAAATGAAGGTCGATAGTCAACGGGGTCATCTGGAAATTATATGCTCTTGGTGTTTTTTTAAACTTTGGACCCAAAGGGCTTTATTTTGAGGTCAAAAGTCAATAAAAGGGGCAAAAAGTACTTTTTCTACATTTTTAGTACT
The DNA here is from genome assembly GCA_963583895.1 of Melanophora roralis. NCBI lineage: Eukaryota > Metazoa > Arthropoda > Insecta > Diptera > Rhinophoridae > Melanophora > Melanophora roralis. Next base: position 2,749,896 of record OY757188.1, on the reverse strand, counting down.
CTTTCGCATTTTTTGAAATTGTGAGTCTAGAAATATGAAATTACAGTCTATAGATCCCAATTATGTTCGGAAATCAACAAAGTGGATATAAAGTACTTTTTATGGGCCTCTTTTTACCTTTTTAAATTGTAATTCTATAAATATGAAATTAAGGATTATGGACCTAAATTAAGGTCAGAGATCAATCAAAAAGTGTTTTAATACTATGTAATCAGACTTTTATTATTTTTCGAAGAGCTTAAGAAGGTTATTAATAATTATACTCTGTGGGGGGTAGTCAAATAAGTACACAAAAAGTACTCTTTAACGCTTAAGGAACTTTTCGAAATTTTTTAAAGTTCAATTGACCTAAATTAGGGAGACTATTGACTTAAATAAGGTTGTAAAATGTTAAAAAACTACAATATGTTCCTCTCTAATTGAATGGCGTTTTTGCAAATTGAAATCATCTTCTTTCTAACCTGATTGAGTTTTACAAACCAAAAGAGCTCAAAATTTTTTTATTTGAAAATAGAAAGTTCAAAATTCTGAATTAAGGTTGTAAAAAGTTATGATAGTTTAACTCCTTAATGTTGTTAGTACTCATTTTTATGAATAAATAAAACTGTGCTTACGAAGCCGAGGGTTACCTGCTGTTATTAACGAGAATTTGTTGAAAGTGTGTCCCACTCAATATAAAAATTTCAATGAAATGTTTAGCAATTTTAAATATATTAAGATTTAAATTCTAACAAAATTAGTTCAAATTAATTAACAAATTTCTTTTTTCAGTTTTTAAACAATTCTTTTTAGAGTGCCTAATATTCGTTTTAAATGTGCAACTTTTATTAAACAAACAACTTCCTTGTTTTTAACTGCAAAAGTATTCATTATCAGAATTATTTCCCTAAAATGACAGTGTCTGTATGTATTTCTGCATTTGTTTATAAATATTATTTTCATTTAATTTATTGTTATTGAAAATATATAAATATTTACTTCATCCTTTTAATTTTTAACACGCAGCATTCTAATTGCATTTAACAAATCAAAATGAGAATAAATAAATTTGCAACAAATAATTATAATAAATTTAAAATAAATGAGTTTATTATTCAGAAGGCATTTAATAATGACTTCCATATTTGTCATGTATCCGTTATGCAACACAATTTAAATTATTAACAACATTATTGGAATAATGAAATTTATTTGTTGCTGTTTTTGATTAAAATAGACAAAAACAAATATTAAAATAAATAAATCGTTATTTGTTGTGCATTTTGTTTTTTTTTTTTAAATTATTGTGCATCTTTAAAGTCACGCCTCTCTCGTTTATGAATTTCACTGTAGAACGTGATTGAGGCTGGATTTAAACATCATGATTCCTTCTACTGACTGATTGACTTTTCATTTTTCCTTTGTTTGTTTGTTGATTCTCTTAAAAAAAAATTATTTACTCATACATTATTCATATCGAATAGGCCATAAGACCTCAAAATATTTGTAAAAAAAAAATAAAAAAAAATGTTGCTAATAAATAAATAATATTTTTTTAACAGATTTACTGCAACCTTAAATAGCTGCACGTTTTGGATGATCTTTTACATACAAATTTATAAAATTCTGTAAGTGAATGAATCATCTGCCTAAAAAAGCGTGCCCAGACTCGTTTTGGCACTAAAAAACCTTGTATATTGTAAAAAATTATTTAAAGTAGGCAGAAAAATTAAAAAAAGTTGATTTTTTATAAAGAGTTTCATTTGTTCTTAACAAATCAATTGAAACGGAAATTTGGTTAAATGATAAGCTGAACTGAAACCCCTTGTTTTGTTTAGCTTTAATTTGGTTTTTTATACATATTTTTATACCCTTCACATAAGTGATAAGGGTATACATAAGTTTGTCATTCCGTTTGTAATTTCCTTATTATCCATTTGGGACCCCATAGAGTATACATATTCTGGATTCTTATTGATAGGGAAGCCGATTTAGCGATGTCCGTCTGTCCGTGTTATGGTTGAAACCAACTTTATCAAACTGTCAGAGATAGTCGCAAAAAAATCGGTGTTGAAATTCCGCAAAATCGCCCGATAAATGACCGAGATATAAGCATAAAACCAAGACTACCTCCTTTTTTTTAGTCTACAGCAACAACAAAGAACATACTTTTGTATGTAATAATAAAAAAACAACATAAAAAAAAACAAAAACAGAATCAGTCATGTTGATATTATTGAACCACACCCACAACGAAAACTTTATAAGTATGTATTAGTATTCATACATATAACAGGGTTGCCATACAAAGCTTAATTTAAATATTTTTAAAATCGCTCCTACAGCTTCCAGGGTTCTCCTACAAAGGTAAAATGTAAGACCGATCCGAATTATTTTATCCATCCAAACATTTTTGTGGAACATACTTACCCTCTATCTCCGGACCCTAACATGGTTGCCATACAAAATTTTAAAAAATAAGGTAAAAACTGCTACAACTTCCCCGGAGTCGCCCCTAGAGGAAAAATATGTATCACACACCCCCATTAGTTTTTTCTCCCAAACGTATTCCTAGAGTATACTTACCCCCTATCTCCTCGCCCTAAGGGGGTTGCCATACAAAATTTACAAAAATGATATGCAAATGCCCAGAACTCTTTCAGAGTCGGCCTTAGAGCAATAAAGTGTACTACATACTCCAATAAGTTTCCCTTCCCAAACATATTCCTAAAACATACTAACTCTCTATCTCCCCGCCCAAAGGGGGTTGCCATACAAAATTTACAAAAATAATATGAAAGCGCCCAAAACTCTTCAGAGTTGGTCTTAGAGCAATAAAGTGTACGACCGACCCCCATTAGTTGCTTCTTCCAAACATATTCCTAGAACATACGTACTCTCTATCTCCGCGCCCTAAGGGGGTTGCCATACAAAATTTGAAAAAAATAGGACAAAAACCCCTACAACTTCCCCGTAGTCACCCGTGGAGCGTTAGAAGATGACACCGACCCCTATTTAAAAATAAAAAATATTTCATAAGTGAAAAAATGGATAAAAACAACAAAAAGTTTGGGATTTCGTAAGGCCAATGTGAAGGGTATATAAATTTCGGCACAGCCGAATATAGCGCTCTTACTTGCTTTTTTCTTTGTTTTTACCATTCTTTTTTTCTAAGAAGTTTAAATTAAATAGTTTGGGGCTTATAAAAATCTAGAAAAAAAAAGCTTTAAAAAAAAACAAAAAAAATATTTTATCGAAAATTTTGTTTTCATGGTCTTCTTACTTGCGAAACCAAAATGACAAAATTTCACTACTATAGGAAACACATCTCTTTGAGATGATTAAAAAGTCTTAATAAAAAATTTAACTTTTAATTTCTATTCAAAAACTCCCAAGTTCAAACATTTAATTAGTTTATTTGCTTTATTTCAATCTATTCTAACGATTTATAAAATTTTGGCTTATTTGCCATGACATTCGGTGGCAAAAAATATTCCACAATTTCCACAAAATTAATAAATCATAAAAATACATGCAAGGAATGATAAAACTGTCATCATCAGCACCATAATTCAAATTTATAAAATATGTTTTTTTTTTCGCTACTGTGGCTCTTGTCATCAGCTCAACTCATTTTATTTTATTTTGGTTTCAGTTGTTTTTTATTCATTTTTTAATTGTAATTGCACCCTGGTGATGAAGTTGTCAATTGTAGATTTTCAGTAATATTTGTGATAAAAAAGAAAAAGAAAAAAATTCATGATGAAAATTATAACAAATCAAATTTATATTTAAGGGTTTAAACAGTAAGAAGTATGTGTAGAGAAACCTTAAACACATTTCAAATTCTTCTCTTACTAGAACTCTAAATGTTTAAGACTTTTTTATCGAAACACCCTCACCTTATTTGATAAATAAATAAATACTTTGCAAATATTTTCATAAAATTAATGTGACATAATTATTTTCAACCACCAAATCAAATTAATTTTTCATACCACACAAAAGATGTGAAAAAAAATTATTCTACTTTCAACTGGGATGGGGGGTGAATGTGTTTTTTTTCTAAATAAACCAAAAAACAACAACAAATAAGGAGAACCCTTAGCAATGAGTTTGAGTACAATTAAAGTCTAACAGTCTTTCAGTCAAATGATTAGGTAAGATATAATTTCTATAACTCATTATACCCCTTACCAAATATGAACCGCAAAAATAATTTCTAACTTCCAGCTGAGTTTAATTTGGTCACAAATAATTGTCTTTCGTGTCAGCATAAGAATCATCACAATCAAGATTGTCATCATAAACATATTCATAATCTGTTTTAATTTGTGGTGATTTTGGGCAACCGATAATATAAGTTGTAATCAAAAGGTTTTTCTTTTCATTTTTTAATCAGACAAAATATATCTGAGAATTTCATTTGTAATAACAACAAAAATAATTATCATTTACATATGGAACAGCGAGGGTCACTGCAGAAGATGAAAATGATTTTAATCAATTTTTTTAAATTCGTTTGCGGCAGATGAAAAGGACTTTTTCTTAAAAAAATGTACCTCTTTATGCAAAGAATGGTTTTTAATTCTTTTTAGGCTTTTTAATTAAGAGAAAAATATTTTAGAAAATATTAAGCAAAAGATTTTTTTGGTAGAAACTTATTTTTAAAATTTTAATATAATTATTCTACATATCACACTAAACCAAACCCAGTTAAGTTCAACAGTAAAAAATTCGTTTTAAAATATAGTTTTCATAAATGCAAACAAAATGCTCGTGTTCGTTGCTTAAAACAAACCAAATTTTACATTTTGAGTTGTGACTGTTTTGAATGGGGTATGGGAAATATAAAGGAACAGAATTAATGACTGTCTGACTAACATCAGTTAATCATCGCACAGCGCAAATGTAAAAAGCTACTTCTCCTGATACTTATATATAGATCTGTTATGACAGGATTTCGGCATAATCGAACTCTAAGAATGTAAAAATGGGGGAAATAGGGTCCAACAATAAGTTGCTTTTTCCTAACCGATACACGATAGAAACAAAATTTGAAAATTATTGCATTTTACTCAAAAAATAAATGGACATTCAAGTCCGTTTTGTATTTTCTAGGCCAAAAAAAAGCAATTAAAATTTTTTTACAGAAACATGAATACATTTTTGGTACATTTTAGTCTTAAAAAAAGGGCAAATATTATAAGATGGTACTTTTAAGGTACTTTTTTGCATTTTTTGAGTTAAGGCGCATAGAAATTAAAAATAAGATCATTGAACATCTATTAAAGCCAGAAGTCCACTAAGTGAACAATTAGTACTTTTTTTAACATTTTTGGTACTTTTTCCTTTGTTTTTGGGATTATGGTTCTTCAACTATGAAGTTGAAAACTTCTGATCCAGATTGAGGACGAAAGTCAATTAGGCCGTCAAAAAGTATTCCCATTACATTTTTGTATTTTTGCAGATATTAAGATTATGTTTCAAAAATATGAGTTTCAGGACTATTAACCCCGATTTGTCCCCATTTTTGATATTGTTCGTCTTGAAATTAAAAATTAAGTCCTAGTAATCCCAATTGAGGCTATAAGTGGCTTAAAAGTTCTCATTCAAATTTTTGTATATTTTTTTAAGTATTAAAATTGTTGTCAATGGTTTCAGAAGCCATTTAAGGGGAAAAATGAAATGGACAAACGTAATTTGATAATTCAAGTCTACAAATATGAAGTTTACAACTGCCGATCGAGGTTATGGTCGAGAGTTAACTAAGTCATTAGCAAGTGCTTTTCCCACATATTTGTTACTTTTTGCATTTCTTTGATATTTTGTTATTTCCAATTAAGGATAAAGACACAGATGAGGTCAGAGTGTTTTTTTCACATATTTGGTACTTTTTTGCTTTTTTTTGACATTTTTGATTTAGAAATATTGAATTGACTAACATTGACCCAAATTGGGGTCGAAATTCGATTACGTAAACAGAAAGTGCTTTTTCCACGTATTTTGTACTTTTATGCATTTTTTGAGATTTTTAATCCAGAAAAGGGTTAAAGTTCACTTAATGGTCAGAGAGTACTTTTTCACATATTTGGTACTTTTTTGCATTTTTTGAGATTTTTGATCTTCAAATATTGAATTAAAGAGTATTGACCTAGTTTGAAGTCGAAAGTCAACTTGGTTATCAGAAAGTACTTATTTTGAGCCGTTTACTTTGAAAGGTGCATAAGTCACTTTTTCTAAAAAAATCGAGTTAATGGCAACACTAAATATATTTGAACGGTATTTTTTCATATCTTCAAATATTTCGACTTTAAAAAAAAGTGACTTATGCCACTTTCAAAATAAACGGCTCAATTATCAGTCTAAAAGTAAAAAAGAGGAAGTTTTAAATTAGGCTTAGTAGACAAACTTTTTAATGATTTTAGTACATTTTTACATATTTAAAAAATATAAGTTAATAAATGTAAATTAAGGAGCTTCAGATACAGATCAAGGTTAACGCCTCTTTTATTTGCTAAGATTATATTTTTAAATTTTTGTTTAGAAGAGAAAAACAACTATTATGGATCATGATGGTACAAAAAAAAGCGTTTTTTTGTATTTTTTTTAAATTAATATTTATCATTTAAAAGCGAGTCAATTGTTAGCTCCTTAATACTGTATATGCTTTTCTTTGACATTTTTGTTTAAAATCTAAACTATAGCCCTTGCTACCTTCTGTTTCAGCACCACAATATTACATAAATCCATGTTAACAATCTCTAATCTTATGTAATCTATCAAAAAAAAAAAAAAAAACAAAATTTTGCTCTGAAATACCTTAAAGTTTAAAAAAGGATAAACAAAATTAACAGTTGTTAAGTGGTTGGTTGTTTATTTGATACTCTGGTTCACTGGTTCGTTAGCTGTATAGACCGTGTTCAGCCAGCCCACCATCTGAGTTTCATTAGCATTTAGAACAGAATCTGATAATTCAAATGAGTAAAATGAAAAAGTAAGGCAACATCAAAGTGGTAAGTAACCTTGGTTACAAAGTGACATGATTTGTTTTCATTACGCAAGTACTTACGTAATTGCTGCTAAATAAAAAAAATCCCTTATTTATATGTGTGTTTGCATACTCACATGAAACTATTGGACTAAAAGTAAAGGATTCAACCTCTTTACTTACGAACGTTATTATTAATGCCAGTCTGTGGTAAACGGCGAGTGTCATCGATACACAAAACTTGGAAACCACTTGAAATTCGTACTTTTTTAATTTTTTTTGTGTGTTTGTGGACATGTGTTTTTGAAGATCTTTAAGTACTGAACTGGATATTTATTTGTAACAATGTGTTAGCAAATACTTGACAATCTGTTCATTCACATACTAAATATAGCATTCACATACATTTATGCATTTGTATGTATAAACGGATACGAAGAAGGTGATATCCTTTGCTGTTTTAGAAAAAAGAAAACTCATTCAGGCAGCTTAAGTGCCTCTAAAAAACAAACCCCCTCTCCATTGTATGTATGTGTTTGTGTGTATGTGTATTTTTAAGCTTTTTGGTTATTTACAAGTTTTTCGTTTTTTTCTTTATTTTCTAAGTTTTTTCCCGGTTTGTATCTTGCCGTGTCATCATGTTGCTAAAGTATATCTAATGGATCTTAAAACACAGCCGCAAAAACATGTTAACATCATCACAACTTACAATTTTACTTAGAAAACATTTCGTTTGTTCTATTTTTTATTTCTTTTATTTAAGATTGTTGTTGCTGTTGTTTTTTAACCAATTTTCTCATTTCGTATGGCTATCTACCCCATAACATCAACGATTCCGGGATATTTTTCTAATTTATTTAATTTTTTTTTCTTTAATTTTTTTTCTTTCTTTTGTTATACAAAGATACCAAATAACAAATGGCATAAGAAAAGTAAAAAAATATATATTTAAGGCAGCTACGAAACTAAAAAAATGCCCCAAAAAGCAACAGCATTTATTTTTACAAAAAAATAATAAATGTCGCAAAGTAAAACAGTGATGGAGAGGTAAAAAGCAACAAATAAAAATTTATTCAAAGCTTTTAACTAAATAACAAGTGGAGAAAGCCATGAAAAATAGGCGTTACCATATCTTAACATAAACCAGCTCGAAGGACCAAAAAAATACCCCAAAATTGTACTGTTTTTTTTTTTGCTTTTTAAGAAAGAAAAATAATTGAATAAGTATTCAACATTCAAAATAGTTTTTTCTTTATTTTTGCTAATTTAGCTTTAAGCAGTTATTTAGTGTGACCCTGGTGCAAACAAGTCTTGGTTAAACCACTTGTGTCCAACGAAAGAAAAGTTTTGTGAGATTAATATTTCATAAAGATTAATATTTCATAAAATAGTGCAACACAAACCTATTGCATTAGTGCAGCCATGGAACCGATTGTCATTTTGTATGTTTTGTTCCACTTTAGTGAGGTCTCGTTTGCTCTCGCCTAAAGTCTATGAACGCTTCGGAGCACCTTTCCAAGGGAATGGTTAAATCATCAGCAGCTGAAATAGATATTTTATTTGGCGATGTTTAGAGATCGTGCTTCAAACCCATAAGCTAGAGGCAAAAATAACAATAACTAATGCTGCCTTTTATGGTCCTTCGAGCCTAGTTCCTATTCTCATACAAAGTTATTTAAAAGTTTTTCGTAAAAAATTTAGTTTTCTTGTTTTAACATATATTTTATTGCCATGTGTTATAAATATTTTTTTACATTATTTCAAAAGAAAATAAATTTTTTTTAAACTTATGCTTTTTAGTTACCCGCTACTGTTTATCCTTACTTCAAATACAGTCTAAAACAGACAAGTAAAATTATAAAAAAATTCAGTCATTTTTTATATCCCCAAAAAGTGCGACATACATTAGGACAAAAAAAGTAAACGCATTTAGTTATACGTAAAAAAATAAATATCTTTACAAGAAGAACCAAAGTTTTTTCAAATGCAGAAACAAAGATAAAACTTTTCGATATTGTAGACATTGCATGCGATTAAGGAAGGAAATTGTTTTGGACAAATCACTGTCGGGGTCAGCTTTTGTCATTAAAGTAAGAGATACAAAATCTTAATAAACAAATAGACGAAAACAATATAAAGATTACAACAATGTGCCAACAAGAAAAAAATAAAAGAAATAAAAAACTGCTTTTGTTGGTAAAAAAAACTCTGTAAAACTAAATGATAACAAGTAAACGTAAAAGCAGAGAAAATTTTTTTAGGAATAAAAGGAAATCTGTTTAAAAAAGACTAATTTCATTCATTTGCAGGGTACTAATTTAAGGTACTTTATCGTCTGCAGGTAATCTAATGGAAGAAATGTTAATATAATGGGAATCCATGTATGTAAGCTATCTGTATACTAAAAGTTATAAATTTTTTTTAATGATTCGCTTTATAAATGAAAGCACTTTAGAACTAATTTTTGTGTGGATTTTTATTTATAAAAAATTTTTACAAAATATAAAAATGTATTCAATCATCTGTTGCGTTAAGGCTTGCCTTTTGCAACTTTGGTTGTTTGTTTTTATTGTAGGTTGTCTACCCCGCAAACTGTTAAATAGGGACCAGAGTGATCCTTTTTAAATATTTTCATAACATTCGTCTTTAAAGACACTTTCTTGGATCAAAACCTGGCGTACTATATCCAAACTGTAGCCGAGATGCATTACACCTGCACCCTGATACCCTATTAAGGCCATCTGGTATATAACAGCCCCGAAATTTATGCCTCTTGAAAGCTAGAAGTCATTCGCCAAGATAAAGAAAACTTTAAGGACAGTAATTTAGCCTTTTTAAACATCCTCAATTATAGATTTTAAATCACAAAAACAGAAAAAAATATTTCCAAATTTTTTCTAATTAACTCATTAATCAAAAAACTATTAGTTTTTAATTAAAAATTTAATTGTCTCAATTAAAATTTTAATTGTTTTTAAAAAGTAAATGCCTATAACGAAGCTTGTTTACAACTTCTAAAAAAAAGCTGCAACTTTGCCTAAATCTTTTTTTGCGTTGCCTTTGCTTATGCGAAGCTCACCTGAATTTTAGTTGCTAGGATGGAATTTTTGAATTTGGAGAAAATTAAATAAAATTAAGCTTAACCCTTAAGAAAATATAATGCCTTGTTGGATGAGCGAATAGATCGTACGCCTCGCATTCATATGGACCATGGTTTGAGTCGTTGTTGAGACTTGGAATGTATAGGCATAATACCTAAATATATAATTAAACTAAATAAACATAAATAAATAAAAATTAAATATAAACAAATAAAAAAACCAAAAAAAAAAATAATTTTTTTTATTTATCATTCAAGTAAACTTTGATTTATTTGTATTTAGTATTTGATTTGTTTGAGCTTTGATTAAATCAATTAATTAATATTTTAATTAAAAATTTTTTATTAAAATATTTAGTTGAATATGCGAATTTTTTGATAGGATGTAATCTTAACCTTTTTTTTAATCAAATCAACAAATTTTTTAATTAAAAATGATTTTTATTTTTTTCTGTGAAGGGAGCCAGACAAACAGTTCCATTAAAAAGACCAACAGCTCTTAATTCTTTTCTTTAGGAAATTTTTGCAAAACAATTATCCAGCATAATAAAATATATATTTCATTCGCTCAGATTTGATTAAAGTATGTAAATGAATATAATTATTTAAAAACAAATCTCCCGCATTTATTACTGCTTAAGAAAACAAACAGTTTTCCTTAGTAAAATATTAATATGAACTTCTTGGGAAAAGCAATTTTTACCAAAACTCCTTAGTTCATTTGCCTATTATTGTCACATATATTCATTTATTACAAAAAAAACATATATTTTATTTATGAATATTCAAAAAATCCCACTAAACCTTTTTTTTATTAAAACAAAATGCCACTCTTTTTGATACAGAATTTTTTTATTTGGACAAAGGAAAAGGGACAATATTTTTTTATAAGGGCGTAACTAGTAAACCAATATATAAAATATATGCGATCCAATAATAATAAATTTTGTTTATTTGATTTGTTATTTTCCCAAAACCTTATTTTGATTACAAAAAAAATATATTTTTAAACAATTTTTACTCCATAGATATCAGTTATTGCCAGGGTATACCATAAATAATTCATTTGCTGCCCATTTCCCTAAGTATTAGATTAATTTTCTCTTGTTTTTTACATTTATGAAATTTTATTATTTAACATAAAAATTCTTAATATAACAGGAAGAAAAAAATCAAAAATCTAATGGTCATTTGTTATTGAAACGGTTTTATTTTTCCTTATTTGAATACTTCTAAAGGGATGGTGAGACTTTTTTCATTCAAGTACATTGACTTAGATTTAATAGCCAGACAAATGACAAAACTATTATTCAAATTAATTGATAGAACAATCAATAATTACATGGAAGTTTAATACACTTAAGATGGAAAGAAATCTCCCGCATGCAAAAGTGAACTTGAACCTCAAAAGACATGAATATAAAGGTCATTTGTAAACCAATTGGTGTTTTCCACAAAAAAAAAAAAGGAAAACAAACAGCAAAAACAAAAAATTACGCATAATTAGACAAATAAACAGACATTAGGAGGCAAAGACAAATGGACAAAAATAATTTATATTCATACATATTATGGTTTGATTGTATACATTTGTAAACAATCCAAATACTAGTAATAACAACAACGAAAACAATAAAAATATAAATAAATGCTATTGACCCGCATACTGACCCTACACAATAAACACACACACACACACCCAAACATGGATACGTTACTTCCACAATTAGAAGAACAAGCAAATTGTCACACAAATCTCAAATCTCACAAAACCAACAAAAATCTATAGTCTGGAACTTATGAATCTGATTTAGACAATACGAAAATTTTAAACAATGCAACAAGGCAAATGACATTCGTTTTCTGTTAAAATAAACAAATATTTCACATTTATACATAAACAAATACATATACACACACATGTATACGATTTAATAATATGTGGACGGCAAACGCTTGGATATATACGAGGGTCGTTTGCGAAGTAAAGCAAAGATTCAAAATACGAGCAAGATAACTGATATAATGTCCACATTTAGTAAAAAAATTAAAACTTAATTCAGTTTTGTCGCAAGTATTGATTTTCTGCACGAAAACGTGCCTGAAATAGGATTAAATATATTCCTGAAAGACTGAAAAATGCTTAAGAATAAAAATCGTAAATAGCTCTTTAAAAAAAATATTTGCTCTGACACTTTCCCTGGCTTGCCTCACCTTCTGATGTATCACCAGAAGAATTTTAGATACCCCTGGTAAAGAAAAGGTGCTGTGTACGCTGGAGTTCGGTTAAAAGGTTCTTTTAACCGACCGCTCTTTATAGTTCAGCTCACCCAAATGAACTAAGTCGCTCTTTTAGTTCGGTAGCTCAATAAGCTCAATAGTTCGGTTGGATTGATAGGTCAACATAACATTTTTACTGCAACCCTGTCTGAGCAAAACCATGTTTCACTGAAAGTGTTAAAATTGTAAATGAGCAAAATATGTGAATTTATGGTTAAGTTAGGTAAGATAGAACAGGCAGCCGTTGAAGGAAAGGATACAGCTCACTTGGGTCCGCTTAATTCGTTCCCCTTGTGTTACCTGGAGAGGCAAATAGAACAGGTTGAGATTGAAGGAAAGAAGAAATTTAGAGAAGGATAAGAAAGAAAGAACAGAAGAATAAAGCAGACTTACCAGGGTCTCTGGTGGGAATTGAACCTACAACCCCCAGACTGGTAGACGTGTGCACTTACCATTGATCTACCGGGGCGCCCTGAATTTATGGTAATTAAAAGATAAAATAAATTTGTAAATAAAAAAATTCAAACTATTGAAAGGCTTAGTAATGAGGCTTAACTTTCTAGATCAAACAAATTCGTTCATGAACTACAAAACTCTACCGTACGCACTGGAAAATGTAATTAAAAAGTGCCTGGCAGCTATTACCGTCTGGCAAAAAGTGAAAAGAAGCCGTAAAGACGTCACAATAACATCAAACTGTAATGCAAGAAAACAAGACATAAGTTCGACTGTGAATTTCAGGTTGGCTGGGGACTCAAACACCTTTTCTCCAGTTTCACTCCAGTTGACAATAGGCTAAGCACAATCCGTCTTAAAGCCAATTTTTTTAACATCGATCTTTTTTTTCAAATGATACAGTCTACGAAAGCCTTGAGACCATAACATTAAAATCATTCTGGGAGATTTTAATTCAACAATGAAATGGGAAAACAAATTTTTTCTAATAGCCGGAACATTTGGCCTCTACGAGAAAATATCCGATAACATCTTACTCCATTAGACTGACTAGCATGAATCAATTTTAGCCCCAATAAAGTTGCAGCGCATTAGTAAAGCATTGCCAACTCTATGTAAAAAGCCGTCTCTTCAGAAAGGAGGGAGAAATGAAAAGGCGTGAGTGTAGGCAACGAGATGTTCAAGAGTCTAGAAAATCTACCAAACAGTTAGACATATAACTGAAGGTTTTGAAAAATGCACATTCTTTAATTTTTGAACCATTTGGTAGCCGCTGGTAGCTGCAAAGGAGACGCCACAGAATCAATCTTAGAAGATGAAAATTAAAATATCCAAACTGACGTCGAAATACTAGTTACCCGGCTAAAGAATGAAAACGCTGAACTATTTAAAACCGAAAGCGGCACGAGTCAACTTTTTTTACAGCATGGCTAGGGGAACTCATACCCGAGGATTGAACCAACAGTGAACTATGTCATGTGCATAAAAAAATGACAACAACAGAGGAATAAGTCTCCTTACAATTGGTTAGAAAATACTATCCACTGTATTGTGTGAAAGATTAAAATCTATATTCAGTGAGATAATTCGGTCATATCAGTGCGGAGCTAGACCTGGCAAACCCGCCATTAAACAGTTTTACACACATGGCCAAAAAACCTAAAAAGGCCCAAGTGACGAAGATTTTAAATAAAAACCTTGTAAAGCGTATTATTCAAAAGACGAAACCAAAATTTACAGGATATCCGGCTTTGCTTGCCGTAAATTTTTCTTCTAACCCTCGTATATTTAAATGCACATAGCAGACATGGAATCATTGTTTAACTTTATAAAAACCACACTATTTTGATGAGAAATAAACGCAAGATTTTAAGGAAAAATATGTTGGCAGTCTCAGTTCCTGTGGACAAAAGTGACACAAACAACAGCAAAGAAGTATTAAACGAATGCATCATTTGCAGGCACATTTCTCTGCGCATTTGTTTGCTGTTTAACAGCAGAGCATCGTTAAAATTTATGAAAAATCACACAAATTAAACAAATATTTCCGCTATATCGTTGTAAATATAATTTACAAGCCATTTGTGGGTTTTAATTTGTACGATTTATTAACGATTTCTATTCTATTTATCTGGTTGTATATATTACAAATGTGCATGTATTTTGATATTTGAAAATATGTATTTCAAGTGATTAATTTGATTTTAAGAAACTATTAAATATAATTAAATCAAATTGACAGATTACTACGTTTAGACATGCAAGGCTATGGCTAATGATGGAAATTTATATATGAAACCAAGAGGGAACATTATTAGAAAATATTCAAGAGGGGTTGATGGATATTATTGTTGTTGTGGAAGACCGTTAATGTTATTCTTTTTTTCCATGCTAAGCGAAAAAGATTATCAGTAGAGAAATTATCATGAGAAAATTAACAGATTTCAGTAAATTTATAAAATCACCACAATACAAAGTGATATGGAACGAAATTAGTGTAAAGACGGCATTTAACAGGATACACGATATGTTTGCAGCACCCTTTTTAATAGAAATACTTTAGGATATAAAAAGCTTTTAATACATTTAATTATGTTTATTCATAAAGGTTGTACCATAAATAACATGCATTTAGTTATGAAACAATTAACTTTTATTGAAGCAAATCAAACTATAAATACGTAATAAGAATTGCATGAACACTAACACATGCACTCTTCTTATTTCAAAATAAAAAACCAAAAAGAAAACTGGAAAATTTTAAGGAAAAGATATTCAAACCAGTAAAGATTTCAATTTATGAATATTAATAAGCAATTTTCCAATTTTAAAACCCATCTTCAAAATTTTAATTGTAACTAAATTAAACATTTCTTTAAAGCATTCGAAAACAACACCGTGAATAAATTTGTATCAAATTTTCTTAAAGTTTAACTTGAAGTTTAAAGCAATAATTTTTCTAAACATATTTTTAAACTTTTGAAAATTTAAATTCTTAAACAATTCATAATTAGCTTTTTTCCACTTCAATTCAGCTGTTATTTCAAAATATTTAACCAAAAAATTAAAATTAATATATTTATGGGTATTTTTTTATTAGCTCTTTAGAAGCCTTATGGACACCCCAAAATTATGCAACAAAAATTAAAAAATAAAATAACAAATGCCTGTGTGTATGTGTGCATGTGTATGTGTGTAAATACCACAAGCCAACTATACTCGGTCACGCTGAGATTTAATGGCTTAAAAAAATTCATGATTTAAGGCCATACTAGAAAAAAAAAACAAAAAATACAAATAAAAACAACAACAAATGCAAAAAAAAGAAATTCAAAAAAAATCAAAGCACACACACAGACACATTCTTACATAAACAGACATATGGTTGCATACAAAAAATCAATGTATGTCTGTCCTATCAGTGTTAGTAATACGTGTGTATCAGTTTAAATCTGACCAAAGCATTGACATATTTATGGAGTGGAATTAATTTTCACATTCATGTCAAATATTTTTCGTTAACTTTTGCAACTATAATTTTTTTCGCTTCTTTACAAGTAATTGAACAACGTGACATTCCATAAAGTTATAAATAAATATTTATGAGTGTCTATGTATGCTTATGCTCGGATGTATACATAGAACCAACTATATTTTTTATTATTATACACACATTCCAAGCAGCCAGCTAGTCAGTCAGTGACTAAGGGGTGCTGCAGTAGCCATAGGGCTACAAAGAAATGGACATAAAAAACGCAAAAGGAATATGTGCACGTGTTCAAGTTTTATGCAGCTACAAGCAGCGTTTGACTAAGGAGAGACTTTAAATATAAGAAACGAAAATGCTAAAAAGGATAAGAGAGATAGTGTGTAGCTTTAAAAAATATTCAAGGGAATATATGGAATATAATAACAAAAAAAAAACAAATTTATATTATTTACCAGCTGGGTTCTCTCGGACAGTTGTCCGAAGAAACGTGTGGTCATGCAAATTGCTTTAAGGCAAAGGAAAAACGGGACTGGATGTCCTTGTTTAACACCCGAAGACCAAGATCTACTTCCGCCTTCCAGACAACAACACTGTCCTTTAAGAGGAGGTCTGAGCAAGCAGTCCTGGCTTAGAGCACACGCAGTTCTAATGTACATACGTTAATATCTGTACGAAAAGGCAAGGCTCTATAGGACCAATTATGTCCGGTAGCACCAAATCCAGGACAGTGGTTTTATGCAGGATTACGACTAATAATTACACAAAATTTGGCAGTTTACCCAGGACGGTGTAGGGTATTAGGAAATTAACAAGTAGCGATTAAACTTAGAAAATAGCAGATAGTTAACCAAAGTTACCCGACGCCCTTCACTGCAATGAAGGCTAAGTTGTAGGAGTGGATGGAAACTGTGGAGCTATAAGACGGTTGATAGAATGATCATAATCCCTTTAGGTGACTCAAGTAAAGATAACACGAAGGAAGACCTGAATAGGGAAGGGGATGGGTATGCTATTGGTTTGTTCAAGCCTACAAGCACAGCTCCAACGGATAGACAAAGAACATCGACGGAAAGGCATGCATAGAAGACAACGAGCTGACGATATACTTCCTGTGTCACTACCCAGCTTTTGCACAGGCTAAGACCGAGGTTATTGAGTCCTTGCCTTTAAAAACAACAATTATTTAAATCTTTAAACTAAATAATAATGATAAATTCAGTCAGGGCTCCACTAAAATATAAAACTTCAAATTCAAGTATACAATAATTTATCTGAGGCAAGCTGCATCTCAAACCAGTGTATCCATTATGCTGTAAGATGTCTTGGGCGGTTTGCATTTAACTACGTAAAATTGTAGATCATTGTTGATGCTGGTGTTTTTTTTATAAACCAAGGAGTACCAGTTATCATTCTCAGGATTTTTTTGACAACGTTAGATTTTCTCTGTGTTAGAGGCGAAACCAGTGCCTCATAATTGTTTTCCAAAGAAGAAGTTTACATTCGAGACAAAGCACTGACTGTCCGCCAATTAACTAATGAATTCGGACAGTTTTAATTTCTAATTTGTGGCAACTTTGCATCTGATATATGTGAGGCGACGATCCACGTGGATAAAAATATATTTTATTTAAAATTGTTATGGTTGTTAATATGGCTTAAGGGCACGTTTCCTTGCGTAAAGTTAATTCATTTAATTTTATTCCTCACAACTGCACATTTCCTTTAATTGGGTTTTGTGATGCTGTTGGTTGGTTCGAGGCTTGTTTAGGAACTTTATGAGTTTTGACAAAAGCAGTATCATCAGCAAATGTCGTATTTGTGTAAAATTGTTTTAGAAAATACCTGCTGTGTAAAGCGGGCACAGAATTGGTCCTAAGATACTCCCTTCAGGTACGCTAGCCCCTATTGGCTATGAGCAAATCAAATAGTTTCAGAAATTGGCGACCGGATATATAGTTTCCTAAAAGTTTAAAGAGTTAACTAGCAAGTTCAACTTTAGATTGATTAACAGGTCTGCAAGCCATACTTTGCTAACCGCTTGAGAGACCTCGATTAAAAGCGCAAAACAATTCTTCTTGTCCTTAAAGGCTTTTTTGAAACCCTTTATCGATCTGTGTGCTTGTTCGATGGAAAACATTAAGGTTATCGTTTTTGTCACCAAACTTCTGTTATATTCTTATCCAATTTTTTTTAATGCCAGAAGCGCACAACAAAGTAATCACTAGCTCAAGTGTATGTTCTGTGACACCTGAGCACTTTTTAAGGTTTCCTCTTTTCAACCTTATTTATCCTACTGCCATCTCAAAAGTGTTTTGAATAACTTTACTCCTTTTTTAGTATACTAATTATGTATACTGCCAAGTAAGTTCTACCCCCTTTCAATTGTATTTCAGAACTTTCTAATTGTATTTCAGAAATTTCTAATTTAATTTCAGAAATTTCCAATTTAATTTCAGAAATTTCTAATTCAATTTCAGAAATTTCTATTTCAATTTCAGAAAATTCTAATTCAATTTCAGAATTTTCTAATTGTATTTCAGAATTTTCCATTTGTATTTCAGAAATTTCTATTTGTATTTCAGAATTTTCCATTTGAATTTCAAATGATATTGAATTAGAAATTTCTGAAATTGAATTAGAAATTTCTGATATACAATTAGAAATTTCTGAAATACAATTGGAAATGGTGTAGTGTTCTTTTCCATTTAATTTCTCTGGATCTTAGCACTTTCTTATCCTTCTTGTTTTTCTTCTGCTTTTTTTTCTTCTTCTTCTTCTTATTATTTTTCTTTTTCTTCTTCTTCTTCTTTTTCTTCTTCTTATTCTTTCTCTTCCCCTTCTATAGGTTTTTTCTCCGATAAAAGCATAAGACCTCAAAGTTTTATTAATTGTTTTGTTTAAACAGGATTTAGGCGCCTCCAAATTCAATGTCACAATTTCCAAAGCAGAAGGTTTTCTATAAAACTTACGACTACTCTTCAAGAGTTTTTCTTATGTTTAATTGAACTTATGTTTGTTAAAAACGTTTTCAATATTTGTCACGTAAGGAGAGACGGTTTCAAAAACGATTACGATGTACAACCGCCCACCCGTTCTCGTTACTACCACTACGTCATATGCTTTTCACTGGTGACCGCACAAATTGACTCAACTATCGCTTACCAATGGTACTTTAGAGCTGCCATTTTCTAGACTAGATTTTCTCACTTCTGGGTGTTTTATTTCCCCAATACTTTTCATATAGAGCCAATGTGGCAAACTTTCCATTAAAGGGTTCTGATAGAGGATCTTGCAATCCCCATACGGGCTTAGATTTGTTTTTGTTTATTTCCAGCCATTTTTATTTATTTATATTTATTTGAATTAAATTTTTTTGAAATTTTGCTTAATTTCTTCAATTCAGTTTTATTAAAACTTTGGTTGTAGCTTAAGTCTACTTAAACTTCGTTTAGTTTGAATTTATTTCTTTGTTTAAGTAATACTTAAGTTTTCCTTAACTTATTTATAATAATAAATCTCCTAAAAAATAATTTCATATTCCAATCCCACTATTAGTTAAGGTAAATTTCTAATGACCTTAAGGGGTCCTACGGTTTACAATGTACAAGTATAATACAAAACTATTTTCATATGCATAACGAAACAGCAAATAGACCTGTAGCTATTTAAGCCAAAATACCCTCACATGCACACACACACATGTAAACAAACCAACAGTTATTGAAAAAGCCACATGGCCATAATATATAAAATAAAATAATTTTGTATTGAATGCTGATGCATGTGTACAAAATACATATTGAATGAATAAAAAATTTCAATAAAATTCTTTAATAAAAACTTTTTGTTACATTTTTTTCCTGAACTTTACAACATTTTATTCTTTATGCAGAAACGTTAACGAAACAAACCCTCAATGATGTTGGTTAAATTATTTGGCTTAACTGTCAAATGAAAAATTCATCAAAATGGAGTTTTTCTTGAAAAAAGGAAAGAAAATTGTGAATACACAAGCACACATACTGATACATAATCTTATATGCATGTGATTTTGGGGAAAAACAGAAGAGAAGAAAAACATGACAAAACTGTTTTAAAAAAGGGCGCATGCTCCCTTATGGGTTTCCCAAAATAACAGCGACCATTGCAGAAAACCAAATCGCTCCATTAGTATAAGTTCCTTATTTAAAGCTCTCGTCCTTTCTCGTCAAGCAAATATTTTTTTTAAGTGGATACACTGTTAGGTAAATCTCATTGAAAGAGAGTCCATATTTGCTGGCATATACGTGTGTTACTGTAGGTATGTATGTGTGCAAGTGTTATTTACTATAAAAATTAACGTACAAAATTGTTTAAGTGTTAGTATGTATCATCAGGATTTAAAATATATGTTTGTTTCCTTTTTCTACTCATCCAATAAAAACAAAAGAAGTTTTTATCCCATTCGATACAGTTCAATTATGTGTATTTTGTGTTTTTGCTTCTTTTTGTTTTTTATAGCAAAAAGCAAAAAAAACAACAACAACAAAAATTGGGCAAAGGACATGCGTAAATCAAAATGTCGATGATTTTAAAGAATTTAAATATGAAATTTATTTGAAAGCTTTAAATGTATGAATTTTTTCGTTTCTTTTAAATTAAGTTAAAATTCAAAAAAGGGCAAACACACAAGTTTGCACAAAAGAAAAGAAAAAAATCAATTTTCTTTTGTTGGAAAATTCAATACAAAATAAATAAAACCCTAATTTTATTTTTTTAAGGTTATGAAAGTATTTATATTGATTAAAGTTAAACAAATTAAACTTTTTTTAAGTTTTATTGATTACAAAGGATAACATATCCTTATAGAAATGACTTTAAAAATATTTAAATTTATAAAGACTTTAAAAAATTCTGGAAATTAACAAGTTTAAGTATTTGAGCTCTAAAACATATTTGGTTTAATTTTTTATAAAAATCTTTTCATATTTAAAAAATTAGCTACAAAATATACAACAAAAAATTGTTTGCATTCAAAATTGAGTTTAAGCGCTTAACAATTTTTTGGCTGTTTTCAAACTTTAGAAATCGTTTAAGACTAAACTACATTCCTGCATCTTGCAGGAAAATAAAGGTTATATTTCTCGGGAAATAAAGAAAACGCACTTATATAATATTCGAAAAGTTGAAGAACCATCAGTCTCTTAGCATTCGTCTAAGAGGCTTTTAAAAGCATTTTTGACTTCCACATCGAGGCTAATATGTTTCCTGGTTACCCAAAACGAAAGAAAAAAGCGGTAGAGATGATACTTTAACCAGTCGTTTTACAAATTAAAGAACCACCTTATTAGGGTAAGCATGCAATGGGGTTTTACTATTATTGCAGGTGCCCAAAACGATGTTTCAATAGATGCAATCATTATAGGACGTATCACGAATGGAAACGGAAACAAGTTCTAGAAGTAATTTAAGCCGAATTGCCTTCTCCACTACTTTGGACATTCGCTGTAAACGAACTTTCACTGGATTTAAAAACGGAGCCACTAAATCGGTTATTGTGGTTGGGCCAGTGGCCAAAAAAGGTGGGGTTTGGGGTAATCCCTGGGATATCTGATACTGAAAGAACACACAAAGTACCTAGAATTATACTAGTCAGTAAGCTATTGCAAACGTTTATTGTGAATAAAATCGTAAACAGTGAGAATAATGTCTCTTATACATATAGAAAGCGTATAAAGTCTTGCTTAACTGTGTATAACTCGCGAATATTGTAGCACCCTTATAGTGATTTTTGATTTGAAACCTATTAGCGTGAAACTTTTAATCTGGTTTCAAGGGGCGGTGCAAGAGATTCTGCACCTCAGCTGGGGGCAACGGGACAATCCACAAGGCGCTCTGTCAAGATTATTGAGATAATATAATGTATGGGTGACTACATGATCCTGAAACTGAGCCTAATGGGATAGCTGGGTGCAGGTCTTTTCCCAGCCCACAGGATTTGCAACTTTTTTTAAACGGATGAAACCAGGATGGGGATTCGAGTTTTAGGAAGTGTGTTTAAGGCAAAGGTTCTAGCTTGGATGATGTCCTCTAAGACCAAAATTTCTCAATGGATTATGTTAACTGATGGTCATGTGATGACTAGGGCTATCTCACATACACCCTAGTTGTCCAAGTTCACGAAGAATGTAATTATAAACGGTGTGTGTAAGAGTCACTAATTTACAGGCTTTGTGGAAACGGGGGTCTTAAGGCATATAAGATGACTAGTGAGTTCACGACGTTGGGCGGCATTTAACGGAACAGTGTTGAAAAGAAGTTCAGCGCGGAACCACTGGCCAGTGATGACTGCAGGATCTGTTGGAAACCGAGTCAAGCGCTTTGAGCTCCAGGGCAAATTGTTTAGGGTCTTCTCTGTTAATCATATTTTTATTATTGAACTTTTACTTCTACTTTACTAACAGTTTGGCATTTGATTAGGTCTGACATGTTGCGCTTTTGTCTTAGTTTTTTCCGATTTATATTGAGTTTCATAAAGATCGCACTATTTGTGTTGTAACAGATTGGATCTCTTTCTATGAGTTTAAAGTCAATTCAGGGGTACTGCAAAGTTCCGTCCTTTCTCTTACTCTACTCATTGTCTTTTTTAATGACCTTCTGGGTCAGACTTTAAATCCTTAATTTCCTTTGACGACAGCAGCCTATGCCATTTATGCTCATTTGGTTACAGGCCAGCTCTTAGGAAATTGAGGCAGAGTATGAATGACACCCTTTACCGTGATCTGGTGCTAGTATCCGATTGAATGGCGAATAAGGTCGACTTTAAAGCCCGTAAGACCCAATGTTGTCTTCTGACACATAAGCGCACGTTGGATCATACTACATCGTCTGTATTAATTGGGGGCATAAGTATTGAGGAGACAGAAACTCTTGATGTTCTGGGAATAAAAATTCAATGCGATGTCCGCTGGACAGAACATGTTTTTTTATGTCGAAGAAAGATTCTAAGATTCTTGGTTTCTTGAACAGTGTAGGAATTACTTTGCATCATCTTATCTTCTTTATATTAAAATCACCTTTATCCGACCGAAGATGGAATACAATACTCAAGTAAGAGCAGGTGCTGCAAAGCCCATTTCGAAACTAATTGACCGCGAAAAGGAACGGGTAAAGGTACTCATGGGTGACGTCGGGGTATCCAACCGCCTCAACTCACTTGAATATAGTCGCAATGTGGGCTGTGTTTAACTATTCCAGCTATACCATAATGAAATTTGCTCCAAAGAAATCAGGGAACTTGTTCCCAAAACCAGGGATGTTTTTGCATGATACACGTCTTTCAAGAAGAGCACACCCATTTGTGGTCGACAGGTCAGTGAATCGCACTACGCATTATGGAGGAAGTTCCTTCTTTAGTCACACAGTCCGTATGAAAACAAACTGCCTAAATATGTCTTTCCTGTCACAATTAATATGGAGAAATTGAAATCAAATGTCCACAAACACTACTCTTTATTTCCATCTTCCCATAACCTATTTTTCTGATACCAACACGATGCAATGCATGCAAAGGGGTAATCCCCTGGAGGCTAGTTATTATGTATAAAAAACAAAGTATTCAATTCTAAAAACTATATCTAAAAATAAGTTCTAGAGAATGTGGATCAACTTTGAATTTACAATTTTGAATAAGTCGGATTTAAATCCCCTAGTTACCAGCCATTATTTCTTTATAAGGTCCTCAGGGCAGCCGATTCGATCTAGCCCAACCAAACTTATTAAAAAACAATTAACTATGTATATTACACAACCAAAAATGTTTAAACTATGACAGCTGTCTCAACCTTAAAACAAACGAAAAAATAAAACCGACCTTAAAATTCAAGTTAAAAAAATTTTACAAACTTTATCCTAATTTCTTAAGCAACTAAATTGGAATAAATCAATACCTCTTAACGGACAGCACTCTGCTATTGTTCTTTAAAAAGTTTAAAAATAAATTTCTAGGACATTAATTGGCAACGTAAATGATATGAAAATATTTAGGACTTGATTTTTAAGGGCATGAAACCAAAAATAATTCAAATACAATTATTCAAATTTCCCAAAACAACAATGGTGTGGCTGGCACATGAAGTTCATGGGCTACAGGGGGTGGTAGATTTACACCCAAAATACGTAGAGACACACGTAGATCTGCTGCAAAAGTAGCAACAACTACATATATACATACTTAGCTACAACAAAGTCATTAATTTAATTTATAAGCAATTGTCGCTGTTAACACCCAACTCCCCCTTCATTGGCAAACACACACACACACACGCACGCTACAGTTAACAAAATAAACCAGAAGATAATTTTTTTATTATTCCTTATTTATTTATGTATTTATTTGTGAGAATCCTTAGCATCATTAATTTGTTGTTAACTTTGTGTTCAAACACACATACTAATGTATGCGTTGGTGCGCATACAAACGTACATATGAAAATTTAAAGCTTTGCAGTCAAAAAGTCTAAATAAATGTTAGAAGAAACGAAAAAATCTATAAAATAATATTGTGGGTTCCCAAAGGAATTAACCGACAAATATATGTAATACAACAACAACAGCAACAAAAACAGCAATTACAACAAACTTTTTTTTTTGACACAATTCGTTGAATATCTCCCCCTCTTTAATAATTTTACGATACAAGTACACACGATATACACTTTAAATATAAGAAGTCACAGTAAAATCAGTGGAAATAATTTTAAAGCAGCTGCTGAATAAAAAAAAAGAAAACAAGTAAAACAATAATTTGAATTTAAAACAGAGAAAGTCATACGTTGAAAAAGTCTCTAGGTACACTGGGAAAATTAGAAAAATATGAGTTTCCTGAGCTGTTTTTCTGATAACAAAAAATATTTAGCAAAGCGGGCGTTCTTAGGCTTTGTCCATAGATTTAGCTAATTCTGGACTTTGTCGAATCAAATAACGCGATTCTGCTGAATTTATAAAATCAAATGACCTCTTCATTCTCTTCTTTAGCAAACCGTCAAATGAGCTTCCTCTATCTAGCGGACTCTGATTTGTTCTCTCTACACACCCCAAATGTGCGCTCATTGACTGGAAGCCATACTGAGATAGATAGAGTGAAAGGTCGGCTCGAAATATTGCGTGGGCTATGGCATACATTTGAGAAGCCGATAAAAGAAACATTTTCTGATAACTTTGAAAACATACGCTGAGCCCAACCTAAAGGCACACATATGGGACCCAAAATTTAAGCAGCAACAAGTGCTACGGAAACTGTGGAAATGCTTGTGCGCATTTACAGAAATATTTACCTGGTTAGTGGAGTGATGTTTCCTCATTCAATTATTTATAAAGTCACATGCATATTTCCAGGTATTCTAAACGAAAATCAGATGGGCGACATCAGTATTAGCAAAAAATGGAGAGGTCCACTTATGAATGTGCTAAATAGACATGGTGCCGATATGGGCAGTGACTAGGGACTCCAAACATGATTAGCTTTTTAAATTCCAGGATTCGGGATTCTTTGGATGCCCTAACTTTAAGGGATAATTTAGTTAAGAAGTTAATAATGATTCTTTTTAAATCGGAATTTCTCGGGTTGAAAGGATTAAGTCCGTGAATCACGGATTTATCAATCTCAAAAAATCCTAGTATTTTTGGGATTAGGATCCAGGGACCAGCTTCCCTAGCAGTAACCACTCCTTTTTAATTACTCATAAAAAAACCGGCTACGAAAACAGGCCAAAGATGAGGTGCAGTTTTTTTGGGTACGATTCTTAGATTCCTTATTGCCAGCTAGAGAAGGGAAAGATGGAAGGAGAAAAAGATATTAAATTTTATAAGCTCAGATTAGAAAATTTGGATAAAAGCAGAGATTAATGTAAAAGGTTAGCAATAGTGGCCTGTAATGGTCTCTGTCCTCGAACCCGTCCCAATCTCCGATAAAGGATAATAGGCTAGGTAGGCCAATGTTGGGCACATCCCACAGGCTATTTTTTCTTCGCTATCAAAGTGCCAGATTCAAATATCGTCCAGTATTGGGTAGAAGCACAAAAGGTGCTGTATACTTTTAATCTCCTCTGCCTCCTGACAGCTTCTACAGAAGCTGATCTTGTTATATTCAAAGAACGGCAGCTCAGTTTATGGTAAAAATTTCTTCCATAGCACTCTGAGTACACAGGTCCTCCAAAAACATGCATTTTGCACTTGTACCTCCCGTATTTTGAACAAAAATATAACCACTGACTGTCCAGAAATCGCTTAAATTAGAGAAAGTTAGAGTTAGTTACACTGGAAAGAAATTTTTTTTTTAAATAAAAAAAACTAACACTTTAGGTAGGTAGAACAAGAAAAAAGATACAGCTCATATTGGTCCCTTTGTGTTACCTGGAGAGCAGAAAGGGTGGAGGTAGAAGAAAAGAAGAAATTTAGGGAAAGAAAAGTTGGATAAAGCAAACTTACTAGGGCCTCTATTGGGAATCGAACACACAGCTCCCAAACTGGTAGACCCGTGAACTTACTTGCCACTGACCTCCTGGGGCACACTATAATGTAAAACATAACTACCTGATGATGTCATTGGAGTTACAAAGTATTGAACATAAAAAACTTTAAAAATATAAATCTATTTCAAAAGACTTTGAACTTAAAAAAACTAAACTTGTTAATTTGAAACTAAGACTTAAAAATATGTTTTTACCTTTTTACACCCAAAAATCTTTCAAACAATATTTGTTTAATTAATCTTAAAAATTTCTCTAAGTGTCTCGCTTTACACAAACCGAAATATCATTCAATTTGAATTGCGAATATAATCATGTTGACAATGATGCTGATGATTATTACGATAATGACGTTGCGTATAACATTAGTTAGGTCCATGATGTTTATGACGTTGATGTGACAAGCACACAAATAAACAAATCACTCACACAAACGCACACACTTTTACTATTACAACCTCGAAGGAAGACTTGAGGGTGGTTAAAGAAGGTCGAAAATTTATAAGTTTGAAGGAAAAAAATTTTTAAATAAAATATTTGTATTTACAGCTGCTTTTTAGGATTTAAGAGCAAGAAAAAGGGGTTGCGACTTTTGTTGACGACTAAATACCTTTTCAAAACACACTAAGAGGAATCGCAGCTCAATGTTGATTTCTTTTGCGTGCAAATGGCAGAAAAACATTATGCGATTCATATGTATTAAAAATATTACACAACCGGGAGCATTAGAAAAGATATAAAGTTTCCCTAAAGCTGTTTAAAGAAAAAGTTTAAATTTAAAAACAAAAAAGAAAAAAACATTTTAAAGTCAATGAAAATTGCAAAAGTAATAGAAAAAATATGAAGTAGAAGGGTAACTCAACTTTGAAAATTTTTTTTAGCCTGCCTGGCTACTTTAGTTTATCGATATTTATCAGTAGCACAACTCTTAAAGATTTATTAAACTTTGTGCTACAGTAAACGTTATAACATTTATCGATGGCCTGGGGTTAGTTTTTCAGTTGAGTGATATTGCTGGTATCTATACCCAACTCATGCACGGCATGAGTTGTAAATGATACAAAGAGTTTTGGTAAAATAGGCCGAATGTTTAAGAAGTCAGAATTAATTATATTTGATTAAGAGATTTTCATTCTAGTTTTTAACAGGAAAAATGGGGAAGTTTCAAGCGTAGAGGATTTTTTAAACAAAATTTTTTTTTCCCCTAAAATAAGTTTTTTTTTCTTTTAAAACTTTTAAACGAAAATTCTTTAACACTTTCCAGTTTCATAAAAAATGTTTAATTTTTTTTGTTCTTTTTACTTTTCCTTAACCATTAAACTTTTCCTTGCATTTGGGAAATTCTAAGTTTTCTACATATTTCAAGAAGGAAAAAATACACGAAAATAAATTAACTTCACGTGTCAAAATGCAACAAAGCGTTCTTTTTTATTATTATCTATTAACAACAAATACAGCGCACAGTGGGTTCGATGACACCGAAAGTGGCCATTAATTCATGGGAGCCGTAATTAAAATTTTTTTTAAAATTTTTTTTTTTCAAATCGTTAAATATGCATAAAAAGACATATTCTGAAAAAAAGATACACGGAAAAAAGTTTTTTTTACGATTTTATAGACATTTTTATTTTTCGGAAAATTATAGTTTGCTTCAGAATTTTCGCCGTAATTTTAAAATGGAAAGTGATTTTTTTAAAAAATAAGAAGCAAACAAAAGCTTATATTGTCTTCTTTCTAAAAAATAAAAAAAATATATATATATTTTGCATAAATATGAATATAAGTTTAATTTAAAGTCTGAATTTGGGTTTTGAAGGATTTCTAGAATTTTACAACTTCTTTAAAAAAGTAACGAAATAAATTTTTATATTTTTTTTTTTTGTTTATCAATAATTGTCATACACTTAAATAGAAACCATATTATGTTTATCCTCACCTTCATCATCATAATCTTCGCTATCATTACTCTCACTGTCATGTATTTCTTAAAAAATAATAGGCGATAGCAAAAGCTGTAGCTCGGAATTTGATAATTGTTGCTTTTCTTTCTGCTCATTTTGTTTATTAATACTAGATATGAATGGATCTGAACTGAGAAAAAAATCTATTTAAAATATCTTCATTCGACTTTTCTCGGCTGCATTTGCGAGTGTTCCCAATAATTTTTAAAATCCTTATTTCTGGCTTCCTGAACTTCTTCTGAAAGTTCTCCAATCGGTAAAAGGGCATATTTTATGATTTCGGGACCATGAATTAAAAATTTCTGTATTGTAGGAGTCATACAAAACCATTTTAACACTCTCGTGAATAAAGATGACTAAAACTTGTTCACGCACCTATCTCCGACAACAATAACAACAATAGTAAGCATTGAACGAACGTTAGTTTTGTTAAATACATGACTTTGAAAAAACACGGCTTCAAACAGAAAAATTTTCATAGCAAAAAATGGAGCGACAAAACCGCAAATTTTCTTTTTTGTAATATCAAGCTAAGATTTTATACTTTTAGAAAATATAAGATTCAAAACACAACCTTAACTAACTTAGAAGTTATGGTTCACGAAACATCAAAAATAGGCCAATTTTGGACCTTTTAAAAAAAATCGTCAAAAATATTTTCACACATATTTTCAAAAACACTACATTATTTTTGTACACTTAAATACCTGAAAATGAATGTTAAATTCTTAAAATAACACTTTGTTAACGTTAAATTTGGAAATTACGGACTCGTTTAATGCAAAATTTTACTTTTTTCGCTTTTTAAATAAATTGCAAAAAATTTTTAACTTTGACACGTAACTACGGAGTCAGCTGACAAGATAGATGCTGAAAATTTACATAGTGATGTAAAATTTTATCTAGTTTTATTCGATACCAAATATTAATAAAAAAAAAACTTAATTTTCAAAATTCAATTATGAGTTACTTTTGGACCATTTTAACCCACAGTGCAGCGCAAACCGTTTATGCGTTAAAAAACTTGTCTAACACATATTAAATTTAACAAAAGATTTTCTTTTGAGGAAAACATAAAGAAAAACATGGAAAATCTATGTATGTGGTTTAAGAAAGGCGGCATTATTGCTGTTAACACAGACACAGTCTTACATATGCACACACCCTCACACTTGGATACGACAATACTTGAGCCAACTTCCGGCGGGCATAGCTACAACACATACAAGCATAAACTAATACATTCAAACATATGTTAAAAACTTGCCTGCTAACGTTCACAAGAATTTATTAAAAAGACTTTTAAGGATGTTTAAAATATATGTTTTTCTTTTTTTTCTGGCCTTATAAACTTTTACCGTCAAACGAAATTTGTTTAAGGCAAATAATAAAAAAAGGAAAGAATATAAATGTGTTAAAAGGAAAAACAGCAGCAAACAAATAAGGAAATCGCGATTTGTCACTTTAACATAAAGCCAACTATTTAAGTTGGTTTAACATAAATAAAAAAAAATTTAAAAACTGGTAAATGTTGACAGCACTTTCTTCCGTTTAATGTCAAAAAGTTTAAAGTTTCGTTTGTTTTTTTTTTGTTGATTTTCTTATGAAATCAAACACTCAATAAATTATACATATTTAAAAAATAAACAAACAATTTGAAAACATCATACTTTGTGTGACAAACAGCAGCTGCTTTTTAAGTTAAAACAAAAAAATGGCGTCATTTAGTCCAATATTTTTCTACAACAGAATGGGGGTCATGAAAGCAATAGAGTTGAGATTGCATTGTCAACCATTTACCATTTTTTTTTATTTGCTTATTGAAAACTTTTGTTATTTTAATAAATTTATTTTTAATTTACAATTGTAACCAAAGATCTTTTAAATTTGAGAAAAAAAACAAACACGCGCATAAAATTTTTTTAGAATGTGAATCAATATTTGAAGTGTATTATGTTGCAACAGCAGCCAGAGGGCATACATGTATGATTATTGAAATACAGGGTGTCTGGTGGCAAATTTATATTTTTAAATACGATTATTTCAAAAGGTTATAAACGGTGCGGAGGGAGGGTTGCGCCGTTGGAATTATCGATTGTGTGGATTTGTCAGTTACGATATCGCAGTGGCCGAGTGAGTATTGCGGGTTTCTTTGTGGAGACATTTTTTAAGAGTTAATTTTTGTTCAAAGTTCGGTATCCGACTAATACGTCATAAACCGAGTGTAAATTTAATTTGTTATTGGGTGCAGGGATTCCGCGCAATTGCTTCGGCTATGAATGTCTCACAGCCCGAACCCAATCGATCTTCAAGGACTCCCGAAAACATTGAACTGGTTGAAAGCAATTTAAGTGAAAATCCGCGACTTTCAATACGGAAAAGAGCAACCTCTCATGGACTTCCAAGAGCAATTTTTCATGA
Source organism: Melanophora roralis (assembly GCA_963583895.1). Taxonomy (NCBI): domain Eukaryota; kingdom Metazoa; phylum Arthropoda; class Insecta; order Diptera; family Rhinophoridae; genus Melanophora; species Melanophora roralis. Next base: position 2,719,211 of record OY757188.1, on the reverse strand, counting down.
AGTTTGCAAAAAGGGTCTGAAGTTCCATCCTTTTTAAATTTAAATCGTTCAAAGTATTGAAAGAAAGTGACTTTGATTTACGCAAAAATTTTTTGTAAAACGATGTTGGAGCGGTTTTGCACTGTAAATCTCATTTTTTGGAGCGACGAGGCTCATTTTCACTTAAACGGCTACGTTAACAAGCAAAACTGCCATTACTGGTCTCCGAGAACCCGCAATTCTCGATTGAAAAATCAAAAACCATTGCATTGCCCCAGGGTAACTGTTTGGTAAGCCTTATCCCAACCCAATTGTGCAATTGTTTTCAAAAATTCTCGAGGCCAGGTGATGAATACCAACAGTGAAAATTATCAATGCCTTATTATGGAATTCTTTTTACCAAATCTGCGAGCTTATTCATCGTACTATTCACGCACGCGATTTCGACCGGATGGAGTGACACAGCCTGAGCTTTGCTGAAAACTGATCGGTCGGTTTGGGGACATCCTATGGCCAGCGAGGTCGCCCTATCTAACTCCCAGGAATTTTTTTCATCGGGCTACCTCAAAGAGAAAATTTATAATGACAATTCCCAATCCCTTGTGGCTTTAAAGGAAAAATATTCGTCGAGGAATCAGCTCAATTGAAACAAGTTTACTGCAGAGTGTGGCGCAGAACACAAGGCTCCGTTTTAAACAGTGTGTTTAAGTCGACGACAAGCCATCTGGATGACATACTCTTAAGAAAATAAAATCTGCATTTTCATTCTATTGTTCAATGGCCTTAATAAAACGTTGTGTCAATTATCTAAGTTTATAAATATAATTTTTTAAATATAAAGCTGCCACCACACACCCTGTATAACACTTTTCTTTGATTAAATCCCGCTATTTTTAAATTTTTCCACAAAAAAAAAATTTAACCAACTCACACTGAATAGAGCTGGACTATTTTAGCTGGTTTAGACGAACTTAAAGTAATATACACCATTACGTGAATTCTTTAGGTGTAATAAACCCTTCTGCGCAGCTTCCCCCTTTCTTCGATTCAGGAAGGGATTATGAGTAAATCGATGTAATTGAAGCTGGGTCTCAGATTTTTATTTTGGGTGTAATACCATGTATGTGATAATATGTTTTCAAAGCCCCTTTCGTATATGTTACCTTTAAGGGGGGTCCAAGAATCCTCTTCTTAGTTTTTTAATTGAAGCAAGGTTTTACAAGGGTGCGTTACTAAGCCAATGCCTGAACTTAATTTTATTGTGGGCGTGGCACTCTTTAGCTCACTATCTTTTCGGGTTGCAGCTCTGGCGATATTAAAGCCGTAAAAATGACTAGGAGAAGGCGGCAAGTGAAGAAGACGTGCCCATCTATGTGCCAGGTCACTGTGACGATACTGGAAATGAAATTGTCATTGAGCTTGCGAGGAGGCGACCGATCCAAGGAATAAAATGCGAGTGTGAGTTAATAAGGTTTATTATTACGTTTTAATAATGACAAGAGTTTAGGATGAGGTAGGGTACGCAACCCGAAAAATGCCGAATTCAGAGATCTTCAGCCTCTTGTGGCCCAGCCTGCTTCCTAATTAGAGAAAGAGAAATCTAAAGCGTTTAATTGAAACCCAAACGAAGTGGGCTTAATCCAGGGTGTCCGCCGCAAGATATACTAATTTGTTTGTTTATAATTTTTGATTAAATGAAAAAGAATGTATCTCATATTGATAAATGTTTGATTTAATGTCGGCAATTATGTATGAAATACAACATCGGATAAATAACCACCTCTGTTAGCCTCACAAATGCGAGCCCTTTTAAGCACATTTTTCATTGCATTCTCACATATTTCACGCGGTATTTCCTTAATTTCATCACGAATATTTTGCTTGAGTTGCTGCTGCGTTTCTGCTTTGTTTACATAAACCTTGCTCTACAGATATCCTTACAAAAAAAGTCCGAAGCAGTCAAGTCAGGCGACCGTGGAGGCCAATCAACATCACCATTTCTTAAAATAACTATTTTTGGAGAGAGGTCTCGCAGTAATTCCATTGAAATCCTGGATTTATGCGTTGTAAGACCGTCTTGTTGATACCACATTCTAACCAAGCCCAAAGCATGTAGCTGTGGCATTAAAAAGTTTTCAATCATATCACGATATCGCTCCCCATTGACAGTTATAGTTACGTCGTTTAAGTAAGGTCCAATGATTCCTTCTGACCTAATTGCACACCAGACTGTCACTTTTAATGAATTCAAAGGTGAATGATGAATATTTTGAGGGTTTTCTATTGCCCAGAGCCGACTATTCTGTTTTTTCACACATTCATTCAAATGAAAATGTGCTTTGTCACTTATTATGATTTTTTCATGAAAATCCGGGCTGTCATTGGTTGTCATGTTGTAGCGTTAAAAACACATTGGTTTATCAAATATTTTTCCATAATAAATTTGTCTCGTCTCTACTTCACGACTGCCAACTATGAACTGTTAAAACTAATGTTCACCAAAATGGCTAGTTAATAGCCAGTTTTCCTGAAAACTTTGCGCTTGCACATGATTCTCTTCTTTCTCACTTCTGATTTCTTTTTTCAGTTTATTACTCTTCCTTAACTGTTCTTCCTTTGCCTTTTCTAAAAGGATTTTCAAAGGACCTACAGGTCTCTGGGAAAAACAGCGAATATTTCTTATTACTATCTATTGCTATCCAACCTAACATTAACTTGACTCTTTAAAAAGTTATACCTTAAGTCTTTTTGTGTAGGGCAATATTTGATTTTTCAAATTCTTAGATTTTTTTAAGGGAAGAGTTACCTCAACCAGCCCTAACCCTTGGCAAATTAAAAATTTGTGTATGAAAATAAAAACATAATGTAACAAACTTCATTTAAGAGTAGCGAGTTGTTGTTTCAAGTGCAAGCTGCAACATCAACGTCGTCATCATAATAATCATTAACAACAAAAACATCATCATAAAAAACGCGGCGAAGCGGTTGCATTTTCAAGAACACTTGAGTTTCTATTTTATATATTTTTTTTTTTTGATTCTTTGCGATTAATAATGATTTTAACGCGCCCAGATAATAAATCCACCAAAACCTACTGGCCAAAACAAGAAGTTATAATAAAAAAATAAATATAAAAAGTCAAAATGCGTAATAAGGATATTTCTATGTTGTTGTTGGCTTGTTGAAAATGAACTTACCTCATCATTACAAGTGGCAACAGCCAAGAGCTTCTAAAAATTTCTGAAAAGAAAATGTAAAAAAACAAGAAAAAAAGTCTATTAAATTACAATTTTAAACAAGATTTAATTTTAAGTTTTGCTTTATTTATGCAACGTGTATGGGTAAATGTAGGTTTTGTGTACTTATGGGTTTATGTAAGTGTGTGTGTAGACTTGGTATGCCCCAACTATTATTAAGAGCTTGTTTCGACATCTTCCTCTTGTTCTTAAAAAAAATAAAAATAAGTTTATGTGTGCTTTGGCTTAAGCTTCTACTTAAACTTGGTTTAAGGTTTTTTCTTCTTCTTCTTCTTCTTTGGCAAGCAAGATTTTGATACACTTAACTAACATACTTGCAACACTTTCGTTATGTTACCAACAAGTTCTTATATCAATCTTTATGTGATAATATTTGTATGTATGTGTGAATGTGTGTGTGCTCTTGCGTTTTAACTATAAGTGGTCGTCGTATCAACATTTCAATTGATTTGAAGTGTTATGTGAAACGTATGCGAAACACTAAACCCTTTCAGTTTTGAACGCTTTAGGACTCACATATGTGAAACACTTGAATGAGCGCAATATATGAAATGTGTCACACTAACACATACCCATCAGTGTTGTCAAAGTTCTTTAATTTTGTTAAATTAAAGCAAATTTTTTAATCAGAAAAACTAATTTAAATATACAAAAACATTGAAAAAGGACTTTTCAAAGCAATCAGTAACGAATTTTTAGAATAATCCAAGGAACTGCCGAAATATATTGAGCTTGATAATGGCAACCCTGTTCCACTTTAAAAAATTTAGTAGCATAACATTTTGCTACTGTATAACGCTCTTAAACAAAAGCGAAAAAAAAATAACATAAAATAAAGAGGAAAACTCTTAACAAACCAGAGCGAAGAACATCAGGCTAATGCACGTTTGTTTCATGGCAAACGCTTGGCTGGTTTGATGCCTCCTTAATGGTCTTAATAAAAATGTTACAATTTATTTAATTTAAAATAATTTAATTTAAATTCACGCCACTCAAACTCAAGCAAGCGAAAAGGCAACACTTAACTAACTCCATTAGGCAAAAACGTGTCCAAACGACAGCAGCATCATCTTCAGGCTCTAAAACACTGTAAATGCAAATGTATGACAGAGATTTCCCTTAACTTTGTCAAAGACATGTAAATTTTTTATTTAATATGCACGTACGAATTACATATGTTTTGTTTATTTTTTAATAAATGAAAACTAATTTCAATTTAAGATTAACTAATGGATAATATTGATTTTGCCTCTAAAACTTAATAAATAAGAAGTTTATAGGAGTTAAATAGGTTGGAAAAAACATGCCCTTAGCAAATGTGTTTTTTGTTTACACAATACACTTACATACTTCTGCTCCTAAACAGTTTTAAAAAATACAGGCTCTCTAACAAGATTTGCCGCTTGAAAAGCATTTTACTAAAAAAGGCTTTGTATTTTTCAGTGAAAATTAAGTGAAGTTCTTTACTTTTGCAAGCCAAATTGTTTTGAATTAGGAGTCATAACGGTTTTAAGGATTTAAAAGTTTTAATTATGACAGGGACTTTACGCACAGGGTAAATTTTGTAAGTTTGACTTTGCGTCGCTTATTCACTTTCAATCCGGGCCGTTCGAGGTCTCTCCTTGATTTGGATAGGAGAAGGATAAGGTACACCGTGGCCGCAATCACTGGCCACTGCCGATTTAGCACCAATGCCGAAAGAGTGGGATTGCCTTGAAACGACTTCTGTAGAAGCTGTCAAGACGAAGAGGAGACTGAAAGTGTACAGCACCTCTTGTGCTTTTGTCCGGCGCTAGAGGACATTCGGATCAGGCACTTTGGTAGCGGTAGACTGAATGGCCTGTCGGACGTGGCCAACATTGGCCTAGCTAACCTGGCGTCCTTTATCAGGGATAGCGGTTGGTTCGAGGACAGCGGCCAGTATGAGACGACTACCGCTGACCTTGCACGATAACTTTTATTCTATATCTCTATCTTTATTTCTATTTTATCTCATTTAATTTATCTCTTTCTTTTTCTTCCCCAGGTATCACAAAGGGAACTAGAAAACGGACCAAAGTGGGCTGCACAACTGTCACTTTATCACTTCCGGCATAATGGTGCGAAAGGTGGACGATTGGACGAAGGGGCGATTGCCCACTTCTGTGGAATTTCCCTCTTTTCCGGCAAACTTCTTGTGATTGCACACACTCAAAGATTTTCTGGAAATGGTTGGTCTAACAAACCTAGATGTGAAATCTAGGCCAAAGCTAGATCCGAAACGCTTTAAACGCCTCTTAATTTGAACAAACGAAAGCTGTATGACACTGTGGCCGCTATTACAGGTCATTATCGATATGTAGCTCATGCCAGTAGAATTGGACTGCCTTTCAACGACTTTTGTGGGAGCTGCCAATATATTGAAGAGGAAAAAACTTTCTAGCCTCTCTTATGCTCTCGCTAGGCGCTGAACGACGTTCGGATCAAGTACCTTGAAGTCGGCAAACTAGTCAGCTTAATGAAAGTGGCTTACAAGGGCCGGACAGCAGTTAGTTCGCGAATATAAACCAGGATGGTTACGATAATTGCTAACCATATTAATTGTCCTTTACCTGGATCCTCAATTATCGAACTGCCTTAATCATAAGAAGACACCTGTAGCTGTCAGTGGTGAAAAATAATAGCTGCAAGTGAAGGTCATAAGTCACTGACTGGTGGTTGCTAGAGGATGTCAGTTCTCTGTCTGTAGGCAAGAGTCATGTGTCCTCAGTTGCATGAGATCACCAAATCCCTAACAGTGATTGAAACTGGAAGCTGCCAATTTCCTGTCTGTAGGCAGGAATAGCGAGTCCTTGGCAGCATGGAGATACCAGTCCTTGAAGTAGTCAAAACTGGAAGTCGATTAGGCTACAAAAGGTGACTAGTCCTTCAGCTGTTTGGAGTTCAACTAATAGTAGCCAGTCAGGGACTCCACTCCTTGCCGAAGAGATATGTTTTACCCGCATGCGGGTCCCTAATTTGCTGGTAGCCAAACGTGTTACCCTGTGCAAGAACCCCGTGAATAATTGCCCTCTAGGTTGATATTCACGTACAACTTTAGCCTGGATGATATGGGCATACCTTGGTGCTCGTATCGCTGGAGAAAAAAAGCGTGCCGATCAGAGTCTGTGTCTGATACTAAGGGAATGTCAGTCTACCTAATGCTCAACCTGGCATCGTAGGTTTGGGTAGGTGGTTTCAGCATTCTTATGTTTCTATTGATTTCTGAGTGGAGTTGGGTTAGTTGTACTTTTGGGTCTATCGGGAATATACTTGAGAACTTATATACATGGACAATCTTCTTTGACAGTAAGGAATCTAGATAGACCAAGCTCTTTAACAAGGTGCCACAAACCGGTAAGTCAAATGACAGGTATTAAATGTTCATCAGGCCACATATGGACAGGGCGTGGTTCACTTGAATCATTTCTGCATCAGAGCGGCCTGTTCTAAACCTTGTATTGGGCGTATATTACCATAAGGGTAATAGGGAATGGGAATTGTACTTTAAGGTCGCGATTAGGATGCAAGTGGGACTCTAGAAAACATTTCAACATATATTAAGTTAAACGCTTCTGCTCGCTTAGTACTTAGTATGAATATGATAAGACTACGCAGAGGTTTTTCTCGATTGGGCTCAATTTGTTAGTGCACTGCCTGACTGAATGACATCGTATATCCCCGGCTGCAGCTTGCAGTCCTTACACTGTTTAGAGCTCTATTGTAAGTATCGTTAAATAAAATCTTAAAAAGAGGCTTAGTTATGGTACTATGAGTATCAGTAGACCCCATAACTTCGCTTCCAGTCTTACTTTCATGCGGCCCTTTTTGGAGCAATGTGGTGGTTGTCGCTAAGACCCAAGTCGCGAGAAAAAATTTGCTTGATGTGAGCGGGTACCAGGTAGGGGGCAGGAGTGTCAGAAAAGAGGTGGATCTCAAGTCCAATTGAGTGGCTTTAATATGTTTTTAAAAGCATCAATTTTCCAAATTGGTAAGTTGTCTTCCATTGGGAAGCTGGTCGACGCATTGTATTCACAAGGTGTTAAGAACACTTTGCGTTAAGGTCATTAATGTAGATGCTCACATTATTCTCAAATACATATATCCCAATCTGTACCTTTATCTTTCATTTCATTTCTCTCTTTTTTATTTCTTTCTCCTTTTTTCAATGCTACTAATCACATAGGGCCGACTGACTATTCTAAAAATCCCTTCTTCATAATTAACAGCGATGAATCGGATATAAAGATTGTTGCTCGATCAATATTAACCACAAATATCACCAAAAATACCCTTCCCAGCCTCAATCACCTGCCCTAATGTATTAACCTGAGTCGAATATGAGTGTTTTAAATTTCCGAAATAATTCAATATCAACTCCCAATTGTTGCTTTGCATTCACGTATCTATTCTAAAAGCAATAATAAAAATCCAAATGAATTAATTTGCATTTTCTTATTAATAAATATTGTCACAACACTTGTCACATTGGCACACTCACACACACACGCATGAACATCCACACATTATCACTAATACATAGGACAAATAAAAATTCTAAAACCAACACGTGAGTTTTTTAACAAAGTTAAAACCTTTTGGAGAAGGTGGAAATGTCAATTGGTTGGGAAAAGGGCGTTTTCTGTTTTTTTGTTTCTCTTCGATGGTTAAAAACATTAAATTGAGTACTTTTAGTATATCTCTACCCCACATCCTTAAGGCAAATGTACAATCTAAGAAATGTTTCAAGGTATACATGGGAATCAATTTGATTAGATTTGAATTTAAAGTGGCGAATGATCGGCTTGATTTTGTGATTTATTTTTTTTTTGCTCGGGTCAGGTCACGTGGCATCGGAACGTGTTACAAGACCAACAACGACGGCAACATATCTTCAATTTAAAATGTCATGACATGTCACTGTCCTGTCTAATAGAAATGCAAAGCAAAACAACAACAAAAAGTTTCAACTTAAAATGTGCCAAAAGTGTGGTTGTAATGGGAAAGGGTGACAATATTGTTTACATTGTCCTTAACAATGAAGAATAAAATAATGTTTTGATAAAGTAAATGAAATTGCTAAAAATGTTGTAAAAATGTATTCGATTAAAACTTATTAATTATATATGTTGTGCTATTTTTGAAAGCTGAACTGTAAAAGAATTTAATCCTCTTAAATAAAAGAAATCATTATTTACAAGATTTAAAAACTGATTTGAGGTGTTGTCAACGTTTCGTGTTTACTCAAGTTATTTATAAAATTTAATGCATCAACGATACACGTCCTAGTTATAGGAAGTAGTTTCCTCAAACAGGGTATATCATATTGTCTTAATGTTATTTCAAATAGGCAGTCCTGGTTGGATTTCTGGTGGGATTCTGAGGGAGGTGCCCAAAGGAACGAGTTGATTTACAGATGTCAAGAGGGCAAAGCGAAGAATGGGAAAGGGTATTCTTGTTAAAACCTGGGAGCTCGAGATCTGCTCTACCTCCAGGACCACAGTACGGTCTTACAAGTAACAGGGCATGCACAGGCAGATCCAACGGATGTCAGACTCTATACAGATAGCCAAGTGTCGGTAAACTCAATTGTGCCCGGTAATTCCAAATCTATAACAGTTTTGCAATGCAAGGAAATGATTAATGATTTCTTGGGATGTGGCCAGGCTTGGATTATATAGGTACTTGGACATCATTGGGTAGTCAATAATTAACGAGCGAATGACCTATCAATTTGGGTTAGATAAAAACAGGAAGTTGACCTGGAGTACCAGTAGCTTCTGGTTGCGGCCGAGTTAAAAGAGTGAGCTTTCACTGCTCAAAGGGCGCTGTGAAGCAATAAGGCGGCTGGCAGAATGACTAGAATTATCTGGGGTGACCCGGATAAAGATTGGACTAGAAGGATTTCAAAACTGGAAAATCTGAGCTAAGCAAGTTGATGGGTGTTCTGTCGGGTCAATCAAACTTTCAAAAAAACCTCCATTAATTGGGTATTGCGGAAGACAGCGACTGCGGAATTTTCTTTGTTATTGAGAAGCTTTTGTATAGTCCATAGTCTAATGTTTTATGTCTGATGTTATACCAGACATCGCTCACTTAAAATGTGTGAAGGAGATGTTAATAAAACGCATCCGCACTACCCAACTTCTGTAATTTTTCTCTTCCCAAATTCTTTTTCCTTTGTTAGAAGCGCACAACAAGCCGATCATTGACAAAGGTGTATGACCTGCGTAACTTGAGGTCTTTCTTTGAGGTCTCCCGCTATTAATCTTATCTATACAATGTTGACAGTCAGGCAGAACTTAGGGCCTTTTGATACTCATTGCGTCATGACCAGGCTATGCTTGGTTCTAGAGCACTGCGCCTTTGTTGGTAATGAGAAATTAGTTTTATAATTAACAGCTCCTTTGGTTGTTTAATAACTAAACTTTTTTCCTGAGAGGTAAATAACTATAGTTAGTTGTTATAACAATAAATAGACAAAAACCTTGATAATATAAATGAATTAAAAATAATCGTAATTTTTGACTTACATTTTAGTCGAAATATTAGGTCCTGAATGGATATTGCAGTAATTACAAACGCAATAACAAACTAACGAAAGTCCTTTTGCAATAAAAACAAAAACCTTAACGAAACGAAACCTGTTCCCACAATAAAACTAAGATTTTTGTAAAAATCGACGATGCTTGAAATTTAATTGAACATTAAACATATTTTTCTTTTTTAAATAGACAAGCGAGCAGAACACTCGTTTCAGCAGTAAATAAATCTCAAAACAACAACAACAACTCAAGGCATAACGCGCACCCTTAAAATAAATAAAAATTAATGCTTAAATAATTTAATTTGCAACTTAATGCTACAAGTTAACGCCTACGGGGTAAAAAGCAAAATCAAACCAAAAAAAATAACAAGAACAACAAACATGCCAAACTAACACTCTCCCACACTCGAAAGAAGTATAGACCCCCCTGAAGACTAACCCAAACTAAACTTCAACAACAAATAAACAAACAATTTAATATAATAATAACAATAATAAAAGTAAATTATGTTTGTTGTTGCTGTTACTTCTGCATAATTTAACATTTTGCTGGCAACAATAACAAAAAAATGTTATTAAAAGAGTTATAAAAGGAAAACAGGTACAAACAGGCCTTGATCCTTAGAGCAAAATTATTAAACCTGCATCCTTTTTTCTAGTCTAGCAAAATAACGTAAATCCATCTTAAAAGAAGTTGGAATGGAAAAAATCCTTTACGTTTGCTTTTGGGCTTGTAATTCAATTACTGACCACATACACACACACACACACACACACACCCTCGCACACTTGCACACATTATGTTTGATAATTGCTGCTGTAAGGTTTTCTTTGTTTTTTTTTTTGGATTTTCTAACATCAAATTTAATTTGGCCAAAAATATCCAAATGAAGTAACTTCGTTTTGCAACATGTTTTCCTTAAAGGGCTTTAGTATACATTTTGATGTCTTAATTAAGGACTCTTTGTGTTTGAATTAAACTAAATTAGACTTTTGATAGGTTATGATTCAATTACCTACAGCACATGAACTTAAAGTCTCTCGGTGTAGTGAATTTAGTTTTTGCTGCTAAAGTTTTTTAAAATTTTAAATTTTTATAATAAAACAGAAATCCTCTTTTTTATGGTGGCATTAATTTCAGGGCTGTTGCTCATTAAGACAACATATATATTTTAATTAAGAAAAAAGTGTTCAAATAAATATGTAAATGAATGGTTCATATTTAAAACAAAATATAATACAGTGGGAGTATTTAAAATTTATTTAACAAACTAATTTTTTCATGTGTTAAGACATCTGAAAGAGATAAAAAAAAGTTCTTCAAATATGGTGTTAAAAATCTACAAGCACTGTTTAACATACATCTTTATTTAACGACATCCTGGGTCCATCGTGCGTCCATTAAAAGAAAACAAGTAAGAGCGCTATATTCGGCTGTGCCGAATCTTATATACATTGGCCTTTCGAAATCCCTACTTTTTTTATTTTTATCCATTTTTTTCTTTCGAAATTTTGTTATTTTTAAGTAGGGGTCGGTGTAATTTTTTACTCTCCACGGGTGACTACGGGGAAGTTGTAGGGGTTTTTATCCTAATTTTTTCAAATTTTGTATGGCAACCCCCTTAGGGCGCGGAGATAAGGGGGAAGTGTGTTCTAGGAATATGTTTGGGAGAAAAAACTAATGGGGGTGGGTCGTACACTTTATTGCTCTAAGACCAACTTTAAAGAGTTGTGGGCGTTTTCATATCATTTTTGTAAATTTTGTATGGCAACCCTGTTTAGGCATGTTGATAGGGGGGTAAGTATGTTCTAGGAATATGTTTGGGAGGGGAAACTAATGGGGGTCGGTCAGAGACTTAATTGCTCTAAGGCCGACTCTGAAGAAGTTGTGGGCATTCTTACATCATTTTTGTAAAGTTTGTATGGCGACCCCCTTAGGGCGTGGAGATAGGGGGTAAGTATACTCTCGGAATACGTCTGGGAGGAAAAACTAATGAGGGTCTGTGATACATTTTTTTTCCTCAAGGGGCGACTACTGGGAAGTTGTAGCGGTTTTTACCTTATTTTTTAAAATTTTGTATGGCAACCATGTTAGGGGCTGGAGATAGAGGGTAAGTAGGTTCCACAAAAATGTTTGCATGGATAAAATAATTCGGGTCGGTCTTACATTTTACCTTTGTAGGAGAACCCTGGAAGCCGTAGGAGCGATTTTAAAAAGGTTTTAAGTTAAGCTTTGTATGGCAACCCTGTTATATGTATGAAAACTAATACTAATAAAATTTTCGTTTTGGGTGTGTTTCAATAATATCAACATGACTGATTCTGTTTTTTTCTTTTTTGTTGTTTTTTTATTATTACATACATAAGTATGTTCTTTGTTGTTGTTGTAGACTAAAAAAAGGACGTAGTCTTGGTTTTTTGCTTATATCTCGGTCATTTATCAGGCGATTTTGCTGAATTTCAATACCGATTTTTACGCGACTATCTCTGACTAACCCTTGTCACTTATGTGAAGGGTATAATAAGGCATCAGGCAAACGATCAAAAAAGCGCAGAGGCTTAAACGAATTTAGAGAATAGTTAGTCTAAGAACTAGAAATAATACTCATAAATACTCTTTCTGATCGCCACTATTCACTGTCTACACACTAGCCACCTGCTTACCATGAAGAATTTTAGATAGTTTTTCAGTTTACACCCCAAAACATCACTTAGTTCTTCGTGAGATCTACATACATATGCTTCTTTGTTCTTGGGCAGTAACTAGCAACGTGCTCCAAAGTTTTTCTTTCCTCTCATCTTTACACATCTTGCAATAATCTGCAGTGCCACGATCCCATTCGCTCGCCCTAATCTTAGCTGGAAAGAAAATAGCTATGGCTCCAGTCCTGATTCTCAGATCCAGCCTTCCTAAAATCATGATTAACCTAGTGTTTGCTGAGCTTAACCCCGGCCATATAACTACAGCTACCTAACAATAACTGCAGTATCTCCACTTATGGTTCTTTATGTCAAGCACCCATGTCCTAATCTTCCCACAACCCATTGGTGTTCTTACAGCTGTCCTATACGAATATCAACTCAAGCGCCAAAGCACTACAAGCAAGCTTGTCGTCAGTTTCATTGTTAACTACGTCGCAGGGCCCTAGAACCCAACATAGTCCGACTTTCTCCAAAGACCCTTAAACAATCACTTAGCAACCAAGGCTTGTTGCAGTGTGCCTTTAAATTCACAACGGCTGCCTGAATATTCACATAGATAGTGATAAGATCCGTTGCCCTCAAAGCGGCCAGTATTTTCATATGGAATATACGACAAACATTGGAGGTCTATTGGAAAATCGGATGCCCTCTCTTATAATAAAGACGCCAGCTTCAAAGCTTTCATTAGTCTTAAACTTACTCATTCATGACCCGCATCTTTCTCCCCCTCTGAAATAGTCTGATAAATACTTTCGTAAAATATTTTTATCCGTGAAAGTCCTTTTTAAAGTGTTTTCTTTTTTTTGAAAAACGGTTAACTTGACCCACAAAAAAGAAGCTAGAGGGTTAAGATCTGACAAAAAGAATTCTCCAGACATTATCTTACAGGACTTCTCCATCTAATCAAAATATTTAAACTTTGCTCCACTGTAAAAAAAACTCAGACCAGCTAGACTACCAGTTTCATTAATATTGTTGGGCAGTGTTATTTCAAAAAATATTCAAGGTTTGGAATGTCTGGAAATATTATTATTTAAAAATTAAATTAAAAAATTTTGTTCTTTTAATTTCTTTAATTTAAGTATCCTTTTTTGTCCTTAAAAATTATCCCACCTACAAATTTTAGTTTAAAAACGCGTTAATGATTTGTTGAACACGGCAGCAACATTACTATTTCTACATATTTTATTACTTTTAATTAAAGAAAAAATTCTTTTTTTGTTTTATCACTAAAGAAGTGCCTGTAAGTGTAGGCTATTCTTTAGCTAAAGGACTTTGTCATTAGACTTCATTAAGGCGTGTGTTATGGGCTCTAATAAAAAGGATACACAAATACAGACATGAATTAAAAATGTTAATTGGTGTGTTTCTATGATAATTGTACGGCATCTTATGCAACTGCATTTATTTGCACATTTAGTATAAACAAATCAAAAGAAAAGCAGGGAGGGAAAGAGAAAGAGAGAGAGAGAAAGCAAATATAAATTAAGTGTTTCATATATGAGTGCACACATCTTGGCACCTTATTTTTATTGTTGTTTTTATTTACATTTTTTTTTGTTAAATTTTATTTCTTTTTCATATATTGTTTAGGGCCCGCATAAAGTTTTTAAACAATAATATATTTGTTGTTGTTGCAAAAAAACAAATAATACAGCAGCAACAACAAAAAAGCTAAGTGCTGTTAGTCCATTAAAAGAAGGCAACCATTAAGAGGCAGCCAAGTAAAAGCTCCATACGTACACACACACACACACACACACATGTGATCCTCCTGACTGCCTTTAATTTGGCAGTTAATTGCAATTAAGGAAGCGGACTTATTAGATCAATGCACCCCCAGCCAAGTCATGTATTAAAAGTTTAAAAACTTTCTGTAAAAGAAAAAAGTTAATCCATGCCCAAGAAGCAAACAGGCGTCACTCTTTCATGGACTTACTTAGACGATGAAGTCTTCAAAAGCGTCGTCATTAGTAATTAAAAAATTATGCAAAAAAAATATTTTTTAATGTTAAATAAAGACATCAACTAGCAGACACACCAACATACATATAGATGCATACAAACATTTAAACAAATGTCCTTATATGTTTGCACTTAGTGGTGTAAGTGCAAAAAAAATATTAAAACAATAGTCCTGGATGTGTATTAAGCACCAGCGTCAAACTGTTTAAAACAATTGTTTAGCAAAAAAAAAAAAAAATAATAATTTGGCAAATGGATTAATTGTTTTGTCTCTGATTTTTAATTTTTATTAAAAACAACAATAAAATATAACAAAAGAATAACCAAACCATAGGAAAGAAGGGATTTTTATTTTTATCTTTCAGTGTTAATATGACTTAATTGATGGCAAAATGAGGTCCTTTTTAAAATTTCCAAATTATTTTTAATTAAGTGAAATAAAAATAATAAGAAAAAAATCTTGCTAAAAATGTAACACAAATAACTGGTTCTTTATTAAACAGATGTAAAGAAAGTAATCGAAAGTTATATGAGCCGTTTATTTTGAAAGTGGCATAAGTCACTTTTTCAAAAAAATCGAGTTAATGGCAACATTAAATTCATTTGAACGGTATCTTTTCATATCTTTAAATTTCTCAACTTTGAAACAAAATGACTTATGCCACTTTCAAAATAAACTGCTAATATGGTTAGTTAAAAAAGTCCTTAGGTTCTACTGGATATTTACACTTAACTAGCGATCGGCATGTTGTGCACTACTAGCAATGGAAAATAAATTTGGGGGAAAAGCTAACAGAAATTTAGTGATGCGGACGAGCTTCCCTAGCATTTTACCCCCAAAAAAATATCAGACATAAAACATCGAACATCGATAAGTCTCGTGTAAGCGCTGGACTGTGACTCAAGAAATGCAAACACTGTTCTCTAAAAACCCCACCTGATGGAGTTGAGTCGTCAGTATATTTATAACATTGCTTAATTTAGGTTTCAGAATTCCATAGTATTATTCTCAATTGGTTTTAAGTATATCCCCCACCGCTAGCTAAAAACGCTATTCTGCATTGTTCAGGCACCCAGCAATGCACACTTTGCCATATTTTAAATCCCCATTAACCAACTTTATTTGCGCCGCTGTCTAGGACTTCCGTATAATTAGTCTTTTAAGCCCTTGGATATCCGTTTAAATTTTCGCATCTGTTAAACTTGCGTACGCTCTCAAAATGACAAAAAAGCGACAATCGCTATAGGGCCATTCGTATAAAAAAACGTTTCTTCTGGCATCTGCCCTAGAGTTTCGTCTGAGCAAGACTGTCGATCTGGTATTAACGAAATATAGATAGCATTGACCATTTTAGAGGCATTAAATCAGACAATCCCACTGTCTCTATAACTCTTCAGTGCCTCAAATATGCCTTTTGTCACAAGTTCAGCTTCGTAGCGTATCAAGGCTCAATTTTTAAAGTCGTCTTCAATGCCCTCGTTGTCAGCGATGCCAATTTAGCGCGTTTCGCGCTAGATTTAGCGCTTTTTAACTACCCGAAAGGCGCATTTTTACTCCTCAGCGCGTTTTTCTGAAAACGCGCTAAATTGGCGCGTTTTACGTTATATTTTCATCAAAAACTTAGACTAAAAAATACAAACGTTTCCTTTTTCTAACTTTTGCAACAAAATTTTTTTACTACTATTTTCTTACTTTTCAAAAATTCTTCCTAAAACCGACGATTACCTCTTCAAACAAAAAATAAACCAAGAAATCTTTACTTAAATCAAGCTTAAACCAAGTACGGATTTTCTAAGCTCAATTACGTTTTATCTAATACGAATTGTTTACTTTAAGCCAAATATAAGAAAACAAGGATGCATTTAAGCTTTAAACCCTACTTAATAAAAGCTTAAAAAATTGATTTAAGCGTAAACGGGATTAATCCAAAAATGAAAAGTTATTTTTTTGACTAAAGGAACATTATTAAAGAAGAATAGGGGCCAAACCGTCGCATTCGATTCGAATCGAAATTAAAAAATTCTTATTAGAATTCCTATACTCAAAGCATTGACAACTCGATCGATCGAATGAATTTTCGATTCGAATCGAATGCGACGATTTGGCCCCAGTTTTTTTTAGAATTTTTATGGTTTATTTATACAAATTTCATATTTATAATTTAAATTTTTTCTACACTTGATGTAGCTGAGATTTTTAAAAAGGAACTCTCCGAACTAAAAGACCAGCGCGCTACCATCTAAGCTACCGGGTTACTTTGTTTTTAAAGGTAAAAATATATTCAAAAACAACAAGTTTTTTCTGCTTACTTTTTAAGTAAATCAACTAGACTTGATTTTTAGAAAACCTAAGAACCAATCGTACTTTAAAATTGCCGGTGCGATTTTTGATATATAAAAGAATAAAATCCTTGATTCTAGTATGTGCTTTTTCTTTCTGTGCACAATTAAATTTTTTCCAGCATTTAATTTGTTTGAATATTTATTAAAAAAAATGGCATTGGCTTATTTATATATGACTTTACATTCAAAATAATGTAGCTTTTATGCAACCGTTCTGCACTTCTTTGAAATGGGTTTTTATTTATATGCGTATTTGAGCTAAAAATTTTTCCTCAAGTAAGGCTGCATCTCTAAATCTTTTATTTTTATGTAAATATATACAAGTTAAAAAATTGTAGCTTAAAAATCTTTCTCCGCAGAAAACTAACAATTAACGGAGTATTTTTTTTGGCAAATATTTTTAAAACAGAAAGAAAAATTGTGTTTTGCCTCTTTTAAAAACTTTTTGTATTTGGAGTTACAACAGTATTGCTGCACAAGTGCGATAAGAATTTTCAAAAAAATATTAATTAATAATTTAAACTTTCATGCACAGAGGCTAGGCTGCGTATAAAACGGTAAAATATGCATGTAAATAAAATTTTGACAGTTTTTAGGTGAATTACAATTTGGAAAGCTTAGAAATAACTGTGAGTCTTAGCAAGACAAGTCCATGCCAAGACAAACTCAGTATAAAAAACCCAGTATAAAAATACCGGATCTGTTTTATTTGGATTTTGACATTTGTCTAGGCATGGATTTGTCTCGTCAAGATGAACATACATACAATAATGAACAAAAGCAAAAAATGTCTATAAAAAGGAAAAAATACCGGTTTAGTGAAACTTAAAGACTGCCAAATCTTGCTGCCTGTCTTTAGTAGAATATAATTCGTATATTTGAAATAAGCTATTTCTCGGTAAATTGCTAACTAAACATATCTTGTAACGCTTAAAAAAGATATATGTGCATACGTATGTGGAAATTTTTGAACAAAACATAATTTTGAATGAAAAATTGTATATGCATATTGATTTTGTAATTTTAGCGCTTTTAATTTAGCGCGTTTTAACTCTGAAAAGCTTGCATAAATAAGGTGAACAGCGCGCTTCCATCTAAAATAGTTGACAACGCTTCTCGTTGTTATTATCGTAATTGCACCGGTTATTCCGAGACAAGTATTTTCACGTTAAAATGTTTGGTTTAATTTTTCTGGCAGCGTTGATTATTTTTATGTTCCAGAGCCCCCTAACGGCAGTTTTGTACTTTATATGGTTGCAGTCTATGATTGACTGTCGTAGACACTGTACTATCGACTTTACCTCAGTGGTTGTAGAGTTTGATAACGTTTATACATTTGTTTCGTTGCACATTAGGTCAAATGACTACTTTTTCTGTGCAAAATTAATTACGACTACATTATAAGAGTAATCGAAACAGTTATTATATGAATTATATAATTATGGATGGTTCTAATAAAAAATGGAATTTAACCCATAAGTGACCAAAAATTAACCCTCTAGCACCCATTAATTTAAACACAGTGTATAGAATTAATTAATTTGTTTTTAATACTAAAATATTTATTAATTGTTTATATTCAATTGAATACTTTCCTTTAGTATTGCAGCCAAATCGGTTTCACCTTGTTTACGTGCTGATGTTGCTGCTGCACGAACGAGTAGACTTGTATAAGCTTTCGCATTTGAAAGCTCTGCAGCTTCTTTTCTTTTTCCAAATTCCGATTTTTCGCTAAATGGTACACGAGGACGTCCAACAGCGCCACTTGTTGCCTTTTCTAAAATGCCATCTACCACAATATTTAATTCAGCATTTAGCCATGCCTGGTTTTGGTTTTTGAATACATTTGTCTTTCTATGACACTTTTTCCACTATTGTTCAAGTTTCACGCAAAACAAATTAATTTTTTTGGCAATTTGTTTCACCATTTCATCAGAAATTGACGAGGTTTCAAGTTTGTCATATACGTGTTTCAAAGCGGCATTAACTTTTTGTTTTTTTGTACTTTCCTTTCGCCATACTTCAAAAAGATCAATCTTTTTTATACAGAGGTTACCTAACAAAAAGAGGCATTACTCGCAAAACGCAAAAAATCGCAATTTTTAATAAATACTAAATAACTCACTAGATAATATTCTAATTATTTTGTGCAATTTTAGAGTGGAGAAATAGGGTATATTTTTTTAAAAGCTTTCAGAAAATAAAAATTTTATAAAAATTTAACTATTTATAGATGTTTACGCTAATGAGTTATTTATTAAGTATAGCGACATATATACAAAACATTTAAAATTAAAAATATATCTACTTACTTGGCTTTTTCTTTTTCATTTTACTCTAATAAATTATCACAAACACAGTCCGAGATATACGCATTTAAAGTTGACCACGCACTACTTAACTTAGGAACACAATTATAGAAAAAATTTAATCAGTTGACTTCGACACGCTGCTGTATAACGGTTAATAATGTTTAGTCAAAACAAAAATCACTTTTTTTTATTCTGAAGTCTTTAGAATTAAAAAACAACAACAACAATAGTAAAACTGTAAGTTGATTTTTCGTTTGACCTAAAGTGCGTTGCTAGGAACACAACACGTGCGTGCGACGAATTTTTGACCGTGAATATTCGTCGATATAAATAAAGCATTTGTGTGTATGAAAATGGGAACTATAACGGCTTGCGTCGAAATTTGTCTTACGCGGCGAACTCTGCAATATAATTTATTTTATTTCTAACGCCGGCGAACGACGATTTAAGTTTAAAGTATTTTTGCATATAGAGTTATTTTCACTTTAACAATTGATTTATTTTAATTTATTTGTATTTTGGATAAATGTATAAAATAGTGGTTTATTTTAAAAAAATCAGTCGGAAAGAAAATGTTAAACAAAATAAGGCTAATGATATCAAGTGCTTCTAAGCTGCGCGAAAACTTTCAATAGCTATGGTTTAACAGCTGATAATGTCAAACTGTGTTGACATTTCTGTTTAGTAAGATTTAGCAAGTCAATAAAAATGCTTCAGAATTGTGTCAATTTAATAGGAAAATACTTATGTACTTATGTTTGCACGAAGTCCATAAAGAACTGTTCCCATTTTACGCTTAACATAATTGCCCTGATGGCGATGCAGTTTGTGTCATTATCGATAGCTTTGGTGCAAAGTCAACCTCTTAAGCCGTTAAAAAATCTCCATGACAATGACTGTTTGGCGCCGGTTCTACGCTGGTAACATTATCGGCCCTTCGTAACTCATAAATGAGCAAGAAGTAGCCGTTACAATGAATGAAGAAAGCTATGTTTCCAAATATTAATAAGCTGAACATCCAGGGTTTTTAATTCCAACCAAATGGTTCGCTCAAATTTTCATATAACAATCCTTACATTGCGAAATTAATTTCGTACCAGCTTTATTTTTACGCAAGTCTTTCTTTTCAATGCCCCTCTATTTCCTGAGACTATGGCCTATGAATTTATTTTATGGGACAAGTCTTAAAGCATTTAGAGCCAATATTCAAACCGCCGTTGACGCCATAAGGCCAGATTTATTGAAAAGAGTAGTTCAGAAATAGACTGATGAAATGGATAATTTAACTTGCTGCCACGGCAAATAAATGCCAGAGAACACTTAAAAAGTACTAGCTTTTAGGGCGTAAAACATCAAAAGTCCTTTTTATTCAACGCTCGTCAGCTTTTTTATAAATTTGTTAAGCACAATGCAATATATAAATAGAAATATAGAAGAGATCCCAACAGAATTTTTGAATTTGAGTAATAAGGTGCCATTACTTAATAGGTTATAAGGTAATGAGGTCTTTGAAACAGAAAAACTACCTTTTAGAAAGGGCGTTTATAATTACATTTGTAGGTACACATATATGCAAAAATAAGAATATGAAACAGGTTTTATAGAATGTTTTCGTTTTAAAAACCTTAAATTTTAATTTATTTTGTACAGTTAATCATTGGTACTTGGTTATTCGAATGATTTTTGTAGGCACATTGGTATGTGATGGGTCGTGAATTTTGGTACAACTCAAACTGAATTAACTAATTATTTGGTGAAGAGGTAATTGGTGCTTGCTCATCTCTAATATTACTTGCTAACTTACCAGGTAAGCAAAGGTTTTGATGGGATAAAGCAGTTTTCTTTATTAAAAATGGAAAAGCAAAGGAAAGACTGTATTTGCAACCCTAAAAAACGTGAATTACAGGAGCACTTAAACACTTTCGAGTATTAAAATTTCCCCATTCGAAAGCCAGGTTGGGTTTCCAGTGTGTTCAAAATATTTTTTATTGTCATAAATTCAAAAAAAGTGGCAGCACTTTCACTATGATTTTGTTATCGACTTGCCAACTTCACCCTGTTGCCATATTGTATCTATTATGTTTAGTTTGTTTTCAGCTGTCAAGGAAGCCGTTTTGGCTTTTTGTCTTGTGTGTTTCGTGTGTACGAAAACATTCAATTTTTATTTGTGTGTGTGTATGTGTGTGTTTTCAACAATAAAAAAAATGTTTTATCGCATAGCGTTTTTATGCTTATTTTGTGACTTAATTTAAAATTGTATTCTTTAAAGAAAAAAAAAGTAAAACAATATTTATTTCCTTGTGCCTTAAGTAATTGATTAGAAAGCAGACTTTTTTTAATATAAAACAAATAACGAACCTTTGCTCAAAGAAAATTTGATATTTTCCATTATCACGGCACGACAACCTCCTTAAAATAACATTAAGTTAAATGTATTAAAAAATTAATCGTTTTAAAGCAAAATACGAACATTTGTGTGAAAGAAGATTAATTAATAAACAAATTGTCTTAAATGAAAACTCGTCAAAAATGTTTTTAATTGTTGTTTTGTTTTCTTTGTTTTTTAAATAAATTCTGGTGATTCATGCAAACATTTGCGTGTACATTCTTATGTACAAATATAAACCTACAAATGTATTTGGCAATTTGTTTCGTATTTTCATTAATATTTATCAATTTTTTTTAAATCCAAAATCAATCAACAAAAAGCATGTGTAAACAACATTAAGGAACAAAAAAATACGCAACAAAAGCATCAAGGAAACATATGTTTGTTGTTGTCAAACTACTTATCATCTTCATTATTATTCAGTTAATTTTCAACATATTCTACATCTGATAAATACAGTGACAACCATCAAATTCATCTTACGGATTTCTATTTTTCGCTTTTCAAAACAAAAATCAAATGAAAACAGCAAAAATATTTTTCAGGTAAAGAAAACAAAAATTCTTTTCACTTTGAAAAAGTATATTTTTAATCTGAAAAGAAATCGATATAAAAAATTAACACAACTAGAACAAAAAACTCGTGCCTCCATATACATACAACACACATTAACGCACACGTTGTTTATTTCTTATTCTTCCTAATACCACGTCGCTATAGGGTCAACTATAGACCAGTGCTGCCAGAATTACGTTTGAAGTTTATGTTATTAATGTATGATACAAAATAGTTTTTATTTATTTAGAATTGTTCTGGGGCCAAATCGTCGCATTCGATTCGAATCGAAATTTTAAATTTCTTATTAGAACTGCTATACTAAAAGCATTGACAACTCGATCGAACGAGTGAAATTTTGATTCGAATCGAATGCGACGATTTGGCCCCTGATTATTTTGGTTTCTTTTTTATTCCCATTCTAGTTAAAAATGAACAATTTTTTTTTGAAAGTTGGTAAAATCTATGAAACTCAAAAAATTCCCTGCTTAAAAAAGACTCAATGTATGTAAGAAATTTAAGAGTAAAATTTTGCAAAACTTTAAAATCTGTAAATTATTTAATTCATCTTAATTACACACATATTGGCAACACCATTATAAATACACAAATAAAGAGTCAACAAGGAAAAGCATATAAAGTACATATTAGTTAAATAAGGTTCGAACAAGGTTGCCATATGGTGTGAACATAAAACTTTTTTTTACGTTTACGTATAGGAACCCAACTTCAGTTCGGTTTTTAGTTGCAACTGACAATTAGAAGTTTCAAATTTTAGCCAAAAATGGTTAACAATGTCATAACTAAGTAGTTTAGGTTGCCGATGGGCAACGCAACTGAAGTTGGGTTGCTGTACATAATCGAAACATTAAAAATAATTGTTTTGAATACTTTTGCAATATAAAATACCCTCGAAAATATATCCTATTAAGAGGCCTTAATATAATTGAACTAAAAAAGTCTAAGAACAAAGAGAACTGTCTTTCCTCAACTCGTTTCTGTAAGATAATGCCGCTTGGTTTTTACACCTGGCTTAGCCTGTAGATCACGCAAATGACAGTACCAATACGTGGCAGTGCAACCCGGAAGGGGTTTAAATCGTAAATAGGGTTACGGGCCAAATACCCTGAATTAAGTTGAATTTTGGCACAATTTTTGACACCAACGATGTAGTCGGGCAGGTAGACAACTGGCCCTGCTACTCTTTGCTATTATTTTGGAACACATAATGCTTATACTGTACACCAAAACCCGGTATTACTTCAATTATGCTGGAGATCCAGCCTATTCAGGCAGCTGATGTACTTCTCTTTCCAGCTAAAGAAGCCTTGTGGAAAGGTAATTAGTGTCACGCCGATTCCCAAAAGGGGAAACGCTTGCAACGCTGAGAATTACCGGCCAATAGCTTTTTGTTCATCACTCTCCGAGGCTATGGAGACTATGGTCTTTGTTAAGAGAAAAACCATCATTTTGGCAAAAGTAAGGTGGTGGCTACATATATTACTAAGACTTCAAAATGAGCCTGCCATCGCGCACTTGTATATAAACTTATTGTTTTTTGGACCGGTAAATATTTCCCAATGTCTATCAAAATTTTTTAAAGATCACACTGTTAGTGATGTTATAGTTCAGATCTTTTTCGATAGATTCGTAGTCAATTTTGGTTTTCCGCAAGACTCCGTCCTTCCTAGTCCTTCATTCCTTACTTTCTCTTATGGCATTTAATTATAAACTTCAAACATTTTATTAGTTTTACTAAAAACCCATCTCTTTGGAGATTGGACCCATGAAGTAGAGTATGAACTAAACCCACACCTCCGATTTTGGTTGTCCGGATAGGGTCGATAGAAATAATGGGGAGAGAGCAACTATTGTTGGTTTGGGCACGAAAATATATTGCAATGTCCTCGGACGAAAAATGCTCTTCTGTGTAAACCGAAGCATTACAGTGTCTTAGTTTCTTGAGATGGTGTGTGAATTACTTTACACCACTTGATCTTCTCAATGTTCTGCGCATATACTATAATGCAATGTGCCCCGGAAACTTGTTCCTTAAGCCCGGAACTATGTATTTGATACACGTTTTTCAACAAAATCAACCAATTTGTTTTCAGCTAGCCAGTAAATGGCAGCATGCCTTAAAGGAAAAACCCGTTTTTTAATTGTACAATTCTTATGTGGAATGAACTCCCTAAAGACTTTTTCTGCCGACTTTACCTTATGTCAGTTACTACGAAATCATAATCCTATAACTGGAACTTTTTTACCAAATGAGGAATTGATTAAAAGCCCTTTTAAAGAAAAGCAAATATTTTTAATAGATTTCATTTTAAATCCCTTAAATTCCCCTGCGATTTTGCCTTTTCATCTCGGATCGCTAATATTTTTTGCCGCAAACTAATTAATTAATTTACCTTAACAAGTTCTAAGAATCTTAGTTGATTTTGAAATACAAAGGAAAACTGAACCTGGCCAATAGATCTGGCAACGTTATGACATTTTCTTTTTGTTCAGTAGTCTCATTTGTGACTACTACGAGTTATTCATTCATTCATTCTCTTGTATATTTTGTTGTTTGTTGAGTATATTGCTTTAACACTAACAACAATAAACACAGCCAACAATCGATGGTATTGCTGGTGTTATTTTCGAAAATGACGTAAGCCCTAAAACGGCTTTTCAAACAAAAGAAACAACAAAAACAAAACTACAAAATGTCAAAAGACCTGTGAACATTGAAAGCATAAATTCATATAAAAAAATATATTAAACTAAAACATGAAGTAGGGAAATCACTTTAGTACGCCTTGAATTTTGGAAAGAAAATTTAACAAAAAAACAGACATTCGGACGTATAAATTAAATATAAAAACCTACAAATCCGATAACAATAAAAATAGAGAAATATTTTCTAAAAATAAACTTAAAAAAATTAAAAAAAAAATTGAGCATTAGAAATAGTAAACAAAACACGAGTGCTTTTAATTTGAAGCAATTGAGGCCGACTAAACAAATTCTGGGCCATTGACCCAACAGCGAAACCTTAAAAAAACTCATCTGATCAAGTAACTCTTTATGCAATTAGTATTTATTATTTCATTTTATTTTCTTATATATCACCTAATAAATTCAATTTATTATGAATTATAGAAATTTTTTAAAGTTAAAATACTTAACTGTTGCCATATAAGCTTAATAAGACTTTTTGCCAAGTGAAGCCACCTGCCGAAGTGTAACTTAAAAGAGAGGATTCATTTCAAAAGGGAAATTACAAGATTTGTTTATATTCGAAATTCCATAGTTTTAAAAAGTATACAAAAAGAGAGAGCCTATAAACTTTTATTTTATAACGGCATTTAGTAGCGTGATTTTATTTGAAATTATAAGGAAAAAGCCTTTATGCAGGTGTTTTGTTTCATCATAAAGAAGGAATCAACTGATGATTAGTTGCTCTAGAAAAGTCACTCTCCTAACTTCAGTGTTTCGACTAATAATCTTCGAACTGTTCTAATTACATTGTCAAAAGATCGACAAATTTTATCTCAAAAAAACACGAAAGGCAAAGCTTATTTATTATTACAAAATATTGCTGTAATCGATAAAAAAAAACCTTATGATGCGATTAATTCCTGACAAATTGCTATTGAATGTTGGCGTTAACATTGGATTTAAATCAGGGATTAAGGAAGAAGTACCTTAATTTTTAATGCACATCCTGTTACAGCATCGATAGAATAGTAGAATATATTCCATATTATAGCGATGCCTGGATGAATCGGCACCAGAGATGAGCGATTCCGTGATTTTAAGAAATGCTGTGAACAGTGAACGTACTTTGTAAATCACCGTTATTTTAAACAGTGACAGTTAACGTATCTTGCTTTTTTCAAACTTATTTGTCACTTTAAATAACATTACTTCACATTTTATGTCACTGTAGTTAACAATGATATTTAAGTCACAGGTACAGAAATATCACTCACCTCTAATCGACCCTGCCAAATACCTTATCAATACCGATAAATATATTCGCTCCTTCCTACGCAGTCATGTAACTACATTTTCCATCGAACCCATTACATTTTCGGTAGATGGTAAAAATATTAGGATCAGATCGTGTAAGGTAGTTACTACACCACTTCAAGGAAACACGACAGTTGGATTTTTCTTAAGACAAAGGAAAAATGTGTTTCATTTAGTGATTGTTTCACTGAGTTTTTATGCCTCGAACAGCAAGAATCTTTGTCGATGCAGCATTGTTATCTGTGCGTTTATTTGTCACAAGACATTGAATACAACGGGCATTAAAATCGAGAAGGAGAAACTAGGGGCCCTTGTGGAACCCTTAATTGATTTCGAACTTTAAGAAATAGATCCCATCTATTACAACAAGATCTCTGGGAAACATCGATGTAAATCGAGACAATTTTTCATCGATCTCAACAGCAAAAAGTAAAGCTATGTTTAGAGCCATGTATTCAGACTGGTTTGCCGCAAACCAGTGAGCCAGATTCGCGTATAAGTGGCCAATTAGATTAGTGAGTGGTTCATAGTAAACGTTTTAATAGTGATACTACTTCCCAAAAAGACTGTGATTTCTAGGCTTCGCATAAGAAAGTTTAGTAAAAAATGGTGTCTTTACGTAGGTAAGGTTAGGTAAGGTTGTAAGGTGCGATGAAAAGAGGTAAACCCCGTCATACATCAACACTTGAAGACCTCCTGGGTCCACTGTGCACCTATTAAGGGAAAAAGTGGGGAAAAGGGAAAAGAGGAAAAAAAGTTTGAATAACCAAACGAAAAATCCCTTTTCATTGCCTATCTTCTAGCGATCCTATTCCCATGATGAACCCAATTATATTTTCTAGCTTACACTGCGAAGCATTTCCTGGTTCTTTTTCGAATTTTTCACCCAAACACTTTATCCTATGGTTGTGCAATTTCGGGAAGTGACAGACAACATGCTCTATCGTTTTTAATTCCTTTCCTCCTCACACACCCTATAATAATCTGGCGAGCCACGATTCCATTTGTTAGTCATAGACCTAGACGGATATTGGCCAGTTATGATCCCATTAATGGCCTTTTAGGACATTCTCTCTTAATCCATGAACAACCTAGTATCTCCTGATCTCAGCACCGGCCACATAGCTCTAGCCACCCAGCAGTCACTCCTGTTATCCCACTGGAGATTCGTCATGTCCAGCACCCATATCCAAATATTCTGATGACATGGATTTAATGGTGGTTTCACAGCTCCCTTCTTGCTACAGTCTTCCATCAGCCTTAACCTGATGCAATGCGCCTTCAAGGCCCTAACAGTCAACATAAAATAGTGACCTCACAATCCCTTGTCATTTTTTCGCACAATAAAAACTGTTGATCCTAAAATGGCCAGTATCTCCGCCTGAAACACTCATCAGATAGCCTGTAGGGTAATCTGAGACCTGTAATGGTGGGCGAAAATTCAGGCTTTCATGCTTATTTTTTACAACCGATTTAAAGTTAAAGTCAGTAATTCTAATCAATTGATTTAATTAGAAATACCTATTTAATTTGAGAGGCCTACCATTCGTTAACACTTTTGACATGCCAGACACTATTAAACATCCATTAAAAAAAATTAAAGAAAATAGTCACACTTCAAACATAAAAAGAAATACTACTGTACATGATTTCCATATTAAAATTCCATTGTAATAAACCAAAACTATAAAAAAGTTTTTATTTATGTGTCATCCCATTCACAAGATAAGCGAAATCATAATACTGTCCTTCAAACACACACATTTAAAAAGAGTTATAAATAGATATTTACCGTTAATGTTTGTCTGAATTTAATAAAATTAGTCCGAAGCAAAGAGTCTACTAATAACGCCAACTATGTATCAAAGAAAAATGCTTGGGTTTTTTGTTACCAAATTAAAAAAAAACTTTAAATATTTCTGCTTTTATCTTGCTTCCAAGAGAAGACGTTATTTGAGTGTGAAGGCGTAACCAAAAACCAACAGCCAACTCTACTTTAAAATTAAAATAATATTAAGTTTCATTTAAAGTTGTTAAAAAAAAATATAAAAAAAAAATTTACAAGTGATTCTCAAATCCACTTATATTCTTTAAAAGCAGGTACAGTACCGTGCAAATAAAACACCTTTTTTCAACAAACCAGCAGTTTCCGGACAAATGGCAAACAGAAGGAATGCTTCAACCTTTCTGATGAAACTGCGAATCCTTAGTTATAGGTTAGATTAAAGTCACGCAGGTAAAAATATTTTTTTCCTTATGGAAATAACAGTTCAGAGCCTTACAATCAAAAAATCTAAAATTATTTATACCCATTCCATAAAGTTTTTCTTTTATTTGGATTATTTGAAGTTATTTTATTAAGCATTTGTTGCCTTAAAAACATTTTTTAATTTTTTGGTTTAGTGGCGAAATTTTTTTACAATTTTTTTTTCTCTGTGTATTAATCTCGTCAATTTTATGATATCATTTTGATACTCTTTAACATTACTAATTTTGCATTATATATAATGCAAATATTTTAAAAATAATATGGGAATCTCTGTCTAAGCCAAAAACTCAATGAAAAAAACAACAACAAATTGTCCAAATAATGCCATAATTGCAAAACAAAACGGAAATAAAAACACAAATATACGTTAAAGTTTCAACGAAGGCCGTTTTTGTTTGCACTAAAACTAGATAAGCATAAGTGTGTATGTGTGTGTGTGTGTGCTGTGATATCTTCCCTGCAGGAGATCAAGCGTTAATTGTCTAAAAGATACTAGTACAACTACTAGAACAGCCAGAACTAGTACAAACAGGGTTAGAGTTTTTCTAGAAAAGTACTAGTGCTGATAAGTACCAGTACTTGAAGTAGTACAATTGCACCACTTGCAGACTGATCGAGTTTTTGTAAGGAAATAACGATTTAGGTATTTGTGTTTTAGTACAGCTTTTGGAATTTAATATTTAATTCATGCCTTTTTAATGTTGAAAAATAACGTATTTTGATACAAAGTACTAATTCTTCATTTGAATTTATTTGCTTTCAAAAAGAGTTACCATGCATCTAAACCACGATTACCGTACTCATTTAAGGCGTTTTCTGAGTAATGCAATAATGTATGGCAAGTCTTATTTTTTCTGTGCATTAATGTCAACTGCGTCATTTGATTTAAAAGTGCGTTTAGAAAATTTCACTTAAAAAAAGTTTATTAAAAGGTAATTTTTAAATATTAAGAAATGTATAGTTCCAAAAGATATTTTAAAAGAAAAGTGAAAAGGCAAATTGGTGAATATAAACATCGAGTTTGGCATTGCGTGAAGTCTATAGAACAACTAAAAGAGTGTAAAGACGTGATAAATAATATTGGACTTCAACTATGCTTGGAAGACCAAAGTCAATAAGAAAATAAACTGCCTGCCATTTGTAAATAACTTTATTCTTCTTCCTCTTTTGCACAGTTGCTTGCCACAAACATGCCAAACGTCTGCGACCCACAGCCTTCCAAGGCGCAATTGAAATATTATGCAAAAGGCATAGACTAAATTAAGTTAAATAAATGTTTTGATTCAGTCGCATCCATATGTAAGTATATTTGCTTAATTAAAAACATTATTTTAATAAGTTTAATGTTTGCTTTTGCGCAGTTACGACGAATAAAATCGTTGTTAAAAGGAAATGTCGGGCGGTACTTAAATTAATTTTAGGCCATAATATAATTCACGAATTTGACGTTGATGGTACACATGGAAAACAAAGTCTCAAAAAATTCGAAAACTTTTACTTTACATTAATAGGTAAATTGATTGACAACTTGAAATTTTCTTGACCAATTAATACTTTGCGGATTTTTATATACTATTATTTAGATGCCATCGCTGTTTTTGCTGATGATCCCGATACCGCTTTAAGAAAAGCTTTTCAACTCCAAAAGAAACGAATATTCTAAGCCAACCGTTTGAAAAATTTAAGTAAAAAAGTTAATGTAGACTGTGATAATGAAGCCTCTAAAATGATGAGCCTGTAAAATTAATTTTACGTTTAAATAATATAACTATTCTTCTAAGTTTTTATTTTTCATATTACCAATTTAGAAAAAATTGATCTAAAATTTTTTTTAATGTAAGCTATTCTTTTGTATACTAGTATTTTAATAAATAAACCCATAAAAAATACCTTTTGTTGTTAACTAATCATTTTAAATGGCAACAAAGGAGAAACCCGGCAAATATAGGCATTTTTCTTTTAAAATGAACTAGTAATAAACTGGTTTTTAAGCACCCAATAAGATCCAAATGTACTAGTATATGTTAAGAACAATTTGTACTAGTGATTTTCTAAACACACTCAATGCTAATTTGAACATTAAGATGGTATAGGAAAGTTTACAGTTGAGAACTAGTACTGGTGCTTTTTGTACTAGTAAAATACTAGTTAGGTACTAGTGAGATCTCCTACAGGGTTCAGATATGTACGTATGTACGTGTATTTGATATTCATCTGCTTATTAACAAGAGAAGAATACTAATTCTTCACTATCAACCTTTGTGTGTAAAAAATCTTTTTATAACAAATTTAAGCTAAAGAATTAGACAATAGTGTTAAAAGAACGAGGGAAGACTGAAGATTTTTCTTTATTTTTTTCAAAAAGTTTAAACCTGTATTGCAATTAAGGCTAACAAATTTGGCATCAAAATGTATGATTTTATAGTGGAAAGCCTTGTCAGATATTTGCAGATGTTTCAGGTTGTCTTAGGTTTTCCTTTATCTTTCTCCGTAGTAAACAAATCTGGCTAATCCCTTATAATACCGCAGGCTAAGCTATCAGGAGAAAGCTTAGCATCAAAATGCTGTCTGTGGGATTTGAATTGGTTTCGGAAACTTAATTTAAGCAGACAGACAGACAGATGGGAATGACGAAATAAATTTTCCTATCCACAAGCATCCAGAATGTCCAAATATTCTTTATCGGGTCGCTAATGAATTTTGTAAAAATTACAAACAAATGAAAGGCTTAACAAGACACTCACGTTTAGGGCATCAACGATATTTCAAATTACTTAATCAGCAAACTGTTTGCATACAGATTCACATACAAATTCACCTTTAGAAAAACAACTGTGTGAAACGAGAATGTTTAGTGAAGAGAACACCTTTCAAAAAGTTGCCATATCGACACAATGCTCAAGCGGGAAAGTTTTTTTTATTCAAAAATGATTTTTAGAAATGCCGGAAATTTGCTAAAGCTTTTTTGTAAATTATTTCACCAAAAGGAAATTCTTTTTTATATCTTGATTATTTTTTTCCTTGTTTGACTTAAACAATTATTTTTTCTAAGAGTATTTCCCGTATTTCAAACTTGCACATGCTTTTCAAAACAGCAGTCAATATGTCTCAATTAAAGCATGTGCTGCGTCGCCTAATGACATGTTTTGAAATTTTTTCATTTTCTGACAAAC
Organism: Melanophora roralis; assembly: GCA_963583895.1. Taxonomy (NCBI): domain Eukaryota; kingdom Metazoa; phylum Arthropoda; class Insecta; order Diptera; family Rhinophoridae; genus Melanophora; species Melanophora roralis. The sequence continues at coordinate 2,687,678 of OY757188.1, read as the reverse complement.
AATAATTTTCAAACTTAATTAATTTACTTGGAAATCTAAGCGCAATTGTTTTTATTTTATTATTACAAATTGATTGCAGTAGATCGAAATGGTGACATGTGCTCTCTATCTCTATACTGCAATTTTTTATTGTCAATAAAATAAATAATTTATTGCGAATAAATTGAAATTGGCAATTTTTAAGATAATTAATTTAGAATGAAATTTATGTGCAAATAAACAAATTAGTTCGATACACTTAGACAATCAAGTTCTTTAAAAAATTTTGAATTTAATTAAATTTTATTTTAGGTTTTTTATTAATTTATTTTTTTGGTTTTTTTTTTTTTTGCAAAAGTTTATTGAAATTATTTTTTCAAAAAAAAAATAAAAATAAAAAATACTTAAGCTATTATGTTATGTTACAGGACTGTTTTCTATGCTTTCACTGATAATTTAAATTTTTACGATAAATATTTAAAGCCTTAAAACTTTTTATAATGATATATTTTGCTAAGTTTAACAAAATTCAAAATTAGACTGGATTCAAAGACATAATTTGGTATCAAAAACTTTCAAAAAAATTGCAGTTAAAATATGTAAAATATTTACGATAAATATTTAGATTAATTTTTAAATAAAATCAAATTAATTAAACCAAAGCCAAAACAAATTATGACATTAATTATCTACGACTTTTTTTATTTAATTAAGTAAATATAATTTTATTTTTGAAAATAGGAATTTTATTTGTAAAATTCTGGCATATCAGCAACCCATACAACAATATTCTAACCAAAACGTGAAAAATTGCTCTCCCTTAAAAAAGTCAACAACACAGCTACAATCGTGACAGTGTTTAAACACCGTTTTTTTTTTCTCTTTTTATTAACAATTGTTTTATTTTGTTGGCTTTTTTCACGAACGAAGCAAACTGAGTCTTCATTCATACAAAACAATTGGTTGAACCATTCGTACATTTGCCTTCGTAGACTTTAGGCATAAACGCGCACATTTTTGCCATAATTATTTTTTGTTTAATTTCATTCTTTAAAACCTTTTTTTCTTCTTACGGAAACTTAAGTTTATAAATTTTTTAATTAAACGCAATCGATGTGAAGAAGAAAATTTCGAAACTGAAAGACGCGTTGCTGCCTAACAAAAACGTGAAAGTACGCATTTCTCTGGCAGTGAGATATTTTTCAAATTATTTTATCAAAAAACAAAGATTGCAAAATTTTAACAGTTAAACTAGAGATAAACATATAAATAAATATAGAAACTAAAAATAAATAAAAAATCTTTTCTACTTATAAAAGCTCACAATATACGCTAACGCAGTGCCGCCCGCAATAAGCACTTATAGTAAGCAGTGAACTGCTTAAATAAAACAGCCGCAACAAAGATCAGCAGCCAATTATAAAATTTTGAAATCCAAACATTATTTTTTACGATATATGTATGTGCGCGTTTTTGTTTTTATAATTTATTGAGTTCTTGACTAAGAATGTTTATATTTTTGACAGTGAATTAAATTAAGAAAATAAAAAATAAATAAATTAAATTAAAACAAAAATTAAAAAAACTATCTCTAGATTTATAATAAATAAATGATTTTGACAAAAAATATTTCTCTAATTTTAGAGACGTTTAAAATGAAACTAACTCAAAGTAAAATGTTATACAAATGACAGAAGCCAAAAAGTTAAAAAAATAAAAAATAAAACTGCCGCCGATTTAGAAACACCTGCCTTAATTGCCTTTGCCAGAAACAAATTGTAATTTTTAAAAATTAAAAAAATATTGGTACTTAAATCTTAAAAAAAATTTTGTTAAAAATATGGGCCTTCGAGCTAAAACCTCAACTGCAGCGCTAAATAATAACAGTTCTAAGCATAATACCGTCAGCACAAATAATTGCAAATTTTTAAATGGCAGTAGAAAACTCAATAAAAATTTAATACAACAAAATTCCTCAAAACAAAATGCAGTTAGTCCTTGCAAAATGGGTGTCAGCGGTTTATTGGCCAAAGTTGTAAAACCCTGTTCGAATTGCAAAACTGCTGTAGCAGAAACCACCTGCTGCAGCGTAACCAGCATCCGTCGCACCACTTATCGCAGTAGTTCTTCATCGGCTTTGCTAACCTCTGCGACAGCAGCATCATCCTCACCATCACCCACAATGCTTAGTATGCGACCCCAGACCCTTAATGTTCACAATTATCATGAAACACCAACGGATCATACACAATTATTTTTGGGGTATGTTTTTTATTTTCTTTTATTTTTTTATTACTTTAAGTTTTTTAATTTCACTTAATTTTTATTAATTTTTTACAGTATTACTTTAATTATTATATTTTTTAATAATTATTTTTTTTACGTTATTAATTTTTTTAGGTAATTTATTTATTTTTTATTTATTTTAGCCATTTGTTTTCCATTTTTAAAGACTTTAATTTATTTTAATATTTATTTGTTTTTTTTATTTTGACTTTATAATTATTGCTTTATTTATTTATAAAAATTTTTTGTTGCACATTTTGTTTCAATATTTTTACTGTTGTTAGTACTCGTGTGAGCAAAAAAGGGATTTAAAATAATGAATTCTTTTGCAAAATTCTTTTTTTAATTAATATAATTAAATTAATTATTAAAACAGCAAAAAACCTTAATTTGTTAACATAAAGAGCTTTTAAAAAATACTTATAAATACTTTCTGGGATAGCTTGATGTACAAGAATTATTTACGATAAGCAATGAAATATGAAAAAAATTTATTTTTTTAAGATATAGCGGCCTTACATAATATAAAGAAAACTTAGTTCGTAGGATTTTAAGCCCGAATTTCGGTTAAGACTTAAATAATAAACGCTTAGTTTCACATAATTTAGAAATCTGCTTAAATAATTAACAGTGTTTTATCCAAACAACAATTTAAATTATTTAATTCTCAAAGAAAATTATTTTAAGACAATTTCAAAACATGATTACATGCTCATATGCTTAGACTTCAAAAAATAATTTTTTTATTTACTTAAGCACGTAATATAGTTTAAAAGAAAATTAAAGAAATATTTTTTGAAATAGCCGAGGCGCTTAAATATTTACGATAAATAAATTTTAAACAATAAAAATAATTTTTTTCCGAAAAAATTAAAAAAAGATAATTTTAATTTCAGTTCCCATTAAAATTTCCATAATTTTTAACGTATTTACGGTAAAACTTGAAAAACAGAAAGCTAAATTAATAATTTTCAAGCAAAAAGAAACTTGAAAATTGTACATCCAAATTTAAACGAAATACAACCTTAAACTCCATAAAAATATTTTTATTATTTGCAATAAAACTAAAAACTTTTTGTAATACACCCAAAAGAAAATTTATTAAAGTTTTAATGAAAACCAAAATTTAACGGATCTCTGCTTCCTTATCTGGTATTAACAGTTTCTTAAAATTTGTTGCAATAATATTTTTAAAATTTACGATAATCTTTGAAACAAACATTACACTGAATTAAAAACATAAACAACAGACAAATCAAAATGACATAATGTTTTTTGAATAAAATATTTTCTATTTATTTAAAATTATTCCTTTAATCTTTATTAATAAAGAAAAAAATACATTGCCATCACTGAACGGGGAATTGAGCAATTGAAACAGCAGTGTTGGTGTGATGTGCAGTAGCGTCATCGGTGGTATTTTATTCTGTCATCGTTATTTTAAATCATGTTTTGATCGTTAAAATTGCTTTGTTTTTATTGTTGCCTTTTTTTATTCTCGTTTTCATTATTTAAGAATCCCCATCACAACTACACCAATAAACAGACAAAATTTTTTGCTTTTGTCTTCAGCTTTTTACGATATTTTTTTTTCCTTAATAAACAAAATAAATTATTAAAAATGATTGGCGACAATATCATTGAACTTGATCTTTTAGGAATTAAGCGCGTGTTGCATTTTAATTAATGTAAAAATATATACTAAAGAATATATTTATATAAATTTATATACGAAAAACTATTTTTGTTTTAACCATTCAATACGATATACTCATATGTAAATTAAACACTATGGTTAGGGTTTTTGGGAAACGTGCCAGTTATTTTATTTATTTTAAGAATCGTTTACAATTATTGCTCTCCCGCTATGTGGATCGCTTAGTTCTAAGTTTAGAAAACGACTAAAAACTAAATGCTTGTTCAAAAGGTATTTTTAAGAAAATAACAAAAGAAATAAGAAATAACTTCTTTTAATATCAAATTTACAATAACAATTAAAGAATTATAAATGACAATAAAGAAATAAGAGAGTTTTGCAATTACAATATTAATAAAGAAAATAACAAATGATAGAGAGAAAGAGAGAGTTAAGATTGTACCTTAACTATCCCTCCTCTCGAAAAACAGGCGTCTCGACTGTTTATCATTTTTACAAAGTTCTTTTGTTACAATTTTTTTTTTTGAATTTGAAAGTAAAAATTTTTTAATTAAATAAAGTATTTCAATTTTTCTTACAAATCATTATAATAATGTTTAGCTTTTATAATACTTTTTTTATTAATAATATTTTTTTTTTTAAAGCGTAGACGATTTGGAATTTTAAACTTTATTTATTCAAATTTTAAAAATTACCTCAAATTGTCCTTATGAACAGGTCTATTATCAATTAAAACGGAATGCCCTAAATCTTTTTCAACAGTCTTTTCAACATACAATTTGCTAAATTTATTTCCAAGCCGCCTGTTGACCTTGACAAATACTTTATCTCCCGGATTAAAAACTTTATTTTGTCTATTTTTATTATGATAATTTAGTTCATAATTCTGAGCTTTAAATAGTTTTTCTTTTATATCGAGCCTTAACTCTTCAGAAATAGAATTAACAACATCTATCGGCCTGACACCAGTTACTGAGTGAATTGTACTATTATATTTTGCAATAGCAATAAGAATAAGTTCTTTAGTGTCAGTGTACTGCTCCTCGGACTTTAAACATCGCGATATTTCGCCTATTGTGCTGTGAAGCCTTTCAATTTGCCCGTTGCTTGTGCTGTGCGCTGGGGGAACAGGAACAATCTTGACACCAAATTGATTAAGAAGCAAGGACTTTATGGTATGTGAATTAAAGGATTTCTCATTATCGCAAACAATGGTATGAGCTTTGGGAAAAAAGTTTAAAATTGTAATTAAAGGAACCTTTATATCAATAATTGAACGAGTTTCGATAAAAAAAGCTATTGAAAATTTTGAAAATTTGTCAATACAAGTTATAAAATTAGTTTTATCTGTTGTAAGGATATCAATATGCAGGATTTCACCAGGATAATCAGGAATTGGTGTTTGTCCAATCAGTGCCTTTTTCGGGTGCCTTTTATATTTTGACTCATTGCAAATTTTACAGGTAGAAACAATCGTTTTAAGTCTCTTTTTTATGTCAGGGAAATAATAGGTTTGCAATATTTGGTTAAAGTTTTCACGCACGCTACGGTGAGCCCTATTATGTTCTGCTACAATAATTTCGCTCTGGTCGTCGTGATTATGGACATCAATTACAAGTTTTTTGGAATAAACAAATTTAACTGATGGAAAAAGAACAGTTACTTTATTTTGAATCAAACCTAAAATATGAATGTCACAATAGAGACAATTAACAACATGGCTATTTACAGATTTTGTTAAAAACTGAAAAATATTTTCTATACTGACATAGTTTATTAGGTGCCTGACTTGGTTTTTAAAAATAGTTTTGGAGGACATACTAGATTCTGTTGATTCATTTAAAATAATTTGATTTTGAAAACAATTAACTGGGTTCGATACTGTTTTGATAATTTCAGACAACGATTCTTCACTGTGAACTGTAGAACCCCCTGAGTCGGAATCAATCGTTGCTCCCACTGAGTCTTGTTCGTCGGATGCATTTTCCATATGGTTAACATACTGGCGAGACAATGCGTCAGCTACAACATTGTCTTTTCCTGGCTTATAAAATATTCTAGGAGAGTATTCTTCAATAAAAGCTCGCCATCGTCTAATTTTTGGATTTGGGTTTCTTTCGGATATCGAAAATGATAGAGGCTGATGATCAGTATAAATATTTATATTCTTCGCGCCATACAGATAATTACGCAATTTTTGCAAGGCCCACACAATTGCCAACATTTCCCGCTCATTCGTAGCGTAGTTCTCCTCGGTACGGGATAGCGTTCTCGAAATCATTGTAATCGGTTTACCATTCTGGGAGAGAACTGCTCCTATTGCCGTGGAGGAAGCATCCGTTGTGAGCTCAAATGATTTCGTGTAGTTAGGATGTAACAAAAGAACGTCTTCTGAAGCGAGAATATTTTTTACTTTTTGGAATGCTTTTAACGCTTCGTCACTTAGTTCAACTCTAATATTTTTAGAATATTTGCTTTTTACATTACCATTTTCCCCACGTAAGTACCTTGTGAGGGGTTTAACAACTTGGGCGTAATTTTTGACAAATCGGCGGTAGTAGCCAGCTAAACCTAAAAATGACCTCAGGCCCTTAATTGTTTGAGGAACTTTAAAATCCAATATATCTTTCACTTTTTCTGAACACGTCCTAATACCATTCTTACAAACACTAAATCCCAAATACTCTACAGAGCTTTGAAAAAACCTTGATTTTTCATTTGACACACGCATGTTTGCAGAAAAAAGTTTCTGTAAAATGTTGTCAATATCCTGCAAATGTTGCGCAGCAGTTGGAGAAAAAATGATGATGTCATCAATATAAACATGACAGCTCTTACCAATTTCGTCTCGTAAGACATCATCAATTACTTTTTGAAAAAAGCCGGGTGCATTTTTGAGCCCAAAAGGGAGCCTGCAAAACTCAAATTTCCCATTATTGATACTAAAAGCTGTTTTTTTCCTATCAGCCTCAGCCAAGTTTATTTGGTGGAACCCGGACTTAAGATCCAATGTCGTAAAAAAACTTCCATTTCCCAAATTGGACAAAATTAAGGTGGTATCGGGTATAGGGTAACGCTCACTTGTTGTTTTAGAATTTAGCTTCCTAAAGTCTATAACAAGTCTTTTCTTTCGCTTTCCACTTTCATCAAAACCTTTTTTATCTACGATCCATATAGGGTTATTATATGGTGATCTAGATGGTCTTATGATATGGTTCTGTAACAAATTTTCCACCTCATTGTTCACAAATTCTGTTAAGGACAAAGGATACGGATACGACTTAGAATAAATAGGCTCGTTGTCCTCAGTACGAATTCGGGCTGTTACATCTGTGTGGAATGGTAGAGCTTTATCTGGATCTGCAAAAACACCCTTATTTTTTTCTAAAACCGCCTTAAGCTCTTGAAAAAATTCATCAGGAATGCCACATCTGGCGGGATCAATAATGAGTTCGTTTACTTCCTGACAACAGTAAAATAAAAGTTTTTCCTCGCCATGTTTATGTCTTAGTACTCCTTGATCACAGTCAATTTTAGCATTAATTTGTTTAAGGAAATCAAAACCGATTATACCGTCAAAGGTTGAAAGTTCGGGTAATATAAAAAAATATGACGTATAGTTAAGTAAATTTATCAGACATTTTTTTGATATTTTGGAATTTCCATGAAGTGATTTTACAACAAAAGGCTTTTCCATTGACTTTATATTTTTAAGATTTTCTAAATTTCGTATGTAGTTTTTAGATGTTCCGGTATCTATTAATAATTTTAACTTTACTTCTCCTATCATTCTCTCAATATATGCGAGGAGGGACCCACGTCTAAAAAATGTATCTCATCCTCGTAACAATTTTCAAAAGCATCAATACGAGATGTGTTATTAAAAGGAGATTCCTGGTATTCGACTTGAGCGTAATCTATGGAGGGGTTATAAAGATTTTCAGACTGGGGGTTTTCTAAATTTTGCTGCTGGTTAAAATAATTTATTCTCTGATATTTGTTTTGATTTTGTAGGGTAGATTCAAAAGGTCGTTTAGCAGCAGGTTGTTGCTGAAAATTGTTCGAGTTTGGAAAGCTATTGTTCTGTTGCCGAAATTTAAAACGAGTGCTTGGATCAATTTCCATTGGTTGATATTGCCTTGAAGGATTAGGTAGAATTTGGGGGGCCTGGTAATTGGTTCTATTGGGATAGAGTCCTGGCTGCTGTTGGGGTTCATACCTAGGAGCAGGTTTTGTGTAGTTTCTAACGACATTCTGATACTGTGGCTCTTTAGAGAAGGTTGGCCTTACATGCTGGTAGTGAGGCGAGTTGCTTAACGCGTTTCCTCTGGAATGATTCCAGAACGTTGTAGCGAAATTATAGCGCAAGTTGTTAGTTTCTAGCTCTTGTGCCAGAGCAAGAGCAGAGGGCAAATCGGAAGGTTTACTAGAAAATAATATGTCACACATTGGTCGACGCAACCCTGAAATGAAAACACGAAGAGCATTTTCCCTATATCTTCTACTAAGCGATTCTATTAAACCCTTATTCCCTTCATTCGACAGAAGAACCTTATTTAGTATTGCAGTCAACTTTTGCTCTACTTCATCATAAAAACTGGTAATGGTATTTGAACCTTGTCTAAGAGTCGATAGTTCTTGCTCTAACGTAAAAATGCTTTTCTTATCGCCATACGAAAAATCGAGTCTTGACAGTATAGCCCTAAAGTTAAGCACAGTGCTGTATGAACTTAATACAGTGTCTGCATTGCCTACTATTTTGTTTCGTATTATTGCTACTGCCTGGTAATACGTTGAGCTACCTTCATAACCTTCATATAATTTATGGGCAGTCACAGCTGCTTGACGCCAAGAAACGTATTTCGCGGCGTTTCCATCAAACTCGGGTATTGATTTAACAATATCAAGGGATTCACTGCAAACTTTACCTGATATTATTTCTATTGGTTTATACTCTTCGACCTGAATTGGTGTTTCCAAAAGTGACAACCTTTTAGTCAAACCGTCAATACTACTCTGAAAGATCTTCCGAGTTTGCTCCGTGGCTTGGGAGATTGCAGTTGTCAATAAAGCTTGTACTGTTTCAGTATTCATTGTTCTTACTGAAGGAGTTATAGTTAAACGTTCTAAGCTTAAAATTAAATCGTCCACGCTCATAGAGTTATAATATTTATTATAAAAATATATTGTTTTTTTTTTTTACAAATCTTTGCTATTGACAATTTAAAAGTATTTTTAGTATTAAAGTTTAGTTTATTCTTTAATTTTAATAATATTTATAAAAAAAAATTATTACAAGAGAAAAAATTCATATAAAAAATCTTGTTACTTAAAACCAAATTATCTTTACCTTAAATTTTTTTAATGATCCATATTTTAAATTTGTTTTTACAACATATGTTTTTTTTTTGTCCTTATTATAAGAGAAAAAGTTTAATGAGGCATTTAAGTAATTAAGCTTAACTCTTTTAACATTAAAATAATTTTGATCTCTCCTTGCACGCTCTTTATAAATAAATTCTTCTCAGTTGTTTTCTGCTACAATTCCTTTTTTTTTGTTTTGCTTATAAACTAAAACGGATTCTTGTTCAATTCTTTTTAAAATAATCGGTTTTTGTATTGTTTTTTTGATTTACAAAATATTTACAGTTAGTTTTAGTTCATTATAATTTTTTTATCCTTTGCTTTTGCTTTACTTTACGTTTTCATGAACAAAAGTTAAAAATTTTCTGTTTGTCTTTTGATTACACGAAATTTTTTTACAGTTTAAATTTATTATAATAGGTATTTTTATTCTTTGCTTTTGCTTTACTTTACGTTTGTATGAACAAAAGTTATCAAAATTTTCTGTTTTGTCTTTTGATTACACAAAAAATTTTTTACAGTTTAAATTTTTATTATAATAGGTATTTTTATTCTTTGCTTTTGCTTTACTTTACGTTTGTATGAACAAAAGTTAACAAATTTTCTGTTTTGTCTTTTGATTACACAAAATTTTTTACAGTTTAAATTTTTATTATAATAGGTATTTTTATTCTTTGCCTTTGCTTTTTTTTTTGTTTTTATAAACAAAATTTAAAAATTTTCTGTTTTGTCTTTTGATTACACAAAATTTTTTTAACAGTTTAAATATTTATTATAATAGGTATTTTTATTCTTTGCTTGCTTTATTTTACGTTTTTATGAACAAAAGTCAAAAATTCACTTCACACTTACTACACTTTATTGATGATATGGTGAAGAAAATGTCTACAAAAAAAATATTGTTTTTTTAATTAACAAAAAATTTTATTGGAAGCTTATCACACACAAACTTAAATTGTCCCACTTTTTATAACTTGACAAGCACGGTCCCTGCTCGGGCGCCAATTAAACACTATGGTTAGGGTTTTTGGGAAACGTGCCAGTTATTTTATTTATTTTAAGAATCGTTTACAATTATTGCTCTCCCGCTATGTGGATCGCTTAGTTCTAAGTTTAGAAAACGACTAAAAACTAAATGCTTGTTCAAAAGGTATTTTTAAGAAAATAACAAAAGAAATAAGAAATAACTTCTTTTAATATCAAATTTACAATAACAATTAAAGAATTATAAATGACAATAAAGAAATAAGAGAGTTTTGCAATTACAATATTAATAAAGAAAATAACAAATGATAGAGAGAAAGAGAGAGTTAAGATTGTACCTTAACTTGTATGTATGCTTGCAATTATAAATATGTACAACACCAACCAAAAAAAATTGCTGATTTTTAAAAAAAGCAATAAATTTGTTTAAGTATAAATTTTTTAGAAAAGAAAGAAATACAAAAGCGCTGAAATAATTAAATTAAATCATTGAAAAGATTTCGTTGACCCCATGGACTAAGCTTAATGGTCATAAATAAATTAAATAAAGTGTCGTATAAATATTAATTAAAAAAAGAGAGATATATTAATTGACTTTAGTCGTAAAAACATATATTTTACTCAATACTTTATTTTATTTATTTTTTTTTGCTTAATGACAATTAGTGTTTTATGTTTTTTTGTTTTTCATAATGAAATCAGTTTAGGGTAAAAGTGAAGTAACTTTTTTAATTTTTTTTTAAATTTACCGCTTAGCTGTATTGCTTATACTTTTAAATCAGTGATCACTGACCTTTCTTTTTTTTAATGTTTCTTTAAACGTAGATTTATTAATCGAGTATTTATTAAATTTAATTTTTGTGGCATTACTCATAAGTTAATTAAAATTTGTTAAAAATATTAATAAAGTGTTGTTAAAGGTACCTTTACACGGTAATACAAAGTAAATAGATTTTTGTAGAATCAAAATATTATGAAATTCTCTCCGTGTTTAAAAAAAGAGAATAAAAATCTGTTCTAACTATTTTTCATGTTTACACGGATGAGGTTGGTAAAATCAAAATCGGTTGTTTCTTGCCACTTTCCTTTTGGGGTAACGCCATATGGTTAAGGTTCTACAATATTAACAAAAACAACATGACCAAATTCTGCTTTGGTTTTGATTGTTTGTGTATTGTTTTATTAAGTGTGGCCACCTTCATTAGATGTTGTAAGTGCTGCCAATCTTTCACACCTCTGATGTGATGAGAATACACAAGTTTCTAAAATGGTTTAGAAAATAAACATTTACCGAACACTTGTCAAATTTTGCATCCGTATTCTCTCCTACCCAATACATTATGCTTTTACATGATGAGATTTTGTATTATCCCACAACATTTTTTGGCATATCGTAATATATGTATTACCGTGTAAAGGTACCTTAAGTTGATTCTTATTTTTTAAAGTTCTGAATTTAAAAAGGAGGAAAAGAATGTTTAAATTTCTGTTAAACTTTTTTATACCAAAATTTTTCGACTGGAGATTTTCTAGACCCATGGGTGTAAGCCTAATCTATGCAAATATATGATCAAATATACGGACAGCTTAGGAATGTTTTATAATGTTGGGTTAGGTAGAACAGTCAGCAAAGAAAAGGTAAGAACAACAGTGATGTGCAGCTCACTTCGGCACTTTTATGATACCTATGAAGGAGAGAGAGAGAGAGAGAGAGAGAGAGAGAGAGAGAGGAAGAGAGGTCTTATTAAATAATTTTGATTATTATTTCTTTATGAAGATTAATATACTTGATAGATTAATATAAACCATATCCGACAGACTGTGCAGTATGCTGACCCCAAAGTAATTCATCCGGACATATTATTAATTAATAGTGCTGGACAAAATGCAAAAAATTCTGGACTCTTTATTTCTCTCCTGAGTCTTAATAGCACCTACAAATGTCGTTAAAAGTAAATCCCAATCCATTTGGACAATATTTACAGAGGTCAGTGCCTCTCATCTTCCGTTTTTCCAGGATATATAAGTGGTTCCGCATCTAGGATCGATAGACCATTTGGTCGCAGCGACTCTAGCAGTGTATGCATCGATAGGAAGCTTGCAACCAGTGCCACAGAAGTGGCCAATTACTTCGCTGTTTAGTTTCATACTTCCCTCCGCCAGTGCTACGGCATCGCAGTTGCCTGCATTATTTCTGTGCTCCACACCCTAATGCGAGTTAAATTAGAATCTATCGACATCCAGTTAAAAGATTTCCGGCATTTGAGGGCAACTTATCTACCAGTGACTCTTAAAGCAGGAGTCTAGGTTACCACAACCACCACGTGTTCACCAAAGCGACTTCACCACCGGTACAAATACTGGTTACTGATTTCAATTGTACCAGACACAGACTCTGGTCAGACATCACTGGGTTCCAGCACAACCTATTGCTGGTACGCTTCTTTCCCCCGGCAGCATAAGCACCAAGGAATGGCCGTTTTCCAAGGTTATTTCGGTGTCCGGGAGGAAATAGTGTGATCCCAATAATACTTGAATGGCCGCATATTCTGCATAAAACCTTATTGAGGTATTTAGTTGCCTTGGAAGGAGTTTTTCGGAAATCCCCGTGTAGACGACTTGCGGTAGGGTCCATAGGCTGCCATCAGATCATAGTTCCGTAGGTTAGATTAGGTTGCGAATGGTGATAAAAGAAGGTAAACCCCTTACATATCAAAACTCGTAGACCTTCCGGGACTAATGTTTATCCCTTCAAGTAAAAGAGGAGCAATAAAGCATCAAGTAAAGAGGAAAAGGAGATACTAGACCGAAAAAGAAAAAACAATTTAAATACTCATGCGAAAACTTAACGTTAACTGCCTATCTCTTTGCCACCTGGCCTCTTTTGATAAACCCAATGATGTTTCCTAGTTAACACTGTAGAACATTTCCTATTTCTTTGTGGAATCTTTTACACAACCACTTGACTTTATGGTTCTGCAGTCGCGGGCAGTGACAGACAACATGCTCTATGGTCTCTAATTCGGTTTCACCTTCACACTTCCTACAACAATCTGTAGTGCCGTGATCCCATTTTCACGTCGCAGTCCTAGCGGACAGTCTCCAGTTAAGAGCCCGATTGTGGTCTTAAGGCACATTCTTCTTTAGTCCGTGACCATCCACGTCTTAATCTTCTCATATTATTGACTCATTGGTGGTCTCACAGCTCTCTCCCTATATGTCACATCAAGAGCCGAGCTACTTTGAGCAAGCTTGTCGGCAATTTAATTGTCAACTATGTTGCAGTGTATAGGAATCTAACAAAGTTTGGCTTTAAAAGGACTTTGAAGTCGTTTGGTTAAATAAACCAAGTTTAACTTTACTCAAAGTCTTGTTTCTCTAAATCACCCCAAGTGATTAAAAATTGTATATTAAAATATTGAGTGAAGCCAAAGCCACCACAAAAATCGTTAAACATATTTTCTTATACTCAATAGTGTAGGGAAGTTAAAACATAGTCAGGCTGACCGCCTGCAATTTTTTTACTTGTTCAAATGGTCTTAAATTGTTGTTCCTGAAAGAGATTTTAAGGAAATAAATCTGTAGACATTTTTTTTAAATAATACTTATACAATTCAGAAATATTTGATTTTTTTTTTCGAAAATATGCTGTTTATTTTGCAAAGGCATGAACACACCCACCCACGTACAACAACAAGTATTTAAACAAAATATTAAAAAAAAGGCAACAAAATTATTTCAAACATTTGCCTTTGTTTAATGAAACAACAACAAGGACTCTTCTTTTAGTTCATATTTTACCTACATTAAGGTTCAATTATATGTGACTTACCATAACGCCATAACCATAACCTTTGCCTTAACAATGGTTATGGCGTAATCGTAAGTCACCTATAATCAAATACAGTGTTGCCCATAAGTTTGGTTCGAACAGCTGTTTACTGTGGTATGGCTAAGTCACGTATAAATGAACCTTTAGCCTCTAAGTATGTATATTAAACACAGACATGTTTTTCTATGCTTAGAACACATACTAGACTAACACGATAATTTTTTTTTTAAATTACTTCCCTCAAATTTATGTTTGTAGACGAAAAGGGTAAATAAGGGTCCACTTGTTAATACCCCTTGCTTAGAAACATAACGGTAACAGTTGTTAATTGACGAATATTATTGTTTAAAATTTTATTAATATCCATCTACGACCCCATAAAGTATATACATATTTTCTTGGTCCTCACAGTTAGGGAAGTCGATTTAGCTATGTCCGCCTGTCCGTCTGTCCTGATATCTGTCTGCCCGTGTTATAATTGAAATCAACGTTTTAAAGCCTTTCAATCTCGCATAGACCAGTAAATGGAATCAAACTATCAGAGATATCTCCGAGCAAATCACTGTTGAAATCCAGCAAAATCGTCCGATAACTGATCGAAATGGAATCCAAAAATCAAGATTACTTCGGTTTATTTCTCCAAAATTTGTACATAAAAACCTCTACAACTGCTCCGGAGTTGCCCCTACAAGGGTTAATTGTAAGACCGACTACCATTAATTTTCCTTACAAACATTTTTTTTGAACATAATTAAACCCTATCTCCACCCCTTAATAGGGTTGCTGTACAGGGTTTAATTTTTTTAATCGCTGTCACAGTTTACAGGGTGCTTCTACAAAGGTCAAATGTAAGACCTACCCCAAATAATTTTTCCACCCAAACATTTTTGTGGAACATACTTCCCCCCTATCTCCAGCCCGCAACAGGGTTCCAATACAAAATTAAAAAAAATAGAGAAAAATCCCTACAACTTCCCCGGAGTCGCCTAAGAGGAATAAAATATGACACCGACCCCTATTTAAAAATCAGAAATAATATTGTTAAAAAAATGAATCAAAATAAAAAAAGTTCGGGGTTTCGAAACGTCAATGTAAAGGGTATATTAGATGCGGCACAGCCGAAAGTTGACAATTTTGTAATTTGGTAAAGGATCTGAAGGCTTAAAATATTCGGTTTACACTGACAGCTTTACGTCGCTTTATCTCTTATAAAATCTGCCAAATCAAAAAAAAAAAATACGAAATTAAACATAATCTTGTCAACCATGACGAAGGGTACACAATTTTGTGTAAATATTTTTATTTTTTATTTTAATGGTAAAAGTTTTATCAATCTGTCATATGTTTTAAGGTATTTGGTATGACATCATGCGAGTATCGGTATGTGCTTATGGTTTTTTTGTAAATTGTTGTTGGCAGAATGGTAACCAATCAACCAAGCAACTAACTAGACCCAGACCAGCCTTCTTCCTACGAATAAACAAATTAAAAATATAACAACATCAACTGGAACTGAATATGTATAACGTAATACAAATTGTTTATTCATTTATTTATTTACTTGTAAATATGGCGTTCTTCTTTTAGTTAATCTTTTGTTATTGTGATTGTTGTTGTTCAAGTCGATAAATTAATTTCTTTTGTAATTTTAAAATGTTTTTATTTATCAGTTCTGGACGAACAAAAGACAGTCGTGCAAAATAATATTGTGCCATTGATTAAAGTCAGTAAATAAATATTTTATTGCAGGGATTTTCTACAGAGAAGTACTTTTAATATGAAATTATTTTAAAATATTTGTCTGGTCAACTAATTAGCATATTATTAACAAAATCTTAAATTACAAGTTTTATTTATTCTATGATATTTGCGATACTAATATTACATTTACATTGTCCCGAAATCTACTACTTATAAGAGCCTAATCTAGTTTATTTGAACTTCGGCACTAGATTTTGTCGAAATGTCATCCAAATCTAGTAGTACTTGTAATACATTTAGTTGTTGTCTTGGCTTTGTTTCATCGACGCCATTTACCTAAAGCTGCTTTTATATTAAAATAAAATCTTTTTTAGGTCAATGTAAATGCAGCTTAAAATCAAAAAGCAAAATCCAAAAGAAAAGTTTTTGGAATACAGAATAATATTCCGCTACGAATAGCAGGAATCCGATGTTGTTTGGCTTTCATTTTTTCTAAATAAAAAATTTTTATTCTGTTTTTTGATTATGTTAATTTGAACCTTTAGAATTTAATTGCTCACAATTGATTGTTATACGGGCTCGTTTTATGGAATTTTTCATCAATTCGGCGAGAACTTAGGGCGACAGGTTCTTGCACTCGTGTCGAATGTTGTCCTTGAGGGCTTCCAGGTTCTTGGGTTTGTTAACGTAAGCACAAGACTTCAAAAAACCCCACAAAAAAGTCTGGAACGGTTAAATCGGGCTATCATGCAGGCCAATGTAAATCGCCAAAACGAGTGATAAACGACCCGGAAACGTCGCTTTTGGAATATCGGTTGCGGCTCGCGCTGTGTGTGCCGTTGCTCCGTCCTGTTGGAACCACATGTCCTCTAGTCCTAATTCGTTCGATTGCGGCAGAAAAAACTTGGGTAACATAGCCTTATAGCGCGCACCGTCCACTGTTGTCGTTTGACCAGCGGCGTTCTCGAAAAAAATGACCCTATAACTTCTCTAGCGTGAACAGTGCACCATGCAGTAACTTCTAGCAGACGTAATGTCCCCTCGTGCACCACTCGTGAATTTTCGGTACCCCAGCAGCGATAGTTTTGCGTGTTCACGTACCCGCTGAAGTGGAAATGATCCTCATCGCTCATTAAGATTTTGGTCGAAAATTCGTCATTTTCGGCCTCGAGATTAAGGATGGCTTAGGCGTAGGTTACACGCGTTGGGCGGTTATCAGGCAGCAGCTGATGCACGGACTGGACGTTGTTCGGAAACATGTACAGATCTTTGACAAAAACTCGCCCTAGGGACGACCGGCTGAGGGCTAATATCGGGGCACGGCATCTTGTCGATGTTTTTGCGACAGCTCGACATCCTCGCCAACAGCGGTGACATTCTCGGCAGAACAGGCACTCCGGGGCCGGCCACTTTTGGCAGCGTCTCGTGTGGTCCCATACTCTTTAAGGTTGGTGGCCAAACGGCGCAGTGTTTGCGCAGTCGATGTCGGACGACCAGGGAATCCGCGATTCGTGCTGCGCCAAAACCACATACGAATCGTGACGCAAAAAATAGACACAATTATTCCGCGTTCTTGGGCGTGTATCGCTCCAAGGCTTGTTTGGTTGTTTTTCGTGGTAGTTCGCTGTACGCAAACTGTCAAGTAGAGTCTAGATGACCCCGTTTTGACAACACCACACTCTCGATAGGTGACAAGGTCCCCTTAAACCATGGTCCAAGGGAAAATGGAGTACTAGACCCACCCTGTCGCAGTGATGTATCTCGACAGGTCGTTCAGCCCAATTGCATATACATCGCTTAGGCTGTCCAGTATATAATGGCCCAGGAACTTGTGCCTCTTCACAGCCAGAGCAGGGCATACGCAGAGACGATGGAAAACCGATTTCTCCTTTTTTCCTATTCTTGCAGCTGCGACAGTGATCGTTAAACGTGAGGCCGAGTCGTTCTGCATGCCTTCCCAGCATCCAATGACCCGTTAGTACCGCCACCAACTTCAAACTTTCCACGCGATTCCGGTTCATAAGTTGCGTAGTACGTCCGACATCGAAAGAGGGCCATGGCTTGTTCCCTTGTATTCTACATCTATCTAGTTCACTAATGGCAAAACAGATTTGGCATTGGCCGCCATTTGTAAAAATTTGAGCATCTTCTAATAGGGTGATTTCTTTTGGTCCAGCTTTTAGTTGAAAAGGATTATTGTGGAAGGACATTTGTATAGGGGTGACATGAAATAAAAGTCCAAACATAATCGATTTCAACAGGCTTGGCCCCTGTATCAAAAAACTACTCTGTTTCAACAAAATATATTTAAAAATGCGATCTAAGCCTTGATTACATAAACATATGGTCACCCAGCCAGACAGCTGGGCGGTGATACTGATCATGTCAGTTAGCCTTCCAGATTTACTGAATGTTCCCTAGTTAATACCTCGCGGAAGTAGGCACTGGAACTGCCCTTTTTTAGAAGTATATTCAAAAACTTTCTCCTTCGTCAGAAGCTTGTTAACCTGAGTGTAAGTAGTGCTAGTTGGTTCATGTTTATTAAGGCAAATGAGTTCTTTTTTGAACTGCAGGTACCAGCTTTCCTTTTTTAAAAAAAACTTAATTTGATTTTTTTGTTGTTTTTCAAGCATACATTTTTTAAAAGTAGTTAAACAGAAAGAGTAAATTACTTATTACAACAAATAGTTATAAATAAATATTATGGCAGCAATTCGTGACTCTCAATTACAGACTTACGTACATACAATTAAATAGTTGTTATAATTATGAAACATTTAATTTGTTTGAATGTTATAAATAACTAACAACAACAAAAAAGAAAGAAAAGGGGAAAGGGAAAAGAGAACTCGAAAGTAATTTTGCAAGTGTGTCAAACCAGGTATTTTTTTAATTTGACTATATGAAGCTGTCTAATATAAACCAAGCTTTAGTCACTATTATTTCTCCCACAAAAAATAATTTTTAAACATTAATCAAGCACCAAATAAAATGAATTTAATTTATTTATTTTTTGTTGTCTCTATATTACACACGCTCAAATTACAGATAATTATTTAATCATTTTATGGCTTATATTGGCTATTGATGTATGTAATTTGTTGTTAACCACGATTATCTCACACATAAAAACATGATTCACTAAATACTGCCACCAAACACGGTCAGAGTACAATAAATCATTTTAATTTGTGATTGAGTAGAATTGTTTTTAGAAGAATTTGGATTTTGTTTAACAATAGATTGAATTTATTTTCTCAAAGGCCAACATCACTGTTGAGAAGCGGTAGTTTAAAACCAAAATTTTTTTTATTAAATTAAAAGTTTCTGAATAAGTATTTGTTGCCCCTTCAAATAGGTGTGTGATTGGGGATCTGTGCATATCAGTTGCAAGAACTAAATATAAATTGTGCAAACTAATTGATTAGATTATTTTAAAGTAAATGGTTTTTAGTTGCTTGAGTCCATTGTGTTATCAAAATTCTTATATTAATCTTAAATTAATTTATTTAATAAAAAAAGTAAAAGAGAAGAAAACTTTCAACGCTGGTAAGAAGTAGTATTACTTTGACAAAGACTTTTAATTATATTTGGTTAAGTGGACTTTTAATTTGTCATACAAATGCTTGTGTTTTAGTTTTTTTTTTTTTAATTTTCGTTGTAATTTTTTTTTTGTTCTGCCCAAAATTAAAAATAAACCCTCTCATAGCAACGAAAAAACTTATTATAAACGTGATATCATCATTGGACTTTATTATGCTTATAGCAACACCTAAATTGGAATTTTGAAAAATATTAAATCAAAAGCTGGACAAACCTATTGTCAGATTCGTTGACTTTTAGTATTTAAAAAAAAAAATGTTAAAGCTATTTCGTTTTATTAGTTGTGTTCAATAACTTTCCAGTAATTACTAGCAACGAGAGAGTAAAAAGAAATATTTTCAAAATTGCTCTCAAAAATATTCAAAAGTAAATGAACACTTTTACAGTCAAAACTTGCAAACAAATGTATTTTATTATTGTAAACTTATAAAAATTTAAAACTTAAATTTTTTTTCAAAGCATGATGACAGAAAGACTGTTTGAATAATTTCTGATAGTAAAATTTTTACTAGCAGAAATTATCAGAAACATTTTTGTTTCTAAACATATTACGCTCTTTTTTGGCTCTCTAGCTGCTAATTTTTTGTGTACGTGAACACTTACTAGTAATAATTATCGAAAATAAGTGATAATTTTCTGTAAATGAACACACCTATTATAAAAAAAATATGAAAATATTTTTTAAAAAAATGGTTTAAAAAAATCAGTTTAACAAGCACCTACCTAAAGCATTGACATCAACTCGAAAAAGAGAGCGTATTCTTTATTTGTTTTATAGACCCCTAAAAAGGCCCTTGACAGCCAAAATTAAAACTTTGACTTAAAGTTCAATAGAGTTCAAAGAAGGGCAGTGGAAGTGGTGCATTTAACTTAAGAATTATTTTGCGGTGCTAATTGCCAATTCCGTTACGGACAGCAGGTCAGCGGCGAATCATCACTGGCGTACGTCAAGTATGCGCTTTATCGCCATTTCTTTTAAATATCGCGCTAGAGTCTAGGATGAGCAGAGCATCGCAAAATATCATAAAAACGATTACACGCATTCTCAGGAGTTGTAATTATGCGGCATCTCCTTGTTTGCCCACATGCAGTCAGATATCAACACTAAGTTGAACGAAGTACATCTTCATAAGCAGTAGCGGCCTTTAACAACTAACAGTCAGTGTCATCTCAATATAAAAAGTGTATTCACTCTGTCACTTAGACAGCATCATTACGGCAAATGATGACTCCAGAGACACATTCGCTCCAACATTAACCAAGGTCTTGCGGCGTTTGGAATACTCGGTAAAGTATGGACCTCATCTCGAAAAAAACCAGGTTAAATAAGCAAGAAAGTAAAAGTCGGTTAAATGCGACCACATTATACCCTACACCATATTTGCATGGGAACTATGTAAAAAAAATAAACCGACAAATTTTCTTTTCAGCATAAAAGTTTTTGGCATAAGAGAGAAATAGGTGCAAAATTTTGAGAAGGTAAAGTTATATCAAAAACACGACCAATAATTGGTGTAATGTAGAGTTAGACACATGTGCAAAATGTTGTAATATTCGAGACAGTTATAACCCAAAATGCTAAATCTGGGAGGACATTTGTATTGGGCGACATCAAAAAATGGACCGATAATCACCACAAATTCCACCAAAATATCTTTAAAATTGCGAGAAAGCATGGACACCCAGCCGGACGGACGGACGGACGGACGGACGAATATGCTTATATCGACCAATGAAATGATAAATTAGTCAATCGATATACTTTAAGTTGCGACTCAGACCCTTATTTTTGGGCATTACAAACATCTGGACAAACGCATAATACCTCTACCAAGTGCGTATGTGGTGCGGGTATAAATATTGAATGAAGTGGGTCACCCTGTATGGGTGCGAAACGTGAAATGCTGCAACAAAAAAATACGGTCCCTAAGAAAATCATTAACAGCTTTTAAAGAACACTGCGTTTTGTTCCGTTTTTATGAAGAGCATAGAATCTCTGAGGTTACAGTAATTAGTTGGCTTGAGATGAATAGCTGATTGCACTTCTGCATCCGATCCTAGAACTGCCAGCCTGCAGGTGGATTTTTAAGCGACCCGCTTTTTTGCAAGTTTTAATAATGTTGCTGGAACAGATTCTGGATTTTTATGACATTTGAACAGTTATTTGAAGATGCCAATCTCCCGCCTTGTCCTTTTAAGAATGTTAGGAACTCAGAACTTTTTAGCAGGCAGGTGCCACCCGGCAAAGCTTTGAGACTCTCTTTTCGAAAACGTTTATTGTTTGCGAAGCTGCTTCGTAAACCTGCAAAGTTTTTCGCTTTCCGTTAGCTATGGATGCACCCGAAAGCAGTCAGTTAGCTGTTCATACTTTAAAGTTTACATGAAAATGCAAAGGCGGTTGCTCCAACTAGAAACTTATAAAAAATATTTTTTTATTATTCCTAAAACGATTAGGCGGACAATTAAAGCCTTTATAAACCAATAGCCCCAATCCGTTAGCCTCTAATCTTATATCAGGGGAGGCTGGCAGTTGCTTTCCGCAAGCGTCACGCTTCAAAAGCGTTTGGGTATGCTGGCAGTCCAAGCTACAGGATCAGGTGTAGTTGTTCTTATCACCTTTAATATCTGGTTACCAAAATCTCTATATACGAGAGTCGGAATGTTCGTTATTAGAGTCAAAATAACCAAAAGACGATTTCTGTGTAAAAAGTATGGGAGTATGGCTTTTAGGGGAGGCTTTGAAACAGATATTAAGTTTAATGAGTAAAGAGTAAAAGGTAAGTCTGTAGAGCTTATTTCGAGAGAAAGATTGTGAGGCTTTTGCCATATCTTTATATGAAAAATTCCCTTAACTTCTCATGGAGCGCAGGGCGAGTTTTCATGCAGCGAATAAAAACTGGATTTACGGAGCACCTTAGAGTTAAAATCATGAAACTCTTAATTTCCTTGGTAGATTATTACAAAAAATAGAAATCATAATTTTAAAAAATAATTTCTGAATTTTAAAGAATCTCTAGAAGGAAGCTCTTTAACGCGTTTTGTTTATTTGGAAAAATGATTAACATACTTTTGTCTAATATAAATCATTCATCAAACAAACCGTAAAACTTAATATCAAAATCAAATAAACAAAGAAATTATCTTTTCTTCGCACATATTTGGCATGGAAATTTACAATCTGAAAATTACAGACAAATTACAGCCTTCAACGTCACCATGATGTTATTTCCTGTGAGAAACAAACAAGAATAATTTTTATCTTGAATAAGAAAAACAAAGAAAAAAAAACAGAAAATAATCATTTGGGAAATAAATGAAACGAATTTGTAGATGAGTGAATGAATATTAAAAATAAATAAATAAGTCCAATGAATGCAAATGTCATTATCTTAAAACGTTCTCTCGCCATTTCATTTCGAAGACTGTCACTTATTTACCACAAGGCATTGCTAAAAGTAGTAAGAAATTTTTAAAAAATATTTTAAATCTTATGTTTAGTCTAACTTCTGTTTATTTTTATAGTTGAAAAGTTATTAAATTTTATTTTAATTTTATCTGTATTATTTTTCAATATAATTTTTATTTTAATTTACTTGTATTTGGTAAAGGAACGTGCTCATAACCATAGCCTTCAGAAAATGTGCTTTCAAAGCGGTTTTCTTATTTAAACTCTCCCAGTTCTTTCTCTTTTCAATGTTTATATTTCTACATTTAAGTACCTTTAGCGAAGAAGAAAATGATTTTGTTCTTTTACAGAGTTTTCAAAGAATTAATTTATTAGAAATTTTTCTAAATACATTTTTAAAATGGAAATGATTTATTAAATATATAAAAATAAAAACTTGTTATATTACCGGATGCTTCTTTAGTTGTACAACAGCTATCGATAACTATTGTTTGATAGCTGAGAGAATTTTAAGCTGTATTGACATTTCTGTTGAGTAAGTTTTGGCAAGCACTCATGAATCGTTTTACGTCAGAACAATGCTTTTAAACTGTGAAAATTTTCAGAAAAAAAATTTTCGCACTTCGTTCCTTTTTACTATCAAACAAGTCGATCTAGTGAGCAAACAATTCGTTTAGTTACTGATCGCTCTTTAGCGAACGAAATTCTTAAACAGTTTACGAATTATTTTAATTTAAAGATTGTTTAGTGCAGTTAACATGCCAGAACGGCCAAGCTGACCGATTTTTTGTTTGCAAAGATTTATTGACTAAATATCAACGCTATTTGGTTCCGACAAGACAGCACAACTTGCCATATAGCGTTCTTTACAATCGTTTCTTTTCCAGTAGTGTTCCTATGCAGTGACTTAATTGTTCGTGCGATATAACACTTTTAAATAACTTTTTATGTGACAATGTTAAGTCATTGATCTATGCCAACAAAGTAGCAACTTTTAAAGAATTGAGCCAACATTCAAGCAACCATGGCCAGATTTTTTTTGGAAAAGCAAAAAAAAAATAGTCTGATCTTTTTGAACATATAACTCGCAGCTGCGACGGACATGTGCCGGAAATTATAAAAAAAATAATTCTGCAATATGCTACGCAGATGATATAGTTATACTCCTGAGGGAAAAAATCCGAATCAGCCTTGTGAAAGGACGCAGAACGATTTTATTATTGCGCATGGCTGGACTTAGCCAATGGGGCTAAATATGAATCCGAACAGGACTGGAATTCGCCCTTTCACATGGAAAACGAAAACCGCGTGCTATGGCGGGCCTCGTTTCTTGGATAAAACGGTTGTGATAATTGAGAGAACCATGAACCTAGGAGTAAACCTGAATCGGAAACTCAAATGGAAGCACCACTTAGAAGAGAGATCGGACGAGAGAGAAAGACGAAGAGAGAAGGACGAGAGGCTTAACATTGGGCCCAAGTCTGAAAATAACACACTGACTATTAAAAAGCATTATTGAACAAATACTTGGCTACGCTTTGGTGGAATGGTGGACATCAATGGACAGAAAGTGTAATATAGGAATTCTAAAAAAGGTCAAATATATATGTTGTCTCGGAATAAGCAGGGTTCTTAGGACTATTTCAACGAGAACTTTAAAGATAATTTTGTGTTTTCAGCCCATTGAAATTCGCGCAGGCCACGAGGAGGCACTCGCGGTGGAACGGCTACTGGCTAGGGGGTTAGAAGTCTATTTAGCAAAAAAATTTTTTTAGAAAGTTGAGGGTTATCGGTAGGCAGTTAGGCTGTCCAGCTGCGTTGGCGGGTCACTGAAACTTAAAAATACACTGTAATCAAATAGAGGCTGCGGAGAACAGCAGCTGCAGGCCAGAGCCTGTTTGCAAATGTAATATCATAGGCTGCCTATGGATGCCTTAGAGGTTTGAAATAGGAAATGTTGAGGAAAAATTACTGCATTAACGAATTCTGTAAACTTCTACTCGAGAGTTATTTGTCCTTTTCCGGGGAGCTCACATTAAGCCGACCACTGGCTTAGATGTATTTCCTGTGGGACTAGGATACTTCTTTGAGGTCTCCTACTTTTAAACTAATCTGATCTAACCTTTTTCATTTTAAGTTGTCCTGCAGTTTAAAAACACTATACGAGGGTTGCCTTTTATGTTTCGGGATTTGGCAACACTAGTGTTTCAATCTGACAACTGACAGGTCTATCGTAAAGTTTAACATTTTCTAAGCTATACGTACTCAGAACGTTTTGACATACGAGTGCTATTTGTGTTGTTTACAGTAACTTAAAAGATTCAACTCGACTCAAAAATAAAATTACATCGTGAACGTTTTCGTTCGATTATTTTTTACAACTTTCGACGTGGATTAACTCAGCAACAGTGCATGGATGAACCAAATCCTGTTTTTAACGATGAAGCTCCATCAAGGACCAGTGTTTATCGATGGTATGGTAAATTCAATTGTAGTCGCAGTTTACTCCATGACGAGTTTCATGAAGGTCGTCCAAAATTAGTTGTTGCTCCGAAAACCATTGATGCTGTGCATGAACTGATATTGGAAGATCGTCATGTGACCTACCGTGAGATTGAGACAACCTCAGACATAAGTGGGACCAGCATGCATTCAATATTAACTGAACATATGACTGTCAAAACAAGTTTTTCGCGTTGGATCACACACAATTTGTCAATCGCTCAAAAAAAGGCTCGTGTCGATTGGTCGAAAGAAATGCTCAGAAAATAAGATCGCGGTGCTTCAAAACACGTTTATAATATCGTGACAGGTGTTGAATCCTGTATTTATGCGTATGAGCCCGAAAGTAAACAGCAGTTGACTGTATGGGTGCTTCAAGATAAATCAAATCCAACAAAAGCTGTTCGCGCACGAAGAACTTCTAAGCAAAATTGCTTTGACAATTGGTTCGAACGAATGCAAAAGTGTATTAGTCTTCATGGGGAATATTTTGAAAAACAATAAAGTGATTTTCGATGATTAATATTTGCTTTTCTTCTCTAATCCCGAAATATAAAATGCAACCCTCGTATTATCAATTAGGAGTAAACAGATGATTTCATTCTTTCACATTACTGCCTGCACATTCAGTTAACCGTAAAATGTATAATTATTGATAACAACTATGAAAGTTAAATAAACAAACAGCTGTTTCTTACGTTTCGCAGACTGTTGATCTCAAAAAATCATTAACAAAATAACAAATACACAGTACCTAATCAATAAAAAATAAAATAAAAATCAAATAATTGTTTTATTGATTAACGTATGTGTGCATGTGTGTATCTGTGTGTTAAACAAAAAGTTTTTATGAGGTTTTTTGTAACTCAAATCGCTCTTAATTTCTCTCACATCTCAAAATGTTTTTAATAATTTTTATAAATTTTTGCTTTTGAGCAATAAGAGCTTTTATGTATAGAAGTATATGTGTGTGTGTGTTTTTTTATATAAATGCATTTGGGTGTATATGTATGTGTGAGTGCCTAAAGTCATTTTTATTATTAGTTATGACCTCATCATCGATTTTTTTTTTTGCTTGTTTTGTGGTTGATTCTTATTGAAACGAGTCCCTCCTGTTTTGCAAGTCAACAACCAACTAACTGAGCGGTAAAAATAAACAACCAAATGGCAGCAGAATTTTTCTAGCAGCAGTTCAAGCAACAACTAAAAGCATTATAATTAATTCCTTAAATTAATTTTTAGGCGATATTTACATAAATTTTAAGAGAAAGATTTTGAAACGCTCTATAGAGAGCTGATTATTTTATTAGATATTTTTGATTGCAAAATTGCATTGATTTTGACTTTGTTTTGTAAAGTCTTTGGCAAATGTACAAAAGTCAAAAGCCGGCAGCAATTCAACTAAATGTCCGGACATGCCATGGCTAAGGGTTAATATTTAATTTTAGAATCACGTGTAAAAATTTAAACAAACTGTTTTCTATATTAAACGGTTTTTTATTAATTTTTTAATTATTTAAAAAATTCAAATTTATTAAGGCGGTTAAAGAGGTTTAAGCAATTATTAAGTTAAAGAAAAAAAACTTTAATAGAAGATTATGTCATGGTTGGACAATTTGTCTTTGTTCTTCAAATGTTTAATTCAGCAACCACTCATTCATTTATTTTTTTTTTAACACGCTTAACTTATGTTTTAATCGCAACACATTTTTCATTCATATTTTATTTTTGCAAAATTTGCATAAATTATTAACAAATTTTTTAGTTTTTATTTGAGATTTTTTTTTTACTTCAATGTGTTTGTTGTTTTAAACTCTTGATTTGATTTATTTATAATTTTGAGACACCTCCACTTTACAGCTAAATCTAATGAAAAAAATGCCACAAAATTTTTAAAACTGGTCAAAGCAGGGCCATTAACAACCACACATTTTACCAAAAATAGTAAATAGTTTTGTTTAGTTGTTATAAGAGCTTGAAAATCATGTTCAAAGATGCTGATGATGACAAGAGAAAACAATGTCCATGTTGTTTGGCTACAGAGTGTTTGGGAAGTTGGTGTTTCATGAAAAAAAATTATTTAAATTGTTGCTTTCATTATTTTGGCTCAAATCCATTTTTAAAGACTTTCTACTAAAATAAATTAATATTTTTCTTTAATGGAAAGGGAAACTTTATTTGAAAAAAGCTTTTTTGCCGATACTAGCTGATTGAAATGCATTTTCGAAACCAGCTACGGGTTATCGTCATCTGTACTGTTTGAGTGGCTGTAATGTTTTTGGCTGTAAAATTAAGACTTTGTCCTAACTTACAAGAAAATAATTCCGTTTGCATTTCTAGATAACATGTAAGGTTAATAGGTGGTGATATTTAAAGTCAAAAGAATTTCATCTTAGTGAAAACGAATTTAAGTATAAACTTAAGCCAAAACATTAAAAAATAAATTGTTTAAAATCAATAAGTTTAACGAATAATACAAAGCAAATTTTAAATTGTAAATTCTAAGAAGTTTTCCAAGTGCTATAAAAGATCAGGACAACAAAATATAAGACATGTATAAAGTCGAAGCAAAAAACTTTGTATTCAGGTCCCTCTACGATCCTCTTCCTTTCCCAGTATTTTTCGGCAGCCGACTGATATAAGTGTTTGTCAGTCTATCACTGAGTTACGTGCCACCACTGGTCTTTACTTAGGATCATAGAGTCGCTTCTGATTGCTAGCCTTTTCATAAGACTAATTTGTTTCTATTGCATTTACACTTAGTATATGCCTATATGTAGCCCTTAGCCTTATACTGGTAAAGGCCTGCTGTCTTGGTATCTTCCAGGCGCAGTCTACAAACATCATCCTCGATTTCCATCTTGGTCTTGGGATTCGAAGATGTCGTGTTCGTTGACTAATAAAGTAAACTAACTTAAGGTACACGAACAACATCCAGGTATCTTTATTGCCTTCCGGCAAAAAAGTTATTTAAGCTATTCCCGGTAATGTTGCCACCTTTTTCCCATTTAAAGAAAAATTGGCCGTTAATACCTTTAGCATCTAAACTGTGATCTTTTCGTGATGAAATAAAGTCACGAGGGCTTTGGTAGGATCGTATTATGTCGTATTCTTAAGCCAGAAATAAGTCTTATCGTTAAAGATGTTTGACTTTAAAGTCTGGCTTAGCTTCCAGATCAAAGTAAGAGTTCAAGAAAGAAATTTTTTACGATCATTAAATGGTGTTTACATGGTAGTTTGCCAAAATATTTTGAAAAAGGTCAAACCGGTTTTTTTGGGGCTTGTAGACTCCTGTTTTTTCCAGGATGTTGCTTTTTTTTCTTACTTTTCTTTCTTACTCTGTATATACTAACTTGACACCAGTAAGTATACCCTGCATCCCTTCTTCAACAGCTGCCCGTTCTTCCTAACTTAACCTTTTGTTAAGCATAAGTAAAATATTTTCTTTTACTTTGGTTAAGGGAAACCCCCTTTTAATTTGCCTTTTCGTGTTATTACAAATATAATAGTGTTCCCACCCTGTTTAGTTGTCTTAAGAGCTCTCTCTCTCTCTTCACTAAAAATCCTCTCTTTATGCAGTCTTTCTTCTACCATTAATACCGTTCCAAAGAAACTTAGAATCTGGGATTCTGGGATCTGGATTTTTTGTGAACTTTTATATTGAATTTAGATTTAATTTTCCTTTAAGATCAAGTGGCTGTTGCTTATATCAGATACTGAATCAAATTGAATAATAAAAATGCAGTATTGAATCGCTTACAAATAAGGAACCTTTTTAAACTTTCCATTTTTTTTTTCTTAAAAAAAAAGAAACTAGGGAGATCTTTGTTTCTACAAAAATTTTTGTCTGCCTCGCAGTGGGATTTTTATCACCCCTTCTAGGAATTTGTTAAAGAAGAGAAGGACCAATTTTTAAAAACCTTAAATATCATTTATAAAAATAACATCCAAAGTTCATTTTGTTTACGTACATATATCGCTTCTTTGTGCTTCAGAATTACTAACACTTTAAGTGTTTGGGGATGCCATTATCAATACATTTTTGCACTTATCTTTACAACAACGTAGGCCACTGATATTCCAAAATACTTAAGTACTGATAAGATTTCAAAATTAACATTTTCTTCCTATAACTATTGAGTGACGCAAATAATTTTTGTTTTTGCACACTTCAAAGCCGAAAAGATGATTTCGGTGCGTTAGAATATTTGTCACTCAGTGAGTAATTTTTTTTGAGAGGAAATAAATTATTTTGTTGATTTAAATTAATTCGAAATTACGCATAGCGGTCACTTTTTACTTTTAATAAGATTAGAAAATCTATAAATTTTTCATATATCGTTCTAAGCACATTTTAAGCCACCTGATAACTTAAGTGGCTGTTAAGTTTTTGACTTTTTTCTCCATGTTTTGTGAAAAAAACGCACGAAGTTTCTAGCTATGATTTTGGGTATCTTTAAATCAAGGAAACGCAATAAAATATTAGAACAATTGCATAAAAGTGGTCTGGATAGGGAGTGAGAGAGAGAGAAGGGGGGGGAAGAGAAAAGCACTTCTGGGCCTGGATAAAAAAAGGTACTTCTGGGTCAAGATAGAGAGAAATAGGGGCAGTTTGGAATCCTTATTAAATAAAATGAAAAAGATGATCTGGTAAATAGTGTTACAAGCAAGAAAGGGAGAGATTGTGGAAAGATGACATGAACATAAACTGTCAGTGCCTAATTGTTAAAGGTTCACAGAGTTATATATTCCGACATTCTTTACAGAATGAAACAACATCTCAAAACCCCAACTTTGAAATATTCTTGAAGTATAAGGCTTTTTATATTTTATTAGATTAAGAAATCGGACTCTTAAGGCTAGTAAGCAGAGATCTCCCTCTCTCTCTCCTTCTTTTTCATATTCCTTAGTCATTATCTTTATTCCTATTTTCTTTTAATGAACCTTAAATACATCAACGTAAAGATCTTTAAAAATCTTATTTCTTCCACAGATTCTCTTTTTCATTTTGCATTAAACTTCTAAGAGAAACCCCATAAAAATTTTTTTTTTCAAAATTTAGGGCATCTTAAATTCGCTTCTACCTTAAGTAAATAAATTTATTTAGTTTTTTGCTAAAAATTTCATTATTTTTTACATATTTTTTTTCTTGATATGAATAGAAAGACAAACAATTGGATTTTATTACAATTTGTCTGTTTACTCTTTGTAAACTAATTTCAATTACGCGGATTCTAAATCTTAAATCTCTATGAGGCTGAAGTAGTTCTGAATTACCTTTAGAGAAGTGCAAACATTTTATTATTTCTGATTAAAAAAAAAAAGTTGTTTAAAAAGCTCGGTGTGTGTGCGTCTGTTTGCTGCTTTAACTTTGTTTTTAATTTTGAATGAATTAGATGATTTCAAATTAAAATTATTGGTGCCGCTGCAAATGCTCTTGGCTGTTTGACTATCACTAATTTATTGGCGTGTGTTGGGCGTTTGGTTTTTGAATAAAAAAAAAAAAAAAATTAGAGCCCAATTTCCAAAAAAAATAAAACAAAAAATTTTGTATGTTGGCGTTACATTTTTTAAATGTGTTGGCTGATCGGTCAAAATGATGCAATTGATTCTTTGTCTATTTCTATCACTTGGTTTTAGTTTGAATACACAGTGTCAGGCCTTTACACTACCCAACAAATTCTTTAAATCCAGTCACGAAAATGGAAAACAAACTGCATCTTATTTTAGGTTAAAACTTTTTAGGTTTAAAAAAGATTTTTTTGCAAATATTACAAAGAAAAACTATTAATCTTTCTTTTAATTTCTTTTTTGTAATTTAAGTGAGGTGTTAGCTGCTTGGCGTGCCAAGGCTAGATGCAATGTAGTACCAGCCGAACGCACACAGGAATTGTTCCAGGAGCTAAGTTTTCATCCAAATGATAAGCAAAGTATGTGTTACATATGGGATATTTAGAGAGTTTTTAATCCTATAATTATCTTTTTTTTGTTTCTTTTAAGTAAGCGACATGCTGCAAACAGCTAAGATGTTGGCCCGCAAAGGAAGCCGACAGTCCAATGGTTTAACTTTTGGGGAATTTTGTGTTTTAGCGGCAGACCTTAAAAGATTTCGGTAAGTGATTTCCTATTTTTCTTTTAAAGACTTTTAATTTCTAATATTTGTTAATTTTATATTTCTTTCTTCTACAGTACTTCTTCATTTGGTTCGACTTCGCCTGGCTATTGTGAAAAAACTAATTTAATCGAGTCGCTACACAATGATAAAAATGTCACAACTGATAGCCTTAGTTCAGCCAAAACAAAAAATATAAATTGTAGCTTTTCTGGCAATGAATTGCGCAGTACAAAGTCTTTAAGCAATGTGGAAGATTGCGAAAGGCTACAGAAAACCAATGAGTCTAGCACTTCGTCGGCCCCGGTGGAAGTGTTTTTAGGTGGCTCTTGTAATCCCACAACATGGCGAGCTGATGTGGCTATACCTGCTTTACAAGAATTAGGCATTTCCTTTTATAATCCGGTAGGTTTGCCCATTTCATAGAAAAAAAGATTTTCTTTCCAATTATATTGAACTTTTAGCAAGTTTCCGATTGGACACCAGATCTCATTGAGTTAGAGCATCGTGCCAAGGAAAAGGCCCGGGTATTATTCTTCGTTATGGATTCAGAAACACGCGCGTCTGCTGGTGCCATTGAGGCGGCACATATAGCGGGTCAAAACTGCAAGCAGCTGGTGTTGGTGCTGCATCCATATAAGCAGAATCAAAGCATACTAAATGAGCGCATATCACAGCAGTAAGTTTGCCGGCTTTCTTATGTCCCTTAACAGTTCCTTTAATCTTTTTTAATATTTTTCCGATTTACAGAGAGTTTATTGATTTAACACGCAATCAACAGATTTTACGTGAATTAGTGACGCGCCGAGGCTTGCCCGTGCTTAATAATATACCATCTGGTCTTCAGCGTACTAAGGAAATTTTGGCGGGTTTTCGAGACCCTCCATCGAATATAGCTTCAATATTAGTGTAAGTTTAAATAATATCATATTGAGGGAAACCAAAACAAATTTTCGTAACTCGCTATTTTAAAATCGTTCTAATAAAGCGGATCCTTCTTAAACTCCAAACTATTATTTTGCTGTAAAGAATCCAATAAGTCATTTTACCGCTGTTTGTAATTACAACTCCTCGAAGTTTATAGCTTTTACCTTAATTAAACTCCAAAAAATTAAATTAATTGAAATTTTTTTCTTTCATAGTGTAATACGTGGTGCTTTTGATCGTGTCAATCCCATTTATGATCTTATCACTGTGGAACAGTGTCAACAGGCTCTTCTATATTTGGGCTATGCTCAGAGTCTTGTTAACATGGACAATTTAAATAAAATTATAGCCACTCAACGGGAAGCTCTAGCAGCTTTCGACACTGAAAAAAACAGCAACAAAAATAGTACAAATGCTCAGCAGAAAAAAACCAGCAACAATTCTACAAAATCTGCTCAACATCAGCAATACTCTAAGGCCGGCAATAGCACCCAATTGGATCATCTCGATTTCAATCTCTTCTGTGTTATCTCAGCCTATTTATCGGTATTGCAGCAGGAAATACATGAAAGTGGTTGTGTTTCTCCCATAAAAGGAACAAATGTGCCACCACCACCGGTATATCTATCCAATTTACAAGGTGAGTCATTAAGTTAGGGAGTTTTAAAATATGCATTAATGGTTTTGTTTTTAATATTTTAGGAGAAGATACTTTTGCCATTAGCTATTTTAGCAAGAATATTTCACGCACCTCCAGCAACGCCAGCGTACCCGGCAGTGAGGAACGTGCTCTTAACTTAAATGATATTTTAACGCGCAATCGTGACAGTGGCACTTCTTCGCCACAGCCCTTGGAGCCATTGCGTTCACGTTCACAAGCTCAATTAGGTAATCAAAAACAACATGTTTTAGTAAATGTTGAAACTATTGAAACCACTGAAGTTACCACAACTCAAACTATACAACCTCAAACTTCGGCTTTCACAGCTAATTCGCCGCTCAACATTGACAATACATCTACAGCTGTTGGTGGTGCAGCAGAAGAGGAAAGTGATTCAAATGACTCGGTTTTTTCCAGCAGCAGCTCAATTAATTCAATTAATTGTTGCGAACCGGCTGTAGGTTATAACATGCCTGATTTTCGTGAGGTCTATTTGGGAGGCAGTTGTTTATTACGCACTAAATGGCGCCAGGAATTGGCTATACCTTATTTGAAGGCCAAAGGGGTATCATATCACTTGCCATCACTTCATGAGTCTATAAATCCTAGTCAGTTGGATTTACCCGACAGCCGGTTACAGAAGCAGCAACAGCAACCAGAAGACAACGATGCCGCTGCTACTTCATCGGCCAGTTGGAGAATACGCAGACAGCCTACAACAACGTCAGCTAACTTTATGCGTACTAGACGAAAATGCCGAACCAATAGTGGCACAAAGGCAGCCGAAGAAGTTGAAGAAGTAACCATTGCTGAGGAATCTCTTAGTTGGACTTTGTCACCTGTACGTACGAATCTCTTTAATCCCTCAATATTGGACTCAAGTCGTGTACTGCTATTTGTAATCACAAATGAGACACGCTCGCTTGCTCCCATGACCCTGGCTGCACACTGCATTGGTCTTATGTATAATGTGGTGTTGGCTGTACAAATGTTGCCCAACGATTGTGTTATAGGCAATGAAAAGGTAAGTACATATAACTCGAATACTGTTAAGCTGCCTTCATTAATTTAATTTTTGTTGTTATTGTTTTTAACAATTTGATTTCCCTTTTAGCTCACTCCAACCGCCATTAAGGACTACAATCGTGGCCGTTCATATTTGATTGATTTAGCAAAACGCCAGGGTGTACCCGTCTTTAATGACATTAAGGCAGCTCTTGAGTGTACAGTTGAGAAGATACAATCCTACAATTCCAGACGTTATGAATAAAAAAACCTACAGAGCAGCCTTTCATATGTAATTATATACATACATGCGACATTAAATTTTAAAACAAGCTACAACAACAAAAACCTATTTTAACATAAATTAAATTTAAACTTTTTACAATTTAGTTAATGTCTTTATTTGTCACTAGTTAAAACAAAAATCTTTTTAATAATTGACATTTATCTACAACCACATAATGCCTTAACTGTAAATACATTTACTAATAATTATGATAAAAAAAAAGAAATAATTTAATTTTACTTAATTTTGGTCCTTTTTGCAAAAAAGCCTTGTGAAGTTACAAACTAATTTATACATTAAATATTTAGTTTGAAGAAAAAACTCTAAATGTAAAATTATCTTTTTAGGTAAATTTAGAAAATGATAATAAACAAAAAAAAATATTAATAGAAATTTTAATATGTACTTAAAAAGAATATTATTAATTTGCATTTGTTTTTGGGAAAATAAAATATGTGAATCTAGTTTTTATTTTCACGCCTGAAATTATGCTTTACATTGCATAA
Source organism: Melanophora roralis (assembly GCA_963583895.1). Classification (NCBI taxonomy): domain Eukaryota; kingdom Metazoa; phylum Arthropoda; class Insecta; order Diptera; family Rhinophoridae; genus Melanophora; species Melanophora roralis. Next base: position 2,652,867 of record OY757188.1, on the reverse strand, counting down.
TAATAGCTGCTACATAACTGTAAAGCTTAGTCTGTTATTAGCCAGCCATTAAAAATAATAAGTATTGTTGTCTCTTTCTTTCGTACTACTATTCCCTAGCGATCATTTAGCATGATAGCTAAACAACAAACAAGAGAAATCATAAGTTTGTTGTTAAATTTGTGGGGACAATGCTGGAAAATATATTTTCAAATAATTTGGGGAGCTCTTAAATTGTTTTCTTAAGAGGTTTGTTAAGGTGCGTTTAGACTGTGCTAATATTTGTGCAAAATAATAAAAATTTTGTTTGTCCTAGTGTAAACACTCGAATTTGTTAGCCACCAAATATTTTTCGACTGTTTGTTGGCTAAAAAATTCTTTGTTTGTGAACAAAGCTTTGCATAGTGTAAACACTTTGTCAGCACGTCGTTACAAATATTTGCCTCGATATTTTGTTTGTTCTTACAATTTTTTTGGCGGAACAAATAGCGACAAATAATTGTAGAAACGTGGTAAAGTGAGGCCAAACGCAAAAAAATGGTAATAAATCTGTATCTTCGAAACTATTTGTCCAATTATAAAATAATGTATGAAAGAGTCGTAGAGGAGGACCCAAGGTCTTAGAAAATAAAATTTTGGACTACCCTGTATATACATACATTGAGCTACAGGGTGCCAAAGTTGACCTCCTCGGGCTTACAAAACATTTCTATGCTTATAACTTTTGTAAATATCAACCGATTTCAATGATTTTTAGATTTATTTGATGAAAATTAAAATCTGAAAAGAAAACATAATCACTCTTTCTTATTACCTGTTACAGTTTAAACGATATTTGGGTTTGAAATTTAAAATTGTTGTTTTTGACCCAGACTTTATTTGGTTTGTTGCAAATGTCTGCAATTGTAGTTATGCTAAAAATATTTTTAAAAATATTTTTGTATTTCTAAAAAGTTTGTTAAGCCTGCACAAAAAAATTTATTTAATTATCTTTATTCGTCTAGCCGTGAAAAATATGCAAAGTCAAAATTTTCAAGGTGATTTCAAAAATGGCATAATTTTGACAAAAATTTAGCACAATTGATTAACTTTTTTTGCAAATATTTGTAAAAATAATTATTTCTTTTTTAACGTTTTTGGAAAAAGCAGGCTTCAGTATATATTAGTGGTATATTTTTGAAAGGATTTAGACGTGCACCCTACGCCAGGCATTGGTCGAAAATATGGAATTTTTCAACGAAATTTTAAATTTATTGGCCGAGAAAAAAAACGCAAGCCAGTTTTTGAAAAATTGGCCCGAAATTAAAATAACTTATCTTTTGAGTTTTCAGTTTTAATTAAGTTTTTCACCGCCCGCTCAAAAATGGGGTCACGAGGGTAAATGTTATTAATATAGGCAAGTTTTAAGATGCGTGTAATATAATAGCTCAGAAAATAACTTTAAAGTTACTTAACTCTTTTTGTTTTTTATTTAAATAATAAATAACATAATATTATAATAAAGTTTTAAAATCCATTACGTTATCATAAATCAACAATATTTTATAAACTTTCAAATATAAAAAATTTTCACAAAAAAAAAAAAACTAAATATAATATTTTGGAATTTTTTTAATCTGACCCCTTATTTTTTTTCTAAAGGTAAAAAATATGATATGTAAGCAAATCTCCATCTGTTTACCTTTTCAATTATATATAATATTTGTATATTATTAGTTATTTAATACTATATTAACTGCCCTTAAAACAGCTATCTTGCGTCAAATTTGTTGAAAGTCCATTATTTTGTAGGGTGTGTATATACATTAGCTATGGCATAGTGATATATGAAAATTTTTGCAACGAGATTTTGAAGTGCTCCCGGCTTTTAATTTGTAAGACTTGGAAAAAAATACATATGGCAAAAAATGGGGGAGTTTGGTTGTGGGTAAATGGCGCCTCATCTTTTCACGTTGCTTTACAAACACAATTTGATACTATTTGGCAGATGGATTTCATAAACATAACAACAACATTATTTGACAGATGTTTGTCATACACACCGGACAAATAAAATTATTTGTGCAGTGTAAAGGGGTATACAAATATTTGTACCAAACATGTCTGACACCAAACCTTCTGTTATTTGTGCAAATAAAATTCAAACAAATATTAGTGCAATCTAAACACATGCCCAAATATTAGTCACAAACCATACTATTAGCCCAAACCATTATTTGTTGTGTTTGGGCAAATATTAGCGTAGTCTAAACGTACCTTTAGTTCTGTTAATAAAAAACAAAAATTAAAATATTTCGTATACGTTGGCTGTTGAAAGCCAGTGACAGTGTTGTTGTAGTGAGTAGGTTTAGGTATATTTTATTGTTTGTTTTGCTGTGTTTAATTGTAAATGTGTGCTGCACATGGTATATTTCATAAACAAAGCGGAAGCAACAGGTTAGGAAACTTAAGCTTTTTAAATTATTATTTAAAATAATATTCCGGTTCTGTTAAACTCCAAGTATAAAAAAAAACTACACAACACCCACCTCTTTTAATAAAAAATATTGTGTGCTGACAGTGTTGCCAGTAGATTTTTTTTAAATACCTACCCATACCAAAAAAAATCTTTTTTTCCTACAAGTTGGAAAGATATCCTCTACAAAAATCCCTTCGCATTTTAATCATTAAAATATGAGAAAAAACAATAGTTATAAAAGTTAATTCAATTCGCATATACATAGGCAATTCCATTTGGATGGGTGTGATCATTTTACTCACATTTTTATTTTTAACTCAAAAATTTAAAATTTGTTATGAAAAAAGGCTATGGCACTTAAAAATGTATCTCCTTTCAAAGTGTCCATTAAAGTACTGTTACGGGTGTGACCTTACAAATTTAAATTTTAAGCAACTTTTACTTCAATGTCGTATTGTGTAAAATATTCTTTGGAGTGCGCTTGATTATATTACTTTTCTTCATAGTTTAAAGTGTTTTGATCGTATTTTACACATTTAGGGGATGTACAAGATGTTCTATTACATATGTCCAATTGTCATAGAGTTATACAATTTCACAATGGTTTTAAAACATTGTGGTTGTCTTTCATACAAAAATAGTTTTGAAAAAATACCACGTCGTAAGGTATGTTTAATAAATTGTCATAACAATTTCACATCAATTTCACATACACGTCGAGTGTCCAATAGATGGTGAAGGTTTTTAAACCATTGTCAAATTTTGTAACATTATGACAATGCGATATAATAGAACAACTTATGAATTCTTTATTTATGAATGCAAAACTCTATATTTCAATCATTTAATTTCTTTTTTAACGCATAAATTGATCCGTTTATAATAAAATAAATTATTTTACCTTATTTTGGGCCGTTTTATTAAAGTTTAATAAAAAAAATAAAAAAATATTTGAAATACTTTCTTTTAAATTTAAACACAAAACCCACAAGTTATTTGAAAAGAATGTAAGGTAATTCCTTTGAACTAAATTTTGAAACAATAACCTTCATTTAATTCAAGAATTAAAACAATTATTCTTCTGAACTGATTTTCTAAATTGTCTCTTCCATTGTTTTGAAAAAATAATTTTATAATAAAAATTGAACTCTTTGTTGTACAACTCAGTTTGTTATAAATATTTAACCGATTGAAGCAGTTTTTTAAGAAAACAAAATTTTTTAAGCGTTAGAAAATATATTAAAAATACTTTTTTTATTTTTTTCATAAATGAAGCAATATGAAGATAGAATACCTACAGTTTGGCATGTATAAAAAATCCGTCCAATTTTCCTACGCTCCTGCTTTAGTATAAAAAATCTAGATGTACCCCTTTTTTTACTTATTCTGGCAACACTGGTGTGTTGTGATAAGCATGGATGCGTGTGTGCGTTATACAGGCAAGATAGATCGCTAAATAAATTTCTTCCATGCAAATTTTTAGTGCCGCTTGCACTGTTGCCATTTTAGCTATTTTCTCGTCAAATCTAGCGATTTTTCTATACACATTGCTATAAAATATCTGATTTAGCTATTAGCGGAAAATCTAGCGATTTTTTAAAGTCCAGTTTCAATTTTACTTAAACGTTATTAATTGTCAACATTGTTATAGCTTTATCCAAAGGAAGGTTAATTCACAGACAAGGTGTTTTTGTGCCTTGCTTTTTTGATATACTGAGTTTGGCACTAGGAATACTAAAAGTTTTCATAGCAAATAAGCGGTATTACAAGTACATCTTTTAAATAAATGTTGCTGAGTAAAACTTGAAAAACGGTATTTTTAAACATACACTTACATATGTACGTATTCTTAAAACCAATTATGTATCTAGGTTTGCGTGTTTATGCATATCAGTTTTAATTTAAGTGGTGTTTGTGTATTTTACAAGTAAAAATTAATAGCTAATGGAACTACGAAGTACCGATACCAATACTACTTAAAGTACCAATTTGACCTATGAAAATTCAGATGTAGAAGAATAAATCAAATTCTTTCAGATGCCACACAACTTTGGTTTTTTTTTTAAATATAAAGAAGAGATTGAAACTGTTTCCATTGTTTAAACTATTGCAAAATAACAAGATACAATACAAGATGCAAAAGTGTGGCCAGAAAGTTTAAAAAACGACATTTTGGCTATTTATAGCTAAAAATTTTAACAATTTTTAATTTTAGCTATTTTTTAGCGTTTTTTTACTGTAATTTAGCTATATTTTTGCGAAAAAAGTTGGCAACAGTGGCCGCTTGACATTTCCTAAGGTTTGTTTGAGTAATTCACAAAAGCCATTTATTTAAAAAAGATTTAGTTAAGAAGCATCATTCTTGCTTCCGAGGCAAACAAAGTTTACCTGAGATATAAGCAAAACCTTTTTCTTTTAACAACAACAAACCCTTAAAGACCAAAAGAAATATTTAATGACAAATATTCTAAAAAAGTAAAGGAAACAAATTATTTCCTATATAAAACAAATTTCAAGAGATAACACCATTAGAGCGTTCACACTACCCGTACAATAAGAGAGCATTTTATTTTGTTTCTGGCTCTCAATGCCAAATCTATATAAAATTTAATAAAATAAATGATAAACAAAAGTCTTTAGTTCGCGGCGTTAATTGAAAAGTGCTATGTAACTTGTAAAGTCAGTAGAAAAATTCCTTTAAAATAATAGAAAAATCAGAGAAGAAAGTGTTTAACAAAAGGGAAATGACAAAATAATTTGTGATTCTTTAATGCAAATATGCTTTGTAAGTGAAAAAAATAATGCGAAACAACAATAACAAAATAGACGATCGTACTACTAAAATACGAGGTATGCAAGGGAAATCACTTAAACAAAAGCGCTATATTATTCTAACCCAGTCATCCGACTCAACCAAGTTGTTTTCAAAATATATTCATGTATTAAAGTAAATAAATTTGAGGCAAGTTTAAAGTCGATAGCTTTAATAGATCTTAAACTGAAAAACTTTATAAACTTGGTCAATGTGAAGCCCGGGAGGTTTTCCCTATTCAAAACAAATCTTCCCTGTAAAGCAAAGAACTAATTCCAAATCCTCGTTCGCGCGAATACAACCTCTTCAGCTGTTTAACATTAGGGAGTTTTATTCTAGGAAAAACTAATTTCCCGGGAACTTATTTTCCCTTAAAAACCCGTAAATAATTATCAGATAATAAAACTTGCTCAGCCACAGCTCTCCAATCGACTTACATATGGGCAATGCTTTTGTGAATGGTGTGACCAGTTTGCTCATATTTTTGCTTATAACTTAAACAATTCAAAACTTTGGTTTAAAAAAGTGCTATGATTTCCAATTAAGATTCGCTTTTAAGCGAATAATAGTAAGAACGCACAGCACAAACATTATTTCTGCTCACAATGATCCTCGAAAATTGTAACGGGTGTGACCCTATAAATTTTAGTTTAAAGAAATTTTTATTTTAAGATCAAGTTGTGTAAAATATCCTTGAGGACGAGCTTAACTTTTACGGTTGTTTGAAGTGTATCATTATTTATACCAAAAACTATTTCTGCTTAAGGAATAACCTTTATAAAATGTGACGGGTGTGACATTTTTATCAAAATGATAAAAAAAGAGCCTACTATGCAGAATGTTATCATTTTAACCAATTTTAATTATTTTCGTGTTTTAGACGTAAATTCTTTGAAAATCGATTTTTCCACACTTGGGCCGTTTTACGTGGAATTGACCACATGCAGGTAATGCAAAGTATTTAAAATAAAAGTGATGCCATAAAAAACTGATTCAATTTATATAATGACGATTGCGTTTAAGTACGAAAAGTTCAGAAACCTGCGGAAAAAGTACAGGGAATGCCCAGGTTGTCCTAAAAGAGCACATGGCAACTCTAGTCCTATCAAACTAATTTTCTTCCAAAATTTAGAAATCATACTAGAACTGCTTTGTAGCAGGTTTGAAGTAGTTAACTGCAATAGTTTTCGAGATACAGCATATCAAAAATTTCATAAAGGTCAGCCCCAATACAAATGGACTACGAGTCCTCTTACTTCTTCCAAGAGTTTATATTCTTTTACAATTACTTTGTGGTAGGCTTAAAATCGAAAGGTGCTGTAGTTTCCGAAATATGGCGTATTAAAAATTTTAAACAAAAATGCAAAACGCATTTAGACGGGAGCTACTACCACTACCACTGCTTCTAACAAAGAATGCCTAAATTTGCTTGCCGTGCAAATTCTTCATGCTTTATTTTTTGGCAACAAAGGCCAAGTTTAATTAATTATTTTCAATTATACCTATATATGGAAAGGTGTTTGCTTAAATCTCAGTCCGTAGTAAGCCCATCTGGCCAATTTTAAATAACGACGGTCTCGTGTTAATTCTGAAAGTTTGAGACCAAAACCGGCGCCGGAAACTTTAATTCAACAGATAGATATATGGGGAGAAGTACACGACCAAATCAACTTTTCCATTTATACGAATTCAGAATACATGTATATCGTCAGCTAAAATGCAAATATTTTTTTTAATTTTTTTAGGAGAAATAGAAACATTTTATAAACTAAAGAGGCTTTTAAATTGTTTTTTTTTTCCGAGAGTCTGTTTCAAGTTTTGTTTTTAGCATTAAAAATTTATTGTCATATGTTTTTTGATAAAAAATATTTAAAAATGTTTATTTCAACTAACGATATTCCTTATGGGGCCACAGATAAATTGTAAAAAATACAAATGAAATTTAGATCTATTACTTTTTGTAATTTTATTTTATGGAACCTTTTCAAATCCCTCTCGTTAACTCTCGCAATAAACGCCATATGTTTGTTAATATGGTTTAATAGCATTTTGTAATAATTTGCTGTCTTTAGCTACAACAACAACAACAATAGCAACTACTTATGTTAAAACAACAATAAAAAACTAAAGTAAAAGTGGAAAAAATATGTAAAGTTCACTCAACTATAGACTACGATTGCACTTAAATTTTCTTTCAAGTTGTGGCTTTGTTAAGCTGGTTTTTAAAAACCTTTTTTTTTTGAAACTTTCTTATTTAAATTTCAAAAAATTTTCTAATAGAAAATTTCGGTCTTACTAATAAATTTCAAAATGGGAATTTTTTTAATTAAATATTGAAAACAACTTGAAATTTATTTAAATTAATTCAATATCATTTAGTATATGCAACTTGTAATGCAAAGTGTTGCCATAGTAAAATTTTTAGGTAGTTAAAATTAGGTATTAGGTTTGTTTTTAAAATAAGGAAAAATAGCTTAGAGAAAAAATATTTATTTTAAAAAATAAAAAAACTACTTTAAGCTACAGTTCCTTTTAGAAATTTTTTTTTTTTGCTTTTTTGTTGTTCTTTCTTTGCGAACTGCGTTCAATAAAGAGTATATTAATTCTTTTTTTTAATCAAAATTATCGGTAATAAAAATTTGCGGCGTCTTTAACTTATGTAAAGAGATCCAGTAATTTTTTGTCAGATTACTTGCCCGCGAATGCTCTTAGAACCCACACTTCAACTAAGACGGGGGTTACAAATCCAACCAGTCGCCGATAGGTATCTCAACAGGCAATTCGATGTGCACCTTAATACCCCACAAAGATCATCTAGTTTTTAACTGCCATCGAATTTCCGCAAAAGATAGAAACCTGTTTTCTTTATGAATCTCTTTTTACAACTGGCGTAGTGTTCTTTAAAGGTTTGTACCAGATTACCTGTGCCTTTTCTTATTGCTCAGTCGCCCCTTAAAATCGACATTAAGCTTGATTCATCCTTTTAATTGCAGCGATCCGTTGCATCGTGTAATTCTTGACCAAACCACCTATTCTAAGTCACTGTAAGGAAGTGATTCTCATTAGTCCCCAGCGAAATTGTGTGTGATTCTGCATTGGAGATATTTAGAGCAGATCCCTATTAGTCAGCTCTTGTGATTGTTTTCTCAAATTGGGTGACCCGCAAAGACCCATTAGTGTACAAACTGAGTGCCAATAGTACCGCATAGCTGTAGGCAAAAATTGCAATATAGAAACAGTTGTAAAGGAAACGGAACTCAGTAACACTGTTTACTTAAACGTATACCGAATTGCAACTTTTTACTATTCTGTTAAAAAAAATAGTAACCAACCTTGCCATATATTTTTGTTTAAAAAAAATATAAAAAAAATTTTGAACAAAAAAAGTCCTATGACTTGTTAAAACTACATTAGCACAATAATGTTAAAGTCAACTTTAAAGAACCCCTTAACAAAATAATGAGAAAATTATTAAAAGTCAAACATGACTTGAGCAAACTTTTTTCATTTTAAAATCAACTTCAACTTAATCAAAAGCACCACATCCCACAAAAAAAATCTATGGCAACGCTAAAAGTATCTGTTAATTAACATTTGGGGAGCTTGTATATCCGATATACAATGTATGCTTATGTGTAGGTTGGCTGTTAAGTAAAAGAGCCCAATGAATTTCGTTTGAACTATTTAAATAGTGAGTGAGAGCTAGTCAACACTACATCGACGCAAGTTACGAGATCGTTCTTTTAAGATACAAACATACGACAAAATACAATCAATATGTAGTTAATAATTAAATAATTAAAATTTTAGATAAAAGAATTTAAAAAATTTTTGAAAAAGAGAAAAAAAATATTCAAACATAAATGCATTAAAGACAGGCAGGCAAACAAATCATATTGGCGACAAGTAAGAATCAATAAATAAATTAATATAAAGTGGTGTGCGTATGTGATGTGGTTGTGTGCGTGTGCCTTCTCTATCAGTTTCATAATTATCAACATCATCATTGGCTGTTTTTAAGAGCCACAATAATGCGGTGAAATTTAATTTACATATTAAAAAAATTAAAAGAAAAATTAATAAAAAAAGAAAAACAAAGCCCAAACGTTAAAAACCAAGAAGAACAAAATAAAACGAAAACAAAATTGATAATAATAATAATGTTTTCTATATTTTTGTTTTTTTCAATCTTTCTTTTTTTATAAATTTTAATTGTATATTAATAAAAAAAAATAACAAAAACAACAAGTGTTTGTTGTCAACATTTTCACCGATAGACAACCGCCAAGCAACCAAACAAGTTCAGAGAACATTTTTTTAACAAAAACAACAATAATATGAATTAAATAACTAAAATCTCTCTCAAAAAAAAAGAAAAGAAACACAACAACATTGCCTTCTGCAATTGTTACGCAAAAATTTTTAATTTAAATTTTCAAACAACAATTATAATTTTAACAAAAATCTTGCAACAAAAACAAGTTCAATATAAAACAAAAGCCAATTTTTAAGGTGAAAAAATCAAGTTCAGAATTTAAACAAAATTTAATTTTCCTATTATGCAAATATCTTAATCTACAGGTGAGTAGAAAATATTTTTTTTTGTCATTTTTACTGAAAATCATGACGTGTTAATAAAAATTTTTTTGGGAAAATTTAGCATTTTGGAGGTGTGCCGTGCCGCTGACGTTTTATTTTTGTTTTGTTTTTTTTAATAAAAATCTTTAAAACAGCAACTACTTTAATAGAGATATTTTAGAATTAACATCGTCGTTATTCAATATAACACCTTGGGTACAATACCGTGCAATTCAAAAACAGCGAACTTTTATTTTTTTCTTAAGGAATTTTGGAGGAGTAATTTCTTATTTTAATGATGAAACAAAACACTTCCGCAACTTTAAGCAAAAACGACTGACAGAAAAATCAGGCCCATAACAGAAACGTTGCCTGCAATTTTACGAAATAACATATAATTTTTCCAACTTTTAGCCACAAGACTTACTTCAAATAAAAGTTTTTTTTTCAGGGGCGACTGAAAATCATCATGCATTTGTACTCCTTTAACAATATTAATCATTTAATTTATAAATTAACAAAATTTTTCAACTCAATTGCATTTTTAAATGTTTTTTTAAATTTCTTTTGCTCTCATTTTTCATCTTTAAAACATGTGATTTTGTTTACAAAATGGATGAAATTTGATAAAAGTGTGGCAATATTGTTGAGAGAGTTTCTTTTCAAATGAGAATGATGAACCCGATCAAGCCCGCAACTTCAAGCCAATACGACTCTTAGGGAAAACAGGCCTATTATTGAAACGTCGGCTGCAACTTCACGATCTCACATTAAACTTTTATAAATTTCTTTACAAATTTTTTTTAATTACAAGTAATTGTATATTGGCAGCTGCAAACTGTCATTCTTTCGTACTTCAGACAACTTTAAAGCTTTAATTTCCTATGATGCACTAGTTGGGGAGTGCGTAACCATCCTCAACTCTCTTGGTGTATAAAATAACTTCACGCTGCTATGGCTTCCGGCTTGTAAAGCCCATTAACTCACCAAGTCCCTTGCCAAATTTGGAAACCATTTTGTGGTGTTCTTTCTTCCCTTATTTGGAAAAAGATATCTGCTTAAAAAAACTCTGATTTTGCCACTTACTTAAACGGAGTCTTCAGAGAGCGCCAGGCCAAGAAATTTTCGACCCTTTTTAAGTGGACATCTACAGATCTGCTTTCCTTTGGAAAAAAGGATTTGAAAATTATTTCCGGTTTTCTTACCAAACACTATTATATCAGAATCACATTTTTAACATCGTTAAGGCAGACATAACGATTTAAAAGCTTTGAGGCCTGGAGCTTGAGTTCAAAAAGCATGTTTTCTTGGAATACCCGGTAGTCTAGGTTTTGAAACTTTGTTGCCAGGACAGCAGTTTATCGCACCATTAAACATTTAGAACCGAGTAATATTTCTATCTTCATTTAGATTCTAGACCTTAAAGCCGATATTTAAATATCTAGTTGCAAAGCAATGCACAAAAATTAATACCGTAATATCCGTCATGTTTCCCTAATTTTAGAGTTCAATCTCAGGTTCAGGGTCGTCCACATCCAAGCTCTATTCTGCTCCCAAATTATTTCAATTCTGGAACCATAAAGGTGTTAAACTCCAGTCGTTAAAACGTGTGATTAACTTGTAGTGAACTATTGCTAGAAGCTTATGTCTTAGCATAACTTTTTATGTCTTGCACAGAGAGCAACAAAAATAAAAATTTTTTTTATTCATTATCGTCTTAGTTTTGTTAATCAAGTACTTATAAAAGAAAATAACATGACTATTTTATATTGTCACTGTAATAAATTTAATATAATTGCAAAAATTTAACGTTCTTATCTTAAATTAGTGATAAATTAAAGTTTTTTGTTTATCTCTTGAAAATTTGTTATCTTTTGGTTTGGGTTTGGTAGATTATAAAGAACCGCTGAAAGAAACAATAAGCTCTAAACTTTTTTATTTTAACTTAATGTTTTCTTTGTAAAATTAGTTTAAGGGAAAATATCTCTAGCTACTTAACCAAGGTTGAAAAAACATCTCAACGTATAACTGCTATTAAATCCTTACTTGTTTCAGTCTATCCTGAAATTAAGATAAAACAGTAGGCTTTACGGCTTTTAAATTGCACAAAACTGTACTCTGGTAGGTAAAAACCATAATCGTTAGCTAAACGATCTTTTGCAACAGATATTGGCTCTTTATGTCTAGCTTTTACGCTGTCAAAAATTGCCTACATCCTAAAACAAGATTAAAACTAAAGAAAGCGGTAAATATATGGGAGAAAAAAATATAAAAATAACTTTTGTCTCTTAACATGCAACTCAGGGGGATAATTACAGCGTTAAAAATCATTACAGGTGGCGAATTACGGTATTCGATTCGAATCGAAATTCTACTTAATCGATCAACTGCAGAAAATCTTACAAGAATTTTTTATTTGTCCCCTAAACTTGTGTTTCTACTGTTTTATAATTTTTACAACTACAAAATATTTAAAAATATTTGTCCAACCGCTAAGTGAAAAGAATCACTCAATTGAACAAGGTCGTTCATTACCAAAACAACTGTAAGTACAGGTCTGAATCAGAAGTTGAACAAAAACTAGTGACACAAACTGAGTACAGGGTTTAGTTATTCCTTGTTATTACAATCGAACCTATCTTATCCCATTTGTTTTTGTTGTTTTTTTAGCTCTTGCACAGTGCTATAGTATGTTTCCGTATATCTCACAGGGTGCCTGGTGGCAGATTTATATTTTCAAATTTAAAAAAAAACACACAATTAGGGAAAAGACATGGTTTAATATGGTCACGGGAATATGATTACGAACAATTTCATTATTGTATGGCTACGAAGATCATTATTATGGCTGCCACAACAATACTATAGTTGTACTGAGTTTTTGGCAAAAAATTCAATGAGATTTATGATTAAAGTTACCATTATTTGTTTATGGCAATCATTACTTTGATTAAAGATAATCATAATGTTGATTATGGGTTATATACATATGTTGCTCTTAAATTATGATAACCATATTCTAAGAGCCACATATATCTGATAACCCATAATCAAGACAATGACTGCCCATGACCAAAATAATGAGTACAACAAACATATAAGTCTATTCATAACTATAATTGCACTTTTCGCCAAAAGCTTGTTACAACTATAGTATATTTGTGACAGTCATAATAATGATCTTCGTAGCCATACAATAATGAAATTGCTCGTGATCATATACCTGTGATCATACTCAACTATTTTTTTTCTCTGCGTGAAATAATTGGCACAAAGTTTAATAAAGAGCATTGGACGATAGAATGAAAATGCGGATTTAAATTATTTTAAAGAGTGTGTCATTCAGTTGTCTTCCGGCGTGTTGAACACACTGTTCAAAGAAGAGCCTTCCTTGTGTTCTGCTTCACACGCTGCAGTAAACTTGGTTTAATTGAGCTGATTTCTCGATGAATATTTTCCTTTAGTGGCACAAGAGATTGGAGATTGTCGTTACAAACCCTTTCTTTGAGGTAACCCCACAAAAAATCCATTGTGGTTAGATCGGGCTACCTCGGTGGCCATGGGATGTCCCAAAAGCGACCGATCAGTTTTTGGGAAAAATTTTTCCGAAGCAAATTTATCGCATCTCGGGCTGTGTGTGCAGTCTCCTATCCTGTTAAAACCACGTGTTTAAAGAGTACGATGGATGAGCTCGCAGGTTTAAGAAAAAAAAAATTTGTAATCATGCGTTGATAATTTTCACTGTTGAGATTCGTAGCCTGGCCTCCAGAAATTTCGAAAAAAATGGTTCAATTATCTCATGCGTGGATAAGGCACACCTAACAGTTACCGTGGGGCAGTGCAATGGTTTTTGATATTTTCAATCGAAGGTTGCGGGTTCTTTGCGACCATTAATGGCAGTTTTGCTTGTTGCGTGGACGTTAAAGTGAAAATGAGCCCCGTCGCTTAAAAAATAGGATTTACAGCGCGAAAACGCTTCAGCATCAAAAATTTTTTCTTAATTTAAAGTCATTTTCTTTCAGTTCTTAAACAATTTAAATTTTAAAAGGATGGAACTTCAGATCGCAGTTCTTTCCCGTATTGATAGTCGAGTGTTTCACGTAAATTCCTTTTAAGCAGTATGATGTTTTTGGGAGTTCTTGAAGATCGAGTGGGTCCTAACCGTGGGACATTCAAAGCCAAAGCATTTGTGCGGAATCCCTGTACCCACAAACAAATTGAATTAACACTCGGCCCTTCACGTATTCGCCGGATACCGAACTTAAAACAAAATTGTCGACAGGCAATTACGCAAGATTCATTACTCCTAAAAAATGCCTCCACAGCGAACGCGCGATAATCACTTGACCATTGCGACATCGTGACTGATAAATCAGCACAATGGATAATTCCAACGGCGACATAGTTGAAAACATAAATTTGCCACCAGACACCCTGTATTTAAATAAATAAGATCAACCAATTCCAATATAAAAATCAAACGTTTTTAATTTTTTTTATTCTTTTTTGTAATCATCCCTATGAAAAGAAAACTAACTTCGCTGTGACAGCACTTTTTGAATGACTGTACATTTTGCAACTTTTTTGAATAAATCAAGATCTATTAACCCTCAAAAGCATATTAAATTTTGAACATTACCAGAAATTTGGAGGCAAAATTTGCGAAAAAAATTAAATTCTAAAGACATATTTCCGATTTATTTTTTTTAATTAAAAAATACGAATCAATTTTATTAAAATTTGTTTGTTTTATTTTAAACTTTTCTTTGGATCTACCTTCGGCCTTGATTACACAAAGTATGCAGGTACTCGTACATATCTACGTAGGTGTGTGGCTGAAGAAGCTAAAAATATTTTTTTTTTACTTTCATATTCATTCGTTAATGTGGGCTTTTAAACTGTCATCATTATCATTGTTATTCGTTGTTTTCAATACTAAAAATAAAACAACTAAACCTATACTACTTAAGAGGTCCATATCGCCTTTTCGAGTTAAATGTGTGATAAATGATTAGGTGAAATGAAATGAAAAGTTATTGTTGACACTTAAAGAAACATATTTTTTTTCTTATCAAAAATTATGGTTGTGTTGTTGTTGTTCTGCAATACTTTTTTTTTAATTTTATTACTTGAGATTGTCGTTAGTTGGTTACCATAAAGAAATGTTTTTATGCACTTGACTGCGCTGTTGTTATTGCCAAAACCAAGTAATCTTTATATTTATATTTAACTATTATCGTACAGTTTTGAGCAGGAAAAGAGCAAACTGGAGGATAAAGGAATTTAAATTATCATACCCTGTAACAGGTGTTAGGGGGGGGGGGGGGGAGCCCTCATGCTCCATATTTTGGAAACTGTTACAGAAATCAACTTTAAATCTGCTACGGAGTAATTCTGGTATAATTGCGGTGGGGGTGTCACATACTCCCAGAAAACAATAAACGAAATTTTCTATGTGTAATGCAGCCCATTGTGAGGTTGTAATGCAACATGCGAAAGGCCTTAACATGTTAATGTAGCAACTGGAAGGACTCAATTCAACTGTTTCCCAAGAAGGACGCTAGGGGGCTTGGAAGTTGATATAATATGTATCATTATATGTGCAACGATATACAAAACTTTCTATTTGTTATGCGGGCAGCGACCTTGGAAAGGACTCATTATTGTTAAACCCTTGATTTATAAAAGTAATTAATAAGCAGGGAAAGTGATAGTACTATGAAATAACTGCAAAATAAAATAGCTCCCAAATTTCTGTTCCATTCAAATAGAGAGTTATTTCATTATTTCATTATTTTTGATTGGGAGTTATTTCATTATCAAATTTTGTAAAAGTTTTTTCATTTTTTTTCATTGAAAAAGTACAGATGAAAAGTACACAGAAAAAAATAAAAACTATTTTCAATTAAAAAATTTGTTAATTAGATTACAACCTATCAAGCAATTCGCATATTCAATTAAAACTTTTTAATTAAATAATTAATTAATCGATTTAATCAAAACACAAACAAATCTAAAATTAAATACAAAAAATAAAAACTTTTTTTGGTTTTTTTTTATATTTTTTCTATTTATTTATGTTTATATAATTTAATTATTTATGAATGCGTTAATTATGTTTAATTTACATTTAAGTTAACATTACAAGTCTCAACAACGACTCAAACCACTCAAACCATGGGCCATTTGATTGCAAGGCGTACGCTCTATTCACTCAGCCAACAAGGCATTTTATTTTTTAATGTGTTAAACTTAGTTTAATTTATTTACCTTCACATTAAGAACACAACTTTAGCAAGTGAACGTGAGGTGAGCTTTGCACAAGCAAAGGAAAAACAAAAAAAGCTTTAGGCAAAATTGCAGCTTTTGTGAAGAACTTGCAAGCAATTAAAATTTTAATTGAAACAATTAAATGTTTTTTTAAAAATAAAAAAATTTTTGATAAATGAGTTAATTGAAAAAAAATTTGGAATAATTTTTTTCTGTGTACCCGTAGCTGGTTTCGAAAATGCATTCTAGTCAACTGGTATCGCTAGAAGATCTTGCTTTTTCAAATAAAGATTCTTTCAACATTTATGGAAAATAAAAATTTCTCCTTAGCAAAAAGAAAAAAAATTCTAAAAAATAAGCCAAAGTTATATAAAGAAAAAATTGTAAAAACTAATTATTTTCAATTGCAAGAGTAGAGAACTTGAATAAAGTTCGGAAGCAATAACTTCAATCACATGAAAAACTAATAAAAAGTTTATTTAAGGATTTTATGCAAATTTTTTTAGTGCTAAAATTTAAGTAAACTTTTTTGTTAATTTAAATAATGATACTCATTTATAGGGTTTTCATGAATATCTAAATGTTTTAAGTTACATTTCTAGTTGATTATACTTAAATAATTTTTTGAGTGTATTTGTTTTGCTATAAATTTTCAGACAACTGTATAATTACTGCACACTATTTATCGATATTTTTTAGTGCAAAATTTCGTCTACAATTGAA
Organism: Melanophora roralis; assembly: GCA_963583895.1. Taxonomy (NCBI): domain Eukaryota; kingdom Metazoa; phylum Arthropoda; class Insecta; order Diptera; family Rhinophoridae; genus Melanophora; species Melanophora roralis. Next base: position 2,636,047 of record OY757188.1, on the reverse strand, counting down.
GACGTCCTTGAAAGAAACACTAACAGATTGTACTCATATCAAATGCAAAAAATTTTAGAAATAAGCATTAAACCAAAATTTGTATTTATTTTCCTAGCAGCCGCAAACAAATGTAGACATTCATTTCTAAAGAAGCTTCCAGCATATATTTTCAGAAATATGTAGTTTGGTTTGTCCTTTTTTAAAATTATTGGATCAGATTATACTCGTATATGGATGCATAGTATATGACCCTAGAATTAACATATTTATTATTTTTACCTGGATAAACAGAGAATATTACTTGTAACACTTCCTTGTCTATAAGTCATTAATTAATTGCTGATTTGAAATCAGGGCTGGGAAATGTAATAACTTTTAAATTTCGAAATCCTTTTTTTGTTATTGTTCACAATCTATATAATTTAATGTAATAGGCAGCACAAAGTCCATGTTGTGATTTGAAAATTAAAGTTATGACTCGACAATTTACATTACATTTAAATATTATTAATATTGTGTTGTTTGACAGTGTAGCAAAGGAATGCGTTCTTTGAAAGCGATTTAATAATTGTAAGGTACTCAAATTTCTTGAAATTGTATATACTTGTTGGCCATTTTTTGTTTGTATTATTCATACTTTTACTTACATTAATAACAAGACTTTATAAATTTTCTTATCAGTTTTTTTAAACGACTTAACAGACAAGCTTTGTTTACTTACAAACTTATGCCAAAATAGATAAAGAAAAAATACAAATGCCCTACACTAGGGTTAAGTATACATATGGATGTGCATAAATACGCATTGAGTTTCTGTATGTATGTTTAGACGTAGGTGTGTATGAACATGGGTTGTTGATTTCGGCACACGCTTGACGCAAAAAGGAGCGAAGGCTGTTTTAAGGAAAGGAGTTTGACAGTTATAGTAACTATTCTACAACTATCATGACTATATATTGGTTTTGCTTAATTTATTTTTTGTTTTTTTAAGAGCCATAGTGTGTGTTTTTGTGTGATTGTCGTTATACCCTTTACTTAATCGTAAGGGTATATGTATATCAGTTTGTCATTTCGTTTGTAATATTTTTTTATATCCATGAGAGCTATGTACTTTAAGCTTTCCTTAATTAATTATAATCTTTACGGCTGGAAAACCAGATGCCTAGATCAGGTGACTGGGTACACAACAATACCAATGTGAAGGGCATATAAAATTCGGCACACCCGAATATAGTGCTCTTAGTTGTTTAGGTCTTATATTTCATTTAAGATTGCCTACCATTAAATGAAATTTATAAAGCCTTCCTAAATATCCGATATTCATTCCAATTGTACTTTTCTAGGAAGGGAAAATTGGAAGTCATTTCTCATATATCCCATTGCGTGTAAAGAATGCACGAGTATGTAGTTAGAGTTTGAGACCTTGTGTTTGCCAAATATACCTTAAGGAAGAGGAAGACGACGACAAACTATTTGGAATGTTTATCCCACAGTCCTTAATATTTCCTCCAAGTTTTAAAGAAATAAGTATGTTTTGGAGCGCACAATCTCTAAGCTGTAACATACCCCGGTATACCATGGAATTCGCAATCATCTCTGGCTGCTCATCTTGCATGAATGGCTAAGCAACAATGACCTGTAATTGTCCCCGCTACCAGTCCACAGTTTTTGAACCTTCGTAAAGGCAGCAGAAGACTCGTCGCACCTGCGCCATGAAATATCCCAATAATCCCGGAAACTTTACGCAAAGTTGTATTTACTCAGACGCCGTACCTTTAACCCTCATAACAGAATGTTATATGAACAGAAGTTGAGCACAAGCATCTTTTATGCTCTCCTTAGGCAAATCAACACCTTGATTCTCTCGTTCGTGAGCTTTCATTACCTTCAATAATCCTGTATCCTCGAACCCAGTAAATGGGTACTTGTCTAACGCTACATAAGTATGCTTTTATGCTTGTTCGATTGGCGAGCAGTTGGGGATTGCGGAAATAGCCTATCTAATGTTATATATGTTGACCTGAGGGTTTAAATTTGGGGAGAATTGGGAAATTTCCGCGACTAATTTGGCTGCCAAAATCTCTGCCTAAAAGCCACTGCAGTTGTCAAAAAATTTGTTTGACTGGGTACCAGAACCCACCTCCCGCCCCTTTCGGCTTGTCTTGGACCTAGCCCTAAAGAAGTTGCAGAGCTTGTGGTCTTGAAGAAGGCCCGCTAACGAACCGACAATTTAGTTACTGCTTATCCTGCCATGACCATACGGCACCTGACTGAACTTTCCCGTAATTCCAATCGAGTCCCAATGGCGTAGAGTTGCTGCGTTTGAGTGCAAACAATACACAGACCTGCAAGTCTTTACCCGCTCAACAGGCGCCTGCGGCTAACTTCCTTTTTAAGTAAGGTCCACCACGTGAGTATCCCATAAAATAAGGAGATAAGCCACTGCATAACAGATCCAATGCGTAAAATTTGGTAAAGATACCCTGGCTTCTTTAAGCGTTTCTCTGCATGCAAAGAACGTCTTCTTGACTTTTTCCTTTAAGCCTCCCAGACAGCTTACTGCCTAGAATCACTCCCAGGTACTTTATGTGTTTCTTTTGTATTAAATTTGTATTACCGGGCATAATCTCTATGTGGTTCATGGATCACTCTAAGACCTATAGCTCGAAAAACCAGGCCTGTTTTCTGTGAGCTTACATTTGGGTCCCCATTTCCTCGCTCATTGGCCTATCGTAGACAGTGTAGCCTCTAAATTCTTACCGCTAACAACGATCGTTTATCACTCCGCCTACATTGTAACTGCAGCAGCTCATTTCTTAAGTCCCGTTAAAACTTCGTTGACAACGAGTGTCTAAAGAAGTGGTAAGAGTATTTTACCTTGAAGAGTTTCACTTAGGGCCACTCCCTGTTTTTGCATTTTCTTACTTCGCACGTATAATTCTGCGCTCGAGGAGAGTGATTAACCAGTTTATAGTGATTAAAATGCAGTGGTTTAATGTAGAACACTTGGCAGAATTTAAATGTATTGCAATCAAGTAGTTAATGTGACACTTGCAGTCAGGACACCATATTGCGGGAGAACATTTGTTTGGGGATCACGCGAATAAATATTCTGGTTACAGCCACTTTCAAAATCTGCGCCCCCAAAAGTTATTTGTGCAAAATACTTTCTTCAAAACTCAGGGTACTCAAAGTACCCTTCCAACTAGATAGTGTAGGTTAAAGAAACCATATTGCTTTTAAATATCTCTAAGTAAAAGCAAAAACTTATTTTTATTTTTCTTTTCATTTGCAGTTTATTACCATAATTTATATTTTTTTATAAAATTTAAGTTAAAAGAAAGCACTTAAAGTTTTGTTTTTGCGGCCATAAACAAATGTTTACCGTTTTCGTTAACACGTGTCGATGATTTGAAGTGCAACCTTTAAAACTTTATGCTGTTTACACTAACACAAGGAAGAATATGGTTTTCGGTTGATTTTTACTTACGGTCTTGTTGGGTCGGTCTGAGATAATTTTTGTCTTTGCCAACTTAACCAATATTGCCACATTTTTTTTGTTGCATTTCATTTTTGTGTTATAATTACAAAACAATTAAAAATCGTCTATAAAGCTCAAATTGCATGTCGGTATTTAAACAATTAAATATTATTGTGGTACAAACACACACATACAAACATACAAAATGGCTAATCTATTGCCTGTAATTCTTTTTTTTTTATAACTTTATATTTTGTATTAATCACATTTAATCAGCATAATAAAAAATTTTGTTTTTTTTCTTAATTTATTATTCAGGTGGAGTCACACACACAGACATGGACAAAATTTGAGAGATAAGATGGTGTTTATGATAGAAACGAATAAAAGCAATGAATTATGAAGGGTCTGGTAGAAGAGCTGGAAGCAAATGAGCAATTAATAACTAGTAAAAATTCAAAAAATCTTAAGATGGAGACAACTATGGGGGATAATCAAGAAGAAAATGGTATGTAAAATTTTTAACTTTTATTTATTTTATTTTTTGTTTAAGTAAGTGCATCGAAAAATTAAAATCATTAAAAAAAAATTTTTTAATTCTTAAACAATAATATTTTATTATTTCATGGGCTTTGCATTGAACAATAAATAGTGTCTGGTTGATAACCTAATTCAAGACAACACACAGTCAAACTTATACATTTACACTTACATAATTAGATTATGCATATCAGTGGTATTAGTTTATGAGACTGTCCCTCCGTCCGTCCGTATGTCTTATTTAATTGTAAATTTTAATAAATAAAACATGGAATTTACTTACAAAAATATAATAAAAAAACAAACAATAATATAGTTTCTATTTAAGCACTAAAACAAAAAAAACTCTTAATTAAATTATTTTTATTTTTATTATTTAAAAAAATAATTATTTTTAAAGCTGTGATTGGCAAAGCTTTCTTATAATATTTTTGTCATAATTAATAAAGTCTTAACCCTGTATCACACAATATTTTAAAAGAGGGACGGCAGGGTTGTAATTTTTAAAAGGGCCTTAATTTCTTTTATACAAATTTAGAATTTTTCTTTATCTTTTATTTAATAATAAAAAGCATTTTTATGTTTAAAAATATTTTTTAATGAATTTGAACTTTAATGAAGTTGAACTTTCTGCAATATAGGAAAATAACTTTCATAGTTTTTTGTTCGTAGAATACACGAAATTTTCGTACACATGACAAAAAAAAACTTAAGGTATAAATATTAAAATTTCGAAAGTAACGAACGATGTATGAACGAAATTCGTTTATATGTTGCATGGATATTTTTAAGTCTACTCTAACTACTTTAGTGTGTACATCTTTTCCATATACTTATGTACGATTGCAATCGACTTGCAAATGACTTGTAAAATTAAAACCTGAACTGACACAGTTTTTTTTTGTTCAATTAAAAAACTTTAAAACAACAAAAAAGGGAATTTAACTTTATTAACAATTAATAACCAGTTTAATATCACGTGTACTGCCTTACAGTCGTACATATACAAATATAGTAAATGGAAATCATAATAAACCCTGCAGTTTTTATTTACTTACTTAAAACATCCTGACGATCAGCTTAATGCGGTACACAGTGAGGGGCAGTGAACCATCCATTTACATTTTTAAATATTAAGAAAAAAGAGCTAAAGAGCTTAAAACAACATCAGGAAATTTGGTCCCCGGAGCACGAACGCTAATCGGGTTTTATTTGTACACTACACGAGTACCAACGAAGACCTTTAAAGATAATTGTAAATACACAAAAGGTTTTCTCAATATTACAGTACAGAACGGACAACAACACAGGTTGATGTTGTAGTATTTTTGCCAAGAAAACGAATATCGGGTATTCTGAAGAGACTCGTTGCCAATTGTAAAATCCAAGAGATTTAAGTATTTAAGAGTACTCGGATGAAAACATGAATCAAAAGCACAATTTGAAGAAAAAATCAACAAAGACTTACCGATGTTGGAAACTACGTAGAAGGGCTATTTGAATCTTAGTCCAAAGATGAAACACCACTGCTGGCCCATGCTTAGGTGGTATGGTAGACATTAGAGGACAGGAAGTGCAACAATAAAATGCTACAACTACTTACGACGAATATAATGCCTTGAAATAAGTAGGAAAGTGAGAAGATCTCCAACAAGGATCTCAGCGACAACCTTAAATATCCAGCCTATTCCTAGCACGTAACGCTACAAGTCGCCAATTGCGCCAAAACTCCTGCAGGCAACAGGAAAATGGATAGATTGGGGCACCAACTAACGCATTTTAAAGACACCGGAGCCTTATACGGAAACATTGGAATTGTCGGATTGTGTACTTCAAGTGAAGATTAAAGCTCAAGCCAGGTGCTAAATCCCCTCACTCAATTCGATTCGAAATTGAAAAATTTCTTAAGGGTTTCCTATATTAAAAGCATTGACAACTCATTCTATCAAATATAATATGGTTTCAAATCGAGAGCGACGATTGGGCCCAATTTTAACAGTTCTGGTTGGACATCACTATGGGGCATTGCCTAGGGTAACATAAATAGAAGGAACGGAAGAAGAAGTAGACTAAGCCTCCTTGTTGAAATCCCGAGGGCCGAGTTCTACTTTAGCCTACAAGGCCTAACCGCTATCCTTCAGGGTAAATGCTCGTCCAACAGACGTCATGGTAATTGGTCGATAAAAGCCTGTGCCTGGAAGCCCCGGATCTAAGACAGTGTTGCTATAGCAGTAGATAATTAATGATTCCTCTGAATATGGCCAAGAACATTGCAGAGTAGAGAACACATAAAACCGAGTGGACCAAAATTGACCAAGATGAGTGTTTTGACGGGACACTTAGTCCTATAAGCTCACCTACATCGGTTGGGTGTATCAGAGAAAAGCGATTTCAGGGCATGCAGAAAGGAAATCGAGTGAATGTAGCATTTCTTTTGTATCTACCAAGTTTATATGGAACAAAGTCGCCATTAGTCGACACAAACAGCTGACTTTTCTCGCTGTTTTTTGCAACTTTTAATGCAAAAGCTATCTGTCACTTTAAAATAAAAAATAACTCTTAATTTTTGAGATTTTTTTTTTTTTGCCTAATTTTTACGGCCCCCGTTCAGATCTGTTGGGTTCCCTCAAAATTTTCTTTAAATGAATAGTTTTGATTATATTTTCCTTGTGTGTGTGTTTGTGTCTATGGCTTTGAATGCGGCTGTGCCTGTTTGTTTTTTTGTATTGCAAATTTCTTTGTATGGACGTAAGCATTTTCTATATCGATGTGACTATTTTCCATTATTCTTGTGAAAAGCAAAATTGGGCTGAATGACTGAGAGCTGACTAAATGCATGTTATTATTGTATGTGACTGCATGGACAATTCCCACTAGCAGCAAAGAAACTACAAAAAAAGTTAAAAGCCATGGTTTTAAGTGAACCATACAAAAATATTAGCATATGGAAAACACAACTTTTTTTTTTGTTTTTTACACATAAATATGTAAAAGTGTTTTATTTTTTTTAATGTTAAATAACTTTAACAAGTTTTAAAGGAGTAGTGTTACGAGTTTGCGTAGCGTCGCAATCGTGTACACATGGTGGTTTGAAAATCGCATAGGTTGACTAAGGAAATGTACTTAATGGGGCCTCTATGTACCCTTATCGCTATGTAAAGTGCTTAACAACAATCACACAAACACAAAAGTATGTTCTAGAAAAATGAGTTGGGGTCAGTCCTACATTTGAATACGGGCATTCTGGAAGCTGTAGGGGAGATTTATTACAATTTCCCAAACTTTGTATAGGAGCCCCCTTAGGCGCTGGAGATAGGGGGTAAGTATGTTTTAGGAATATGTTCGGGAGGGGAATCTATTGGGGGCCCATGGTACACTTTGTTTCTCTGCAACTGACACTGAGAAAGTTATTGGCATTTTACACGATTTTTGTAAATTTTGTATGGCAACTCCTTTAGGTTATGCAGAAAAGAGGGAAGTATGTTTCACAAAAATGGTTGTTGTAGGGGGTTTTACCCTAATTTTTTCAAATTTTGTATGGCAACCCTGTTAGGGGCTGGAGATTTGGGGTAAGAATGTTATACAAAAATGTTTGGGAGGAAAAATTGGAAGGATTCGGTCTTACATTTGACCTTTGTAGGAGCATCTTGAAAGCTGTGGGAGCGATTTATAAAATAAAAAAAAATAAACTTTGTATGGCAACCCTGTTCACTAATGTGAGGGGCATAAAAATCAACCATTCAAAAATTCTGTATTTATTCGCATTAAGCTAAATATTTACCTTTAGTGTTTTTTTACTCTGAACCAATGATGTTAACTGTTTACATCAATTTTTCTTAAAATCGAGAAAACTCATAAATGCGATTTTTCAAAAAAAAAATTCATGTACATGTGTATATAAATATGTATGTATGTGTATTTTAAAATTTACTTATTATTGAATTTTTGCATTTAAATTTGTTTTTTTACGTTTTACAGCTAAACAAATTTAGGGCCGCTTAAAATGAAATAAATAACTGTAGATAGCACTAACCACAGCTCTTAATATTGACAATTTTTAAATAAAAATTAAAAATGGGATTGTTTTTACCTACTTTCCGTCAAATATAACCACAAAAATAATTGTGGTTTAAGTTAAACTGCGTGTTTTTTTTGAATTAGGGCCCATAAATGTTGTTATTATGCATAACAAATCAAGGTTTAGATGATTGCATTAACTTAAATTGTAAAAAAAAATATCTTTAACTTTTTTTTTAAGTTTACCTAAAGCATAAAAAAATATTTTTTTGTCATTTTAAAAGATTTATTTCATTAGTAGTTGCTTTAAGGAAATTAAATTATGATACGGCATTGCCAGCAACAAAATTGACGACGAGCTCCCTTGTAGTGTTTCGGCCTGTGAGTTACATATTGGTAGGACCACAAATGGGTTGCTAATATGGAAAGATTAATGTGTTTTTTTGAAGCCGATGTTTTATGTGTAATTTGTTTTATTGTAACAAAACAAAATACAAATAAAACGTTCAAGACAATCACTTAATCGGCTTCGAAAACAACACAAAAACCATGGGTGCTTAACATAACATTGTGAAGTAACAAGAGTAGTTATACTACAGCTAAGGTTTTCTCGGTTTTCCAAGCAAATTTAATCATAATACTGTGGATTATTATAAGATGTGCGAAGTAGGAAATTTGATTGAAAAAGCCTGTTGTCTCTTACTGCCTTTCTTATAAAGTGGTTGATTAAATTATGATATAAAATCGGGTTTTAACTTATCTGGGGGCTAGACTTTGCACTCTCTTAAACATTTCTAAAGCTTAAAAATTCCTTTTGACTTAAGTAATTTTGTCTGTGAAAGTAAAAAATTAAATTAAGTAAAATTTAACGCAGGTTCTTATAAGAACTGTTCTCATATCGAACATGTCCATTAACATTCAATTGTTATTGTTTTTGGCTATTTTTTTTTAGAAAAAATGGTCAATCATAGGCTACAGAATATTTTAAAATTTTCAATTTAAATTTTCTTAAAAAAAATAATAAAACTTATACTTACTTTTAGATTGTTGAAAAAATTTTTTATATACGTTTCGTAAAAGTTATGTAATTATTTTGAGTATATTCACAAGGTGTGTTATGGCCTAAACCATTTAAATAGATTTAAAAAAAAAGAATTGAATTTTGTAAGCAATTTCAAAAATGTAAAAAAAGCCTGAATTCTTTAAACTTAAAAATCATATGACAAAATATGACATGATAGCATACCCTGTGAATCCACCAGTTGTTTACTTTTCTATTTTGTTTTTTATTTTATAAAAAAATTAATTTTATTTAAATATGTATAACTAAACAATATCAAAAAGGGAATAAAAAATGCAAACTTTTTGAACTTAAATAACCTTAGACTTTTCTGATTTATAAATTAATGTTGGTTTTTAAAAATCCTAATTAAAATTTTATTTCAAAATTTTGTTTTCGACTGTAAAGAAAACAAGAAAGCAATATGTAAATATTAGGGCGGTTCTTATATACCATGTGTATAATTAATTTTTAGTTTGATTCACAAATTAATGGCATGTAGTAGAACAATTTTTTTCAAAATCCCCAAAAGATCTGCTGTTTGAAAAGGACTAACTTTTTTTAGAGTTATTTTTTTAAAGGGGTTTAGGTCTTGCCAACAAATTTTTCTTTGTAATTTCTTGTAAAAAATCTTATTTTTGTGCGATTTTCTATTTAAATGCAAGATAAAAGCAGTAATAGTAGTAGTTTAATTAGCAGTAATAGCATGGGTCGTGGTGAAAGTACCAGCAGTAGCAAAAGTAGTACTAGTAATAGTAGTAGTAGTAATAGTAGTAGTAGTAATGGTAGTAGAAGTAGAGTAGTGATAGTAATAGTAATACTACTACCCTGCAGAAAACGGGACTAGTCCCTTTTTACTAAAATAAAACATGTGGTCCTATATTTTTTGTAGGATAGTGTAGTAGTAGTAGTACCCTGCAGAAAACGCGACTAGTCTGTATATGCATATGTGGACTAGTCTATAAAGAAGTAGGACTACTGCAAAAGTAACTCGATTTTATGTAAAAAATATGATCCATTTGCCATTACGATATCCTAGGACCGCACTACATCGAAGTAGTTTCAAAACTCCTCCATGAAACACCATATAGGATTAGTTTTAGAACTATGACAGCTCAATATGAGATCGGTAAAACACAATTACCTACTACAACTTCTTGTTTAAAAATGACATAGTTTATCACTGGATTACATATGATCATGTTGTGGTTTAGTTCTTTTCAACAAAAATGGACCATGTGGTGCAGTATTTTTTGCAGGGCCGAAGTAGTAGGAGCAGTAGTGGAAGTAGTATTATTAGAAGAAAAGCTACAGAATTTTTTTTAAGTGTAAGTTTAAGTAATAGAAATTTGATTGCATTAATTGTAAAATTCGATTGATACTTGGTTAGTGGTAATTGAAAGAATTTTGTTTTTGCCATGAAGTTTTAAGATCAAATGATTATGATTTTAAGGCAAAAAAGTTAAAAGCAAGTCTAAGCTTATAAAAAATTATGTTTTATTTTACACTGAAAAATACTTTTCTGCTCTCTTGTATTTAATATTTTTTTTTGCTTATTTCTAAGAAATACTTATACGTAAGAAATTCATTATTACGTTTCCAGCGCCACACTAATGAGCGCCAATACTGCCTGCGTTTATGCAGAATTATCATACAAACGTAAAAGCCCTGCATTTCTCGACCCTAACATTGCGGTAACTTAGTCAGCAAGGCAATGCACGTTTCCCTTTTGAACAGAGACATGACAAGCATTTTATTTAAATCCAGAAGTGGATAATATCAGAAGAAAATAAGTTTTTATTTTTTGCAGTAGAGTAACGTGCATATGAGTAGAAAAATCATGTTTTCTGACGACAACAACAATTGTTGTTAAACAGTTTTTTTTTTATTTTTAAAAATTAATTTTTGTGCGAAACAAACTGAAAGGGGGATATTTATCCAGTATTTGGAATGTTTGCAGTGTCAACTAGTAAGAAATACTCAAGTTTGAGGGCGAATAAATACATTCAAGTAACAAGCAGCAACATTTTTTTTGTATCAAAAAACATTTGTTTTTGTGTTTATTTGTTTTATTATGATTCATGCTTTATTATCCATATTTGCGTTTTTTGTTTTATTTTTTTTTGTGAACTTACATATCCCGGCTCATTTATATTTTGTAACTTAATCTATTTTTAAGGCAGATAAAAAAAGAAAACAAAAACTGATAAAAAAATATTTGTCACAACTGAAAATGCAAAAAGGAAAACATTTGGAATGATGAAAAGAAAATTTGTTTTTGTGGATGTAACCGGATGTTGTCTTTAATATGTTTTATAAGAATAGTTCTTGACTATAAGAAATTTGAATTTTCATTAACTTTAAGAAATTAGGAATTAGGCGAACGGATGGACATAATTAAATCGACTTAGAGAATATTTCTAGTTTTTACCATTAACGTGTTCTAAAGGGTTACCCAAATACAAAGGAGCTGTCTGATCAAGGAAAAAGCCAACTGCACTACGTTTATACCTAATTGCTGGTTGGATAGTACCCTGAGGCAGATGCTTCAAAAAAATTTTCTTATACGAGGGTTGCCTTTTATGTTTCGGGATTTGGCAATACTAGTGTTGCAATCTGACAACTGACAGCTCTATCGTAAAGTTTGATATTTTCTAAGTTATACGTACTCAGAACCTTTTGACATGCGAGCGCTATTTGTGTTGTTTACAGTAACTTAAGATTCAACTCGACCACAAAATGAAATTAAATCGTGAACGTTTTCGTGCGATTATTCTTTACAACTTTCGACGTGGATTAACTCAGCAACAGCGCATGGATGAACTAAATTCTGTTTTTGACGATGAAGCTCAATCAAGGACCAGTGTAAATCGATGGTATGGTGAATTCAATCGTGGTCGTAGTTCGCTCCATGACCAATTTCGTGAAGGTCGTCAAAAATCAGTTGTTGTTCCGAAAACCATTAATGCTGTGCATGAACTGATATTGGAAGATCGTCATGTGACCTATCGGGAGATTCAGACAGCCTTAGGAATTAGTGGGACCAGCATACATTAAATATTGCATGAATATTTGACTGCCAAAAAAAGTTTTTCTCGTTGGATCCCACACAATTTGTCAATCACTCAAAGAAAGGCTCGTGTCGATTGGTCAAAAGAAATGCTCGGATAATACGATCGCGGTGCTTCGAATTACGTCTATGATATCGTGACCGGTGATGAATCCTGGATTTACGCGTATGAGCCCGAAAGTAAACAGCAGTCGACTGTATGGGTGTTTCAAGATGAGTCAAATCCAACAAAAGCTGTTCGCGCACGAAGCACTTCTAAGGAAATGATTTTGGGACAACTGGATATGTCACAACCGTATCACTATAATAAAGCAGAACTGTCAATTCTGAGTGGCACACAACCATTTGTTTGCCAGTTGTCTTCCAAGAAATCAGGAAAACTAACAGCCGAAGATGGATCACTCTTCACCACAACAATGCGAGCTCTCACACATCGGCTCAAACAACTGCATTTTTAAGCACCCAAAACATCGATTCGATGAGCCATCCGCCGGTAATAGTCCTGACATGGCACCGAATGATTTCTTTTGATTCCCGTACGTAAAAAACAAACTTAGAGGTCAACGTTTTTCGACACCTGAAGAAGCGGTTGCTGTTTTAGAATGCATGCTTTGGAGATCCTTCAATCAGAGTGGCAAAAGTGCTTCGACAATTGGTACGAACGCATGCAAAGTGTATAGGTCTTCATGAGGAATATTTTAAAAAACAATAAAGTGATTTTTGATGATTAATATTTGTTTTTGTTCTCTTATTCCGAAATATTAAATGCAACCCTCGTACGGATGGCACTAGGGAAAAAAATGGAAAAACCAAGAAATATTATCGCCCTCCAGATCATAACATTATCCTAACAATAACGACATGTCTCGCCTGGCTCAGGGAAAACGCAGGTCCAAGGAAAGTAAAAATTTTAATGGATATCTAAATCTATGACAGTGTTGTATCGAAAGAAGATAACTAGTGATTACTTAGAAAATAGCCAAGAACAACCCTTGACATTGCAGGCTAACTGAAGTTGAACGTGCAAATAGTCTAAAGCAAATCAAATTATTTACACAAAGCCTTTTATTGCATTGAGGCCCGAGCTAAAGGAGTTGGCATAAGTCACTTTTCGGAAACTGTGGAACCATAAGACTGTTGTGAAAGTGACGAAAAGACGTGTCGTTTAGGATCATAAGAAGACCTCAATCATGTGAGGGTTGCAGAAAACAGCGGTTGCGTTGCATTGAGATTACATGCAGGGCAGACAAGGCTTTACAGAGCCCGATGTTTTAACGGGTGTGAAATGCAAAACGTTAAGGGGAGTTGTTCGCATCACCAAGCTTCTTTGAAGCCTGCATTTAAATATAACTAAATGCATAACGTACATCACTTTAATAAAGGGACGACTTATAAAGTCAACGAAGTAAAATAATAAGTTGCACATTAAAATTATTATTTGAGTAGCTGTGTGTGTGTGTGTGTGTGTGCTTACATATGCATGTATGTGTTTGTATACATAAATAATTTTTTAAAATTTAATTTTGATAAGACATATCTTTATGATTTTTTTATTATTTTGGTTTTCTTTTCTTATTTTTTATTTTTACTAAATTTTAAAATAAATTTTAATCAACTAAGCAACAACAACAATAAAAACAACATTATCAGTCACACCGGCAACAATAGCAACATCACAAAATATCAACAACTGCACTTGCCAGATTGTTTTTTTGTGTTTTCTTTACGATTTTAAATAAAATATTTGTTAGTGTTGCCACCTTTTAAAATAAATGAATAAATTGTTAATATTTTAAAGGTATGTCTACAACAAAAGTCAATTTAAGAATATCAAATTAAAAAAAAGATTACGATTAGGGAAAGTGCTCCGTTAAATATATTAGGGTGTAGCATTTTTACTTGTTTTAAATTTTTTTTACGTGAAATAGAAAACAATCTATCAAAACAAATATGGAAACTTCTTAAAAACAATTACTTCTACCAGGCCCCAATGATATGAAATGTAGTCCCTAGTAGTCCCTAGTATTGGTAATTGTATTATTATTATTTAGCTCTGGCAAGCCTTAAATCTAGTCGTTATATTTTGTATTTTATTTATTTTAGGTAGACTTTCTTAATAAAAACTCTTCTTTTTTTTAGTTTTTTTTATACTTTTGTTTCTTTGCCTTATTTGTAAGAGGCCGGTAATCTAAGATTTGCTGTTGATATTATTGCTGTGTTTTAATAATTGCTGCTATTGCTAACAGTGTTTTTGTAAAAATTAGCAATCGCAGCGACAGCCGAAGACGTTGTCTAGTAAATGTTGTTATTTCGATTTGATTCCCTGCCACCCAAAGCAATTGTAATCGCAGATTTGTTAACAATTTTTTTTTATTTTTAGTTCTCGTTTAATTTTTTATTTAATTTTCCATTTCTGACAACCGATTCATTTTAGTACTAATATCAACCAAATAGCAACAACAACAATTAAAAAAAGTACAACAATATAAAAAAAGTAAAATACAGTTTAGTACGTGTCTACAACATTTCTTTAGATTTAGTCAACACTTTGCGTTAGAACAAAACGATCGTGTGATTTAAATTCTTCGTTTTTTTGTTTAAAATTTTCGAAAATTTTTTAAAAAATTTATTAAAACTAAAAAATATTTAAAAAAAAAAATAAAAAAAAATGTTTCCATAAAAAAACTTAACCTGAAATAAAATTTAAAAAATAAAAAATTAAATAAAAAAAATTAAATGATAAAAAAAATAATATAAACTACATTTTACTTACCTTTATAAAATATGCTTAAAAAAGTCCTGCAAAACTAAAAAGAAAAAATAAAGTTAAAAATATTATCATACGGGAATTATAAAGAAATGCAAACTACTTAAGCTTAGCAAGTTACACAACCTAAGTATTATTTTTATTGTTTATGCAAAATGTTAATTTTAAAGAATATATTAACTACTTAAAAATAATAAATAGACAAACGTTGTCTGTAGCTGGTTGTCTGTATAAATAAAACAATAATGCAAAAAGTATTACAAAAATAAAATAATTAGCAAATATAGCAAAATTTTTAAAATTAACAAAAATAAATAAAAATGCAAATAAATTAGAAAAAAACAAATATTTGTTTAAAAATTGTTTAAGTACCCGCCTGTTGACTCAATATTGGAAAGAAATTTGTTAACAAAATAATGGCAGTTTGTTCCTTAGCTTTAAGCTAAATTATAAAATCTTCAATAATTTTTGTTAAATTTGGCGTTAAAAATACAATAAATGCATTTTAAAGCTAAATCAAACACAAGCAATGTACATAAATAATAAATTAACGTCTGAATAACTGAAATACTTGAAGACGTTAGCATTAAAGTTAAAAAAAAAACAGAAACAAAAACAATATAAAAAGTCCCGTATCCTGGTAGCCAATTTTGACGAACATGCTCAAAATGAAAACGGAAATTGTAACAGATAATGGCTTCGATGATACATATACGTTTGAGGATCACTTGCTGCATATGATGGGTATAAAATTTCTCTTTTCATTGGTTTCTTTTATATTTTAAATAATTAAGAAAATTTATTGATAGAAAACACTGCTTTATCTATTTTAAAGTTAATAAAAAACTTTAGGATCTTTGTCCTTAGTTTTAGAAATTTTTTTATTTTAAAAACGAATTAAAATAAATTTGCGAACATTTCGAATACGCTTTTACTCTTAATATCAGGCGTGTCTAAAGAGAAACACACTTGCCACATGAAAGCCCAATAAAAATTTAAATCATTGATAGGTAAAGATGCGTAGGATACGTTTAGGACAGGCCCTTTTCCTTTTAAAGACGCATTTTCTTACTTATGTAGTTTTGAATTTGTCAAGTATTTGCAAATCGTATATTAATCAGCTGTGGTAAGCATATCGATCGACCCAAAATTCTAATTGGATAAAATTCCTTTCGCCCGTTGGCGGATTGATTTGGTGGATTGATTTGTTTAGTAAAAACCATAACAACCCATATTTTTAGGGCAAAACCAATTAATAAATGTCAAATATTTCAGTAAAAAGAGCCACTGTTGCCACAAAACTTAGCATGAAGACTTTTAAGTCGGCAAGCTTATTTGAAAGCGGAAGACCCCTTCAAAATTGCATAAATTTTAGAAAACATTTTTTAATAAAATAAAAATTTGACGTTGCAGAAGGTTATTTAAAAAAAAAACCAACATTTTAATAAAAAAGTCTTTGTTAAAAAAAATGATTATTATATCTTCTTTGTTCTAAATATATGTTCATAAACATGTTATCAAAAATAACTTAAATTGGGCATACTTTAAGGCTATTAATAGAAGCATGCACAATATGCATGCACAGTCATGTCATTTATTGCTCTTTTTGTATTACTTATACAGATTACAAAATTCGCTTATAGCTTCTGGCCATAATTTCTTCAATAATTTTATGATTTTCCTATAAAAGAATTAAAATTAAATTATTATAAGTTATAAATTTTTATCAGGAGATAAAGCTTTATTTTTAAATTTCATGTCTTCAAGGATGGTTCATAGATGGATGGATGATAAGATTTACTGCATTGAAATACAATCGAAATTTTACTTCAAAGTGAAAAATCCCCCTTAATCTTTTCTTTTAATTGCTGCAGTATGAAAAAATTAGTCTCAATACCAGCTTTCTTTCTCACTTTCTTTATAAGTAGTTCTTAGGTTCATTTAAACGTGACTTAACCATATCCACAGAAAACAGCTGTTGGAACGAAACTTATGAGCAACACTGTGTTTGATTACAGGTACAGGACTTACCAGTACGCCATAACCATAGAAACTATTTGAATTTTGGTTTTTATGGCAACGGTTATGATTATGGCATAATGGTAAGTCACATATAATTGAACCTTTAAGGTGACACGAAATGAGCTTGAAAAAAAAAACACAATAAAATGAAACTGTTGACAAATGTTAACAGCTTTTAAAATCCTTTTAATTTTTCACAAGAAGTTTTATTGTCTGATTTACAACAAAAGCAAATTATTACAACCTAAATAGTTAACAACAGTAAATTAAAATAAAATGCTTCACCTTAATTATAAACTGACGTTATCGAGTTAAACAAGGCAAATTAGAATTGATTAAGAAAATATTGTTAAAGGCGTGCTTTTAACTAACAGTTATAAAGGCTATAAATAACAATTGCAACGTTGTTGTAAAAACTAGTTTTTTATTTGTTTCTTATTTCTTTAGAACTAATTAAGGGTAATATAGCCATGAAAGGCTTAACTACTACGGATCAGTTATATTTTTAGTACTAGACAGGTAATCTACTTAAGTTGGTTTATACTCTTAACATTTCTAGCGATAATTTTGTTGCAATTTCACTAGGGATCATTAAAAGTATTATCATCAGGAACTTTCTAAACAAAGTTGGAAGCCAGTGGCAGGTTAGGTTAGGTAGAACAGGCCGCTGCGAATGTAATGAAAGAATAAGGCCCCATTTTGATACCTGGGAAAGAGAGAGAGATAAAAAGAGAAAACGACATTAAACTAGATTGCCTCAGATTAGAAAAATTTAGATAAAAGTAGAGAATAATGCAAATGGTTGGAATGGCCCCTATTCTTGAACAAGCCTCTGTCCCTGATGAATGACTATGTTGGACACATCCGACAGTGTATCTATTCTCGCGGCACCAAAGTGCCTGATCTGAATATCAAGAAATGCTGTAGAATTTCGAATTCTTCGGCTTCGTTGAAAGGCAGTCCCAATCTACTGGCATGGGTAATAAATCGTCAGTTTCTGATAATAGCGGCCACGTCGCCTCTTAGTCTTTGGTTTGTATAGATCAAGAAGAAACTTAAAAAGTTTCGGATATATCTACATTCAGTTTCTCCTTGTGGTTTTCTATCTAGACTCGTTAGACAATCTGGCGACTGCAATTCCACGCGGAGCTTACAAAAGAAGAGGGGAATGCCACAGAAAAGGTCGATTGCCCCATCATCCAATTTTGCACCATTCCCAGGAATTGTATCGGCAACATAGCTGCCCGCAATTGCCGACAGTTTAGCTTTCAGTGCAATGCATCCATCGGGAAGTCTAAGCGAGATCCGGATTCCTGTTTGCATTGAATAAGCCTCCAATAACACTGATTTCCCCCTTAAATGCATTCATATGTCGACTGGTCCTGTAGATATAATTTTTCTCTAAAAATGAAAGAGAATTCCTGCTGAGAAAAGATTCCGGTGTGCACAATCGAGAGTCTCGCTAATACTTGACCGCATGCCTTGTTTTTCCATTTACCCAGAGCATGGAGTCTCGTCGTGGGGCTTAACGCCAGCTTCCTTCCTAGAAGGCCCACTGGAAGCCAGTTGAGTAGGGACAAAAATTACCTAGTTGGGAGTGTTCCCATTGCGCCTGTTATCAGCATCGCCATATTGCGAATCATCAGTACCCAAATGATTCGTGGTAAAGACCATAGCCTGTAACCATATCATAGCTACATAGAAGAGAATCGGCTCTTTTACCGTCTTAAGGAGCCAACTGATATATTAACCCATGTATTACAGATTTGGCTTTTGCCTCTCTTGCTTTCACGTTTGGCTAACTGTCGAAAATGGCACTGATAGAGTCAGTACCACTCCTTTCGCTGTCGCGGGGTTAAAAACAAAGAATTTTGTTTCTATTCGTTAACAGCACAAGCTCTGATTAAGAAAAGTTTATATAAAGCCCGTTCTCTGAATTTCAGTCACTAATTGTCTTCAAAGCCAACTTAATCGCGTCAGTAATGGTATCCCGATGGATGCCAGATATCACAACTGCTACGACATCCACAAAGGCGACAATTCTTAATCTCACTGAGACCATATTCCGCGGCACAACTTGAGAGTCATGTTCCACAGCATTGGTGATAGAAGTTCTCCTCAAGGAATCTTGTATCTGTTCGTGAACATCACAAGCTCTGTTGTAGAAGAGTTTCTAGTTCTCTGCGCTCCACTAACTCAAGTGTCTGCAAAGCCAACTCCATCCTTTTGGATATGGTATCCACACTGACGCCAGATATCACAACTGTTACGCCATCTGGATAGGTGACAGTTGTTAGTCCCATTGAGCTCAAATATTTTTGAGCACAAGCTGTGAGTCATGTTTCACAGCAATGGCGATAAGGCTTTTCTCTAAGGGACACCTTTTTGGTTAGTCCCATTGAGCTCAAATATTTTTGAGCACAAGCTGTGAGTCATGTTTCACAGCAATGGCGATAAGGCTCCTCTCTTAGGGAGACCTTCTTGGCTGATCTCGTAACAACAGCTCGTCTCCTCGTCGACCTTTGCGTATTCACAAATAATATTTCCTCAAATTTGCCTGCCGTCTTCAAAGTCTCTATGACAAGGTTTGAAGTAATAGTGACCATAGTTATTGATATATGTAAAGTTCTATTCATGGCTTTTGTCCAAAGAAAACGGGATTTATCAGGCTTTTGATTATATTTTGGTGCGCAGGTATTCGATATGGCTGACGATCAACAATGATTATCTCTTAGATATTTATAATAGTGTGACACCAACACATGCTCGTTGGAAATAACTTGGCTCTAAAAACTTAAATTTCAGTTTGTATTTTGCAAAAATATTTTTGCAAACTTTTAGGCTGATCAAGAGGGATTTTTTTACAAACCAAAATTTTTGAGTGTATTTCTGAGATAATTTTAACAATATTTGGGTTTTTGTAAAAATGCCAGAATATGTGTATGTGTGTTTGTATTAATTCCAACACTGATAACAGTTATAAAAAAAATAATATATCGTTACCTAAAATGCCAAAGGTTCACTTATATCCTTTAACAGCTTTTTACAAGAGGCATGAAATATTGTTGTGCATCAGTGCTCTCAGTTTTCATTTTTTTGTTGTAAATTTCTTTTGGCATTTCTGGGAACGATATATTTATTTTTAAGCAGATTAACAAATATTATTTAGAAACTGTGTACTTATGCATATGTTCGCGTTAAAAAATTGTTACAATCGTTAAGTGTCTTGCATGTTGACTTCTTATGTTTATTTGAAATGATTGTGTGTCTGTCTGTCCGTATTATCATTTATAATTGTTTCATTTAGATTTCAATTGTTTTTAGTTTTGTTTATTATTTTTATTATTATTGTAGTTTTTATTTTTAATTATTTTACGTACGGTTGACCAATTTAATTAATAGTTTATGTTCTGAATTAAAACTACATACTTGAATACCCTTAATATTATTTTGTAGTTGGTTCTGTCAAGTTTAACAATTTGAATTTTTTAATAAAAAATTGAGTTTTGAGCGTTCGAAATAACCCATAACAAAATTTATTTAAAATTCAAATTTAATACAGATTCTATACTCAGGGAAAAGACATGGTTGAGTATGGTTACGGCAATACGATGATGAACAATTTTATCATTGTACGGTTACGAAGATCGTTGTCATGACTGCCTCAATGCAAAAATAGTTATGATTACAATTACCATTATATGTTTGAGGTAATAATATTTTAATTAAAGGTAACTATTATCTTGATAATGGGTTATCATAACATAACATATGTTTCTCTTGGATTATGATAACCACATTTAAAAAGCATTATTGATTTGAATACCCATAATCAAGATAATGACTACCCATGACCAAAATAAAAATTACCACAAACATATAATGGTAAGTTTAATCATAGCTGTGATTGAGTTCTTCAGGAAAAACTTATTAAAATTATAGTATGGTTCTGGCAGTCATAATTATGATCTTCGTAACCATACAATGATAAAATTATTCGTGATCATATTCCTGTAACCATACTCAACCATGTTTTTCTCTGCGTGTAGGATGTTTTACAAATTTGTTTGCTTTGTCTGTAAATAGGTCTTTTTTGGAAGATTTTTATTTGTGCCAATCGTTTAATTGTGGTGGAAAACAAACTTAGGTCTGCAACATAATTAGAATTCACTTATTAATGTCCAAAAATGTGTAAGCAATAATTTAAATATTACAAGCCGTGATGTTTTTTTTCGTTAATTCAAATTACTTCAATAATGTTCAATAAATGGTGCAAATAATTGTTTTCAATTTAACTCAAACAAACAAAAAATTAACTTAAAAAAAATCTACTTTTTATAACTAAACAAAATCTTGACCATTTCCATTAATTTTTAATTATTTTATGTAGTTGTATGAAATAAGTCGCAATAAACAAAAAACGTAAAGCTACGTAAACATGCATTCAATTAAATATTGTTGCTAATTATATGCGTTCTTAATCATATATGTATTAATATTGTTTGTCGATTTTTTTTAATTGGATAAATTGAATAGTAATTAGTGGCAAATAATCATAATAAATATTGGAAACATAAAAAAAAAATATTATTTCAAGTAAAACTATGTAAGTAGTAAAATAATATTTATATAAACTTAACTAACAACTTGTCAATTAATTGTTATTAAACATCTTATTTTGTTTACAAGCAGTAGTTGTGTTGTTGTTGTTATTTTTATAAAAAAAGTAATTAAATAATTAAAAACGCTTTAAAATTAATCTTTTATTTTTATAATTAAATAATTGATGCCGTCTAAAAAATTAAAAATTTAAGCAGTTTTTTTTGTAATCAAATTCAAAATGGAAAAACTGAATTTGTTTTATTGGTTTGAGCTGACAAAAATTGAAGTTATTTGAAGAAGTGCAGCCAAGTTATCCTTTTGATTTTGCCTTTATTAAAGTATCGATTATATATGGCAACCCTACCTCATTTCCGTTGTTGGTTGCCTAAATTATATTACAGATGGCAACTAACGACTAACAGTTGACAATTTTAATTAACAAATAATTAACCATGTGGCAATCGAGAAGTTTTGGTTTGAAAGTTATTTTATTTAAAAG
Source organism: Melanophora roralis (assembly GCA_963583895.1). Classification (NCBI taxonomy): domain Eukaryota; kingdom Metazoa; phylum Arthropoda; class Insecta; order Diptera; family Rhinophoridae; genus Melanophora; species Melanophora roralis. The sequence continues at coordinate 2,614,007 of OY757188.1, read as the reverse complement.
CTCTTTTTTCAAAGTACTTAGTGGTCATTCTATCTTAATAACGTTTAAATAAACGTTTAAAATTTTAAAATAATATTATTTGTTTATAAAAATTAATTTTTAAAACATAAAATATACGTTAAAAGTATTAGAATGCTACAAAAAGTAAAAAAAAGGTAAAACTTCAAAAACAGCAAAAAAATATGACAAAATAACAAAAAAAAAGCAAAAAAAGCTAAAATAGCATTTTTGTCTGCTCTTGTTATAAGCTTTAATTTTTACCCACAAAATATATTAGTTTTCCGAAATTTTATCAATACAATTCAAAAACAGCAAAAAAATGACAAAACATCGAAATAATGTTAACATATCCCTCCTTTACTAGAACAACTTCATAACTCAAAAAATGCATTTTTTAAGTTATTGATGCAGAATTATTGGTTGTGTTATGCTTTATGCTTTATACTTAACATAATTTACATCCTTTAATTGTTTCTACCTTTTGTGTTTGAAGAGAAAATGCCACTTGCCTTTTCTAGTAAATGTAAGCAAATCTAAAACCTTAAACGTGTTTTTCTCCAAATGGCTTTTAATACCCTTCACATTGTGATAAGGATATATATCAGCTTGTCATTCCATTTGTAATTTCTTTATTATCCATTTGGGACCCGATAAAGTATATATATTCTGGGTCCTTATAGATAGGGAAGCCGATTTCGCAAAGTCCATCTGTCCGTGTTATGGTTGAAATCAGCAATCACAAACCCCCTATCTCCACGCCCTAAGGGGGTTGCCACACAAAATTTACGAAAAATTTAAAAAAACAATTATTTCATAAGTAAAAAAATGGATAAAAATAAAAAAAAGTTTGGGATTTCGAAAGGCCAATGTGATATATAATGTGGTATATTAGATTCGGCATGACCGAATATAGCGCTCTTACTTCTTTGGATTACGAAGCTGTTCTGCCCAATGAGCGATATTTGTTTTCGAAATTAAATAGTAAAAAATCTTTTGCATTAGATTTTCCATAACGAAAGTTCAATACAATAGTTTTAAAAAATCTTTAGGTCCCCGCTGAAGACTATAGCGCTAAGCATACGCTTTGTGTCTCCCGCCTAATTAGTTCTAAAGGTCGCGCTTTGTATGATTCAGCGGGACCTAATGTTATTTCAACTGGAGAGCCAAACTATTGGCCCACCAACCACAATAAAATTCCAGACATTATCGATTTTGGCGTTAGAAAGATATATGCATGGAACTTTTTGAAGGTCAAGCCTGGTTGTATTTATATTTAGCCCAGCCACCTACAATATTTACTATTTGCAGCCCTCAAATTTTTTTCCAAAATTAACGCATTATTGTAAAATTACTTCCTGTAGAACATTAAAGAAGCCGATAGCTGTTAAAGTTTTTGAAATATAGCGCATAAAAATTTTCATTATAATTGGTTCCTGTTTCGGGGGTTACCACTTCCTGTGCCCTCATAAAACATTTTTTTTTTGAAAATATAGAAATTATTTATTTGTTTGCCTTTTAGAAGGTTTGAAGCCGCAAGCCGTTACATATCGTATTTCATTAAATGCTTGTTATTTTAAGGGGTTAAGGGGGCATTTGGTCCTACTTGCTTTAAAAAACAATTTGCCCAATTTAGCTTGCCGTCTTTAAAGTTTACATGCAAAGTTACCGAGATGTTTGTCCTAAGATACTTTATCTACGGTTTTTGCTTATAACTCGTACCCTGGCTAATCTATCTTGCTGCTTTTTAAAAGCGATTTTATAAGTGAATTTGGCTTGGCACCGTCAACATAAGGACACACGGAACTGGCTAAATCAACTTACCTATCTATAGGAATTCTATATGCTGGGTTCTTAAATTAAAAATAAAGAGGGGGATGACAAACTTAAAGATGCAATTTTCGTTATTGAAAATATATATTTCATGCTCCAAATTTAGATGTGTTAAAATGAATTAAAATATATATTTCATGTTCCATCCATACTTAGATGTATTAAAATAAATTGACTTAAACAAAGAATAAAAATGCATCAATTATTTGAACTTCCAGCTTTTCCTAAACTGGATAGTAATACTGCGTAATAATTATTTTATAACAAAAGGCTCTTTATTAGATTTAAACTAAAATCTACAAAAGCAAACAAAAAATAATAAAAATAAAGATAAACAAAATTAACTCTCACTTAATTTAACACCCTAAAACTGTTTATAAAAATATTTTTTTTTTTTTAATATTAAAATTGTTTAATTATCATCATAAATTTTTGCGTAAAATAATTCTGGAAAATAAAAAACAACTTAACTCAACCATACCAACAAAATAATATAAATTACATCATTTAAAGCAAAGGATCAGCAGAAAGGTTTAAATAAACTTTAAACAAAAAAAAAAAAATAATGCGAAAACAAACATTAAACAGAAAACTTGATCCCATTAACTCTGCATAAAAAATTAAAGCAAAAACTAAAAAGATTTTTTAAAAAAAGCAAAAAAAATTCTTAAAAAAAACAATTATATTTTTTATTACAAATTATTATTATAATTAGTTTGTGAGTAGAACGAAAATTATTAAAAATGATCTCTAAGTATCACTGATAATTAAGTTGGCCATTAGTCTAAATAGACAGGAAAGGGGCTGGCTGCCACTTAGATTGACTTAAATAAACAAACTATAAATTTAAAAATTAATAAAAAAATCTAGGCAACAGGTTAATTAAAAATAAATATTTGCAAGCAACTGTGTCTATATACTTACATACAGATTTACAGCAGTCAAATATTTTTAAAAGCAATAATATCAGCAAAGAAGAAGAAGAAGAAAAAATGCTTTTAATTATTTAAGTACGAGATTAAAAACGTAATTGTTGATTATTTGCTATTTGCCACAGTGTTTAGTTCAAGGCAAAAGTTCTTTTAATTGCTTACTTTTTTTAGAACATTTGCTTTAAGTATTAGATTAAGTCGTCTTGTTTAATTATAATTTTTTGTAAAAACTGATTAAAAAGCATCCACAAGACAATTTTAATAATTACGCATACATTTGCACAAGTTACTAAAACTAACACTTTTAAAAAAAATCTTTAAAAACTTAAACGAATAAATCCATATCTTTGCTTATTCTAGATTTAAAATATAAATAAATCTTATCATATGTAAATGTTTGTGGACCAACAATTATTTGTTAATTCACCAAATAATCATAGATAAAATAACAAATATATCCAAAAGATAAAAAAAAGCAGCAGCGGCGCTTGCAAAAAAAGTGGTCAACAATGACTTTATTTGAAATTCTAGTTAATTGTTTTGTAATTGAACTGGCAATCACATTGAATTAATATACAACTTAAACCAGTTAAAAATAGCCGGTTAAATAGTTAAGAAATAGGCAGCTCTTTCAAACGAGTACTGACTAATATGTAATTATTTCCAGTAAATACATTTTCAGAAAGCTACATATATTAAGTCAATTGGAAATTTTTTATTCAAAAAAGTTATAAAATATATGACAAATTTAAAATTCTTATAACGAGCAAAGAATATTCGTTAAAATAGGTTTTGCGAGGCCATCTGATGTCTTTAGTGCCTATAAGTGGCATTAGTTATAGATACGACAAAGTTAAAAAGAAAATTTCGAGTTCCTGTTGTACTCCAAGCTTTAATTACAAAACAAACAAAAAACCACAGCATACCTTAAGGGGCAAACAAGATCAATTTAACAAAAATTATTTTTAAAATAAAAAAAGTCTTAACATAAGTGAAGCTTGTAATAATATGCATATCAACCCTTTAATTTTATTTGTCCATTAACCACACCGAGGTTGGATAGCACCAATCTGGTACTGAAGCGACAAACAAATTGCCTAATACTGGATAGTAAGCTATTGTGGAGACTCAGTATGGAGGAAAGAGCCAAGAAGACGACAAATGCGCTCATTGCATGCAGGAAAATTCTAGGCATGGGGCCTTACTCAAAATTTTACGCATTTGATCTACACTATAGTGGCTAGGCCTACAGCCCCTACAGCGGTGCTCTATGAAATCTTGGATCTGAAACCCATTAATCTGGTCGCAGAAAGTGGTGAAAGGGATATGCAACTCGTTAAGAGCCAACGGGGTAACTACTGGGGTACCATATGTTCATGGCAGAATTATTGAGAGCACAGAATGTAGCAGTCCTCTCAGAATGAAAATTCTTAGGGTAACATATTTTTAAAAGTCAGGCGACGAAAAGAGCAACCTCCGCGAACCTCACCTGCTCCTCAATTGCTTAGGAGTGCAAAAATACACTGGTATATTGTGTGCAATGAAACAAATGCACATCTACTGGGCTTGGGAGCACAGAATTATTGAAGGGAACGAGATGGCAGATGAGCTGGCGAAACAAGAGGTCCATTTGCCTACGGTAAGAGCAGTGGACGTTCTTGCTCCACTTCAGTTCTACAATAACAAAAATAGACTCTGCATTGAGGGTAAGAAACATAGAGAATACCACTTCGTGTAGTCTCCAGGATAAATTGGGGACATTGTGAGCCGAAGGCGATGAAATTACTTTTATCTTTGAGAAGGAGCGACTTTAGACTCCTAGTAAGGATGATAACAGGTCAATGTTGGGCAGCGTTTAATGTCAAGAGAGCAGGATGACTGGTCAGCGCTGATTTAGTTTCTATTATGTACCAGGGGATAAGAAGAGTATTGAGTATCTTCTGTATCACTATCCTGTGCTCGTGCGATCCAGAGCAAACTATCTAGAGTATTACTTGTTCCAAAACCAGGGTGAAACTGGCTATCCGTTCTTCCTGTCTAATTGGCTTTGAAAAAAAATCACTAATTTTTACAGAAAGAGAGTCCTTCTCGAAATTTGTTTCCTGCCCTGGGAATTGTTTTAAGTGGCTTATTTTCTGAACTTTAGTCTTAGTCTAAGAAATCTCGGAGCTTGAGGACGATACTGACAAACTTTTCCTTGGAAAGTGCGATGACAAAATGCTCAGAAAAAATTTCTCCCAGAACTGCAACCCCAATATGTTAGTCAAAAGGTATAATGCGTTTTATTATAAATAATAACCAGCACTCAGGGGATGGCCCCTATACATGCATTGCATTGTGTTGGTGTCAGGAAAATAGGTTATGGGAAGGAGGATAAAGGGAGGAGTGTTTGTGGACATTTGATTTCAATCTCTCGATATTTACTGCGAGAGGAAAGACATTACTAGGAAGTTTATTCCACATACGAACTGTGCGACTAAAGAAGGAGGTCTCCCTGTAATGAGTGGTGCGATTCACTGGTCAGTCGACTACGTATGGGTGCGCACTTCTAAAAAAACGTGTATCACGCAAAAAGTTCCGGGTTTCGGGAACAAGTTTCCCTGATTTCCTCAGAGCACATTCCATTAAAGTCTCGATAGAACAGCGAAACACACCCCACATCACGACGGCGTTCGAGTGAATCAAGACGACTAGATACCACATAGTCGCCGATGAGTATCTTCGCTCGTTCCCGTACGCAGTCAAGTAGCCACAAAATAAACTTCGGGGCATCAGCCCATACATGAGAGTTGTATTCCATTTTCGGTCCGATATAGGTGGTATAAATATTGAGAAGATCAGATGGCGTAAAGTAATTCCTACACGGTTTAAGGAAACCAATACACTTCGGTGCTTCCTTGGACACAAGAAAACTGTGTTCCGTCCAGCGGACATCGCACTGGATTTTCATGCCCAGAACATCAAGAGCCTCTGTCTTTTCAATACTTATACCATCCATTAATACAGACGAGGCAGCATCGTCCATTGTGCGTTTATGTGTCAAAAGACAACTTTGGGTTTTACGGGCATTAAAGTCAACCCTATTCTCACGGTCCCAATTGGAGATTACCATCAGATCACGGTAAATCGAAACATTCATACTTTGTCTCCTAGCTCCAATCTCCAAAGAGCTAGGCCTATGGTCAAACGAGTACGAATGGCATATGCTGCTGTCGTCTGCAAAGGAATAAATAGGATTCGAAATTTGACATAGAAGGTCATTCAGAAAGATAAGAAATAAAGTAGGAGAGAGGACGGAGCCTTGCGGTAGCCCTGAATTGATTTTGAACGCATTGAAAGAGATCCCATCTATAAGAACACGAATTGAGCGATCTCTGAGAAAACTCGGCACCAAAAGCAACAAGTTTAGATAGAATCGCACAGTGCCAGACCCTATCAAACGCCTTAGATATGTCCAGAGCCACCACTTTACTTTCGCCAAAATGATGAATTGAGGTGCACCATTTTTTTGCCAGAAAGGCCGGTAGTTCCTCCGTAGACCGTCCTCTACGAAAGCCATACTGGCGGTCGCTTACTAAACCGTTCATCTCCATATAGTTAACCAGGCGGTATTTAACCATGCTCTCCATAACCTTGGAGGTCGCTGAAAAGATTGCTATTGGTCGGTAATTTTCAGGGTTTTCAGCCTTTCCCTTTTTGAGGATCGGCGTAACATTAGCTACTTTCCAGCACAACGGAAATAGTCCGGCATACTAAATACGGCTGAAAAGGCTAGCTAATAGACGCGACAGTACCGATGTTCAGATATACTAATTCCCGTTGTTCCTATAAGGAGCATAGAGCCGCAAGGAAAGTGAATGCTGAGCTTTTAAAACCTACCAAATCAGGTTCTAATACTGCCTTATAAAAGCTTATATATTTTTGTTATCTGTTGTTTTAAATTAGTTTTTTTTATTACTTTTTTATTTGTTTTTTTCAATCATTTTTATTCCTTTTTTTACTTAAGAAATAAATAAGTAAATTTATAATTATTCGATGCCATAATTACATAAATATTTATTGTCTAGTATGGTGGCCCTAAAACGTAATATAAATTCAGAGCTATTCTAAAAAAAAGTGGTAATCTTTCTGGGCTTATAATTTGAAATCCGTATTGCGTTTCATATATTTCACAAGTGTTTGCAAGATCTTAATTACTTTAAGTGATATGTATTTCCCTAAACGTATTTAAAAAGCTTAAGTAAACCCTCTACTGCCACGAATGTAAAAGTGTATTCGGGAATAGCGCTGATTTTTTTTTTAAACTACATACATACATTTAAGTATATAAATGATATACAAACACATACCTACACATATCATGAAAATCATTTAATTTTATTTATTCCAAACAAAAAATAAAAATAAAATACTTTAACGATGAATTTGATCTTTGACACGCATATTTTAACGACTTGTATGCATATGAGTTTCATGTTGTAAAGAAATCGTATTTAAAACTGATTACTAAACAAGTAAACGTAATATATACGACTGCGATGAATACCCTGCAGTGATGAAAATTTTGAAAACTGTATGCGGTTGTTCAATATGTTGTGCCTAAGCAGTTGAAGATTTTAGCTAAAAATTAGTTTTGTAATGAAAAAGGTATACGCCCTTATCGACTATAACCGTCCCTTTATACAGGACGGTTTAAAAATTAAACATTTGTAAAAGAACGAGATATTATTTGACTTATGTACATTCCTTGGAAAGAAAACTAATACACTTGGGTCCTGTTTTTTTTAAGACAGAAGTGAAATTAAATCTAGGAAGAGAGTGAGAGAGAAAGATAGAGGAAAAGAGAGAAAGGGAGAGAGAGCGAGAGAGAGAGATCAAGAGGAAGATTAGCAAACCAGAAATATATACTTAGGACAGTTCAGCTTATCTGACAAAAATAGGAAGAACCCATAGAATTTCCTTTGTAGTCCACTAGTACACAGGACTTTAAAATTATGTCCAAATCCTTTTCAGCATTCAAAGTGTTATATGTTGATTTGTTTGAATTTTGTAGCAGCACTTACCAAATGTACAGTACAGCGAGAAAACCATACGTATTTGAATGCGTAAAAGCAATGAAAAAATAAATAAAAAAAAATTATTTTCAAATTTACTGTTTTTGTTTTATTTCAGTTGCTAAAATTGCAAAAAAAAAAAAATCATACGGATTAGTCATGCATTATCTTGGCCTCTTTAATTATACCCTCCACTAAGTGAAAAGGGTATTTCCCGTTTGAAATTTCTTTATTATCCATTTGTGACCCCATAAAAAATATATATTCTGGATCCTTATAGAACGGAAGTCGATTTAGCCATGTCCGTCTGTGTGTCTTTTAAAATCAAGTTTGCGAAGTCAATTCAAAGGCAACGGAACAGGTATTGGATAAGGATAAGCACAAGCGTCGTTTTGTCTTAAATCTATAAAAAAAACTCCCCTAAGCAGATCATTTAGATCGGTACACTATGGACCGAAATACATGCAAAAACCTAAGATGACCCAACTTAAGACCAAGCCCATGTATATATTCCCATATACGTAAACATTTTAGAAAGGCCACTGTTGCCAAAAATCTTGGCACGGAGACTTCAAGGACCGCAAGCTATTCTAGGAAAAGGTTTGGGATAAGAGCAGGGTGGCCTCCTCGTGAATGCATAAAACGCAATTTATTTATAACTGATCAAGAAGCCTTAAATCGCACAAACGTGAAGGCCAAAACTTACTGAACAAAAAGGTTAATAGAGTTTGACATTATATGCTGGCAAAAAAATAATATTTATTCAAATCAATAGTTTTAATTTAGCTAAAGAAACACCTGATAGCTTCAAGTACCATACTGGTACTTCAAATAATTTATTTTGCCACGCAAATGCAAGGGTATAATTAACATAGTAGGAGCAGCTGACTTTTACTTTTGCCATATGTTTTCTAGCTTAGCTTGGCAAATTTTTTATGTTATATAAAGGTTTATGTGTCTATGTGATAGCAACATTTTTGACAACTAAGCAACAGTTTAGCAACAACAAAATACATGCAAAATTTTTACAACAAGTTGTTGCTGTAGGGACGAGGCCAACTTATTATTCCACCATGGCAAATGCTTTGTATACATATGAAATTTCCTGTGATAAATGGTTGCCATTATTGCCTGTGTGAATGAGTGAGTGTCAAATTTTATTGTTTACATTAAAAGGTAATGTTTGGTTCTTCTTCAAAAGCTTAATAATTACGGTAGATTTTTTTTATTTAAGTATTAATTTCTTATCAAAATTGTTTTTCTTAAGTTCTCTAACAAAAATGTTTCCATAAATTGCCTTTATGCTAGAAAATTTTCCAAAAAAATTTTTATATTCAATTTTCACACAATTTTTTTAAAGATAAATAATTCTTAAAACGATTTAGTTATATTAAAATAAGTTTTTAAAACAATGTTAGCCAAGAGTGTCTCTGGGGGACAAACACTAATCGGATTTTACATGTACACAACACAAGTGCCAACGAAAAACCATATATATCAAAGAAATCAAATTAAAAAAATAAACACAACAGCACAGGTTGATATTGCAATATTTTTTTTTCTTTTAAATAAAACACAAAGTGAAAAAGCATCTAAGCCTTCTCATAAATCATTTCTCTCGTTGGGCATCGTTGATTTGGAAACCTCTGATAAAGATGAGTATATTACGTTCATAAGTACAGACACAACACACACACACACGCACGCACACACACACACGAATACTTAAAGTTAGAAAATCAATTTTAAATAAATAAACAAAAGCATTTACTTGCCTGTAGCCGCAGATACCAGAGATGGGCAACGCTTTTGTTATTTGCGTGATTACTGCTTGATAGTAATTAAAATCACAATGACGGAAGTGTTAACTTATTCGCGTAGGAGAGAGATTTGTATGAAAATTTTGTTTAATATTAAGGTGCCCTAAACTCTCTGTCGAAAACCTGATTGTGCATTGTAAGATTGTAAGCTATTCATAATCATATCTCCGGTACCAACTTAATAATTAAAATTTATTTTTGTATGCCATTGCAAGTGTCAAAGTGAAGGTTGCCTATGCCTGATCTATACAAAATTCATTGTATATATTTATGTATATGTATTCTGATTTGTTTATTTAATACCTTCTGTAATTTTATTTCTAATTTTATGTACAATAAAACCAAATAAAAATATAAATATTTTTATATATCGTAAGCTTAAATGTATAATCATGGAATATTATCTTTCTAAACTATTTCCTGCAAAAAAAAAGTTTGGTATTCGGGGAATACATGATGGGACCGAGTGTAAATTTAATATGTTCGTGGGTGCAGAGATTCCGCACAGCTGCTTTGTCTATGAATGTCCCATGGCCAGGCCCTAGTCGACTTTCAAGCACTCCCAAAAACATTGAACTGGTTGAAGGAAGTTTACGTGAAAATCCGCGACTTTCAATACGGAAAGGAGCAGCCTCACTAGAACTTCTAAGAGAGATTATTCATGAAATTTTAAAAAAGGATCTGAAGTTCCACTCTTGTAAAATTCAAATCGTTCAAGAACTGAATGAAAGTGACTTTAATTAACACAAAAATTTTTGTAAAACGATGTTGGAGCGCTTTCGCATTGTAAATCCCATTTTTTGGAGCGACGAGGCTCATGTTCACTTAAAGGGCCACGTCAACAAGCAAAATTGCCAGTTCTGGTCTCCAAGAACCCGCAATCTTCGATTGAAACATCAAGAATCATTGCATTGAACCAGGGTAACTGTTTGGTGTGTCCTATCCACAAATGAGATAATTGGAACTTTTTCTTTTAGAAAATTCTCGAGGCCAGGCGACGAATGTCAACGCTGAAAATTATCGACGCATGTTTACGGAATTCCTTTTGCCAAATCTGCAAGCTAATCCCTTGTAATCTTCACACACGTGGTTTCAACAGGATGGAACAAGTGCACGCACACACAGCCAGAGCTTTGATCGATTTGCTTCTACAAATATTCCCCCAGGAACCGATCAGTCGCTTTGGGGACATTCCATGGCCACCGAGGTCGACCGATCTAACTCCCATGGATTTTTTAATGGGGCTTCTTTAAAGAGAGGGTTTATGTTGACAATCCCCAATCTTTTGTTGCTTTAAAGGAAAATATTCGTCAAAAAACAGATCAATTGAACCAGGTTTACTGCAGCGTGTGGCGCAGAACACAAGGCTGAAACTTGAAAAGTGTGTTCAACTCGACGGAAGATATGTGGACAATATACTCCTTAAAAAATTAAATCGGCATTCCCATTCTATCGTTCAATGATCTAAATAAAACTTTGTGTAAATTATTAAGTTTTTTATTTAAGATTAAAAATATAAAGCTGCCACCAGACACCCTGTACTCTAAGCGAAATGTTACACTAAAACGAAAACATTGAAGAACTAAAGCATCACATTCATACTTTTCTATTACAATGAAGATGTTTGCAAATTTTTGTTGTTGAAAAAATTAAAATTAATTTTTAAAAATTTCAATTAACCGACAGTAAAAAATTATCTACAAAAAAAAAGAAAAGGAAAAAGTTTAAGTGAAATGTTCAATAATAAAAGCATACAAAGGAATGAAATTTGATATAATAAAATTAACAAAAGTAAGTTTGGTTTTTCGTAGTAAACAATAACAATTGTAACAGCAATGACAAAATGCTTAGTCAGTTAGTTATCGAGTCAGTCACACCAAATCATTTATGCCAGACGCTTTAAATAATTTGAACTTTGGAATGTGACGCGGCGGTGAACTAAAACAGATTTATTTTTGAGTATTTTCAATTGTTTTTATTTTTCTTTTATTTCTTTTGTTATTAAACTAATAATAAGCGTTAATGATTAATAAAATAATGATGATTACTTAGAATTAAACAACATCATAATCGTCGACCATGGTACGAACGAAAGCAACAGCTGAAATTAATCTAAATAAACCAAATACATCAAGACCTCGTTCTGCGGCGCAAGTTAAACAACTTTTTTCCATTTTATTGAATTGATTTTTTGTTTATTTTAAGGAGAATAATTGTTTAAATTAGAAATATCAAAATTTCAAAAAATTTGTTTTCATAAAACAAGTGATGAAGATAATTGGAAATAGAATACAGGAATTTTATGTTTGAACTATATTATTTTATATTATGGTTATTAAAGAAGTTCCAATAATATATTTGTTTTGCTGAATTAATAATTTTATTAATTTTCGATCTAAAAAGCAAAACTAGCTAAAATTTATATAGTATTTTAGTTAAAATTAGTTAAAAACATTAAGATAAGAAAACGAAAAGACTATCAAACAAAAAAGTGTTGCCATATACATATATAAAAAATTTAATTTACCAGTTTAATTAAAAAAAAAATAAAGAAAAAATTGTTTATTATAATTTTAGAAGCTGAAAATCACATGATTCATTCGGATGCTTTGTCGTCGACTACAAATACCACAGTGCACAGTCCGGTGGGGCAAGCTTTGAGTCCTTTGGCCGTTTTAGGTCACAATAGCAATAGTAATCAAAGCAATGCCAATTCCCCTTTAAGTACGGGTAGTGTTGGCAATAACAACAATAATGCAAACTGTAATAATACATTTGCAAATATCAGCAATAACAATAACAACAACAACAACCAACAAACATCAACAGTGTGTGCAATATGTGGTGATCGTGCCACTGGAAAACATTATGGTGCTTCCAGCTGTGATGGTTGTAAGGGTTTCTTTCGACGCAGTGTAAGAAAAAATCATCAATACACCTGCCGGTATGTTTTCGTTATAGATAAATTGGAAACATCTTTCACTTAAGAACTAAATTATTATATTTTAGATTTTCCCGCAATTGTGTTGTGGACAAGGACAAACGCAACCAGTGTCGCTATTGTCGTTTGCGTAAATGTTTTAAGGCCGGCATGAAAAAGGAAGCCGTACAAAATGAACGTGATCGCATAAGTTGTCGGCGTACCTCAAATGATGATCCTGATCCGGGCAATGGTCTATCAGTAATTTCTTTGGTTAAAGCTGAATTGGAAAGCCGTCAGTCTAAGGCCGGTGCTGCCATGGAAACAAATGCCAATGAAGATCTCTCCACCAAACAATTTGCCAGCATCAATGATGTATGTGAATCAATGAAACAACAACTACTCACCCTAGTAGAATGGGCCAAACATATACCAGCCTTTAATGATCTGCAATTAGATGATCAAGTAGCCTTGCTGAGAGCTCATGCTGGTGAACATTTACTTTTAGGCTTATCGAGGCGTTCGATGCATTTAAAGGATGTTCTTTTGCTCAGCAATAATTTTGTTATAACTAAACATTGTCCGGGTAGGTTTTTTAGGATTTTAAAGTGTAAAAGAACTACAAACTACTTATAAAGCCTTTTAATGTTAAGTAGATCCGCGGGTATCACCGAATCTGGACATTTCACGCATTGGAGCAAGGATAATCGATGAACTGGTCATGGGCCTAAAGGACGTTAATATAGATGATACAGAGCTGGCCTGTATAAAGGCTTTGGTGTTTTTTGATCCCAGTAAGTTCGAATTAAGTTAAATTAGTTTTCCTTAAAAAATAACATTTAAGAGAATTGAGAAAAAGCTATTTAGGAAAAGGAAAAGCAATTTTAAATATTTTTGTAGAAGGTTAGAAGTTGATAGTTATAATAGTTTCCGTGATATTGAGCATTTAATATATAAAAAAAAATTCATTTTATTTTATTTTATTTTACTTTATTTTATTTTATTTTATTTTATTTTATTTTATTTTATTTTATTTTATTTTATTTTATTTTATTTAATTTAGTTTTATTTTATTTTATTTTATTTTATTTTATTTTATTTTATTTTATTTTATTTTATTTTATTTTATTTTATTTTATTTTATTTTATTTTATTTTATTTTATTTTATTTTATTTTATATTATTTTATTTTATTTTACTTTATTATTTATTTCTTTTCTAGATGCACGTGGCTTAAATGAACCGCAGCGCATAAAGACCTTGCGCCATCAAATTCTTAACAATTTAGAAGACTACGTCTCTGATCGCCAGTACGAATCAAGGGGACGCTTTGGAGAAATTTTACTTATTTTACCAGTTTTACAGTCAATCACAATGCAAATGATCGAGCAAATACAATTTGCAAAAATTTTTGGTGTCGCCCATATTGATTCGTTACTGCAGGAAATGTTATTGGGTGGTGAGTATCGATAGCAGGGTGACCAATCTTTTGTTTTTTTTTAATTTTTTGAGTAATTAATACCCTATACATATGATGGATTTAATGTAATTTTAATCCTTTACTTCTTTTTAGGTGAACTTGCCGATAACAATGCCCCTCTGACACCGCCGGCTCTAAACAATTATGGCTTAGATGTTAGCCAGGTAACATCCTCGTTGGATATTTTGTCATCACCTAGTAATAGTCACCATTTAACACACGATACAATGTCCAGTTGTATGGACGGTAGTTTAGATGCTCAATTAATTCCACCTCTAATAGATGGGTCTTCTGTTAATGGCCACTATAGCTTGTGTGCTCCGCCATTGACCAATCGTTCGCATAATATCAACTCAGAAGCTGGCCAGCATACTCAACAGATGCATAGAGACAATAACTCGCCTCTAGGCACTGGAAGCGATTGTCTTGAGGTAGAGAAACAATGTAGACATGACAATTATATGGATTCGTATAGCAATGGAAGACCAAATGCAAATTCCTTAAACAATTCTGCTCTACTAGAGCAATTGCAACAGTCCAGCATGACGCCTCACCAGTCGCCTCATTCGCCGCATCAACAAAGCAATAATCTAGGTCAAGGTTCAATGGCGCAAACACACAACTCTAATCGCAATCATCCCTACCAAAGATCGGAGAATCATACAGATTCTAGCCATAACAATGCAACGATCCTGCGTAATCCGGTTGAAATGACTTTAAATGAATACAATCGCAGTGCGGAGGGGGGTTCCGGCGATGAGATGCTGAGAAGAGCTGCTCTCAAAATTAGGCCTCCGGAGGTCCTTACTGCAATACCGCCGAACTTGCCTGCCACTACTGCCACGTCCACCTCTTCCAGTTATATGCTCAATTCCATGCACGATAGTGACACCTACCGCATGGCATTGAAACAGGAACCGGAAACTGGTTACTAAGTAACGGTTTATTTATAAATTTAAAAAAAAACCCCATTTGTATGCACATAAGTATATATATGGTTCCATCAGATCTTCCTTGTTAGATTTTCCTAAAGTCTTTAATAGTTTTAAATAAGAAAAAAAATTGTAATTGTAAACATTTGTTGGCTAGTGTATGTTTCTGGTTGTTAAGTTTCCTTTATAAAAATTATTTTACGATTTATTTTTGGACTTCGTTTTTTTGGTAACTAGGTTTTTGTTTTATTTTTAATTTTTTTTTTAAATTTTTTTGTTACTAAATTTTAGAAAAACAAACAATTTTTTTTTGTAATTATTAAGTTTGTCATAAACCCCTATGCACCCATACTGTAATGTTATTGGCCGGTTTTTACTATAAATAGGATTTTGGTTAAATATTATTAAAAAATTTGTATCTTTAACTAAGTAGTACGTAGATACATCAAAATATCATCATATATTTACGCACATAATTAAATATTTTATTTTATGGTTTTAATTTTCATAGGGTGTTATGAAGTTATAATGAATTAATTTGTACAATAAATAATAAAAGACGAAAGCTTTTGTTTATCTGTAAAAAAAAAACAAGAAATTTTTATTTTGCATTGTTTTGATTACAGCTATTCTGCATCAAAAATTTTTTATCCAAAATCTATTACCAGAGCAATGACATGAAAAAAGCATGAATACTAAAGAAGAAGCCTTCAAATTCCTGATGTAGATCCCTTTCCTACTGACATGGAAGGACCCCTTTAAGGAAACGGTGACAAAAAGGATGGCTTCTCCCCATTCCCTTAGGAATAAAGTGGAGTTAGTACTTTTCATTTGGTAAGGATTTTAATTGCGTTCTTAACCTTTGCATTTCCCCTTTCGGATGGCAAACCGTTAAGGTAGTAATCATTACCTTACCCGGCAAAGAGAGCCACGGGAACCCAAGGCTTTTCTTCCAGTTAGCCTAACTTCCGTCTGGCTGAAAACCATAAAGAAGATAGTAGATTGCATCGTTAGAGAAGGGATCGCGCATAATATTTTGGGACTTAAACAAAATTCCTAAATTAAAGGAAGAGAAGAAAAAACAGCTCATCATGAAGTGACACACTACAAAGACAAATAATGTATGAATTAACACGCCTTTTCAATTCTTGGAGCAGCTTCACGTTAATCCCGTGCAAATGGGTAAGATTAGTCACATGTAGTGGAGCAGGACAACTTGCGGATTAAATAATGTTTTTATTGGGGTCAATATGCCACGAGACCGTTTTTAAGTTGCTATAATTTGCCACACTAACTGATAGATGATAAAAACCAATTTACTATGAGGATGTTGTGGTTACACTCCTAAGAGAAAATGATCCAAATCAGCTTTATCAAAAGGTGTAGGGTTCCTTAGGCTCAGCCTTATTATGACAACCAGCGTTTCTAGGGTTAGAAAATTTTAATATTTGAGAAGATTAGAAGGCCAAAACTTATCATGAATCGAAGTATTTATTTAAGGCATAACTTAAAGGAAAGTACAGTAAAGGCTTACAGATGTTATGCACTATTTTGAAGAAATCTATTCCTCAAATACAACCCCCGTCCAAAGATGACACACTGGATATACACCAGCGTTAATAGATTATTACTAACGTACGCTTTGGTGAAATTGTAGACAGAAAGCGCAGAGAAAAATCCCACAGCATAAGTGGGACAGATATGTTCAAGTTACATATGGGTACCTGCCACGTTGGTCCAATTTCACAGCGCTCTTAGTACCCCCGTGGCTGGCACTTTGACAATTTTACAAAATACCGCCCACGAATATCAATTTGAAGACATGCATTTGGGTTTGAATTCTCCCCTTAATGAGGAGTGAATCTTTTCTAACACTGCTTTCAAACTATGATACATGGAATGCAATTGCAATGCAACTCCACACCAAGCCCAAACCCTTTCCGTATTAGAGCTTGAACCACAACCACTACGTTGTTTCACAAAGGGGCCTTACTGTAGTCAGACCAAAAATAAAACCAAAGATCCATAATTTTAATCAGATAATAATCATGAACCCTCTAATCGTCACTTACTCTCCGCGAAAGGTTAAACTAGGTCGCTTGCTTCTATAGAACCATTTGGTTCATTGACCATAACGGGCTTTGCTACCAGTCACTTGATTTGAAAAACTTCTCGTATATATGTAGCTCCGATTTGCAGAAGTATTTCTGGGCTTAGTAATCCTTTGGATTAACAAGAAGCTACTTGCCAGCAGTAGTACCGAATTCATAAAACCTTAATAAAGGTCAACAGTCCTCCGAATCTAAAATTTATTGCTGCCCAGAGCATCCTCCCGTCGCCTATTTTCCACGGTAATGCGAATAATCTACTTGGCTCTACAAACAACATCACAGCCCACACCGCAGCCATTAACAGCAATTGCAGAGCCACTTTAATTGTCAGTAAAGTTTCTCATACCCCCCGGCAGACCCCGAGCGTTCTTCCATTGCATAATGACCGGTAGCGGAGCTCTACCATTCTTGATTGGCCGCGCCTCGTGGACTCTTACGTCAAAAGTTGGGCTGACTTCGGTTATCACTTTTTGCAGCACCTCTTCGATGACACACCGTTGTTCCATTTCTTTACGAGGAACCGCGTTTCAACTGGACTAGTGACAACGATAAGGGCAGCAGCAGCCCTTCCAGTTACAGCTGGTAGGGTTCGCCGCCGAGATGGCCTGGCGCATGGTAGCAATTGTAACTTTATCGAAGACATCAAGTTATCCACTCCAACAAGGACATTCAGGACGATTTTGAACATCCAGCCTATTTACAACCCTTTTTTACGCAAAACGCCGCGAATACCAACAGTCAAGCTCAAGGATAACTGAACTGCGTTAATACCGGTCTTGTTTATCCTGTTCATTTAAAATTTTTCTTTTAGTTTTTACCCCAAAAAAAAAGCAAAAACGAATAGTTAAATGTTTATTTATTATTTATTTATTTTATACAAATACATTCTTTATTAGACCAAGATTTAAATATCTGTGTTGTCCTTAATCCATGGCAGATAGCTAGTAACGCGGGTGTACACAGTCGGGTATCCCAATTCGCAGCCATCAGGCATGCCATATGATGTCACACCAATAAGAATATTTTTTTCTTTTGAAATCAATGGACCGCCAGAATCACCTTGGCAGGTAGAAATGCGATTAGGGGTCGGTGTACACATTTTTTTGGAACTAAAGCCAAAATAGGTGTCTGCACATTCTGTATTACTTAAAACTTCAAGTTCGGCCCATAGTAGGTCTTCGGAAAGAGCTACAATAAAATCAGAGTATCTTCCCCAACCAGCAGCAACAGTTTTTTCACCCACAAAGTCTAAGGAAGCAAAATCACCTGAGGGTAAAGCAATGGGTTGGATATTGTCATTAAACTTGACAGGACTAGTTCTTATTAAGCCAACATCGTTCAATAAATTAGCTCTTTGGTATTCAGGATGAATTATAAAGTCTTCCTTGCCAACTGGAATCGCGATGCCAGCCACGAAACGTTTCACCATGTCATAAAATACAGTACAATTGAGGGTGTCTTTTAAGCAGTGAGCAGCTGTTAAAACATATGTGGAAGATAGAATGTTACCGCCACACCAGGCCTTGTCAATTGCGCTTATTTGCAAGGATAAGCCTACTATGGAAGGGAACTGACCGGGTCTAGCTAATTTTCCATTGGTAATGCGTCCTTCAGGTTCAACGACATTTCGGGATTCGATATTGTTATGTCTTAAATGAAAACCAGAGGCATAAGCCAAAACCCACGCAAAAACAACTAAAAATTTCATTTTACTTTAGAAAAATTCTAAAAAAGACTAATAGTTTGCTACAAGATCGCAACGTTTTAAATAGAGAAACGCCGTTGTGTTCAGCATAACAAAATCAAAAAGCTAATTTATGTTCCTATAAAAAATTTATTAAATATTGATAAAAATTTTTAATTGTGATCATAATTTTTTTTTATGATGCGATAATAACTTAGTTTTACCTAAAAAACCCGTCATTAAAGAATAATTATGTGTTGAAGTTCTGCAATAAAATGCACCGCTTGCTTAGGATAAAGTAGTATTTCAGAATTTTAGTTCTACTCATATCGAGTATTCAAGCTTGTGTGTTATGAAAACATTAAATTTATTTATGCCAAATCGTACTTACCTTTCTTTACACTCATATATGTACATTGGAGTTGGTGAAATTGTTTTTATGTCAAAGTTGCATCGCGATTCTTATTCTACGTGTCATTTCAAGAAACTTTGCCAAAGAAACCGTAGGTCCTAGATGGATTTCGACATCCCGGATTTTTTTTTAAAAAAAGGTACATATTTTCAACAACCTTAAGGATTGGGGATATCTTACTAGGGGTCTTTGTTTTGAGATATCCCTTTTTAACATTTACTTTTAGTTTTAATATCCGGTAGATGGGGCTTTTGCAAATTTTCTTAGTTTTCTTATTAGTTTTACTTGTTTTTTCTTCAAAAGTTTATTCTGAAAGGTATAAAATTTAAACGAAAACAAAACTCAAACGAATTCAGTTTTAAAAAAAATACGACTTGTGGAAAATAACCGAAACGAAGTTAATCTTTAACGCCTTTTCGAGGCTTCCATAGGTCACCTCTGGTACTTCTTTTCCATTCTGCAAAAGAAATAACCCTATTAGAAGATCCTCGTATTTTTGCAAATTGCGGCCAATGTCAAACCTGTTTTGACATTTTTGAACTAGACAAATGAGAAATACAAGTGAGCAAGCCATGGAGCGATACACTCCCCAAGAACGCGAAATAATCGTGTCTATTTTTTGCGTAACAATTTGTCTGTGGTGTTGGCGCAGCGCGAATTCCGTTGCCAATTTTCTGGTTGTCCGGCACCAACTACGTAAACAATACGCCGTTTGGCCACTAAGCTTGGAGAATATGGGACCACACGAGATGCTGCCAAGGTTGACAGGGCCCGACGCTTCCGTTCTGCCAAAATATCGCCGCTGTTGGCAAGGATGTCGAGCTGTCACCAGAAACATCAACCAGGCGCCATGCCTTGCAATTAACCATCAGCCGGTCATCCCTAAGGTGAATTTTGATTAAAAACCTGCGCATGTTCCCGAACAAAATCCAGTCCATGCATCAGCTGCTGCCTGTCAACCACTACAAGCGTGTAACCCACGCCCAAGCCATCTTCAATCTCAAGGCTGAAGTAGCAGATTTTTTGACCAAAATCGTAATGAGTTATGAGGCTCATTTCCACCTCAGCGGGTACGCGAACAAGCAAAACTATGGCCAAACAACATCGGATCACTTCTTTTAAACCCTTAATAGGGAATGTTTAGCACATATTGTGGTTTAATCTTAATCATGTTGTTATAATGCGTGCGCTCTGAAAATCACATGGTTTTAAAATCACTAAAATCCCTAAATTAATTTATTGGGAATTTCAAAAAAAAAAAAAAAATTGTTAAAGAAATTGCCCCGTAATTCTTAGTTGGCAGGTATTACTAAGAGCATTGAACAATAGAATGGAAATGCGAATTTTATTTTTTAAAGAGTATGTCATACAGATGTCTTTCGTCGAGTTGATACACTGCTCGAAACGGAGCCACACGCAGCAATAAACTTGGCTCAATAATTTAGCTGATTTCTCGACGAATATTTGCCTTTAAAGCAATAAAAGATTGGGGAGTGTCACTGTAAACCTTTTCTTTAAGGTAGCTCCATAAAACAAAATTCATGGGAGTTAGATCGGCGACCTCCTTGATTATGGGATGTCCCTAAAGCTACTATTTTTGGGGGGAAATTTTTCCAAAGCAAATTTATAGAAGCTCGGGCTGTGTGTGCAGTCGCCCCATCCTGTTAAAACCAGGTGCATGAAAAGAACACTGGATAAGCCTGCAGGTTTGGCAAAAAGAATTCCGTTATCATGCATCAATAACTTTCACTGTTGACATTCGTCGCTTGGCCTCAAGAGTTTTCGAAAAAATATGCTCTAAATATCTCATGCGTGGATAAGGCACACCAAACAGTTACCCTGGGGCAATACAATCATTTTTGATGTTTCAATCGAGGGTTTCTGGTTCTTGGAGACCAGTAAACGGTGGCTTTGCTTATTAACTTGGTATTTTAAGTGAAAAGTAGCCTCGCCGCTCCAAACAATAGAATTTACAGTGCGAATACGCTTTAACATTGTTTCACAAAAAATTTTGCGTAAATCAAAGTCAATTTCTTTCAGTTCTGGAACGATTTAAATTTTAAAAGGATTAAACTTTAGATCCATTTTAAAATTTCATGAATAATAGCTCTTGGAAGTCTCAGTGAGGCTGCTCTTTTCCATATTGAAAGTCGAGGATTTTCAAGTAAACTGCTTTCAACCAGTTCAATGTTTTTGGGAGTTCTTGAAGGTCGACTAGGGCCTGGCCGTGGGACATTCATAGACAAAACAGTTTTGCGGAATCTCTGCACTCATGAATATATTAAATTTACACTCGGTCCAATTACGTGTTCGCCGAATACCGAAATTTGAACAAAGGTGTTGACAATCAATTACGTAAGATCATTATGGTTTTATTAAATAAAAAAAACTCAGGCTTTCGCTTCTATCTCGGTCCGTTGTTAGCTGCCTTTAAGTAGCGATTGTCTTGGGGATTTTTTTTAAATAGTCAACTGTGAACTTGAATGGTAATATAATTAAAGCAAATCGTTAAAACATCATTTAAGTTTAAACTTTGTTAAAATAATTAACTTTGTTGAACCTTATCCTTAAAACTGTTTCTAATAATATAATAATAGTTTAACATACTTATCAAAAAGAAAAAAAGAAACTGCAGTCTAATCTATTAAACTTTGGAAACATCAGGCCACGTTTTGCGATTGTGAATGATTTGAATAAAAAAAATAAAAGAAAAAAATATGATTTGTTTTTGTTTTTAATAACTCTGAATATGATTGCTAACAAATTTCCTTTGCTGATTAGACCAGTTATAGTTATTCGTTATCATCAGCTTACTTGCATAATCAGTTACTTTCTTAAGCTAATTGAAGCCAATAAATATTTAATTATTAACTGTTAGCAACTGCTATGAACCATAAATATAAAAAATTTTTTATCAGAAGCGAACTATATAGTAATAATCTACTTCTTGGTATCGGGCGAAAAAGACCTTGATCAATTTGTACTTTCAAAATTATGCAATCAAAGATTTCTTTGCTATATAAACCTGTGCGAGTTAAGGGAAAAGTATCAATTGTTTCGGTTATTTGCATTAGTAAAATGAAATTTTTAATTGCATTTTTGTTGGCTCTGGCAAGTGCCACTGGCTTTCGTTTACAAAGCAATAACAACTCGGTAGCACCTTTTGCTGTGGGTGAAGGACGCATTACCAATGGCAGAGATTGTAATGAGGGTGAATTTGCCTTTCAGTGTTCTCTGTCTATAGAAATCGCGGAAGGAGAATTCACTTTTTGTGGTTGTTCCATTCTTAGTCCCACGTTTAGTTTGACGGCTGGTCATTGCATCTATAATGCAAAAGGAATAAACTATTAATATAATGAAGTCTACAGTAGTGCTTGAAATTCCAATCAGCGATACAAAATGCCACCCTTACTATGAACATACAACTTTGCGGAATGATCTTGGTACTGTAAAAACAACTCCCCTTGAGTTAGTTCCAGGAAAAGTAGAAGTCGTGGTTTTGTCTTGTGGAGAGGATAATGCTTTACACGAGGGTGAACCTGTGACGGCAGCTGGTCGGGGTGCAACTTCTGATGCAAATCCAGTTGTTGTTCACCAGCTACAATGCGTTCAACTAACGATCATGACCAATAATGAATGTAAAAACACCTACCCTGGCATTGCGGACACTCAACTGTGCACTTACACCACTGGTGCTAAATCCACTTGCAAGGGAGATTCTGGTGGTCCATTGATTAGAGATTCAACCGGTAAGCAAATAGGTATTACCTCTTTTGGTCATAGTTCTGGCTGTGAGAAAGGAAAACCAACTGTCTTTACCAATGTCGCTAAATATGTTCAATACATAAGAGTTGTAACTGGCGTTCGCTGTGCTTAAAATACTATTTCCTCTTGTATTCAATTAAACAGTTTTTCAAAAATTCAAAATATTAATATGCATAAATAAAATCACAATTCAAAAAAAAAAAACCAAAATGTTTTTGATTTACTGCAACTACTAAAATTTGTATACATTTAGGGCTTATCGAACGGGGAAAGTACCACGAATCAATTGTCATAAAATTTTGACAATGATTTAACAACCTTTACCAACTATTGGACACTCGGCGCAGGTGTAAGTGAAATTGTTGTGATAATTTAATAATCATATTAAACGACGCAGTACTTTTTAAGAACTATTTTTGTATGAAAGACAACAAAACCATTGTGAAATATTATAACAATATGACAATAGGACATAATAGGACACCTTGTGATTCCCCTAATTGTATAGCCACTATTAAAAGTGCAATGAGATAGAAAGAACATAACTTTGTTCGAAACTAAGTTAGCCAATGTCTACATGTATATTTGGAAGTATATGTACCTACATATGACATATGACAATACGCACCTACGTCCAAGCATACATGAAACTTTTTTCGTATTTGCTTATGCCCATCCATGATACATATATAGCAGCGTTGCCAGTTTTCATTTGCCACATATTTTGTATGGAGTTTGTGGTTTTCTTGCAAAAAAACTGAGGCAATCGCAGTATTTTGCCTATATCTAGGTCCATGGTGAACCGATCTTGGTCATTTAAAATAGCCATCATCTCAGGAATATTCCTGATAGTTCGACAGCAATACCTGATCCGTAGTACTTAAGTTGACTCCGGAAACTTGATTTCAACAGACGTACAGAGTGACAGACCGTCATGGCTATATCGACTTCCCTATCTATAAGGATCCAGAATATATATACTTTATGGGGTCGCAAATGAAATATTATGAAATTACAAACGGAATGACAAACTGTTATATTATTTTTATTTTCCGAAATCGTAGAATGGGCTGCACATCACGTATTTATTCACATCCATATGTATGCTTAACATTTTTGCCAGTTAGTTACATTTGTTACATCTTTTGTATGGATTTTGTTTTAAAAAAACTGGAACAAACTGGGGTAATCACAGTATTTTGCCTATATCTAGGTCCGTGGTGAACTGATCTTGCTTATTTTAAAAAGCGATCTTCTCAGGGGTGTTTCTAAGAGTTTAACACCAAGCTGATTCGTAGTACTTAAGTTGACTTTGGAAACTTGATTTTAAGAGAAACACAAATCGAATTCTCCATCTATAAGGATTCAAAATATATATACCTTAGGGGATCGCAAATGATTAATATAGAAATTACAAACGAAATGCCTTACTGATATACATATACCCTAATCACTATGTGAAGGGTATAAAAGTCATAATAGAAATAACTTTTAAATGGTTTTGGACATATTTCGTAACAAAAGTTTATTAAAAATTTTTAATTCATATGGGAGTTTCCGCTACCCCTGCTCCTATCCAGCTAATTTTTTTCAACATGTAGGTATTGTTGTACAACTACTTTTTATAGGGCATATGTAGTCGATAGCTGTTAAAGTATTAAAGATTAAACGTATTCCGAATATCTTTAAAAAATATTCATAAGCATATAAGCTACAACTTCACCTGCTTCTACCCAATTAATTTACGCTACTGGACCTACATTGTACCCGGTGTCAAGTCGATAGCTGCTATCGTTTCTTAAATAAGGCGTATTAATTATTTCAAAAAATGTGTGCTTTTATACAAAACTAATTTTCATTCATTCAAAATTAAATGTTTAATATCTTTTACCCTTTAGGGGGTGATAAAAATGACTAAAAAGGCCATTAATAACTCCTACCACTTTTTACCCCCAAAATCAAAATTAAAAAAAAAATATATATATTCATGGTTTTGAAGATCTATCAAATGCAACTTGAATTGCATATCTCTCTTTATTCGGTTGCTCCTTCGAATTCAAAAATTTAAAAAAGCGCCAGACATGGGTCCGTTATATGTTTGAGTAGAGAGTGTATAACTAAAGGGATAGAAATTTCCCGAATCTTTATTTTCTAACCTATTTTTTCCTCTTCAGGGCCTTAATTTTCTAAAATCTCAAAGATTCTAAAAATCGGGAGAGTTGTCAACTGTCCAAATTTTAAGCCTTTTGTTCTATGCGTTTGGGCTGCACATTGATGATTGAGTCAATCAGTGTGTCAGTCACAAAAGCTGTTCCCTTTTATACTTTCATATAGACTCATTCCAAACTTAACCAACAACAAAACAAATAATAATAATTTTAGATAAATTAATGATAATGAAAAACTATAAAAACATGTTACAAAAAAAGCAATGACAGCATAACATTGCATTTTACACACCCATACACATATGAGAGGCCCTTAGGCCCTTGAACACACAGCAAGTAAAGTTTGTTTATGCTAGAGAAAACTGCAGGAAAAAGTAAAACTTTTCCAAACTGTATTTTTTGCAATGAAATGCATTTGTGTGGGTATGCGTTGTGGTGCGTCTATATTGCATGTTATTAAATACAGGGTGTCCGCCGGCAAGGTATACTATTTTGTTTTGCCGCCATTTTGGTAAACATTAGTATTGACAGTTCATATTTGGCATTCGTGAAGTAGATACATGGCAAATGTATTATGGCAAAATAATCGGCAACCTAACGTGTTTTAATCGTTAAAACATTGTATCAAAATCATTCATAGATAACTGTGACGTGAAATCGTGTAGTGGATGATGGACCACAACGTACTGCAAGATCGGCTGAAAACATAATTGCTGCTCAAGGAAATATTCGCAACAATCCACCAACCTCAATTCGATATCGTGCTCAGAAGCTTTGCCAACTTTGTCCACAATTTTGCAGAAGAATTTGCATTTGTTTCAGTTGACACGAGAGCTTCTTACAGAAGACCATTTACGCTGCCGTACATATACCACCAATAGGATGATGTTACAGCTCGCCCATGACAACCACGATTTTCATGAAAATATTATAATAAAAGACTAGAAAAATTTTCATTTGAATAAATATGTGAATATACAGAATAGGCAACAAATCTTAATAATATAAAGGGAATCAATGTCAGAGACTTGAAATTTTGTAAAGATCTACTTAGAATGGGTTTTTGGAAGTTCGGACCGAAAGGAGATAAAAAGAGGGCAAATAGTTAGAGGTGGACACCTTGCTATCGTCAAGCTTTACACAATAGAACCAACAATTAAATCGGGCGACCTTGGTGTCCATAGTGACTGATTTGTTTTTAAGGGGAACTTTTCCGAAGCAAATTCATCAAAGCTCTGACTGTGTATGCAGTCGCCTTAATATGTTAAACCACGTGTATGAAGAGTACGATGGATGAGCTCGAAGGTTTGGCAAAAAGAATTCTGTAATCATTTCGAAAAAAATGGTCCAATTATCTTATGCGTAGATAAGGCACATCAAGCAGTTGCCCTGGGGCAAATCAATGGGTTTTGATGTTTCAATCGAGGGTTGCAGGCTCTTGGAGACTTGTAGCGGCAGTTTTGCTTGTTGACGAAAATAAGCCTCGTCGCTCCAAAAAATGGGACTTACAGTGCTAAAACGCTCGAAAATTGTTCAACAAATTTTTTTGTCTAAATCACCACAATGTCAACCTTCTATATGGTAAACTATAAGCTTCTTTGAAGTTTTCTTTTTCAAAAATTATAAGAGGTATTGACTTCAAAACCACCACAAAGAATTTCTATTATAATATTTGCGTTATTATCCGAAGTAGTTTTAAGGCAAAACAAAAAGAGTTGTTAAAAATTTTTCTTCAATTACGTAATTGTAATTTTCTTTAATACCTGAACTCCTCGTTAGTGTTTTGAAAAATAAAGGCAAATTAGATTTTTTAAGGCTACATTTTTAAGTCCCATTTACAAGATATTTAAATTTCTTATTTTTTTTTCAATGACTTTTCGCTCTTTGTTTTAGTTTTGTATAATCGTTTCCTTAATAATTAACTGGACCCTGAGTTTATATCAAATTCTTGGTTTTGAAAAAGAATTACAAAAATTGTTTAGTCATTGAAAAATTTATTTCAGATGCATTTGCTATGTACGTGCTTATGCTTATTACAGATAAAGTCATATCAACGTTATTAGAATTTGATATTAGTTACATCATAGATAAAATTACAAAAGGGTCTTACATCAGTAGCAGCGACAGGTAATTTTTTTTCGCAACCATACCTAGCGCCAAACGAAACTATGCCTTCTAGAGTATTGTTGCGAACTAGGCCACTGCCAGAATCTCCAGGGCATGGGGAAACTAAATCTTCAGTTGAGACACATATGTTTTTACCTGTAACGCGGTTTCCAAAAGTTAATTTACATTCGTCATTGTGTATAACTGGGAGGCAGGCATATTGCAATTTAGTTGCAGGTTTAGGATTGCGGTCCGAAGTTAATCCCCAGCCAGCAATATAAACAAATTTGCCAACGATTGAATGTCCAGTTTCCGTCCGGGCAGGCAAATTAACAGGCTGTATATATTCATTAAATACAATGGGCTCAGGAAATCTGATAGCTCCAATATCATTTTGAAAAGTTCTGCTATTGTAGTCCGGATGTGGTGTAAGATGTTTCGGAAGAAGAGTTATTTTAGTTGCATTAGAGTTTATTGTCAAGGATCCAAGGATTGCTTCCGACTCAACGGCATTAAATATACAGTGAGCAGCAGTCAAACCATATTTATCACTAATAATAGAGCCACTACACAAGGCCCTTCCTCCAATACTGAGTAACGTTAGTAAGGCTATTGCATAGGGAAACTGGCCTTCAGCAGCATCTTTTCCATTAGCTATACGTCCATTTAGCTCTTCCACAGGCACAACCAAATTACGTGCCTCTAGAGCAGGAGCAGCAAACCAAAATAAAGCAACAACAATTAAAAACTTCATTTCAGCCAAAGGAATATTTAAAACATCTAATACTTTTACCTAAAACCAAACGGCTTTAAATAGTAATTTTGTTCCTCAAAAAATTATACAATTTAAACACTATAGCTTATCTGTCTATAATAAATCTAATCAATTTTAAAAACTTATAAAAATAAAACTTAATTGCATGGGCAGCTCGTGTATGTGATTATCCCAATTAGGAGAGTGAAATTGATTATGAACGATCACTAATTATCCTACGAAAGCAATTTACTTTCAGAATATAAACTAATGTTTGAACGAATGTAATAAACCCTAGAAAATGCAGACACTTTAAACGAGCATTAAACTCAGTATTTTAATTTTTTTTATTTTTTTTTTTTGGAAAGTGTAATACACGTAAAGAATATTTTATCCTAAACCGAATACTAATGATTTTAAACCGGTTCGTTTTATATTAAAGCAAGCCCCCATCTAAAAATATGCCAAACAAAGGACAAATAAGGATAACAATAGAAAGACGTCCTTAAAGTAAATACGAGTTGTTTAATTACGTTTCTCAAACAAATAGAAGCCAAAACTATTAAGCATGCATATGCATGGGTAGTTGGCAAAGTAGCTCACCAACTAATAACTTGCCAAAATTTATGTGTTTAAAAGAATCAATAAAATAAACTTGAACAATTGATTAAGTAAAATAAATGCACTTTAGCACTATCATTAAGTTTGCAAACTTATCCCTTGGTTTACATGGGATTTTAAAATTCAAAATTTTTTTTTTTTACCTTTTTTAATTTTTACATTAATGTTTTTTATGTATGAATCTCTGCTTTAAAACAAAATATTTCTTTAACTTCTTTTTTGTCTTTTTTCCCATTTGTTTAACACAACGTTTCCACTAAACGTTATAATCATGCAAATTGAGGTACAGGTGTATAACTAATAAAGGTAGAAGTTCAGTTTAATTTCATTATGGTTTTTTTATTTTTCTTTTAAGATAAGAGTTATCAGGGTTTGATCTAAGCATATGTTAATAGAGTCAAATCATTTAAATTTTATATTAAAATTTTAATAATTTAATACGTGGAAAGTTATGCTTTTAAAGAGGGGTTTAAAATAGATCGCAAACGTAATTTTGCAAATTAAGAATGATTTCACATATACCGTCACAATTTAATGCGTATTTATACAGATCCGTACATATATATGCCCTTATGTGTATTGGTTTAAAGAGTATTGTGTAAAAGACTAAAACTAAAAGTAGACGAGATAATTAGGCCACAGCAACGCGGCTTTAGACTTGGCAAATCCGCCATATATGAGACATACGCACTACGCTTAACCCTAAAAAAGTCCACAGAAAGACATATCGACACATATCATCTATTTGTTGACTATAAGGCCGCTTTTTACAGCCCCATACCGTCAAGGTGTTTCAATTTATGTCTGAGTTTTGTATTCCTGCGAAACTAATATGACTCAAAAGGATGACCTTAACAGTTAAGATAGGCAGAAATATCTCTCAGCCTTTCAGTACCAAACGAGGTTTCAGGCAAGTAGACAGCCTTACATGTGATCTTTTTAACATCCTCTTAGAAAGGTTATACGAGACGCAAAGGGGAAAAGAACTGGTAGACTATTCACAAAAAAGGCCATGTTCCTCGCTTACGCCGACGATATCGACATCATGCGGCGAAAATTGCGAGCAGTTACTTCTATCTTTGAAAAAGTCATGAAAGTATTAGCCAAAGTGGCTCTGGCAACTAATGCAGATAAAATCAAGTTGATGGTGTCAACTCACTAGACGTATATAAGACATGGGCAAACAGTGGAAGTTGAAAGCTACAACCCTGAAATACGGAAGTAGATATCCGAGGCTGACCAGATTTCTATCTGGTACCACGGGAATCAGTTGGCCCCATGTGCTTACCAGTGCATGAATTGATTAATGGTGAGGTCTTCTTCGGCAGTTCACGTGATGGCTGTGGTTATCCCCAAGCGGGGCAACTGAGAACGAAAGTTGATATGCGGTCTACACAGGCTCATGAGCAACTGTTGAAGTAGGCTAAAAGCTGAAAAGGTGTAAGTGTGTTTGGAAGTAGGTGAATAGGGAAACTGGCTACGGCTGGGGACCCTAGGATCTAAAATTAAATCCCAACAGAGTAGTAGCAAATAATGAAAAGGCCGGCATTGGCATGTTAAAGCATGTGCGTGACTCGGTCCTGACTGGCGGTGAGAAGATTATGAAGCGTTGATGATAGTGGAGAAATTGATTTGTCTAGATGAAAAGAGATCCTTCAAACAGAGCGAGGTGTCGCATTCGTTGGGTGCGGCATGATAATCATAATCTTTCTTGCTTAAGGTTGGGTGCTGTTTCACAAGCTTGTGGAGAGGTGTCTTGTCGGCGCGGATCTGTTTTTGATTATGAAGAAGCGAGATCAAAGCTAGAGACGAAATTTGGGTTTAGATAGCCCAACTTCTCACCAAGTGGTCTGTTATGGCTACACAGAGTCATGGCAGAGAATTGGTACCTGGGTGGTTGGGTGAACCATTCTGGGTGCGCTGGTGGACGCTTTGTTTCCACCAAGTGTTGAGAGCACCGTGAATTATTGCCCGCACGGCAGGTATCACGTAAAACCATTAACGACGACCTTGAAACAGTCAACGATTTTATCTACCTCAGCACCGCTGTTAACAAAACAAGCAACATAAGTTTTGAGATAAAAGGAAAAGCATCATTGGCCAACACATGTTACTGTGGACTTAATAAGCAGTTCAAAAGCAAAGCCACCTCCCGGGAGACGGAAGAAAGACACTGCTATTCTCCTTGATTATATATGGCTCTCAAGCATTAGTACTTGCAAAAGCAGATAAGGCAGTGATTGGAGCTTCAAGGTACTTTTTATGGCCCTAGAGTAACAGGTGGGTGCTATGCAATCTCGGCGTGGTTAATAGAGCAATCTTAGTCTTCCTGATAAAAATAAACAGGTCCGTTTTCTCGCAGTTTAAAATAAGCCCCATTTTCCTTGCATAATGGCTTATACTAGCTAGTGTATTCTCCATCCCAGAGCTGATCGTATCTAAATAACTCTAGGTGACAATGACCACCACTGTTATTGCAGCGGCTTCACCTTTAAGTTTTGTAAAAAGCTCGTTTGCAACCAGCCCTCACAGAACTATTAAGAGTACTTTTTCCTTGTAAAGTACCTCTCAAAGCCACCGTCTCTATTTTCACATTTCTCTATATCGCATATATAGTCCTGTGCTTCAAGAAAGTAGATATCCAGTCTATAACTGGTTGGGCAGTTTCCATTTGAGTCACGCTGTCTTCACGCTGAGTCACGCTGCCTTCATGCCAACATTATTAAAAGCGTATGCAATGTCAAGGAAGCTCCCACTGCATATTCACCGAAGTGAAAGGCATTTTCAATCTGTGAGGCCACTTACTGAAGTGGCGTCCCAATTAATTTACCCCGGCCCGGGTGCTTTATACGGTTCAAATTAGTCGATTGCTTATTACGTTCTCTCGTAATCTCCATTTTAATCCTTCTCGTGATTCGGCAGATCCGGCAGGGTGGAAAAAGTTACGCAGCCTGAAAAGTGAGTGCCCTTAAAGAACCCCCACTGTTTTCCGTCCACTCCTCATCTTCCCTCCAGATGGTGCTGGGCATAGCTAGAGTGATATCCGGTATCTTGCGTAATCTGGTCATTTCACCAGAGCTCTCAATGTTCTTTTTAATATTTTCAAAGGTATCCCCTTGTAAAAATTCATTTACATTCCGATATATTCTAAATCTTGCTAGACAGAAAAATCAATTAAGTCATGTCTATTTATTGAGTTAAAATTTACGTCGACAAGTCAATCTCTTTTAACCGGACCCAGAAATATCCCTGAGAAGATCGCCATTTAAAAAAAATATATCAGTAAACTACGGATAAAATATTAGGAAAAACCTGAAACAACCATTTTTTAAGCGAAATTCATGCATATCACATAACTTTGTCATCCCGTTTTTAATTTCTTTACCATCCATTTATGACCCCATAAAGTGTATATATTCTGGATCCTTACACTCAAAAAATTATTACAGTAACTGACTGTAAGTTATTTAGGAAGTATTCCGTAAAGTTGTTTTTAAATGAAAAAACAGTTAAATTTGAATACAATATTTTTTTTAACTGATTTGAAGGGTTATTAAAAGCTTCAGCTAAACAAAAAAACTGATTTTCAGTTGCAGTTATTTTTGTCAATTATTTTTGGTAATATTTAATTTTGTTGTTTTTTTTTCTGATAGTTTGTGTTTTGCTGTAAATGACAGAAAATTTAGTTAATTTAATACGAATATGTAAGTTAATTTTTTGATGTCTGAATTTAAATGAAATATTTTGTTAATTTTAATGAATATCTAGTTGAACGGTTTTTAAATGAATATCCAGTTATTTTAAATAGATTTCCAGTTGATTTTACCTTAATAATTTTTTCAGTGTATAGATAGGGAAGCAGATTTAGCGATGTCCGTCTGTCCGTGTTATGGTTGAAATCAACTTTTTGAAGCCCCGCATATCGCATAGACCCGCAAGTGGTATCAAACTGTCAGAGATAGTCGCGAAAAAATCGATATTGAAATTCAGCAAACTCGTCCGATAAATGACCAAGATATAAGCAAAAAACAAAGACTACCTCCTTTTTTAGTCCAAAACAACAACGAAGAGCATTCTTATGTATATAATAATAAAAAAACAACAGAAAAAAGAAACAACAGAATCAGTCATGTTGATATTATTGAACCACACCCAAAACGAAAATTTTATTAGTGTTAGTATTATAACAGGGTTGCCATACCAAGCTTAATTAAAAACTTTTTTTAAATCGCCCCTACGGCTTCCAGGGTTCTCCAACGAAGGTAAAATGTAAGACCGACCCGAATTAGTTTAACCACCGAAACATTTTTGTGGAACATACTTACCCTCTATCTCCAGCCCCTAACATGGCTGCCATACAAAATTTTAAAAAATAAGGTAAAAACCGCTACAACTTCCCCGGAGTCGCCCTTAGAGGAAAAAAATGTATTACAGACCCCCATTAGTTTTCCCTCCCAAACGTATTCCTAGAACATACTTACCCCCTATCACCACGCCCTATGGGGGTTGCCATACAAAATTTACAAAAAATGATATGAAAATACCCACAGCTTCTTCAGAGTCGGCCTTAGATCAATAAAGTGTATGACCGACCCCAATTAGTTTGCCCTCCCAAACATATTTCTAAAATATACTTACCCCCTATCTCCACGCTCTAAGGGGGTTGCCATACAAAATTTACAAAAAATAAAATGAAAATGCCCACAACTTCTTCAGAGTCGGCCTTAGATCAAAAAAGTGTACGACCGATCCCAATTAGTTTGCCCTCCCAAACATATTCCTAGAATATACTTACCCCTTATCACCACGCCCTAAGGGGGTTGCCATACAAAATTTACAAAAAATAAAATGAAAATGTCCACAACTTCTTCAGAGTCGGCCTTAGATCAATAAAGTGTACGACCGACCCTAATTAGTTTGCCCTCCCAAACATATTCCTAGAATATACTTATCTCCACGCCCTTGAGGGGTTGCTATATAAAATTTGAAAAAATGAGAATAAAAACCCCTACATCTTCCCCGTAGTCACCTGTCTAGCGTTAGAAAATGACACCGATCCATATTTAAAAATAAAAATATTTCGAAAGAAAAAAATGGATAAAAATAAAAAAAGTTTCGGATTTCGGAAGGCCAATGTGAAGGATATATAAGAATTGGCTACATTTCAAAAATTAGTTGCATAGAAGCAAGTCAAGTGGCAACCCCCATATAAGCAAACCAACTTGATACTATCTTTCTTAAAAGCTGTAACAATTGTCGACTTCAAACTCCTACAAGGTGGTTCTTTTACTTTAGAAACAACTGTTTGATAGAATTACAAAGCGCGGTGCTCTGCATTCCAACAATCGATAGCTTTGGCTTCAAACCAGCGAATGTTCTTACTTTTTTAAAATCGTTGAGCTGTATCGGACACCGAAGATACAAAACGAGCAATGTGATGGGAAAATTAGCTTTGGCACACCCGAATATGTTGCTTTTACTTGTTTCTGTTTTAATATTTTTGTTCTTTCTAATTTTTTTTTGCAACTCTCCTCTTCAATCTTTTTCTTTCCTTTCCTTTCCTTTCCTTACCTTTCCTATCCTATCCTTCCTGTGCTTTTCTTTATTTTTAAAGGCAAGAAATCAATAGATTTTGTGTTTGTATATCTTATATTTGTTTTCAATTTCTAACTTGATTTAAAAGATTTTAAGTCTATTTTATAATAGGTTTAAGGCAGTTATAAGGAGATTTTAGTAAAATAATAAATCCAGTTCAAAAATTCGGTTATTCGAACGAGAGCAACAGGATTGCCCAATTCACAACCATTAAGGGAACCAAAGGAAACTACGCCAATTAGCATGTTTTCAAAAGCCAATGGACCGCCAGAATCCCCACGACATGGTGAAACACCACCAGTACCGGCGCAGCAAATATTTTCGTATTTAATTTGCGAACCAAAAGTTTGCCTGCATTCTAAGTTAGAAATTATTTTTACGTTAGCAAACTGTAAGTAAGTTGCAGGATTAGGATTAGAGTCAGAAGTTTGACCCCAACCGGAGACAACAGCAATTCTGTTAACAAAGGAGTTCTGAACATGGTTCCTTCCAGGCAACCCTATGGGTTGGATCCTAAAATTTTCTTTAGTGTAGGGAAACGTAAATAAAGCAAGATCATTCTCCAAAGTTCTGCTATCATAGCCTGGGTGTATGACTATGTCACGTTTGCTAATAATATAAGCAACTAAAGGCTGCTGTCTATCGTTGGCGCCAAAAGATGCTTTCATTTCAATAACTAATTGGACACAATGTGCAGCAGTTACACCCCATGTATTGCTTATCATACAGCCACCACATGTCCCATAGTTATTGTTCAAATACTTTAAATTAAGAAAAATTTGGTAAGGAAATTGACCAACAGCTGCAGTTTGGCTATTAGTAATACGTCCTTCTTGCTCTGCCACAGCTTTTGGCATGTTGCGTGCCTCGCAAAAATGGACGGTGGCCAAAATAACAAATAAAACCATTAAATGCTTCATTTTTTTTTTTTTTTGTAAAAGCTTTGAAACAACTGATACTTTTTGTCAAAATTTCAAGACCTTAAATAGAATATTTTACATCATTTTACTTTTGTTTTTCTGTTGTCCGTCCCATTTTAACAATAAAAAATTATTTTATTTTACCAAAATATCATTTAATAAGAAAACGTTAATGTAAATCTTGTTAAGTAAACAAAGAAATTTATTTTACATAAAATTTCTAATCGATAGAGTTTAGGTAACTTATAACGACCGTATTATGAGCTACAAGGCAAGTTTGGGAATATATTCAATGTATCTGTTACATTTAATGAAACTCAAATTAACTTAAAATAAGAAAATTTCCAAAGATGTGTCAAATATTTAAAAATCTTCTTAAATACTTAATTATTTTAAATTCTCCAGCCTTAGATTGCTGTTAGATTCATTCCCCTGGTGGTTACAAGTATTTGCATGAACGGCTAATAGCTACAGATAATATAAAAGCCAAAACCTTATTATCTGAATTTTTAATCATAAATAAATTATTATTAACAACTTACACGTGCCTAATTAAACCAAATAATAAAAGAACCTGTTTTTAAAAAAACTGTTTAATGCACTTTGACAACAGATAATGGAAATCATTGAAGGGAAGTGTTTCAGTTCCCAGGGACGGAAAACGACGAAAATTGGAAAATTTAGGATCAAAAATGTTTTAAAACATGAGGCAATATGTTTTAATCAATTTTTTTACAATCTTCTTATATATTTTACATAATAATAAGAGAATATATAAGTTGGGTAGTCCGTTGGAAATTTCAATTAAATTTATTTGCGAAAATATAAAGTTAAAAGAAACATATATTGTATTTTAAAGTCGGTCTGTCCATTTATTAAAACTAAGTTTTCAGCCATTTTTGTTTGCAAAAAAAATATAGTTTGACTACATAAACATAGACAGAAAAACACAAAAATTCTTTTTACAACCAAATTAATTAATTCAATCAATAAAATGTTTAAATTTGCACCTTGTAAAAACTGAAAACTAGAGATTTTTTTATTCAATTAAACAGCTTAAGGCTTTAAATACTGCAATGATCAAACATTTCAATTGCTGGAAGGAATTAACAAGTTAAACAAAAGATATATATGTAGGATATCTTTGTGATCGGCGGGAGTTGGACTTGGGCTGCTTGTATGGTGTGCGAGCGGTCTAACCACGGCACCAGGCTTCATACATAATACATATTTTGTAATCCACCATTATCTCAAAGAGTAACAAATATTTTAAAAACTGAAAAAACCCAATTTTATTCCCATCAAACACTTTTAAGATTTTGATTTACGAAAATGTCAAAAAATTCTAACTTTAAACAACTCTAATCGAGTGAACGAACACGTCAAAATATTTTTTATTAAAAAAACTTAGCTCAACAAGCATAAGTTTATTTACAACAAAAAAATTTAAAGAAAAAAAAAAACAAACAAAAAGTAAAATAAAAAAAAATGATTGATCCATTCTGGCACCGAAACTGGAACCATCTAATTGCCAGGCCAACAAGCCATTTGATTTTCAAAATATAATATCGTAGTCATGTTAGGATCCATCTTCTTTTTTTTGTATGCTTTAAAATTTTTGGTGTTTTTTTAACACAATTAAGTCGGTTTTTGGTACAATTAAGTCGTTTATTGGTACAATTAAGTCGTCAATTGGTACAATTAAGTCATTAATTGGTACAATTAAGTTGTTAATTGGTACAATTAAGTCGTTAATTGGTACAATTAATTTTTTAATTACAATCGTTGAATTTTTTAAATTAATTCATAAGCTGGAAAAAATATGTGAAAAATTTATTTTATGTACGTACAAAGATTTAAGCAAACACCTGAGGTAAGCAAGCTTTTTACTAGAAAATCCCCTCCCCAATGTTATCAATATGTATCGACTTTAAAGTTTCTAATAAGCAATCCAATGTCTACATCAAAAATTTTTGAAGGAACAGAAGTTCTGGTGATCTTGGACCATACTTCTTCTTTCTTTACGTTGTAAAAGCAAATTCCTTGGATAAGGCAATGAAGGGTGGTACCCTCGATGAAAACGACGAATTTTTAAAAAATTTCTATTCGTTATATATCGCTTCTTTTCGCCTTGAATTTTAGATTTTCCATTAAGTAATTTCATTAAAATTTCCATATTTTATTTAAAAAAATAGTAAAGTCGGAGGCAGCATCAAAACCACGGTGTGGACGTTCTATCATGCGTATCATAGATAATGGTACTTCCCAAACATCATCTCGAAAATATAAAAAAACCTTTTCGTACTGAGGTGCATGTACCAGGCTCGCCAGATTTTTAAATATGGCATTTATTGTAGAATGACTCCGTACAAGTTTAACAGCCTCCAGCCTTAATTTTTTAAGACATATTGAAATTTAAAGAATCAATTCTTTTTTATGGGAAGGGGATACTAGTATGGATGAATGTTGGTGTTTTTTAAGTTTAAGTAGTATTAAATATAAAATTGTGTATCAGGTTCATATGATGGCACTGTTGCAGAGTTGTTGTTTGTGTTAAGAGTTATTTTTGGGTTTAAAAATTGTTCAAGCATAAATTTAGGGTAAAAACAAAATTCTTAAATTTTTGATTTAACAATGCTCTAAGTTGGATTATTCAAACATTTTTTTTAACAATTGTTCAACTTTCGTTTGAATTTTTAAAATGACAAGTAAATACAATGACTTGCTGAGTTTGACTTGGCAGCACTGTACCTATATTATGGCTAATGTTATACTGCGCGCCTAAAAGTATAGAATGGCTGGAATTCATAGGTAAATCTTTATCTTTTATATGCACCAGTGCTGCCAGAGAACGATTTTTTACCTCAAATGTAGGAGGAGTATATAATAAATTTTTAGGAAAAAATTAATGCATCATACAATGTGAAATATTAATAAATTTTTACAGTTGGCTTATTGACAGCTTGTCCTTGTATATATCTTTTCTAACTTTTTCTTAAAAATTTCAGCTCTTTTTAAGGTTTTTTTAGCTGAATGGAAACTTTATGTTATAATGCAGACAAACATGTTGTTAAAATGAAATTTCTTAACTATAATTTGCTGAAAGACAAGTAAGAGACTACTTGATATATTCAGTTCAATTATTGGCTACTTTTTTCAAAGAACTTGCCGTTTGGCGCAATGTTAGTAGCTTGAATAAGCCAATAATTTCAATGAAAAATAAAACAGTGGTGTTAAATCGTATCAACCAGAGGGAGAGTGAACGGACCATGTGTAGAAGCAAGGGTGTTTCCAAATTGGTTTGACAGGAAGTTTAGCCTTATACTAGCATTAGGTGAAAATTTCGTTCATCTTTCAGGAACCAAATGTCATTAATGTTTATCTAAATAATATTTGGAAACAAAAATTCAGTCAGCACTAGTGTTGTAAAAAGTGGTTACTTTTGGGTACTCAGTAGGAGTCAATACTTTTTCAACTAAGTGCTCGGTACTACTTAATACCTAAACGCGTTATACATATAAAAATAAAAACGCAAATGTGTATATACAAGAGAAAATAAAAAAAAGTGAGCAATTAAAAATTTTCCAGATTAATTAAATTAATTTATTGTGTTTAAATGCTACAAAATACAACCCTGAAAGTATTCAGCACTTACTTTAAAGTTTTGAGCACCGGGAAAAATGTATCGTATTGAATTCTCAGTACTTAAATACCCAATACTGTTACAACACTAGTCAGCATGGCCACCGTGAAAGCCGTTTACAATATTCAAAACAGTTAATAGCTTCACAAATGGCTTGCACACTTAGCTCATTTCATTGGCCGTAAAATGAACAAAGTGCTCTTTGACTTTGAGGACAGATTTTTTTAAAGAAAAATTTTACAATTTTAAAGCGATGTTAAATGATCTGTAATGATTTAATATGCTCTATTTACCAAAAATCCTAAAGTTTTAATACACTTTCGTATTCTAGGCTGTCACACCATAGTTATCAATATCGATAGTTCTCAGCAGCTAACGAAAAATATCCAAAATGGGAATCCTTAAAGACCTTAAAAAGATCTGACTTCATCAAACATAATGCACTTTCAAAAAATAAAACCAGTTGTTCCAGTTTTTAAAGAAACGTTTAAAATAAGTAAGAGTTTTCAATGTTCATAGTTTTAAAAACTAAATTAAAGGACCAAATGTCTATTTTTTGAGGATTTTGTTGCTTGGATCTGTACAAACTTAGAGCTTTTTTTCCTTTAATTTAGGATAATTTCTTTAAACAAAATCTGGCAACGTTATAAAAAGCAAATGAAAAAATTATTTTGTTTAAAATTTATATAGAGTTTTATTAACCTTATTGAGTACTTTAAATCTTACACTTTTAATCTATATTTATATTTGAAGTTTTTAAAAAAAAAACTGAGCAACTAAACACAATATTACAAATAGTTTTACATTAACGATTCATTAGAAATTCATTCATAAAAACTTATCTCTAACCATTTTTGGTATTTAGAAAGGAATTCCAGTTGTTTCCTTTATCCATTCTAAGTAGCTGCTTACTCGAGTATTAGCAATAGGTTCGCCTTTTTCACAACCAGCTATAGAACCAAAAGAGACAATACCAATTTGAACTGGTTTGGATTTTAAAACCACTGGGCCACCTGAATCACCACGACAAGGTGAAGTACCATTTGAAGTAGCTAAGCAAATATTGGAGTCTTTTATAATCGACCCATAAGTGTTAGCACAGATATTATTGGGAACGACATTAAAAGTGGCCCATTGTAAAACGATGGCACCATTGGCGGAAGAGTCTGAAACGCGACCCCATCCGCAAACAAAAGCCTCTTCACCTGTGAAATCTGAGTACAAACCGGCCATTGTAGGTAATGCAACAGGTTGAATCTTGTCATTATAAGGTGTGTAGGGAATCTTAATTAAAGCAACATCATTTTCTATTTTTTTAATTTTATAGCCAGGATGTGTGATGACGTTTTTAGAACTTATGGTATAAATACTGTGAGCCTGGTTTTGTAAAGTGGCGCCCAAGAATACAGTAACTGATATAATTCCACGAACACAATGGGCAGCAGTTAAAATCCATTGATGGTCAATCAGAGAACCACTACAACGAGCAAAACTTGTTGTGGTTATTTTTAAAGTCAAACCCACTTGATAGGGAAATTGACCAACAGTTGCATCCTGGCCATTGGATATGCGTCCTTCAGGTTCGTCAGCATGCAATTGCATGTTGTTGCGTGGCAAGCCATAGGCAAAGGCAAAGGCCGTAGCAAAAGAAACGACAATAAAAATTTTCATTTTGCTTTTGCAAGTAATTAAGGTAACTGACACATTCTCTTAGAAACGCTCAACTTTAAATAGTAAAATTTAATGCTTAAAATTCAACAGTAGACCCGCGATAAGATGAACTTATAAAAACTGCCACTATTTTTTAACATTTAGCTTAAGACCTTAACGGTTACTTCTTGCTACTTTTCTCTTTTCTTTTTTTTCCTTCTTCTTCTTCTTCTTTAATAAAATTGTTACAGTTATAGCCATCACATAATGAAAAGAGTGAAAAACAATTCAACATTACGTTTGTAAATTAAACATGAAGTACATATAATCTGACACCTTATAGAAAGGGGAGTCGATTAAGCCATGTTTATCTATTGAAATCAAGCTTCCGGAACAAGGTCAAATTCCAAGACCCACCCGTTCGGTTGGGAGCCAAACGAGATACAATATAAAACCTACGAAAAACCTTTTTTTAGAACAAATTCCCGGCAAAAGTATATTCCAATATATCTCAGTAATAACCGTCAGTGTTACCACATAGACATTAAAGATGGCAAGCTAATTTTGGGAAAATTGTTAACGGAATAATGGGGAATTGTAGCTTCCCTAAAAATCTATGTACACATTCAAACAAGTTTTTTTTGAAAAGGAGAACGGCTAGCGGTGGCTCCCACTCGAACAGCGGACACTATAACAGCTATAGACTTTAAATACAAAACATGATAGTTCTGATATAATGGCCACATTAAAAAAAAACAGGTAATTGGAATGAACCCAGTTGAATGGCAGCCCACATAAAAGTTTGGCAAAGTCATATATGGGGCTTTTACATACTTACTGCTGTATTTCCTCTTTCGATTAAAAATCCGAAAATATCAGAAATAAAATAATTGAAATAAAAATAAAACGCCAAGTCAAGCCAGTTGTTAAAGTGAGCAATTGAAAACACGTTTGAACAATGCATTGTTTGCATTATCAGGAGAGCACTGTACATTGGAAAAAATGGGCCCTGATAATAAATCTTCTTTTTTTTTAAAAAATTTTTATTGAGATTGTAAAACAATATCTTACTGGTATTTAAATTGGGTTTTATTGATTGCAAATCAATACTGATTAAAAGGGAACGAAATTATAATTAGTTTGGCCAGTCCGACTATAAATTACACTGCAAGCATATGCATGTTCGCGAGTACGGGAAGGAACAGAAGTTATTATACCCTTGGCATGGTAATAAGGGTATATATGTATAAGTTTGACATTCCGCTTTCATTTCCTACAGTATTAAATTGTGACCTCCTTAAGTTTCTGATTGAAGTCCTTAAAAATAGGAAAATTGGTTAAGACAAGTCAGTCTATTCATCTGATTAAATTAAATTTCTGAAGCCAAGTCAGGTTCTGCGAAGTAAATTTTGAGTTGAAACTCTCAGATGGATCCTTATGATAATCGCTGTTTAAAATCAGTATTTAAATATTTTCTTATTCTTAAATTTACAAACAAGAAAAAAAATAATGGTAGGATCGGGGCAGGGGATGTGGCAGCCTTCATAGAAGCTCTCTAATGTTTTGAAAATTTTCAATTCAATAATATTTTGTAACTATTCCAGTTAATTATTTCAAACTAGTCACAGCGTAATTTAACTGGAGATACAAAATGAAAAATGTAAAAAGCATATGAGATTCGACATAACCGAATATAGCGGTCCTGCTTGCTTTTTTTTGTTTTTGATGTTCAATTATTTATTGGCTCTTAAAATTGCTATCCGAAATATAAATGTTATCATAATAAAAATTAAATATGATATACTAAGGTATATACGCTAAGAAAGTTATCAAGATTTCTAACTTCCTTAGCACTTTAAAAAGTTGATAACGAATTTAAGGATGGTTCCTAATCTAAGCAAAATATATGCAGTTTAAAAACCGATAATAAATCTTATCAAAAACTAAATAAAAATTTAATGAAACAAAGTAGCAATTAATTAAATATAAATCAGCCGCGTTGGCCTAATCTTACGGTGACTTACCACCGTCACAGTATTGCCAGTGACTTGACACCCCAGAACGACTTGCACCTAGGTAGCTATTCTTCGCCATCGCTCTGTGCATGCCATAACAGACCCCTTGATGAGGACTTGGGCTATCTAAACCCGAATCGCGTCTCCAGTTTTGATCTCGTCATTTTCAATCAAAACAGGTCTGCGCCGACAAGACACATCTCCACACGCTTGTGAAACAGTTGCCAATCTTAAGCAAAAACGATTATGATTTATAATGTCGCACATTCCTTAAATGCGACACCCAGCTCATTTTATAGGATATTCATTTCATCCAAATCAATCACTCCACTTAAATCAATGTTTCATAATCTCACCTCAAATCAGGGCCCAATCACGCACATGCTTCAACATGCCAATGTCGGCTATCTTATTATTTGCTACTACTCTGACGGAATCTTGTTACAGATCCTAAGGTCCCCAGCCAAAGCCAGCTTCCCTATTCACCTACTTCCAAACATACTTACACATTTTTAGATATTAGCCCACTTCATCAGTTGCTCACGTGCCTGGGTTGACCCGCCAAAAACTTCTATCTTGTGAACGCTATCACTCTGGGCCCACACAAGACCGACTCCAGCATATTAACTTTCGTTCTTAGTTGCCCCGCTTGGGGATAACCACAACCACCACGTTTACTCCCGAAGGAGACCTTACCAATAATCAAACCATGCACTAGTAAGTACACGGGGGCTTTTTGATTCCCGTGGTACTAAATAGAACTCTGATCAGCCTTGAAAATCGACTTCCGCCTGATTCCTACCAATTTCCATTCAGCACAGATAAGGTATTGGTAACCTTTAAATCTTGTATTGCTGTGCCAGTTATTGGCAAAGTAACATGTCACAGCGTCTACAAGGACAACCTGCCTCAAGCAAGACTAGTAGGTAACGATTGATTATT
Organism: Melanophora roralis; assembly: GCA_963583895.1. Taxonomy (NCBI): domain Eukaryota; kingdom Metazoa; phylum Arthropoda; class Insecta; order Diptera; family Rhinophoridae; genus Melanophora; species Melanophora roralis. The sequence continues at coordinate 2,570,653 of OY757188.1, read as the reverse complement.
TTAAGCCCAAGAAAAATTGTTTTAACTAAGCCATGCCTGTTGGCCTTCCAGTAAACTGAAAGTTGCCCGATTAATACCGCGAGGAGGTAAGCATTGGCACTTGCGGTGATGGAAGGTTGCCCAAAGGAACTCCTCCTCCATCATTACGTACAATAGGGAAGTTAAAAACAACAAAAAAATTTTTATCTAATTCAAAATTAATCATTATACATACTGAATGCACACAGTACCTAATGTGCTGTTTTTTGAAGCCGATTAAGTGATCGTCTTAAGCCATAAATGTTTATTTTCTTTTTGTTAAAATAACAAAATCGGCTTTTAAAATAGTACACTAATCCCTATTCTAGTTTATGCATACCTGCTAGTTGAAAAGGTCTTTAATGATACGGTGCCAATTTCATCAAATCATAGATAAAGCACGCTAGCCACACCTTTTTTGCGAAAATAGTAAAGATTTCTATAGCACACTTTAAGGAGGGCTTATTTTTGTATCGGGTGAGCCATCTGTTGGCTTAAACTTATTATTATTTATTTATTAAATATATTATTCCGAAATAAATCGATTTACGCTGAAGCAACGTAGGGATTTATTGGAAATTTAAATCCAAAACAATTGGTGGGAAATTGCTCGAAAATGTTGTAAAAAATTGGGTCAGAGAGAAGGACCAATAGTGCTCGCTATGCGCATGTTTATTTCTAAGGTTCATGTTGGGAGTGCTCGAGCAGTGCGTTTACCCTAAAAAACAACATCAATTTGTCATCGTTTTTAAGAATTAAACATATCATACAGCAGTTGATGCCAAATTTTGAAAAAAGATCTCGGTATGACATCTTACAAAATTTATTTGGTTCAAGAGTTGAAGCCGCATAACCATCTTCCTCGTTTTCGCTTTACTGGATGGGCCGAGAAGAAACTGAACGATAATTTCGATTTTGCCAAAAAAACCATCTTTTCGGATGAAGGTCATTTTGGTGGGACGTTTATAAGCAAAATGGCCGTATTTGGTGCTCCGATAACTCAAACGTAGTCTTATAGAAGCCAATGCAACTATTACGAGTGGCTATTTGGCGAGGTTCGTGGAGTGGAGGCATCATTGGCCGACATTTCCATGAAAGTGAGGACGCTTCAACATTTATGGTCAATGGAGGCACCTATTTCACCATGATAGCTGATTTTTTTGTGCCCGTTCTTCATGGTGTTGATGTGAACGATATTTGGTTTCAACAGGGAGGTTCAACTTGCCACACATCTCATGCCACAATCGATTTATTTTGTACAACGTTTGATGACCGTTTAATTAGCCGAAACGGTGATGTCAATTGGCTGCAAATTAGCTCATTTTCCATAAGAAAAATTTACATAAGATATCCATAAGTACTACTCCTTCAATCATGATTCCCATAGCGTACTTCACAGATACTACCGTAATGCAATTTATTTTTAGGGGTCATCCCCTGACTACTGGTTATTAAAATAAAGTGCTTGAATCTCTTTGGCCTTTTTATCAATTCAAAAAAGAAAAATTTTTGACGTGTCTTAGACGTTGCTCAAATACAAAGTCTTCAAACCAAATATTGCCTTTGACTTTTGTCGGTAAAATAAACAGCGTGAAGTAATCTAATTCAACATCAAAATATAATCGGAACTTTGAACCTCTGGCTAAATTCAAAGGCTCTTTAAAAATACGTCATTAACTCTTAACCACAAACAATAAAGATACTTTTTGTTTCTTGACGTTCTTAAGCACCTTCTTTGGATTTAAATTACACGTTAATGTAGAGTCCTTCGCATATCAGATTAATTTGATTTTGAAATTAAGTACCCTCGACTTAGTACCTTCTTGCTGGTGCTGTCGACCTTTAAATCAAAACAAATTGGCTTTGGGCGTAGTTCAATGTACGTAGAATGACGGCAAATAAAAGATAATCCTTGCAAACACCTGTTACTTAATAACATTTCTATGATAAGACATTTATTTGTGCTTTTAAAAACTATTTTTTACGTATTTGATAGAACAACCGCAATTAAAATCTTAACCAGAGTATATTCAAATCATAAAAGATGTTTTGTACTGACGCAATACATTGAACGTTAATGCGTAATAGATAACAATTTCTCGCCCGCTTTTATAGTTTTTGCAAAGAAAAAAAAAACTTCACATTTAAACAAATTATAAAACTTTTTATTAGCGAAAATCTTTTGTTTCTTTTACTTGCAGCTTGCTTCAATCAAACTCAGTATATAAAACGGTGGTGATGGAGAAACCTTCACAGTTCATTTGTTTCCTGATAAGCGAAAAATGAAGTTTTTAGTAAGTTTTGCTTTCATTTTGGCCACTGACTATGTTTTCGGCTTTAGCAGTACAGAAATAAGCCAACCCAGTGGCTTAAAACCTGAGGGCCGTATTACTAATGGCTATAAGGCTACTGCGCGTCAATTTCCTTATCAGGTGGGCTTGTCCTCGAAAACCAGTGCTTACAGATCAAGCTGGTGTGGAGGGTCTTTAATCGGAAACACTTGGGTTCTAACTGCAGCTCATTGTACCTATGGCCTTTCCTCCATTACCGTATACTTGGCTGGAAATGTGCGCGGCCAGTCAAATGTTAAATACAATATTGGCCAGCAAAATATAATTAACCACTCTGGCTGGAATAGTGCAAATCATAAAGACGATATTTCCTTAATTAAAATTCCTTACACCGTGTATTCTTTTGAAATTCAACCCGTTCGATTGCCAGCCATGGCCAGTTCTTATTCCAGCTATAGCGGCAGCAAAGTCATTGCTTCTGGTTGGGGTAAAATATCTGACTTTCATAGCAGTGTTACCTCTGAGCTGCGATGGGCCTACATGTACGTCACAAGCAACTCCATATGTGCAAGGACTTTTGGTTCACTCATAACTTCAACAAACATTTGTGTTTCTACTCCTAGCAGTGTTTCCACATGTAAAGGCGACTCAGGTGGTCCATTGGTATTGGAATCAAGCAAGATTCAAGTTGGTATAACCTCGTTTGGTGCACTTTCTGGTTGTGAAAACGGTAACCCGGCTGTTTTCACTCGTGTTACAAGCTACTTAAGTTGGATCAAAACACACACTGGTATTTCCTATTAAATTCGATTTATGGTTATTTTACAAAGAATTAAAATTAAGTTTATAAATAGTCTGTATCATAATTAAAAAAGAAGAAGTATTATATAAAGTTATTATTTACGGCTGTGCCGATTGTCAGGATTCATTTTTCAATACAAAATTTTTTTAAATTAAATGAGTTTTTTAAAAAATAGTCTCTAATTGTTTGAAAATAAAAGCAAATGTAGCATTTTGAAAGCAAGGATTCTGATAATTATGAGGGTGGCGGAATTAATTAAAGAGACTACTGGAGGGAAAGAAAAGGGAAAAATAAGAAATTACTCAATTTAAAGGGTATTCAAAGCTCTATTGAGACACCACGTCAAACGTGCTCTCGGGTTGATCACAGCGGCCCAAAATTTTTGACTCTGTTGGATATCAGTTTATTGCTACGTTACCAATAATTAAAATACAAATTTGCTTGCGAGAGGGATGAGGCCCACAAAACTAAATTAGAGGAGGCTTAGACACTGCATAACTGCCGAATTGAGGTTGATTACTAGATGTCTGCGGCCCGGACTAGATAAAAAAGATGCTAAGCCGTTTTGCAATGAGAGCATTAGAAATTTAAGGTGCATTATTGGGACTTTTTTGGGACATTGCGATATGGGACATATGGCCAGACGTTAAGGGTTATACGTGGTACCGGCCGGAAGGCATACCCACGGTCCTCTCAATACTGGTGAATACAAAGCGTCCACCAACGCCCCCAGTATGGCTCGGCTAAACCACCCAGGTACCAATTCTCTGTTATGACTCTGTGACCCCTTGGTGAGAAGTTGGGCTATCTAAACCCAAATTGCGTTTCAAGTTTTGATCTCGCTTCTTCATTATCAAAACAGATTCGCGCCGGCAAGACACATCTCCACACACTTGAGAAACAGCACCCAACCTTAAGCAAGAAAGATTATAATTATCATGTCGCACCCAACACGAATGTGACTCCCAGCTGTTAAAAGGGGTCATTATTTCACTCATTCCAATTAGGATCAAATATATCCGACATCATCAATGCTTCATAATCTTCTCACCGCCAGTCAGGACCGAATCACGCACATGCTTCGACATGCCATTGCCGGCCATCTCATTTATTTGCTACTACCTTGACGGGATCTTATTTTAGATCCTAGGGTCCCCAGCCGTAGTCAGTTTCCCTATTCACCTACTTCCAAACACACTTACACCTTTTCAGCTCATAGCCTACTTCAACAGTTGCTCATGTGCCTGGGTAGAACCGCGAAAACCAGAAACTCTATCTTGTGAACCTTAAGTACATATAAGATCACTTACACGGTCAGTATATCAACTTTCGTTCTACAGTTGCCCCGCTTGGGGATAACCACAGTCACCACGTGAACTCCCGAAGGAGACCTCACCATCAATCAGTTCATGCACTTGGTAAGCACATGGGGCCGACTGATTCCCGTGGTACCAGATAGGACTCTGGTCAACTTCGGAAATCTTCTTGCATTTCATTTCTACCAATTTCTAATTTACACAGATAAGGTATTGGTACCTTTATAAACCCTGTATTGCTGTGCCACTAGACGGCGATGTACATGGCACAGCGCAACAAGGACAACCTGCCTCAAGCCAGACCAGTGAATCACTGATCACTCCTTTACCCAAGACAGATTGTTTTCGATTTAGCCAGGTCTGTAAGCCTTTCGGTAGCTATTCCGAAAGTTGCCCGGTGGATACCACTAGGAGGTAGACTTAGGCACTTGAATTCAAAACTTATCAACCAGTAGACCAGATAAAAATAATCAAGAATTCTGCAGGCTTTGAGAGGACGAGAAGTAAGCAGACACTATAGAAAAGCATGCCTGCCGCTGCCAAAGACTGCAGATCGCTTTCTACGATGGACTTTGTGGGGTCTCTGGTAGAGCTGCCGAGCTTAGGATTTTTGATAAAACTACAGACTTAATGAGAAAAGCCAAATTTGTTTAACTTTAAGATGTTTCCTCTTCCATGAAAATTAAGTGAAACTTTATTTATTAAACTTAGATTTGTGATCACTTTAAAGGATATTAAAGGCAAGGTTGAAGTGTCAATTAATTTAAACACGTTTTCTATTATAGTAGTCAAGGTTTTAACTAGTTTAACAAGGTTTTAATTTAAAAAATTGCCAGTGAATTATAACAGGTGCCCTGTAATGCTGACTGAAAACTTAGGTATTAGGAAAAAAGCTTGAAGTGACAATTAATGCAAAACAAAAGCCCTTCTGTTTCCTGATATTAAATACCAATAATTGAAAAATTTGTTCTTTTTTGTGTAAAAAACTACCACATTATTCAAAACCACCGTGATAAAAGATATGATGTTTTGGATTAATGTTTGGGATTAACCTTTCACTGTTATGCGAAACAAGATAAGTGGCTGCCATGATTCACTTTGCAATCCAGATCAAAAAGCAAAGGCTTTAGAAAATATATTCCACCAAAAAGATATAAATATGTTCTTTTTCCTAAGAAATCTCGCAACACTTTTGAATTTGAATACGGGTTTTATATTTAAAGTGATATACTTGTCAAAAAGACTTAAATTCTTTAAAAACTCTAATAATGTGCCTTAAAAGCAAAAGAAATGAAGTAAGTATGTTAAAATTATGTGGTTTATATAAAAATTTACAAGCCCATCCCCCCTCCAATGGAAAGGCTGAATACGCGCCTGCCCTTATATGTATATAAACTTTTACAGATAAAATATTTGTATAAAAAAGATAATATATTTTAAATTCGATTACATAGTTACTTTATACGTGCATATGCCAATAAGCTTTAAAGACAACCAAATTACATGCAGACATATTCTAACAAACATACACGTGCGACATTTTTATACCCTTCACATAAGTGATAAGGGTTTATATAAATTTGTCATTCCGTTTGTAATTTCCCTAATATCCAACTGCGACTCTACAAGGTATATATATTTTCTTGGTCCTTATACAAAGGGAAGTCGATTTAGCGATGTCCGTCTGTCCGTGTTATCGTTGAAATTAACTTTTTGAAGCCTCTCGATGTTGCATAGACCCGTAAGTGCCAGCAAACTATTTGAAATATCTACGAAACAATTGCTAAGACTACCTCAGTTTATTTATTTTATTAAAATTTCTACATAAAAAGCTCTACAACTGCCCCCGAGTTATCCCTACCCGGGTGGACTGTAAGACTGGATATTTTTCCACGAACATTTTTGGGAAACATACTTACACCCGACTTCACCCCCTAACAGGATTACCATACAAAATTTAATTTTTTTTTAATTTTTTTTAAATCGCTCCTTCAGCTTCCAGGGTGCTCCTAAGAAGGTTAAACCCAAGACCGGCCCTAATTTTTCTTCCCTAATATTTTTGTGGAACATCACCTATCTCCACCCTATAAGGGAGTTGCGACACAAAATTTACGAATGTTATGTAAAATCGCCCAGAGTCGGTCTAAGAGAAATAAAGTGTACCACCGACCCCCATTTAGTTTCCCCTCACACACATACTCCTAGAACATACTTACCCCCTATTTCCATCGCATAAGGGGGCTCTCATACAAAGTTTGGGTGCCCGTGGATAGGTCAAATGTAAGATTGACACCAACTCAACATTTTCTTAGTACATACTTACCCCCATATCTGCACCCCCTAAGGGGATCCCCATACAAAATTTGAAAAAATTAGGGTAAAACCCCTTTCAAGTTGTGAAGGGTATATAAGATTCGGCACAGCCGAAAATAGCGCTCCTACTTGTTTTTTATTAAATCTGATATAAAATTAAATTGATTTCTTAAGTAGTCGCTTTCATTCTTTATCTAACGCGTATTTTTTTGAAATTCCTCCAACTATTCAAAGTTGACTTAATAGAATTCCCCAATTACTTATTTTCATACTTAAAACGAAATTACATTTACGCATGTTGTATCGATAACAATTATCTTGAGTTTTTTTTACATTAGAGCAAATCTATATAATTTAGAATGTAAGCCCGTTTGCTATATAAACGAGTTAGGACTTGGGAAATAGTGATAGTTGTTCAACGAATTTAAAGAAATAAAATGAAATTTCTTGTAATTTTCATTTTGGCTTTTGCTATTTGCTCTGGCTTCAACTTGCCTAGTGCTAAAATCAGTCAACGTAATATTTTAAAACCCTTTGTGGAGCCTAAGGGACGTATTACTAATGGTCAAAATGCTGCTGTGGGTCAATTTCCCTATCAAGTGGGGTTGTCTTTAAAAGTTAGTGAAACAAAATCTTCCTGGTGCGGTGGGTCTTTAATTGGAAATAAATGGGTTTTGACAGCTGCTCACTGTACAGAAGACGCTCAAGAGGTTATTGTTTATTTAGGTGCGACTATGCGTACTCAGGCAGAAGTGGAATATATCATAGATCCGAGTAATATCATTATTCATTTTGACTGGAATAACGAGTATACCAAAAACGATATATCCTTGATCCGAATTCCCTTAACTGAGTTTACCGCTAACATTCAGCCAGTTAAATTGCCTGCCATTGGAAGTTCTTACTCTAGCTATATCGGGGATATGGCTCTGGCTTCAGGCTGGGGTCATACTTCGGATGACGCTGAAGACGTTGCAGATGATTTGCAATGGGCACGCATGAAAATAAGCAGCAATTATTCCTGCCTACGGAATTTCGGGAAATATTTCACTTCTACCAATATTTGTGTTGCTACTCCTCGTGGTGTATCAACCTGCGTTGGAGATTCTGGTGGTCCATTGGTTTTGGAATCCAGTAAGATTCAAGTTGGTTTAACATCTTATGGTGCACTTGCTGGTTGTGAGTGGGAATACCCAGCCGTTTTTACCCGTTTAGCCAGCTACTTGGAATGGATTAAAGAACATACTGGCATTTGCTATTAAAAACAACTTTTAAACATTTATGGTTTATAAGCAAATTTTGAATTTGGTACAAAATTTGACGAACTTTAAGTACTTTTTTATGAATAAAGAGGCAAAAATATAAGAAACTGAAAAAAATATGGGTAAAAGTGAAAAAAGTGAATTTTTTTTAAGGTTACAAGTGAATAAAGTAGATTTTTTTAAAATGTATTTTAAAAAAATTTCTTAAAGGTTACAAAACATTTAAGTAAAAAATGAAAAATTATAATCATAATGGTGTTGAATGCAATTAAGAAATTTAAATTTCAGTATTGCATGTGTCATAAATTATATTTATTTAGTGAATTTAAAGTAAATATGAAAATTGTTTTTGTAAAAAAACGGCCGCTGACTTGCCTTTGATAAGTTTCTTATCTTAAAAAGAAATCCAAAATAAGTTAGGTATATTTTTGCACGCTTAAATGTTAGAGATTAGATATGGAAATATTTTAATTTGATTTGTTTTAGGGGCTTGTCCCCCCAATTTCAATTTTAAAATTTATTAAGTTTATTAGAAATTTCGATGCCCCAGAGTTACAATACGAAATGATTAAAAAAACATGCAGTCCTATTGCGGTGTTAAGCGTTGCTTCTCTTCAGCAGATCCGATGGGAGCCAGTTGGGTAGGGCAAAAATTGACCTAGCTGGAGCTGCTACCATTGTGCCTGTTTTCAGAATCGCCATGTCGCGCGTTGTCCTCTACATACGCAGATGATTCATGGTAGAGCTATTAGCTTTTCACTAAATCATAGCCCCAAAGAAGAGAATCGGCTATCTTATAAAACTATTGGCCTTGCCAATAACACGTTTGCACACTTACATCAGAGTTTGAGCCTTCGTAAATCTCGTCTTTATGTTTGGCTTCCAAGACAGCTTACAATTAAGAATGGCTCCTAGATATTTTGCCCTATCTAATAAAATCAACACCATTCCAACCAGTAACCAGAGGTCAAAAGAAGTAGTTTTGTATATGTTAATGAACAGCACATTTTCCGTTTTAAAATAGTTGATAGTTATCCAGCGCTCCACTCACTAAGTGTCCTTAAGGTCATTTTCATCCTGTCCGAGATGGTATTCAGATGGATGCCAGATATCGCAACTGCTACCTGATCCGCAAAGGAGATAATTCTTAGTCCATTGAGTTCATATTCTCGAGCAACAAGTTGAAAGTCATGTTCCACAGCAATGGCGATAAAACACCTCCTTAACGGGTTCCTCTATTAGCTGATCTCGTTTCTTCAGCTCGTCCCATCATATACCTTATTATTCTTCGCTCCAGTAGGTTGAAAACGAATGCAACCAGAGAATTGTTAACCATCATCTCACGTAGGGCCCAGATAACGGATAATGGGTTTACGTTGTTAAAGGCGTCTTCTGTACCCAGAAACGAAACAAGTGTATAGTTCCTAAAATTGAAGCGATTTTTTGATATAACCAGTTTACGAGTGGCGAGCCATTTTCGCTGATCTACCCTTGGTATAAGGAAGGATGTAGGGTATCTGATAGAAGACTGGGGTTGATTGTCGCCGTTTGGTAGACGCCAACCAGCCTCTCCAGTGTTTTAAGCAGTAAAAACGTGAGATTTATTTGCCTCTAGTTCTTTAATTTCGTGTTTGATGATTTACCGCCCTTAGGGATAAAGACAACATTAGATTCCATCGATTTTGTGGGGATTTATGACCAGAGAAGAGAAGCCTTGTACATTTTAAGAAGCCACGTGGTAAATAGCTCATTGGTACGCTGCAGGTTCACTGGAATCACTCTATCTGCTCCGAGTGATTTAAATGGTGTGAAGCTGTTGAGATAAGGTCCAGTGGAAAATTATTAATTTTAAGGAAAAAACTCAAGTATTGTCAAGCTTGCCAACAGCGGTATTTTAAAAGACTTTTAAGAATGCGCCTTTCGGAGCTACTTGATCTCCTGAAGAAACGGGCGAAGGTACTTATCTATGACGTTAGGCTAGCTGACCATTTAGTCAAATATCGTCTTAATGTCAGGTGTGATTCTTTCTTTTAAAATACGAGAATTGTATGCGTTTTTAAGAAACCTGGAAAAATTCGTTCCTGAAGCGCAGTCTCTAAGTCCTGATATGCGTTTTTTTTAGAAAAGCGCTCCATTCTGTGGTCAAGTGGCCAGTGCATCGCAACACGCGCTGCGAAAAAAAATTGTTTATTACTCGCACAGTTCGTTTTTGGAATTTGTGTATAAATATAAAAATTTAACTGTCATCAAATATTATTTCCTCTATCCTCCATCTTTCTTTCTATTACCTGTTTTGTTAATACCAACATGCATTATAAAAGCAGCATAAATTTTTTGAGTTTTAAAATTTCCAAAAATAAGGAGCCTCTGCTCACATTTGCTAAAAACTACAAGAAAAATTTCTTAAGATGCCCTAGATAAGACAACGACATTTAAAGAAAGAAAGCAAATAGTAACCCTAGCAAGACGCTATTATTAAGTTATAAGCAATATAGAAAATAATTCTTTATGATAGAAAAATTTTAATTTATTAGTTCAACTATATCTACTGCCTTATGTTGAAGGCAACATCAAGAAACTAATTTACTTAAGAACTTTTCTAATCACTTAAACTACAAAAGCAGGGAACTATTTCTAAAGAAAAGGGTTTTTTTAATAATAAAAATTTTATATTTTTTTAAGCTTTAAAGCTAATTTAACTTTAATTTAGTTAGAAAATCTTAACCGTATAAAAGTCCATAAAAGAAACTTAAGGACATAAAAAGTTTCCTTGAGAAAATAAAACAAAAATCAAAGCAAATAAAGGACGTTGGCAAAATATTGTGAAGAGTTACATTTTTCACTTTATATTACTTTCGAAATACTTATTAATTGTTGTTGCTTTTTAATTAGAGCTTATCTCAGCAGCCATATAAAACGCTTGCTGTGTTGGGCTTTGTGCTGAGAAGCATAAATAAAATAAGTAAAAATGAGATATACATTTTTGTTGTTTAAGGAAAAAGGAAACTTACAGCAGGATAATAGAAAAAATTTAAAATTTCTCCAAAAACACAAAAAATCAAATGCTTAAAATCACTATAACTATAAATAAGAACTAAAATAAGATATTAGTATAAGTTAAAAAATGTATTGCCAACGACATGCTACATGACAAATTCGGCCCAAAGGGCTTAGTGTCATTTAAAATAAATAAAATGAAAAATGAATGAATGAAAATATCTTTCTACAACAAAATGATGAACCACAGTGTAAACCTAAAAGAAAACCATATAATAAACCCATAATTGAAACACAACAACAAGAACAATAACAACAATATTTAAAATAGTGTTAAAAAACAAAAAACTAAAGTTTTTTAGGATAAAATTTTTTTCTAAATTTCACGATACACTACATTAAAGATGAACTACAGTCAGAAAATAAGTTTTCAAATAATTATAAAACTAATAGCTTTTTATCAGTGTTTCCCAACCATTAATGGCTTAATCGATTTGAGCAAACCTAAAGTTTCTAAAAGAACATTGTTGTAATTTGTCTATATATAGAAGATTTATGTAAAACTAACAAAAAAAACCCTTGATTTAAAAATGGATTTGGGAAACTCTGCCATAGTATTTATAAGGAAAATAATTTCAATTTTCTGCTAATCAAAATGTTTGCAACATTTTGGTCAGTAAGAAGAATTTGTCTATTATTTGTTTGTTTTTCTCACAAACATATACCTACACACACACTCAAAATTTATTGCCAAAAAAGGGTAAAAATATTTTGTAAATTTTTGTTTTGTTTTGTAAAAGTAATTTTCTTGGAAAAGAAATACAAATATTTTCATTTCAGTAAAACCACACATTCTGCCAAATGGAGCAGAGTGTAATAAATTTGATGCAGTTGCAGTTGAATGGTCCTTGTCTATCTAGGAATTATATTCAATATATAGACTAAACCAATTAACCAAATCGCTAAAGATAACATTTTCTTCAAAAATGCCCTTAAAGCATTCTTAAATTTGTTAACAATAGTTTCCTTTTATTATAGACGGGTTTCCTTTATTAATTTAAAACATTAACGACAACATTGTTTTTTTGTTGATCTTACATCATCATTCTTATTCTCAACACTTTTTCCCTCGTTGAGCTTGTTTATGTCGTTAAAGATATCTTGAACATTTGGCCAACTGGGTAACTTAAGTATTTGCTACTATTCCTATGTGGGGTATATATGTGTGTGTATTAGTGTATTCGAAAAGATGTATGCATGTGTTTTGACAAATTTAAAATGCAAATAAAGTTAGAATTTTTCCTTAACCCAACGGTAAAATTAGTGTAAGTGCAACAATGCTTTAGCTTGCATTTCTTTGACCCTCCATAGAACTAACAATGCGAGGGTTGTTATAGAAAGTTTGAAAATATTTAATTGCTGTTTTAAGTGACCAGAAGTTTTTGAAAATATATTTTGTAACTGATTTTTTTTTTTCTTGGCAGCAAATAGCATTTTTAAAGTTGTTTCGGTCGATTAAGTTTGTTAAAACCAATATTTTTTTAAATACACAAGGTTTAAAAAAACTTATTGCTTTGTACTGTATTTCTTTATTAAAATTAACTTCAATTTGAAAAAAATATTTTTATGTAAAAAATTTTAATTATTTAATTGTCACCTGCCCAATCTCCTTATTTTGTATTAAAACTTTTCCTTATTTGCACACTAACCATGCACTCATAAAAGTGTTAATGCATGCTAAATGTCTTTCTGCAGACAGTGCAAGTAAAGCAAAACAAAACAAAATTTAATTTTATTTTTACATAAATTTTGTATCAAAAGCTCTAAGACAAATGTTTCCTTGTTCTCATTACACTTTTAACACATTTAAATGACGCCTGAAGAAATTTAAAATAAAAAAAAAACTGAGAAACTTAATTCGTGTTGCATTTTAATAACTGAAACTCTTTACTTTTGATATGTATGACAACCAAGCAATTGTCTATTTAATAGGAGTTATGAAGGGAAAAATTAAATTTAATTAAACAAAATGCAGGATATTTGCAATTCGTTTTCACACATACAAATGGCAACTACTGACGATTTATTTGTTAACGCTGAAACTGATTATGACAAAGAAAAGCAATGAAAAGACATTGTGAGTTTTTTGAGAGGAATATAAGATATAATTTTGAAAAAGCAAATAAAAAATCTGGAAACAAAACAAAAAAAATTATTCTTAGGTCTTTAAAAATAAAGATTTTTTTTAATAAAGAAGCAGGAAAAGAATTTATTATTCAAGAAAATAAATTTATGATAAAACACTTTTTGGGGGAAAAAGGAAAAAAGTTATGCAAAATTATATTTAAAATGTTAACGATTATTTCTAATACATACTTAAAAAGTAAAATATTTTGCCTTCTATTGCAACAAGTTTGATTTAACACATTCCAAACGTTTGCTTGCTGCCGACCTATGCACGTTGGGTTGAAATGGTTCGAAAGTGACGTTAAATTGAATTTTTAAAATTAAATTTTTGTATTAATATTTGATATTAAATAAAACTAGATAAAATTCTTCATCACTATGCAAATTTTCAAGCATCTATCTTGTCAGCTGACTCCGTAGTGACGTGTCAAAGTTACAAATTTTTTGCAATTTTTTTAAAAAGCGAAAAAAGTAAAATTTTGTATTAAACGAGTCCGTAGTTTCCAAATTTTACGTTAACAAAGTGTTATTTTAAGATTGGAACATTCAACTTCAGGTATTTAAGTGTACAAAAATGATGTAGTGTTCTTGAAAATATGTGTGAAAATATTTTTGAGGATTTTTTTGAAAAGGTCCAAAATTGGCCTATTTATGATGTTTCGTGAACCATAACTTTTAAGGTAGTTACGGTTGGGGTTTAAATCTTATATTTTCTAAAAGTATTAAATCTTAGCTTGATATTACAAAAAAGAAACTTTGCAGTTTTGTTGCTTCATTTTGTGCTTTTAACATTTGTCTGTTTGAAGTCGTGTTTTTTCAAAGTCATGTATTTAACAAAACTAACGTTCGTTCAATGCTTACTATTGTTGTTATTGTTGTCGGAGATAGGTGCGTAAACAAGTTTCAGTCATCTTTATTCACGAAAGTGTTAAAATGGTTTACTATATAACTCCTACAATACATAAATTTTTAATTCATGGTCCCGAAATCATAAAATATGCCCTTTTACCGATTGGAGAACTTCCAGAAGAAGCTCAGGAAGCCAGAAATAAAGATTTTAAAAATTATAGGGAACACTTTGCTCGCAAATGCAAACGAGAAAAGTCGAATGAAGATATTTTAAATAGATTTTTTTTCAGTTCAGATCCATTCATATCTAGTATTAATAAACAAAATAAGCGGAAGAAAAGCAACAATTATCAAATTCCGAACTACAGCTTTTGCTATCACCTATCATTTTTCAAGAAATACATGAAAGTGAGAGTAATGATAGCGAAGATTATGATGATGAAGGTGAGGATGAACATAATATGGTTTCTTTTTAGCTGTATGACAATTATTGATAAACAAAAAAAATATAAAAATTTATTTCGTTACTTTTTTTAAAAAAGTTGTAAAATTCTCGAAATCCTTCAAACCCCAAATTCAGACTTTAAATTAAACTTATATATATGTATATTTATGCAAAATATATATTAATTTTTTTTTTTTTAAAGAAGACAATATAAGCTTTTGTCTGCTTCTCATTTTTTTAAAAAATCACTTTTCATTTTAAAGTTACTGCGAAATTTCTAAAACAAACTATAATTTTCCGAAAAATAAAAATGTCTATAAAATCGTAAAAAAAAATTTTCCCCGTGTATCTTTTTTTCAGATATGCCTTTTTATGCATATTTAACGATTTGAAAAAAAAATTCAAAAAATTTAAATTACGGCTCCCATAAATTAATCGCCACTTTCACTGTGCTCTGTTGCGTATGATTAATTTACTCTTAAAGCAAATAGTATCATTTTATTTATGACAAATATTTTCCTGCAAAAAAAAATGTACCGTAAATAAATCTGCAGTATTAAAAAGAAACCAAGTATTAAAAATACAAACTTTTTTTATGTACTAAATTGGTATTTTAAGATTTCCACTTTCAATGCAAATTTCCAAGTAAAATATAAAAATTATTGAGAAAACACAAAATTCTCATTTTTTTAATTGATGGAAATTATCTGACTGTTCCTTGTCTAATGCGCAACAAATATCAGCATTTTTTAAATAATTTCTAATTGCATTTATAATGGCACACAGCAACAATAACAACAATAATAAAAGAATTTCTTTGTCAGTGACAATTTATTAATCATACGCTACGTGTTGCTGTTTTGGGATTGTTAAGGTGTGGATCGTTAAAGTAGTTTGACTGAAAAAAATTATGACAAAGACAACTAAGATAAAAATAACAAACGACCAAATAAAATGTGAATAATTTCTTTTATTCATTTCTTTTTTTTTAAGCAATCACTATTATCATCATCATTAACAGCTACAGTAATGCCATTGTCACTATTATGATGATCGAAATTATTCACATTGTCATCATCATCATTAAAGGTATTTTATTTTATCTTCTTCATGGCACTAATGCAGACTCGCATTCAAATGTACTTAAAAGAAATTCATATTCGATAGTTGCAACAATAAGGCAGGAAGTAAAGGATGGCGTAATCGCCGTATTAAAAGTAAAGCAAAGTTACAATATTATATTCATATTTTCTGTTGCTGTTAAATATTTTTAATGTAATTGTTTTTCTTTTTTTTTCTTCAGCTTAAGCACAAGACTTTTTTCCTCTGCAAAATCATTATGGCAATACAATAGCCAAGAAAAAAAACTTCAAAATATTAAAAACGGAAAGTTGCAAAGCAAATGCTAAAATCACTTTCAATAAAAACTGAAAAGAAAAGCCAAAAGAAGAATTATTTGTAAATGATTGACTGATAGTCTAACAAATAGTTTTGTACAATGCACAGTTGTAATGCCAACGACAAAGGACATTCTTTTGAACAGCTATAGACAGGCATAACAAAAACTATAAATTCCAACAGTTAATAATGATGAAGCTTTTACAAACCAACTCTTGTAAATATTTTTTGCTTGTTTTCCATGATGTACAGGACTTGTTTTTATGCTCAAAATATTTACTTCAATTTTGTTTTTTTATCTTTTCCTTTTTTTCTCAACTTTCATTTGCAAAATTTTTTTTGATGGCTTGAGAATGCCAGCAGCTTGCAGGGCTTGTTTGGATTATATTTCATTAAAAACAACTAGCGCTAGTCTACTCTCTCGTTCAACATAAAAGCAAATTAAACCTTAAGGGAAAAGTATTTGAAAGTATTTTTTTCTAATGTTGAAAGTATTATGACGGTTATGAAAAGTTACATCAACAACAACATTTAAGACATGCAACAGCAATAAAAGCAATTAAAAAAATCAGTTAATTAATATATTCCTTTTCTGCTAGAGGAAAATGATGGTGTAGAAAGCGGAACTAATGCAACAAAAATTTCTATTTAATTAAATATTTAAAAATTCATTTTTAGAAAAAAATTAAAAAAAATTATTTGAAAGCGAAGTTAAAAACCAGGGTGTGTAATTATTATGCAAAAAAAAGTCTCAAAAAGTGACAAAAAAAAAATAATTATTTTTTGGTTGTTATTTTTTGCATATTTTGCTTAAGCAAGGATCAGAATCTCGTGCACCAAATCGTTGTACTAAATCATTAAATCATGGTTCGGGCCCCAGCAATTATAATTATTATTATATTTATGTGATCTAACATAACCATAATATTATTCGTTCTAATATTTGTATATGTTTATTACAAACATAAAGTGTTTGCTTGCTTTGTTTTATTTTATGTACGCATTCACGCCTAATGGCAGGACAGACTTTTTTTAACTTGGAATATAACAGCTTTTTAGTATGGAGTGTGTACTGTAAGTTAAAGTTTTGAGGAAATAGAGGAAGATGCCACGCCTACAAAAATAGTGACACTTCTGTATGGATTTTTAGGAAAAAATGGGCCCTTTTGCGCCAACAATAACTAATATCTTTTTACTGGTATTTTTTTTGCTTCGATTTTTTTTGTAAACAAAGGGTCTCTAACGTTAAAATTCTTAAGGCAGTAAAGTAGGCGGTGCCACGCCTACAAAAATTAAAATCTTAATACAGGAACTCTTACCTTATAGATATTTATGAAGTTTATACTCGTAGTGGTTGCTTCCAACGTCTTGGACACACTCTACTTTTGGTATTATTCACTTTGCTTTTTCCGTAACATAATTCCATTGTAAAAGGTGTGACGACCATTTTCTTAACATTTCTGCTTTTACCTCAAGCAGTCCCGAATTTTACTTTGAAAAAATTTATTTCAAGGATGGTATGTTTTAAAGCCATTAATGGTCAGTAGCGCTTAAAGAAGATGATTTCTGCTTACAATGACAATTTGAAGACTGTTTGAAGGTTGTAACATTCCAAGTTTTAATTTAATACAATTTTTACTTCAGGAACGGTCTTCATTTTTTTTTTAATTTTCATGGTAGTTTAAAGGGTTTGTAATCGTATTAGATACCATATATAATATACTTACACGGTGAAATTTTTTATAAAACTGCATTCATGAAGTTTCATGTTTCTAGAAAAGGGAGCGTAGAAAAGTAGGCCCCTCTTCACCCTTTTTTACAAACAAAACTTCATAGAAGTAATTCCATAAAAAATTTTATCCTGTAAGTCTAGTAATAGTTTCTATCAAAACCCTTTTTATGCTTAAGGAGACCCCTTTTTGAAAATGTGACGGGTTTAATATTTCATTGAAACGTAAGACAAAGAAGAGTCAACTATTCGGTTTATAATTATCTTAAACTCTTGCCAAATAAACAAATAGATAATCTAAACCATGTTTTTTAATTACGTTTAAAAGAGAATAAAAACTTAATAATTTTTTTTTTCATTTTTTTTATTATCTTTTAGACAAATTTCTTCACTTTTTTTAAAAAATAAAAAAAATTTATATTCCGCGCTGCTAAACATGGGATTGAGCCCTTATTCTTCACCTAAAGTTTATAGTCATTCATTTATTTATTTACTGAGAAACCTTCACCATTTTGTAGGTTATCGTATTTCGTATGTTAAAAGTAACTATAAATTGTTTGCTGCAACCAAAGTTTTTTTACAGCAAAAAAAATATGTTTGGAGTAATAATGTAACAACAAAGTATGTTTCGTTTAGTTTGAGATTTTTCTAAACTTTTCTGTGTTTTTAATACGCATTCCTTTTCTAGTATTATTATTATTTTTCCTAATTGTTAATTATGCTTAAACCAAATTAATTACATTTTTTTTTACAGACCCATTCGAACATGGGCAGCAACTTAAAATTGTTATCTCTCAAATTTTTCAATTTAAAACTAAGATGTTAACACAACATTTCAAGTTTTGTTCATTTATTCATGTTTTGAGATATTAAATCGTCATAAGGTCATAATTAGCTTAACTTTCTCTTATGTTTTTAGTTTTTCTTAAAAGGTTTCACAACCAAAGGCTTACTTTTGGATTTTTGCTGTGTATTTGTTGTGCTTTAACAACAAAGAAGGCATAGTTTGAAAGATTTTTAGATTGGTCGCTTGTATTTTAAGCCCCAAAACAAATTTTTAAAAACAACATATTTCCTTAATGCTTAAAATTATTTATAAAGTAATAAAAGTTAAAGCAAAGCTTCAATAGAAAATCGAAACCCTTATGCCATTAAAAAAATTCGGCACTTCTTAAATAGTTTTTAAAGCATATAAAATGCTAAAAATCTTTTATTTAAAGTGATTTAATTCCTTTCAAAAATTATAAAATTAAAAAAAAAATTAATTAAATTTGTAGCATATCGTGCCTCATTTTAACAATTTATTATTACATCTGCAAAGAAATTAAAAATTATTTAATTTTAAAATTAAATTTAACTAAAAAAATAATTTTATACAAAAAAGTATTTCATGTTGACCACATGCAATTTGCACAAATCACTTAAAAATAATTAAAAATATTTTTGCAAATACTATTCACAAAATGATTTTAATTCAATACAAAACCACAATTTTTTAGTTGTGGGTCATGAGGTTTTAACTTAATTAATACAAATATTTATTATGTATTAAATGTTAAAGTATTTGTATACACACATACATACATCCATATGTAAAAGTGTATTTATGTACATTTATTAGATTTTCTATTAGTTTCTTAGGATATTGCTAATAGCTTCTCTCATTGATCACAAAATATTTGTATATTTTGTTTTTGTGTCAACAATTTCGAATGTTTAGAATAAATTTGCCACAATATTCTAAGTAAACCAAGTAATAAATAAACTTCATAATCTCCACGGAATAAAACTATTCATGCTTATTATCTTGTGTATTTGAAACTAATATATGAACGCAAGTACATAAGTAGTTGTTACACTTATAATAACAACAACAACAAACTCAACTACGTGCATTTGTTTAAGTCAGGATATTTTAGATGATACAAACTTATGTTAGATAAACAAATAGTTTTTTACTTCTAGTTGCCATCAAATTGTTTATCTTTCTATTTTGACACTAACACACTTATAAAAAAACTATAGAATAAAGGACAAGTGATCAAATATGATGATGAATATGATAAAGAAGTACATGTATGTTTGGCAGTAGATATGGGCTTAATAACACTCTATAGTTTTTTTATTTAACCTTTTTAACAAATATTCAGGAGATTATCCCTTTTTATACCTAAAAAAATCTTTGTGTTTTTTAGCTTCTCCCTGATATGAACTATCGTTTTTGCGGAAAAAAACCTTTCTAAAATTCCGTATTTTGCAAACTAATTTCAATTAAGAATATTTAAACAAAATTTCATTATATTGTTAGTTTTTATGATCTGAATCCTAATGTTTGTAATAAAATATCCCTGTCGGACATTCAGTTAACTTAAAATTAACTTGAAGCTAACTATTTCTCAAGTAGTGGTGGTTGACACTTGCATTTTTTATATGGAATTAACTAGTTATTTTAACATTGCGATGTCCTAGGAAGTAGTCAATTGTCCGATTCTGCATTACTTTTAATTAACTTAAAGTTAATTACCTAGCTGTTAACTTAAAGTTAACTTTTTGTAGCTAGCTATAAACTTACTACTTTAAGTTAGCTTTAAATCAAGTACGAAATTTCTTACTCCAAGTAAAATTTTTCAAGTACGAATTTCTTGCTTTTAGCCAAAATTAAGCCAAAAAAGGATTGATTTAAGTTCGGAACCGTACTTGATTTAAGCCAAAAGAGATTGATTTAAGCCGTAAACGGGATTATTTCTAAAACTAAATGTCGTTTTTTTTTTGACTTATGGAGCTTTATTAAAGAAGAAGAACTTTATATTTTATTAATAATTAATATTTACAATTTAAAAATTTCATTTTTTGTATTTACCGACGCTGAGATTCGAACCAGGGATTTCTGCACTGCAGCACAAGCGCGTTACCTCTAGGCCACCGAGACACTTTGTTTTTAAATGTAAAATAATATATTAAAACAACAAGTTTTCTTCTGCTTGATTTGTTAAAGCAATCTAATATTATATAAAAAAATACTGCGCATTGTTTGTATATATTTTGGTTAATGCAAATTTTGCATTGCGTTAAGTTAGTCTATAGAAGCTAACTTAAAGCTAGTTTTTTTGTAGTTAGCTACTCATTTGACGGCAGGGATATTTTAGTGTATATGATAGGAGAAAAAATAATATTAAAATAAAAAAAATAATAATACTGATAGTGGACTAATCATAAACAATATATTACAAACAGATAACAAAATGCACACACACACATTCACACTTATAAGCACTCTCACACAAACATATAAGCCATGGAGCGCAACAAAAAAGTAAATACGAGGGTAAACTTAATATTATAAAAAAAATAATAGTTTATATCTCCTCAAAGGCAACATTCAAGGAATTATGATTAAAACATAAGTGTGAGAGAAATAAAAAAGGAAGAGACAAAGAAAACTTTAAACTCGTACTGATCAACTGTCGACAAGACAATAAGCCGACAGTAAAGAAAAGAAATTCATCACATAAAGTCCTTGGTTAGCTAAAGTTAGGTTGAACTGATTGGCCCCTAAGACCCCACATAAACCCTTCGGGTCTGTTGTATTACCAGCCAAGAAATCCAGGGTGCTTTACGCCCTCTGGGCGAATGCTACAAGCCTTGCTTTACCAACCCCAGGCATTTCCTTCAGGTCTTTGAACAAATAAGACCGTTGACAGTTTGCTCTGTATCGCACGAGCGCTGGACAACAACGACTTGTTATTCTCAACACTAGGAGTCTGCAATCACTCCTTCGCAAAGACAAAAGAAACCTCTTTGCCCCCGAGTCATAAGAACCCCACATTATCTTGAAGACCCTACACGAAGTGGCATTCACCAAAATCTCCGTAGCCTTACCCTCACTGAAAAACTGAAGTGGAGCATGAACGTACATTGCTCTGCCCAGTAGATGCACGCTTGTTGACGACACACAATCTACCAATGGATTCTTTGCACGACTAAACAATTGAGGAGCAGGTGAGGTTCGCGGAGATTGCCCTATCGCCACGTTACTATCAGTATATATGTTCAAAATATAGAAGTTCTTAGTCTGAGAGGAAAAATCAAGATCGGCGGCCAATTTAGTTGCAATAATCTCCGCCTGAAATACCTTGCTGGGGTTAGAATGTTTAAAGGACTGTCTGAGACCCAGTTCCATGCAAAAAACTGCAGTTATTGGGCGCCCCCTCCCCCAAATCCTCTCTAACCCCTTAGCATACTTTGTGTGCTCCCTTTCAGTACCCATTTAGGTTTGTTCAATCTCGGTGTGGTCTTTTGACCAATCTTTGTCTTCTTAAAAAAAATAACAAGGTTTACACTCAGCTCCATTTCCTCGCTCCGAAAATTAGCATTTATATGGCATGGTGCTCATAAAAAAAGCTCCATCACCGAAATAACAAAAAACACTATAATTAATTCAACAATTTTTAAAATATATTTTAAACTATTGACAAGTTTATTGACAAAAGCACTGTCCAATAAATTAAGACTTTTTGTTTGGAACACGAAAGCTATCTGAAAACCCATATCATGTAAATCATTTTTTATAAAATAAACTAACTTTTTATTAAGCTTCCTTCCAAAAGGATATTAAAGGGTTAAAACTCTCTATTAAAAATTTTTGCAACAATTTTTCTGTGAGGATCACCATAGATGCCACAAAGTGCTAAGGCAGGCAAACTACCTACAAAGGGTTCAATTGCCTATGAATAGAGCACTAGACATTTACGCTCCACTTCAGTACCAGAGTAGGCTTATGGGCTATATTGTAAGGCTTAGGACCAGAAAGAGCTAGGTTAAGGTCCTTTGCGTAAATTTTCCAGGATTATGTGTAGACCAAGAGCCAGAGACCAGAGCCAAGCCTACCTTGCATAGGAGCGATTGTAGACTTGCAGTGAGGATGATAGCAGCTTATTGCCAGACATTGGTTTATGCCAAAAATGCAGGGCGCCTGTTTAGCAAGTATTGCTGGTTCTGTGGTAAACAGTAGCAAATTGTCTAGAATCTTATTTCTTCCAAAACCTACATGAAATATCTAAAACCGCTTGAATTTTCTAAGAGATTATGGTGCTTCCTTATAACTTATAGCTTCGTCATGTCCAACCAACACTCAGGATCTAGAAGTTTAAAATTGTCCTCAGAGCTCCTTAAAGTAAAACAACTAAGAATTGATTTCCTTAGTAACAGAAAGTATTTTGAATTTTTTTAAACAAGTAATTAAAGGACATTTGCGACTTCCCTCTTATCATATTATTAAATACTACAAGTGTTCTGCCACATTACTAGAACGAACACTTTTAAATAAAAGCCGACAATAAAATGTGCGCATTTTTCTTGTGCAACACAAATAATAAAAGCAACATTAAGAAACAGTCAATCGAATTCTATAAACACAAATAAATTAACACACACAAGCATACATTAGAAACGAGTACCACTACATACATAAAAATAAACCTACAAACACAGATAATAACTTCATATGACAGCTACCCAGGGAACAAAAACAGCCCATCAATGTTTATATGAGACAAGTCTGACAGAGGTCTAACTAAAATTGTATGGCTGCGTTACCATATCCATCCTTTTCGGGATATACTAGTCTCTTTTTTTTTACCTATGACGCTTACTTTCTGGTTAAGCTTTTCTTTTTAGAAAAATTTGTGTAAAAAGGATAAGGCAAATGACGCCAATATATTTGAAAAGGATTCTTTATAGTTCAGTTCCCATTAAAAAAAATTTTTTTGACATAATCTTTAAAGGCGTAATCGGAAGTCATTGTGAAAAAGTAAAATTTTAATAATAAAATTAATTAAAAAATTGCAAATTATATTGTTTAACTCCTTTTCATTGCTTTGACGAAACGTTTTACATTTGAAAAGTTGGCAGCACTGTTTCACAGAACTCATACGCACATCCCTCAGGCACATCTATCAAATTGATTTAAAATGCATGCGTTAGATGTCCGATTAATTTCGTACAGATATGTGGCCTTTTATGGCTCTCTGTTATTTTTGGCTTTGTTTCATACAGACTTTTTTATTCTCAACCCAGAAATAAGGGGTTATATGTTTAAACAAAGAAAGTGCATCGGTAGTAGAGCACTAGGCCAGCGAGCCAAAGATCATTGGTCAGAGTTAGTGTGTGTTAACTACTTCATTCTTATGTTTTGCGCTTAAAAAGTCTTGAAGAATTTGTGCATGATTTTTGTTTATTTTGCCGGCCTTTTTGTCATTCATGTAACAGACTTTTGGAAATTTTGTTGTCTGGGTAAAACAGCGGCAGCAGTCATCTAATAAAGAAAGCTGGTTGCTGGATGCTGCACAAAAATTTTTATATTCATTCGGTGTTTCATCTTCCTACACAACGGACGTTCTTTAAAAACGATTGGCATACAACGAGTGGATATAATACGAATCGGAAAAACATTATTGTTAAACCCTCGTGTTCGTTACGAGTATTTGCTGTGCGTTAGTGTAAGTGTGTTTTCTTGTGTAAAGTATTGTTATAACGGTAGTTAATTCAAAACGGAAGTAATCAAACGTGTAAATTCAAACAAAACAAAAATGGTTGAAAAAACGGAAGCAGGAACCGCATAATCAACTATTTGATTGTATTTTATAAAATTTAACAACAACAAAAATCTATAACAAATTATCAGCAACATTATTAACAACAACAAAGTTTCTGTTCTCAATACAAATTCTAAAAATTAAAGTGTCATAGTGTTGGTGTGAACTTTTGCCCTTTTCAAAGAAATATTATCAATAAAAATTGCGAATATAGAAAAATTCTATAAAAATAATATAATATTTCAAATGATTATAAGCTGCTTATCGCAACGGAAATGTCTTTTGGATTTGCAAAGCAGTTTTTATTAGAAAAAAATGTTTAAATAAATAAAATAAATGAGTTTGTATATAATTCAAAGAAATAAATTTTTAACAAAAGGAAAATTGTTACAAAAATAATAATATAAAAGAATATAAAAAAAATTATCTTGTTACTTTGGCTTTAGTTTTCATTTTAATTTTTCTTTACTTAAAAGAAATTATTTGTTTTCATTAAAATTCAAAGAAATTTTATTTAAAAAAACAAGTTTTTTTTATCGATGCTACTTGATTAGATTGCATTTTCGAAACCAGCTACGGATTTTCATCAGCATACTTTAAACGGAGAAAAATATAAATTATTTTTTAGTAAAAAGAAATTAAAATAAAAATTTAAGCCAAAATAGTAAAAAGCAAAAATTTGTCCTTAAGCAATAAATTTAAAGAAAAATACCAAAAATATAAAAAATTATAAAACTAAAAATGTTACAATGAAATTTCTTCCTTAAAAAGCTTGTCTATCGTATGTAATTATTTTTAAAAATATTTTCTGAAACTATTTTTTAATTTCTTTAACAAGAACTCAGAGGCTAAAATAAAGTCTACAACTGAGCACAAAGAAAAGGTGCAATCAAGAAATTTTTTTTTAAACTAAAATAAATATTAAAAAATATAATTTCCTTTAACTAATATTATCCTTAGTCTACCAAGGTATGTAACTTTATAAAGATATTTTATTTTATTAATTTTAAAGCCCAAGGAAAGCCTACTTTGTAGCTTGTTAATTGTTAGAAAACCTTATAACTCAGCTTTTTTAATTGTTGGCCGCATGGCTGCCGGTTGATTTTATTAAAATTCCTAAGTAAATGAAATTAGTTTTTATACAAAATTTATAACAAAATTTATCTTATTTTTTGGCTTGGAGACCACCAGGAATTTTCTCTTAAATATTTAAAAAAAAATATAAATTTCTGAGCCAATGCTCCCCCTTTTTTTATTATACCCTATTTTTCCACCAGCGCCATTTTTATATCCTTTAATATCTTAAAATGCATAAAGTAAGTGTTTTAATTAAATACAAAGACACAAAGACTTAATTAACAGCATTTAATAGTTGACTTACTGCCATGTTAGAGGGAGTGTTGACAAGTTGTTCAAGGTAAAGGGAAAAAATAATTTGTAGTTTAAATATAAGAAAACAAAATAAAAAAAATTTTTATTTATAGTTAAACTTTTTGTTTTTTTAACAATTTTGTTATCGTTTCTTTAGGCCCAAGTTCAGTGCCTATTAAATTCTTGTTTCATTTTTAAACTAACGCTGTAGATTAGGAAAAAACTTTATATTAATTTCTGTAGCTCAAGCGGGAAACGGGGAGCTGCAAACTTTAATTCGTTTCATATCACCTGCAGTTTGAACGTGGAATCTATTTCTATCCAACATTCTCTTCTTTCTAAGTAGGGCATTTCGAACTGTTAACGTCCTTTGGTAGTTTTCGTTCTTGCTTTTTGATTATCTTTTCGAAACCAACAACTTTGTTCGACGAAACTTTAAGTTTCATTTGAAATTGAGGCTTAAGCTAATAATTCGTAAGCCCGAAACGTTTCTTGAAGTGAAGGTTGAACTTATCTCGTACGTCTTAGTACGTTTGAGATGTTTAGTCGGATTTTATATCAGCAGGATAACCGCGTAAAGTTTAAAAGCAGGGTTCGACATTCTAGGATAGGAGAGATAGATTTAAGTGGAGTAATTACTAGGCAAACACTTGAAAAGGAAATTATTTCATCTTTATTGTGGTTCCTAATAGTTAACGGTATATTTGGAAAGTTTAAGGCTAAGGGCCTTGTAGTCATATTATTTATAGAGAGCTTTTCCCCCATGGTCGGAAGGCAACTGCCAGGAAGCTCAAGAAGGGCCTAAGAGATTTATATACACACAAAAACGCCATATGAAAGAGCTGGAACTTGCAATCAAAGATGGAAACCTAGAGTTGCAAAATGATTGCCAGCCCTATTTTAAGGTATATGGACCCTTTCTAAAAAGAGTTCTAAAGGTGTGAGTTACTTGGCATAAAAAGCATGCCTCAAGCGGCACAAGACTTTATATTCCTAAATTGGATCAATTGGGCACAAAAACTTAAAGTAGAGAAATCATGATTAGGAAAATTTCTTAGTACTGATCACGTTAGGATACCATGGGTATCCATGGGATAAACTATATCGTCAAAGGTGTTAGTTTTGAGAGAGCACCCCGGACAATAATTCCTAAAAGAATGTTGTAGTTCGATAGTCTGTTGAAAGAGTATGTAGTTTTGACTCACGGATCTAAGAGGAAACAGGTCTCTTAGCTATCGCCTATACTATGGAAGAGGATTTAAAATTTTTATACAAGCTGGGCCAAAAGTAGTCGTTTGATGCTGTTTGCGATGCGTTTGGCGGTCGACAAGCAGCAGCTAAAGAACGGACTCAACTTTTTACGGGAACATTCGAAGGTTTTTGACCAAAATTCACCTTAGGGACGACCGGCTGATGGCTAATTGCGAGGCCCGGCCTCTGGTCGATCTTTTTTTGGCGACAGCTCGACATCCTCGCCAACAGCGGTGATATTTTTGTCAGAACGGGCGCTCCGGGGCCGGCTACTATTGGCAGCGACTTGTGTGGTCCCATATTCTTCAGGATTGGTGGCCAAATGGCGCAGTGTTTGCGGAGCCGATGCCGGACGACCGGGGATACGGCGACAGAATCTGCGCTGCGCCAATACCACAGACGAGTTGTTACGTAAAAAAGTAGACACGATTATTCCGCGTTCTTGAGGAGTGCAATCCTTGTTCACTTGTATTCTACATCCCTCTAGTTCACAAAAATCAAAACAGATTTGACATTGGCCGCCATTTGCAAAAATAAAAGCATCTTCTAAAAAGGTGATTTCTCGTATAAACCATCTGATAAATTTGGACAACTTATGATCTTTGAAGTCACACTTCTTCAAATTTAGGTTTGTAAAGGATAACAGAATAGTGCTTAGTTGATTTATGGGCCCGATTCTAGAGTACTGCAACTTATTTTGCTTGGCTTTAAGTTGACATAAAGAAGAAACTGTGAAACCCCAGCGAATTTTCAGTGGGGAACAGGAGTAACTGCCGGTTGGCTAGGATTAAGTGACTATGACTTCTAAGATTTGTAGTTGCTCGTGGAGTTAGGGAGGAGGAGTCTAATGAGCACGGTGTTGGTCATACCTGTACACTGCCTAGTTAGGGCTGGGATATGCAGCTAAATCACAGAACTGCAGACTATGTAGGAGTGGTAGAAAGTAGAAACAAAAGAGCAAATTATCTATATCTGCCCAAGATTAAAGAGTCATAGAATCCAGAGATTAAGAAAAATATTTTTCCAAGATTTAAGCGATATTTCGATTTGTAATCTAGAAAGCATCATTTGGTTCAATATGGATATCAGGAAGCTAGGGGAAAGGCAATGAAGAGAGAGAGTTCTCGGTTAGGGGTTGGATGTTTATGGCCCAGTCTATGGTTGAAATTTACACTTTCAATTTATAGCAGTAATTGAAAGAACTAAATAAGTCTGTGCTACTTTTTCCCCAACCCAATATTTAAACGCACACTTATTTAGTTTTATGTCTGTCAAAGTATTTAAATTCTTTTTTCTTTTATTCTTGTTTCTTATGTGCAAATTTAACTTAAATGCATTTCATTGACTTTAATATTTAAAAGAAGGAAGTTCATAAGGAAAAGTGTGCATATGTGAGTACGTGTACAACTACATATACAAATGCCTTCACACATACAAAAAGGAAGTCAAAAGATATTTCCAAATATACACAAACACCCTCTTCTAGTATATACTTGCTTTAATAATAAAGAATATATTGTTTCGCATATTTGTTAAGTATAACAAAAGACTGACATTATTAATTTACTGACTAACTGACTGACTGACTGACTATATTGTAGTGCAAATGCTTGCAAAGTGTTTATAGATAAATAAATACGTCAGTGCATTGTATTGCATAAAAATTTAAAATGCTTAACACACGCACCTACAAAAATAAAATTTACGTTTTTATGTGCGAGTTAAAGTACAGGGTCTTATTGAGAGCAGATGTTTATTTTAGTTTAATATTTGAAAGACATCTCTAATACAACGGGACAGGACTTACGATAAGACTTAAGACAACAGTCACACCATACTAAAAAGAGCTTCATTTAGAAGCATTTAGGTTAGGTTAGGTTAGGTTAGGTTAGGTTAGGTTAGGTTACGAAGGGTAGTAGCGAGTTCAAACTCGCCACCTCCACTCGGAGGCCATCAGGCCCATTGTGAATCCCTTCAGAAAAGTCTGGAAGAAAACAAAATAATGTAAGTCAAACATTTTATTGGTAAGAATAAGGATAAATAAGGCAAGAGTACCGTCCGAAAGATGTCTAAGAAAGTCAATAGTCATAGGCCCTGAATCGTCTATCTGCACAGCCACCCAACTCCCCTAATGAAACCTATGATGCTCCCTAGCCCACTGCCAGGTTCCTCACCAAGTTCATCAGCTTTGTCGGCGAATCTTCAGCCCAGGGCAGTGGCAGATAAGGTATTCTACCGTCTCTATCTCCCCCTCGTCTCTGCATACCCTGCAGAAATCTAGAGAGTTCCTGTCCCATTCGTTCGTTCTATATCTCACATCGCAGTGCCCTCTGAGAGTCCCAATAATGCATCTCAGAACCACTTTGCTGTCCTTGAGCAGCAGGTCAATGGCCCTCCTTTCCAGCCTGGCCCATAAAAGTCCAGAGATTCTGCAATCAGCCCTGTCCCTCCAGGTTTGGCCCACCTTGTCCATTATTTAAGTCCCTATCAGTACATAATAGAAACTCAGTGGTGGCCTCACCGGCTCCCAACTTAGTTCAATATCCCGGGCCGATCCCTTCCTTGCCAGTTTATCGGCAATCTTATTGCCGGAAACGTCGTAATGACCCGGAACCCAGCAGAGCCTGACCCTGCGTGTCCCCATGATCGCCCGAAGAGCATGTCTGCAGTCGCTTACGAGTCTAGACGTGAAATAATGTCCCTCTAGAGCCTTAAGCGCGCCCTGACTATCAACGTAGGTTGTCACGTCCCTTCTCCCATCCGCATCTTCCCCTATGAATTCCGCGGCCTTCATCACCGCTAGAATTTCAGCCTGGAAAATGCTGCACTCGTCCGGAAGTCTATAGAACCTTCCTTCCCCCGTATATATAGACACCAGCCCCGGTGCCTTCCTCGATCCGGCAGTAAAGACTGCACACCCCTCATACAGCGTCTCTCATCCCTTCCATGCCTCCCTCTCCGGAAACACTACATGGGGCAGGATCCCAAAGTCAAGTTCCGCTACCATGTAGTCCGTCATACCTGACTGCCACAGGAGTCGACCATCCCCGACCCTTCCCAAACTGCCGGCATGTCCATCCGAACAAAACCCACGCATACCTGACTCACTGAGTCTAAACAAGCTCCTGGCCGCCATTCTACCAACAAAATCCCCGATGGGAAGAAGATGTAGAATAATATCCAGCGCTGCTTGTGGTGTACTTTTCCTGGCCCCTGTAATGCCCAGTACCATCTCTGGACCCTTGTCAGGAGCTTGCCTATGTCGCCCCTTTCCAGGGCCCTCCACCATACAAGGCACCCGTTTGTAAGAACTGGTCTTACAACGGATGTGTAAATCCAATTTACTATATCCGGTTGCAACACCCAGTTCCTACCTATTCTCGTTTAATAAAAAATTGACATAAAATAAAAAAGTTGTTGCTTGATATATTCGTAAGCAGTTATAAAACTGTAATCTCTTTAGTCTTCATGACAGTCCGGCTATGCAAAGAGTTTTATAATAAAAAAACACCCATAATCGATCAAAAGGAGAACCTATTTTCGGGTTTTACTGAAATAAAACTTATGGGAGGACTAAAGACAAAATGTTTTCTTCTGTTCTTTTCCTTGTAAAGAAATTTAGCCAGTTTTTTTATAAAACTTTTTCAGTTGAGATGGTATTTTAAAAGCCAACCCTGACAGATTCAGAGTAAAATTCTAAAAGTGGGCATCTTAAGCGGCTGATCTTTAGTTAAAACTCCTTTAGTCAATTGTCAATAGCCTTCATGAGTTTCACGACTCGAATGGCACTTCTATAGTTAGTCTTGCAGCATGCGGTATTTATTCACACCCTTACATGCATTGATAATATTTGCGTTTTTAAATTTTTTTGCGTTAACGGGCCTCCATAGATCTTTTTCTAATCGCCACAGTGAATAATATCTGAGGAGTAAAGTATCTGAGGAGGACTTAAGTCCATCACGAGCCATCATAAGATCTATTTTTGGGATCATTCTTTTCGGTAAAAAGGACAACCACTAGTTTTGAAGGCTCTCCTAGATGCCTGAAGAGTTTTAGCAATTCACACTAAAAATTATGTTTTAAGGTTTCTAACAGCAAAACTTTAAAATTTTGCAAAATAATTAACAAACATCTAATAAGGACTCTGGGAGGTAAACTTCTTTTATTTGGAGGTTAGATTATAAGTTTAAAATATAAGCGTTAACTAAGTAAAAATACTGTAATTTTAAGATTTTCAAGAAATCCTTACTTTTGAAAAACCCTTTGCACATATAAAGCAAATCCTTACCAACGTTTACCTGAACATAATTACACATGTTAGTATATATGTAAGTATGTATGTCTAGCATACGAACATATGATACAATTGTCATTTTGAATAAACAACTTTGTATTCATTTCATATACAACGCGTTATTCCTAAGAACCATCTTTTACATTTGTGAGTTACAATACAACATCCTTTGTTGTGATGACATGTTATCCTTATTGCGTTTACGTGTAAGATTTTCTTTATTTACTGAATATGTTTGTAGCATTTAGCATTTCTCCACTATTTTCCATTGTATATTATTGCTAAAATGTTAATGAATTCTGTTGCATAAATGTTTGCGAATATATGTATGTATGTGTGGGAGTGTGTTACGTATTGTAGTATAATGACACATTGCATATTGTGATTAATGCAAGAATTTTCTTTTTTTATGAATATTTTTGTTTGTTTTACTAGGCTTAAAGGTTTAAAAAATCCTCATGTTTTCTTTATTTGTTTTACATAATTTCGCATGTGTTTATAAAAGATCAACTTTATATTAAAACAAGTAAGAGCGCTATATTCAGTTGTGCCGAATCTTATATACCCTTCATATTGACCTTTCGAAATCCCAAATTTTTTTTTAATTTTTATCCATTTTTTTTACTTATAAAATATTTTTTATTTTTAAATAGGGGTCGGTGTCATTTTTTAACGCTCCACGGGTAACTACGGGGAAGTTGTAGGGGTTTTTATCCTCATTTTTTCAAATTTTGTATGGCAGCCCCCTTAGGGTGCGGAGATAGGGGTTAAGTATGTTCTAGGAATATGTTTGGGAGGGCAAACTAATGGGGGTCGGTCCTACACTTTATTGCTCTAAGGCCAATTCTGAAGAAGTTGTGGGCATTTTTACATCATTTTTGTAAATTTTGTATGGCAACCTAATTAGGGCGTGGAGATAGGGCGTAAGTATATTCTAGGAACATGTTTGGGAGGACAAACTAATGGGGGTGGGTTGTACACCATTTTTTTCCTCTAGGGGCGGTTTTCACCTTATTTTTTAAAATTTTGTATGGCAACCATGTTAGGGCCTGGAGATAGAGGGTAAGTATGTTCCAAAAAATGTTTGCGTGGCTAAACTAATTGGGACCGGTCTTACATTTTACCTTCGTAGGAGAGCCCTGGAAGTCATAGGAGCGATTTAAAAAAGGTTTTATATTAAGCTTTGTATGGCAACCCTGTTATATGAATACTAATACTAATAAAATTTTCGTTTTGGGTGTGGTTCAATAATATCAACATGACTGGTTGTGTTTTTTTCTTTTTTTGTGTTTTTTTTTTATTGTTTTTTTATTATTACATACATAGGTATGTTTTTTGCTGTTGTTGCAGACTAAAAAAAGGAGGTAGTCTCGGCAATTTTGCTGAATTTCGATACCGATTTTCTCGCGACTATCTCTGACAGTTTGATACATGCGACATCGGGGGGCTTCAGAAAGATGATTTAAACATAACACGGACAGACGGACATCGCTCAATCGACTTCCCTATCTATAAGGATCCAGAATATATATACTTTATGGGGTCCCAAATGGATAATTAAGAAATCACAAACGGAATGACAAACTTATATATACCATTATCACTTATTTGAAGGGTATAATAAAAACACAAACAACTTTTCAAACCATCAAAGTGATGGAGTATTATAACAATAAACCGTTACAGTTGTCACAAATAAAATGAAAATACATGTACAAGTACAAGAACATTAAGATGAATACTTACAATGGCCGAGAAGTAATAAAAATGAAAACCTAAAAGTTATAAGAGCGTTACCAATGATTTCTCTGCGACTTTAAGAAATAAAAGAAAGAATTGATTTGATAATTTTAATCTTAATTAACTTTCTTAACAGGTTTTTGTTAAGTAATTAAGGGGATTCCCCGCTGATAATTTCCAAAAATTTTGATCCTCAGGATTTTTCATGTTTTTATAACCAAATGTTGAAAATGCTACAAAGGTGTTTTCCAAACCTTATGTACCAACATTTTCTTGTTAACATTGTCATAGTAAAAGAAAACAACATGACATCAATAAGAACTATGACGTTTTGTTTAAGAATGCAAATGTCATACAAGCAATACACAACCCATAAACGCGAAAAAGTTGTACTGTTTGTCAATTTGGCCCCAGTGCTGCTACGCCTACATATGTTGTAATTTTAACCAAAAGCGTGCTTTTCTCCTTGCAACATTGGCGAATAAATTGCAACACAAAGCCATAATGACACAGATCAACATTCACGCTTAAAACGTAAAAAATGTTGTACAAATGAGTTGATTTTGAATACTTAAAATGCAAATGAATGTAAGTACGCATGTTTGTATGTATGTCAGTATGTATGCATGCATTTAAAAGTCTATCCCTTTGTGAATGTATGTTCGCTTAAATGTTGATAATTTAAATAATGGCACTTTTTTACAAACACTAACACACTTACTCCCTTAGAACGCATACATCTACACACAACAGAACACACATTAACAGAGAAACCCATTTACATTTGTTTTCGTAATTGCAAGCGAGTTTCGTGGAGTTTAGGCTTCAAAAGGATTAAATACTCTCTAGATATTAAAGTGTAATTCACTGAGTATGGATGCAAATGTGTTGATTTAACACTACCCTATTGGTCATGCTTTTGAGACAATTTATTGCAGACAATTTAAATTTAAAATCATCGGGTAATTAGTGTTTCAATTCTATTTTCCTATGCTTATGAGGCATACCAGTAATTACCCATCAAAATGTCTTAATTAGTTAATTAAGAAATGAGTTTAAAATATAGATAAAAACAAGGTGAATTACAATACAAGGTGACCTCGCTAGCACAGCTGACAATATTTTCTTCTTTGTTATTTGTTCGTTAAAACTGTCAAACACGGGTTTTTGTTTAGATTTCTTGCATTTCTTTTCTATTCACACACTAACAATTTTCAGTCTGATGTTTTAACAGCATAAACATTTTAACAATGTGTTGTGGTAGTTGTATCTCTTATGCGGCCACCTTAATAAATCCAACTTGCATT
Source organism: Melanophora roralis (assembly GCA_963583895.1). Classification (NCBI taxonomy): domain Eukaryota; kingdom Metazoa; phylum Arthropoda; class Insecta; order Diptera; family Rhinophoridae; genus Melanophora; species Melanophora roralis. The sequence continues at coordinate 2,536,490 of OY757188.1, read as the reverse complement.
AATATAATATCATGGCCAACTGGGTAAATAATATAAGAGCTGCACAAAAACACATAGAAGTTTTCACTAAAACAGACTAAGTCTTTTACAAATTTTAAGTTTTATTATCATTTGAATCATTTAATTCCACACAAAAACCCTTCAACACACAAAACACTTGTTCTTTGTGCGCTTTTTAATAGAGTTTAACCAAAAATGAAAAGTAATTCGTATAATTAATCTTAGAAGGAGATTTGGTAGAATTTTCCCTTTTTCTTTGTAACTTTAAAAACTTTACAAAAAACAAAAAGAAACCGAACAATTTCAAAGATATAAATATATGAATTTTGTTTTCTTTTGAAAATTTTTCCAAGAAAATTAAATTTACATTTTTACTTTTGTCTTAAAGTCAATGCGATTCATGACTAATGATGGCACATGTTATATCTTGGTAAAGAAAATAAATTTTTAATGAAATTCGTAAGGCGGATTTCAACTAAAGTAGATAACTGATTAAAGAGAGAGGGTGGAAAAACTCTTTAAATTAATGGCATACAAAAAAAAAATTAAGTTAATTTTGGTAAAAGAATATAAAATAAGGCAATAAAATAAAAAGGGAGGTATTTCCTTAAGGTTGTATGGATTTTAAGGCATAAGCAAAAAATTTAAGTTTAATGGAAGTTTTAAGAAGTAGGAGCCCTCTATGTGATTCATAGTTAGAAATCAGAAAAGAGAGTAAAATGCTGTCCAAAAGAAACCAAAGGATCTACCCAGCCACCCAACTCCTTTGATGAAACAAATGATGCTCCCCATCTTACAGCCGGAGACCTTACCAAACCCTCCAATAAGCGCCTTTCCAACTACGCCTGTCGGCGGATCTGCAGCCTAGGGCGGTGGCAGACAAGGTGTTCTACCTTCTCTATTTCCTTCTCATCCAACCTGCAGAAATCCGTAGAATTCCAGTCCCATTTGCTCTTGGTTGATAAGCGTATAACACAAGTGCCTAAGTCTACCTCCTAGCGGTATCAACCGGGCAATTTTCAGTGACTGAAAGGCTAACAGACATGGCTAAGTCGAAAGCAATCTGTCTTGAGCTAAATGTGTGATCAGTGATTCACTGGTTTAGCTTGAGGTAGGTTGTCCCTGTTGTCGCTGTGTCATGTACATCGCTATTAAGTGGCAGAGCAATACAAGGTTCTAAGGGTACCAATACCTTACCTGTGTTAAATAAAAATTGGTAGGAATGATACGGAAGTAGATTTCCGAGGCTGACCAGAGTTCTATCTGGTACCACGGGAATCCGTTGGCCCCATGTGCTTACCAGTGCTTAAATTGATTAATGGTGAGGTCTTCTTCGGCAGTTCACGTGGTGGCTGTAGTTATCCCCAAGCGGGGCAACTGAGAACGAAAGTTGATATGCTGGGGTTCATCCTGTACGGGCCCCAGAGTGACCGCGCAATCGGTCTTATATGAACTTAAGGTTTACAAGAGAGGGTTACTCGTTTTGGCGGGTTTACACAGGCTCATGAGCAACTGATGAAGTAGGCTAATAGCTGAAAAGTCGTAAGTGTGTTTGGAAGTAGGTGAATAGGGAAACTGGCTACGGCTGGGGACTATAGGATCTAAAATAAGATCCCGTTAGAGTAGTAGCAAATAATGAAAAGGCCGGCATTGGCATGTTGAAGCATGTGCGTGACTCGGTCCTTACTGGCGGTGAGAAGTTTATGAAGCATTGATGATGGTGGAGTAATTGATTTGTCTAGATGAGAAAAATATCCTTCCAACAAAGCTGGGTGTCACATTCGTTGGGTGCGTCACATGATAATCATAATCTTTCTTGCTTAAGGTTGGGTGCTGTTTCACGGGCGTGTGGAGAGGTGTCTTGTCGGCGCGGATTTGTTTTGATTATGAAGAAGCGAGATCAAAACTAGAAACGCAATTCGGGTTTAGATAGCCCAAGTCCTCACCAAGCGGTCTCTTGTGGCTACACAGAATCATGACAGAAAATTGGTACCTGGGTGGCTTGACATTCTAGGGGCACTGGTGGACACTTTGTATCCACCAGTGTTGAGAGCGCCGTGAGTTATTGCCAGCATGGCAGGTATCTCGCAATGGCCTGTGAGAGTCCCAATAATGCACCTCAGAACCCCCCTACTCTCATTGAGGAAGCAGGTCAGTGCCCATTCTGTTCAGCTTGTGCCACAAAAGTCTTGAGATCTCGTAATCAGCCCTGTCCCTCTAGGTTCAGCCAACCTTGTCTATCACCCAAGTCCCTATCAGCCCATAATAGAAACCAAATGTTGACCTCAATGGCTCACAATCAAAACCCAATATCCCGGGCAAATTCCCTCCTTGGCAGTTCATCGGCAGTCTCCTTGCCGGAAGAGTTCCAGTGACCCGGTACCCAGCATAACCCTTCCGTGTGTGTCGCCATGATTGCCCTGCAGCATTTTACATTGGCTTGATTTAATCATATTTAAGCTCATAATTTAAAAATTTTAAAATTTTGTTTTAAAATCAACTTCCTTTAGAGACATCTGCCTGTACACACGCTTAACATCTACATTTCATTTTAATTTACTTTAACATGTTTGCAACTTCAAGAACAAAGAAAACGAATGCAAACCCGTTTTATAAATTAAGGTTTTCTTTTTGTTATTTAGTTGTTAATAATTTCTTAACTAAAGTTTTATGAAACATTATATTCTTTTGATACATGGTAGTACATAATTTCATTTTTACTTCGGCATTTCATAAGTTCTTCTATGTACATACGTAAGCAACTTAGACAGATGCTGTTGTATACATATGTATGTATGAAGCTGTCTTTTCAACTAAACAAATTCTATTCCAACAAAAAAAAAAATGAAAACAAAACAAAAAAGTTCAATTTCTAGGTAACTTTGTTTTGCAACAAACATAATTTTCATTTTTTTTTTGTTAGAAATTTTTAACAACAATAAGAAAGTTTGTAGCTTAATGTATGAACATATGGCTGTTTGCAGTTGCAGTAATGGACGTAAATATTTAGAATACCTAGAGAATATACTTTTGTTTTTTTTATGGCTTCATTTTTATTTGCAGAAATATACATTTTTAAAATTTAGGGATTTTAACAACCACTCAAGTAACAACAGAGAAGATAAAGAAAAAATAACAAATAATGATTACACAAATAAGAATAAAAACTTTAAACAAATGAAAGTAAGTCAAAGGTTATAAATAAAAATTACAAAAAGAAAATAATAAAAGCATTTACATACTTTTCCTCAAACAAATCCCTAATGTTGCAACCCCCTATTTATATGATTTTGACAATGTATTTTAAATATTACACATAATGAACTTAAATAAAACTTAAATACATATACATGCAAACGGAAACGTATAAGGACTTACACCCACACAGTGTTTGAAAGGATAAATTGAAAATATAATAACAGTTTCACGTAAAACAAGTATTAAAGAAAAATGCTCTGGCAGCCATAAGTTGATCCACCTTTGCCAAAATGAACGAAATGTATACTCATCTTCAAACTTTACCACTTGCAGCATCAGAGACAAGAATTAATAAAACATTCATACTGTAAACCGTTACATACTTAAATTCCCGCCTTTCTATACTTTCCTACAGCTAACTTCAAGCTTTAAAGATGTTCGAATGAAAATAAGTAATAGGACTGTGACCATTTGAATTGGAACAGGACAAATTTTTTTTTATATTTGTATTATAAAGAATTTTAGAAAACTTTAGCAAATTTAAGACCATTTTCGATAATTTTTTTTTTACTTAAAGAAAGTTATCGATAAGTTATTTAAATAAAATATGTTTCATAACGATGTATAGGGTTTGTTGTAGGCAACTGTATGTTTTTATGCATTTCTTTGGTTTTTACACTGAATCATCAGTATACTTCAACGAAATTCTTAAAAAACTTCATAAATATTATCTGCTTTTATACAATAACTTTAATAAACTTATTGAGAATTACTATAAACACTCAAAAACATTCAAGAGTTTCTCAAAAGCCCCAACAAACCAAAAACAAACTTAACCCTACATCAAACTCTTTAAATAAACTTAAATTGGGATCAAATTCTAAATAATATTGTAAAATTGTTTTTTTTTTTTATAAAAACTTATGTTATCGAAAAACCTTTATTTAAATAATCTCTGTTAAGCAGAGTTTTTCAATAGAAAATGTAGCTTTTGGAACACCATATAAGATGTTTAATCAGCGGAATTTTATGCAAAAAATGGTTTAGTTAGATTTTTTATCTTCATTTTATTCTCTCGATAATTTATTCAAATAAAATGTTATTTGCAAAAATTTGTTTTGTTTTGTTATTTTTGGATATTAGAGTTTTTAATTTTTATTGAGACAATTAAATTTTTAATCAAAACTTAAAATTTTTTTGATTAATGAGTTAATTGAAAAAATGGGTATAGTTTTTACTGTTTTGGTTATAAAGCAAGCACTTAATACCATCTTCGCTGATTGAAATTGGGGTATCTCAATGCATGCTTTCATGGGATACCAACAAGCTGGCAAGGGATTCCTCCTGATTTTCAGAGTGTTATCCTTATCTGTCGTCAGATTCCTCAAACTGTTGGAAGAACTTTTTATCCTCGTTTTCGTTCAGTCTCCACATGTTCTTGTCTTTTATATCTCTTTTCTTCCGTCGGAGAAGAATCTTCTTTTTTTCTCTTCTTTCAATACCTCTTTCGCGCATTGCGTGTGGCTGCTGTAAGATGAATTTCCTGACATGCTGTATTTATTCCTGCAGTAGCCTTGTCGCGCCATTAGTTTTTCTTGGAATTGGCATTACTCTATAATTTTTCAAAATGTATTGTACTGCTCTATACAGCGTCTATCAGGATGAAAGGCAGTGGCTTTTCGTTTAGACAATCCTTTTTTTCTCCTCTAATCATTTCTGTTTTATTAAAACAGTTATTTTGTACAAGTTTTTCGGAAATAATAATTTTTCTTTACAAATTCTTTATTAATGGATTCAATTCTTTTTTATTTACCTACTAATCCTTTTAAAGCACAATATCTTTGCTTTAATGCCCTAAACACAATTGAAACGAACGTCGAATTTTTCATTGCGAATATTCGTCTTAAAAAATAAAACACATTTGTGTATATGAAAATGCACACAAACAGTGCGACGACTCAAATTCGTCATGCGTAACAAACTCTGCGATAGGTTTATTTTTATTTCTTACGCAGACGAACGACGAATAATTTGGCAGAGAGTGACCATTTTTCTTTTATTTTGTTATTAAATAATGTTATTTTATACGTTAAGAATCATTTTCACTTTTTATTTGTTGCATTATATACAATTAGTGTATTTTTAGCGTTGTATTTATATATTTTTTAAAAAGTTTTTTTTTTATTTATTATTTTTTTCAAATAGTGCTTATTTTTTAAGAAATATGGTCACTCTATCCCAGCTGTTTTATTCGTTCTAAATGTGTTAACGAATTTACGCAACGAATTTTAACAGACGAATTCGTCGTGTAGTGCGAAATTCGTCGTTCGTCCCAGTTGTGTTTAGAGCATTATTTGGCTTTTCACTGCCATCATTTTTTTCCTTATTTTTTTAATAAAAACTCAAAGCGTATTCTTTCTTACAGCCTTTTTGTAACCTTTAACCACATTATATATGTACAAATATGCATGTTGATACGTTTGTTTATTGTTTTATGCTGGTTAAAAGTTTAAGGACGAAAATCCGAAAAAATAATAATAAAAATTTTAAGAGCATCAACTTTTGTGTGTTCAGGGATAGATTTAAAATAACAATTTTTGAAAATGTTTTATTTAAGTAAAACAATTTAATTTTTTTTTTGCAAGCCTTTTAGCACAAACACAGTCTGTTTCTTTTTGTTTGTTCCTAATAAAATCCTTTTAAGAAAACACACACACTGACACTTATATACTCGAAAAAACTTTGAAGTTATTTAATGTAAAATATTGGGTTTTTAACTTTACATTATGTTACAAAATAGTAGAAGGGTGAATGGAAACATAAGTTACCAAAAGAAACATTTTAATATTGTCCGATAATATTAAAAATAATTTTACTGAATTTTCGATTTATTTAATTCTTTTTCATAAGAATTTATTATAGAGAATTTATTTGAAGCTGTTTAAATTTTTTTTATACAATCTACGTCTCAGTGAAAAAACGCGGTCTATTTTTAACACGGTGGCGTGGTTAGATTGCTTGCACACTACACAACCAGTTCAAGTTCGAACCCCAGTCGAGCCAAAAAAAAAATTTTTTATATTTTTTTAACTTTTTTTATTCCTATAAGCGATTGATATGTATAAAGAAAGGGTTAATTTCGATTATTTTGGTAATCTAAATACAAAAAATGTTTGAATGAATATTTTTAGTTTTTTACAATTAAGGTAGTTGATATAATCATTTTAGTGATAGGTACAAACTTAAACATTTTATTGATTGATATAATTATTTTGTTAATTGAAGCCATTTTTTAGTTTTCTCTGTGTATTCAAAATATTCATACATACATTTGTACAAAACAATATATTTTCCCTAAGTGCTTTCACGGCCCCATAGTTTCAGGAAATAAGCACAAAATCACACTTATTTTTCTCTTCCACACTGACGGAGGCGGCATCAGGCAACCGTTAAGGGCACGCCAATCATCACTTTCTCATCTACAAGAATTTGTTCTGAAGTAACCTCAAACATTCAAAGTTAAATTTCGATTATTTTAGCACAAGATAGACACAAACAGCTAGACACCGTATTGATGAGCAGAAAAAATTATAATTAAGAATATTTTAACCAAAATATTTCAATTGGCAATTTTTACCCCTCCATTAGGCACCCACACATTTATAGACATTAACAGGCTATGTCCTGCCAATAAGGTAAATCTAGCACACATCTGCCAGCAGTCATAAAAGAGAAAGAAAATAGCAAGAAAATTTTAATTTTTGCCAATTTCCACGTATCTTGTTCTTCTTCTTTGTATTCTTTTCATCTAAAAAAGGCATAAAACAAAGTAAATTTGCAAAGGTATCTTCGAGCCGGTCCAAAAGTAAAAGTTGAAATTAATTCATTCAGTTCCACATTAAATCTTACAATAACACAAACACATTGATTGCAATAAAAGCAAATAATCGTTAAGAGGAAGCGAAGGCAGGCAACAAAATTATGGCCTGAATGTGTTGGTAACATATAGAAACGTGTTTTTGAAAATAATAAATAGCAACAACAACAGCAAGCGAAGAATGTAAAAACATAAATTTACCAAATGCAATTACGCTAGTGACTGAAAATGCTTATTGCTACGAGTAGTTTTTGCTTAATTTTTTTTTTTTTTTTTGCTACAAACTAGTACAACTGCTACTATAGTTAAATGCTCCTGTAAGAATAACCAAATGTTAGTTTGTTGGTGTTGGTTACAGCAGTATCTTAATATAAATATATGTTTTACATAAAGTTTCTGAATCCTTTTCGAGCCTCGAGGGCGAGTAAGCTTGTAAGGTAAGCATGCGGTAACATTTGTTTTGATAATAGCAAATGATGTTAATGATGATGACAACGATTATGTTGCACATGATTATGTTGATAATGATGTTCGTTGTATGCATGTAAATTTAATAAAAGAAAATGCTTATCTTGGCACACACATATTCATGCTAAGTATGAAGTAACATACTACTTTTACGCTGCTGTTATTTTTCAAGTACTCTGGTTACTCATATGCTTTGTAAGATTTAAATTTGATTCCTTTTTCTATTTTTTTTTTTTTATTCCAGCATTGCTGTCATTCTAGCCTTAACGTGGAATATAATTCTAAAAGGGATTTGAAACAGTCACATACCAGTACTAGACAAATGAAACCGCCTTAAGTATGAGCTATACATACAGAAAAATTTTTGTATTACGTTTTGTTAAAATAAATACTTAAAAGAAACATAAAATGTTTTTAATTTCCAAAATACTCTTAATCTAAAAAAACCTAATTGCGGTTTTTCAGATTGCAATTAAAAATTTGTTTAATCTTAATTAAAATATGTTTAAAAAATGTTTACTTCAAACAATTTTTTAATTAAATTAATGAAGAAGTTAATTACAAAATTTAAAATCAATAAAAGAACTGATGTTAGAAGAGGGTTGGTTAAAGCAGAAAGTCACAATAAAATAGTTTTCTTTGTCCTCGGCTAAATTTGGAGCTGACCTGCTGGTATTTTATAATTCAGCCCAACCACTTTACCACGGACAATAACATTATTTTAATTATAAGTATTACCTTAACACAAATTTAACTAAAACACTTGATGGAATAAGCACGTTTATTATAAACTAAAACGTTTATTGTAAAAATTGTTAAAAACAATTTTGAAATATATTATAAGCAAAACTTTATAAATATCGATAAAAAATTATCAAATCAATCAATCAATCAATCTTGAAAAACACATATATTCTACAAATTATTTAAAGATTACTTGAAATCTCTCCAGCAAAAACTATTGTTATTTTAATTAAAAAAAATGTTTTTTTGTTTAAATTGTCAAAAAAATTTGGTGATATTTAATGCCTATTTTCCACAAATTAATTGTATTAAAAAAATCGAATAATAATTTCGTTTTTTAAACAAAGATTTTACAAAGAAAATAAATAACGAGTGTAAAAAACCAAAGATTAATTATCATTATTTAAATGTACAATAAATTCTAAACCATTAGTTTTTTTCTTTTTGATAATTTTTTGATTTCTGAAAATTTTTCGATTAAATTTTAGGAAAATTCAGATTACAAATAATTTATCGATAATAAATATTTTTTAACCGTATTTTCATAAAAAAATTTTTTAATAAAAAATTATCGATATTATTATATTAATAGGTTAAATATGCTAAAAAAAAATTGATCAACAGCCAATATATAAAACTAAATTTATCGATAACAGAAAAACGATAAAAAAAGTTTTTGACATTTTTTAAAAATTAAAAATTATCGGTATATTTTTTTTATTAAAAGTAGAAAAAAAAAACATTTTAAAGAAAATTTTAACAATTTTTTTAAATAAAAATTAAAAAAAAAATCAGTATAAATATATTAAGTAAAATAGTTATCGATTTTAAAAATGTTTAAGAAAAATTTTTGTATTAAAAAGTTAAGACAAAAAAATTGTATATGTACATCCATATTAGTTTGTTTTCTACAAGAAGCATAGGATCAAAATAGAATATGTATTTTTAAAAATAGATTCTTCGTTGACACATATATGTATTTGTATTAAACACTTTCTTGGAAAATTGGATCCTAAACAAAAGTTTGCTCCAAAATTTTTTAATTGCAAAAGTTTTAAGCAAAAGACTTGAAAACATATTTTTAAAAAACTTTTTTATTAAAATAAAATTATGGGAAATTTGTCTGGGGACGTTTTAGTATGGGCAGATTTACAAGATGATATTTGCATGATGTTTTTATTTGTAGACAAAAAGGTTAAGGAAGAGCCTACTTTTTTACACCCATAATATTTCATGAAATTGATTTTATAAAAAATATCATGAAATAAATCGGACCTAACAGCAATTTTTTACATACTTCATTGATTGCAAATGTTTTTTTATAAATATAAAAAAAATTTTTTTAATAAAAGATTTTTAAGAAAAATTAGTATCTTCTCAGTAAATTTTTGGAAACAACCGCCAAAAACCTGTTAACTATTGGCTAAGAAAATGTCAAGTCCTAACTTTATACAACAAAGTCTATATAAGGGGCCATTTCTATTAAAATTATTTCTCGACAAACTATTTCCTCAATCAAATTTGCGTACAACTTTTTTGCCTTTAAATTCAGTTTTATTTAATATGTCTTCTGGTAATGTAAGTGGCATTCAAAAGTCTTTATTTTATACGCTTCCCATAAAGGAAATTGAATACGGATTAACATACAATCATAAAAAAATGGGATTTTGTCAAAAAATTTCTTTCTTTTGTTTTAATATCATAGCAAATCATAAACTTAACGTTGTACGCTCAAAAACGAGCAGCTAAAATCATGTTTTTCCTGCAGCAGCAGCAGTTGGTGGAAGTTGTATTTAATGTTTTTAGGATTTTCTTATTTTTTCTAAGAAATCTTATGATAGGATACAATTTACCTTTAAGAAATAAACTCATATACAGAAGCACATACGTAAGGAAATGTATATAAACACACATACATATGTATATGCATATTGTTAAAGAAAGGCCCTAACTCGCATTTTTAATTTTTTTATAAGTCCAGATTTTCATTTATTTCGATAAATGGTCTGCTTTTATGTCACAATTAGCCAAAAAAAAATTTGACTTAACGAACACAAGTTAGGGCCTTTTTATATTAAGGTAACGATATGTATGTTTAAACAGAAAATTTTTTGATTTCCTAACAATTCAGCCATGTGTTTAAATGTGTATCTTTGAATTTTATACAAATGTGTGCTTTTGATCACTCCATAAAATAAAACAAATTTGCAGTAAGAGCAATTGAATTGGGGAAAAAACATACATATTTATGAAAAATAAAATAAAACACCAGTTATTCCCACAACCAAATGCATTTAAGTAGCTGGAAATTTAATATTGCTTCAAGCCAATGAACTTTAAGACTTTCTCTACATACTTAAAGAAAACTCCATTTTTTTGACTTTTCCTTTGAACATTTTCTTTTTATTCATTTCCGATTTTATTCATGCTTTTGCACATTTCTCTTTTATATTATTTTTTTCATTTTTTGTAGCTCTTCAAGTAATTTATGTGCTTCAAAACTATATATTATAACAAAATGTCGTTAAAGCATGTTGGACACTTTTTAAGTTTCAAAAATATCAATTCCTTCCTCAACTCCTACAAGACCAGCAACAAAATTTTTACTAAAGATCCTTTAAAGCAAGAAAAAAAAATCCATAATACTTTCTTTGTTCTAAGTTTTTCTTATGGAAGTCATTATATATGATTTCAAAAAGTAAATTTAGAACGTATAGAAGTCATGAACATGTTTAATGTATTTTTCTGAAACAAAAACACATATTTTTCTTCTCATTACTTTTAAAAATGTTTAAAATTTCATTAAAAAAACTACATCCAACACAAGGATTTACTATAATTGCATTATACTTAGTAATTACTTTGTTTTAAAATGCCATTTTGTTCTACTTAAGTGCATGACGAATAAGTTAATAGTGCATTGCTTTACAATAACTATCTCTAATAAGCCTTATCAGTTTCTATAGAAACACTGTAAATCGTAAGGGTCATCATCATATCATTCATACACATTTACTCAAACACAAAACCAAACCAACCATTATAGTGTCAATAATGACTACAAGAAGAGTTGCCAGATAATAAAAAACGATGTTTTGTTAAAGGAAAATTTTACTTAAAGTGTGACAAAAACTTGCCGCATTTACAATTCTCGCCTTTTGCTTGTTAAAATCAATAATAAAAAGTGTATAAGCTCTGTAGAAATAAAGAAAACGTGCTTAAGTGCAACTTTTCAACTTAGCGTTGTCCGTCTGTCCGTAATCGACTTTCTGAGGCCCCCCGATATCGCAGAGACCTGTAAATGGTATCGAACTGTCAAAACTGTCGCGAGAAAATCGGTATTGAAATTCAGCAAAATCGCCCGAAAAACGACAAAGATATAAGCAACAACAAAGAACATAATAATAAAAAACAACAAAAAGAGAAAAAAATAGAATCACACCAAAAACGAAATTTTTATTAGTATTACTATTCATACATATAACAGGGTTGCCATACAAAGCTTAATTTAAACATTTTTAAAATCGCTCCTACGGCTTCCAGGGTTCTCCTACAAAGGTAAAATGTAAGACCGACCCGAATTATTTTATCGATCCAAACATTTTTGTGCAACATACTTACTCTCTATCTGCAGCCCCTGACATGGTTGCCATACAAAATTTTAAAAAATAAGGTAAAAACCGCTACAACTTCCCCGGAGTCGCCCCATTAGTTTTTCCTCCCAAACGTATTCCTAGAGTATACTTACCCCCTATCACCACGCCCCAAGGGGGTTGCCATACAAAATTTAGAAAAATGATATGAAAATGCCCACAACTTCTTCAGAGTTGCCCTTAGAGCAATTAAGTGTTAGACCGACCCCCATTAGTTTTTTCTCTCAAACATATTCCTAGAACATACTAACCCCCTATCTCCACGCCCTGAAGGGGTTGCCATACAAAATTTTAAAACATTAGGTAAAAAACCCCTACAACTTCCCTGTAGTCACCGTTGGAGCGTTAAAAAATGACACCGAACCCTATTTAAAAATAAAAAATATTTCACAAGTAAAAAAATGCATAAAAATTTAAAAAAAGTTTGGGATTTTGAAAGGCCAATGTGAAGGGTATATAAGATTCAGCACAGCCGAATATAGCGCTCTTTTTTGTTTTTTATTATTTTTTTTTAAATTTTTTATAAAACAAACATGCTTCTTTTCACTGTTACCAAGTAAGATTTTTCATCCTAAATTTAGGGCTTTTTTTGGAATTTACGGTTTTTTTTTGGTATAAATATTATTTGGGCCAAATTTGGGATGAACAAAAGCCAAAAATTTGGGATTTCACAAAGTTAATACTTGGATTATTTAGAAATCTTTGTTGGAGGTTTTCAAATCTCTTTTGAATATTTTTTTTTTGTAAAAAAAGTGTTAAAGAAACTTAGGAAAAAAATAAAAATACTGTTGCATTTACCTAAACATGCAATCACACGCGCGTAAATTTAAAGAAAGTAGCTTAAACAGGATCTTAAACAGTTAATGCAAAAACTGCTTATATAGGATTGGCCTGTAACCCGTTCTGAGGTGTTAGTTTTGAACCATTTACCCCCTCCAATGACAACCTAATGAAAAAGTGACAGGTTCTCTTAATATAAAGTGCAAGAACTAGAACCAGTATCTACCCTAAGGAACCGTTCACGTCAACAGTCTTGGACCAGCACACTTCCCTGTAGGGTAATCCCTTATTAAAGTCAACTGCAGCTTAAAATATGTTAAAATTAAGAAAGTTGTGTCTTTTCAAAAATTTTAAAAGGAATGGTAAAGAGTGAAATTAAATTCAAAGTTGTAAAAAAGAACCGAATGACTGCTTTTTAAGGTTTTTTTGGTTTTGGTCTGCTGAGTTTGACTTGGCAGCACGGCTTCTTTTTACAAATCGACTTTAAGCGTATAAAGTGGGCGTGGCATTTTTAAAAGTAAAACAAGTTAAATATAAATATCTTTTAGTTATTTTTTATCAAAAGTCAAAAAATTTAAAACCTTTTGCTGGCGATGATTTTAAAATAAAAACGTAAGTTATCGATAAATTTCTTAAAATTCTCAGATAGATAATGTAAGAAAATAGTTGTTATCAGTAATGATTCCATTGAATTTTTATTTGTTATCGTTTGTTTCTTTATAAACATTTTAAGCTAAAGTCTCTCTCAGTAATGAACTCTTTTATTAAAGTAATGTTTTTAATAGTCAAACCAAATTATTTATAATTTTGTAGATTCTTATTTTAAGATCATTTTAAATAAATTAAAGTGATAAGAAATTACCGTTTGCTTTTCAGCAGACATTTTCAAAGTCATGTTTGCTTTTTTGCCAACAAGTTCATTATATTCTATTTCATATGATAGTGTTAATCCTTATCACATGGCATACTTGAATATCACTACTTACAGCACTATAACGATAGATTTTTCTTTGCTTTTATTTACTGACTAATCATTTTCTAATATTTTTCGTTTTCAAAAAAAATTCTGATTTTGACAAACATTAATAAAACTAAGATGAGTCTTATCTGCAGATTTAAAATATAAAAAAAACCTACAATTTAAAAGAATTTTCAGTGACTCTGCTTTGATAGAATAATATTCAAGTGAAAATTATCAGTTGTTTGAGTTAAATATTCGTGAGCGGTTGTTTAAGGCTTAAAAACGGATAACGCGACGATTAAAATACTCCAAGTGTTAATAAAACTAATAAAATTTTTAAAGTAAATTTAAAAGTTTTTAAATCAAAAATCTTGCATTTCAATTTAACTTAGAACAACAAAAAACGAAACAAAACTAATATATTCTAATTAGCAAATGAATTGATTTGAATTTATTTTAAAAACTAAATCCTTAAAACATTATCATTATACAAAGCTTTTTTTTTATACTCCTGTTTGTGCTAAGGTGTGTGTTAAAGTAGAAAAGTATTTTTGTATTTAAACAAAACTTTCCCATTTAAATAACTAGTCCTGTGACTCTATCTCTAAATGTTTGTACAACAGAAGATGTGTTTGCTTAGTGAAAGTCTTCTTTCTCTGGGTTGAGATTTTGTTTGTAGTTTCCCTACAAACATTTTCTTCTGCAATAAATACTTAAGAGTGTAGAACTATGGCCAATTAATGCATTTAAAGCCATTGAAATTTAAAAATTCTTGAAGAATTTACAGAATCATTTAAAACTTTATCGATAGAGTAAAATTTCGAATTTTATCGAATGTCCTAAATTGGTACCTGATTTTTTTAAGCTTTAATATGGGTTAGACTTTAAAAAAAAATAATTAAAAATAGTATCACCATTCATTGGAAAATTTAACACATTAGCCACTTCATCTAAATTGGATGAAATGCTTCAAAATGTTTAATCAAAATGTTTTAAGTTCTTATATAATATTATTTTTATTTATAGCGTAACTATTTGTTTTAAGACAATTCTATCATTATTAATTTGGGCTCGAGTTCAATCCCTACTAAATTTTTATTTTTATACCCACTTCAAATAACTTGGTAGAAGTATAATGCGTTTGAGCAACTATTCGTAACGCCTAAAAGTAATGGTCTTAGACCCACCTTCAGAATCACTTCCTGGTTCGATTTAAGCCTGTCCGTCCGTCTGGCTGGGTCCACGTATTCTTGTGATCAAAGTACAGTTCACAATTTTAAAGATATTTTGATAAAACTTTGCACAAAAAAGTTTTTTGGCATTGACCAAACCTTATTGTTTTGGGAGATGATCGGCTTATTTTTTGGCAGGGCGCCCACACAAATATCCTCCCGGAATACGAGGGTTGCATTTTATATTTCGGGATTAGAGAAGAAAAACAAATATTAATCATCGAAAATCACTTTATTGTTTTTCAAAATATTCCCCATGAAGATTTATACACTTTTGCATGCGTTCGAAACAATTGTAGAAGCACTTATGCCACTCTGATTGAGGGATTTCCAAAACATGCATTCTGAGAACAGCAATCGCTTCTTCAGGTGTTGAAAAACGTTGACCTCCAGGTTTGTTTTTTACGAACGGGAATAAAAAGAAGTCATTCAATGCCAAGTCAGGACTTTACGGTGGATGACTCATCAAATCGATATTTTGGGTGCTTAAAAATGCAGTTGTTTGAGCCGATGTGTGAAGAGTAATCCATCTTCGGCGGTTGGTTTTCCTGATTTTTTGGAAGACAACTGGCAAACAAATGGTTGTGTAACACTCAGAATCGACTGTTCTGCGTTATTATAGTGATACGCTTGCGATATGCTGTTTACTTTCGGGCTCATACGCGTAAATCCAAGATTCATCACCTGTCACAATATCATAGACATAATTCGAAGCATCGCGATCGTATTTTCTGAGCATTTCTTTCGACAAATTGTGTGGGATTCAACGCGAAAAACTTGCTTTGACAGTTAAATGTTCATGCAATATTAAATGCATGCTGGTCACACTAATTCCTAAATCTGTCTGAATCTCCCGATAGGTCACATGACGATCTTGAAATATCAGCTCACGCACAGCGTAAATGGTTTTCGGAGCAACAACTGATTTTGGACGACCTTCACGAAACTCGTCATGGAGTAAACTGCGACTACAATTGAATTCACCATACCATCGATTAACACTGGTCCTTGATGGAGCTTTATCGCCAAAAACAGAATTGAGTTCATCCATGCATTGTTGGTGAGTTAATCCACCATCGCACGAAAATGCTTACGATTTAATTTCATTTTTGGGTCGAATTGAATCATTTAAGTTACTGTAAACAAGACAAATAGCGCTCGTATATCAAAACGTTCTGAGTACATATAACCTAGAAAATGTCAAGCTTTACGATAGAGCTGTCAGTTGTCAGATTGCAACACTAGTTTTTTCAAATACCGAAACATAAAAGGCAATCCTTGTAAGCATTTTGTGCTATAATTGGCTTGAATATTGCTCTATTTTGCCAAAATTTTGCATATATAAACTTAGGAGGCTACCTAAAATACTGAACAAATATATTATAGGCCGATTGTTTGATATATCCCATATACAAAATTTCTTCCGAAATTAGCATTTTATAATATAAATGGCTCGAATATTACTTCACTCTCCCAAAATTTTGCACACATTTTTATCTTTATGCCAGCAACTATTATACTGAAAACGCATAATGTCGGTCCCTTTTTTTATAAAACCGCCATACAAATATGGTCAAGGATATAGTATGGCTGGACCAACTTTAACTTTCCTACTTGTTTGCAAATGAAGAAATTAAAATTTTTACTTTTTTCTTGTAAAATATATAAAAATTACATCTTTAAAACATATAAAGGACAGTAAATAGTGACGCTTTTTTATTAACAAATCAAAACTTAACTCTAATATGTTGGCAGCAAAGAAGAATAATGGAATGTTTAAAAAGTTCAGATTAATACGTGTGTGTGTGTGTGTGTGTGCATGGGTGTGAGGTTTTAGTGCACTTTAATCTGTGAGAGCAATTAAAAATACCAATTTTCACTGAACCAGTGTTTGTGTGTGCGCGCTTGAATGAATGTTTGTTTGTGTTGTAAAGATCAAAAGGCATTAAAAGTGATTCAGTGAATAAAAAAAATATAACTTTATCCAAATAAATGTTGGAACTGGCAAAGTTTTTATAACAAAAAATTGGCAAATTTTATGTGATTAAAAAGAAATAATAAAACTACTAAAACAACAAGCAGAAAAAACAAACTGGCAGCCATAAACCGACAGCAAAATAATAAAAGTATATAAAATTTCAATTAAATCTTTTATAAAAGTTAAAAAAAAAAATAAAAATATTCTACTTCACACAAAAAAAACTTAACATAAAGAGGTTTTCAAATGTTTTAAAAATCCAAACAAGCAAATTGAAAAAAAGTTATTTCTATTAACGTAAATAAAATTACATATGGTCATTTCCAGAATGGAGAACGCGACATGCGTACGCCTTTATAGTGAAAAAATTATATAAAGAAATCCCAAATTTTTTAAGATATTTTTTTATTAAAAAACTTACTCCGCTCCCCTAAAAGAGATGTAAAATTACACATATTTCAATTCGTTTAATTTTTAAAGTTTTAGTACGCGCACGTGACACTTGTTACGTGACACCAATTTTCATCCATTGGAAATTGAACTTTGCGTATAGCTAAGCAATTATGGTATCGTCTTAAGGTTAAGTTTGACACTTGTTTGGTATTAGTGTCGGCTTTTGAAATTTGGATTTGTAGTTTTAATGTTGCCTTTGTTTTATCGTTTCACAGTGCCCTGTTAGTAATTTATGTTTATTCCTGGTTATCCAGCAATACCCTGGTAGCCTCATAATGTGTAATTGGTCATACTCTGAGTAATCAGTATTCACCTTCGTGGATTGGATACTTCTGGATATTATTTATATAATCGACTGTTAGTGGTCTGTAGAGATGTTCACGTCTTAGTGACTTGGCAAGCTTCGTTCTCTGAACACAATAAAAACTTGCAGTTAAAAACCCAAGGAACTGACACAAATTGGTGTGCAAATAAACAGATTTCAACGTCTAGGCATATATGGATACATCCATAAGTACTTTAATAAATACCTGCATGCATACATTTATATATGTATGCATATGTATATAAAGGAGCTGCACGAATATACTTGAACTTGTTATATATTTGAGTACTTAAAAGTATGAACTCTTAATCGTAGTGCTTCTAACTAATAAGTAGTTGACGTCATAGTCGTCAACTATGTATTCGCTGTTACCTAACAGAGTTTTTTATTTTAGATTTCTGTCGAAAAAATTTAAGTTGATGATCGAAATATGTATCAACTTAACCTATATTTGTTTTCTCAAAGGTATGTAATTGATCAGGAACAATTACAAATCACATTTCCACGTTCCACAAAAAAATTCATATTAGGCCAACAAGTATTGACACAAGAACTTGTAGTTTTTATTTGTAATATTTTTTTATTCAAGTTTTATTCACTTTTTCAGGTATTTCTTTGTACCTAGTTTATAAATCTTGGTATTTGACAAACTACGGTTTAGTCAGTGATGCAAAATGTGGCTTAATAAGGACATTTGTGGCACTTTTTAATGTTTGATGGTCCCTGTGGTTATTTCTTATCTATTTTAAAACATTATTTAATGTTTTATCCAAATCACACTTTTAATAATTGCAACACTTTTATATTTGGAAACGTTTTTTGGCCGAAAAAACTTTTCACAATTAACAGAACAGAACAATAATTTTATTTACAACGTTGATTTGTTTGTTACGAAAAGCTCCTTAATTTTATTTGCAAATCTGTCTTTTTTCATTTGCGTATGTCTATCAAGTAAAAAACAAAAAAAAAGAAGTAGGCTGTCAAGCAACGGTAACGGTAAAAAAATTTTTTTCCCTTTCAACGGTATTTTGGCCCTTTAAAATCGCAAATTTGCCAAAAAAAAATAAACTAAAAATGCATTACTGGGTTAGGTCATCTTCTGTACTCTCACTCTGCAAGCGAGTACAAGTGAATACTCTCTTTTACGTCAAGTTTCAAAAGTTATTTGAAAACTTATCCGCTGCAGACCTTTAATGTATAAAAATGTTGAGGGCCAATGTGTGCTCGGAAAGTATCAAATATTTTTTATTTATTTTATTGTATGTGTGAGCAAAAGCATTAAGTCCTAAAAAAGATGAACGTTTATTGAAAAACAAAGTGATTTTGATTGAATTTCAATTTAGAGGGAAGTTTTTGTGAAAAAGGCAAAATGATTTTGAATCTACTTTTCACTTTTTAATCAAAATTTATACATAAAAAGATTTTGAAGAATTGCAGTTGAATAAAATGAAAACAAATTTATTAAAAGTTTTAAACTTTAAAAAATGTATTTATGTTACACAAACCAAATAATTTAAATTTTTTTGTATTACAGATCAGATTGAAGTACAAAAACCTTAAAATAAATTCTAATGGGATTTCAAGTTAAAAGCTAAAACAAAAGAATTACAAAGTCTTTAGAAATAAAAATTTAAAAAAACTCTAGATCCTATATTGGATTACAAACACAACAACATTATAGAAACAATTTAATATGAAGCCTAAGCGTTCAGCGCTTTTAGGCGCTAACGGTGTGAATTTCTTGGTAATTTTGCTGGCAACATTTCAATTAACTTCAGCGACATCACAAAGTAAGTAAAGATTTTCTTCCTTAACATTAATGCATAATTAAATAAATTCCTTGAACAAAGGGACTTTTTAGACATTTTTAAAAAGGCAACCCTTAAGAAATAGATTCTCTTTTTTCTAATCAATTCTAAGTACGTCAAGTAGCAGCAAAAATTTAACTCTTTACTTAAATGAATTTTTTTAGACCCCCTTAAAGATCCAAAAATTTGTGGTCGTCCTTATTGCGAAATTGAGAATGGCAAACTCAAGTATAATGACAATATCTTCAGATACGATTACACAGTAATGCTGAAAACTGAATTCTCGGGAACTGGAGAAAATGTCTCAGATTTATATCTAAAGGCTAGTTTAGATATTTTCTTTCCTAAGCCCTGTGAGGGTTATTTGCGAATTAATAATGTTAGATTGTACGATAAACTGGAAGATTTATCAGAGGAAACAAGCGATTCCGGTTTAGATAGTGGAAGCAATGATGTTTACGACTATTACGGTGAATTGGAAAGAGAAGCTGACTCTGATTTTGCCTCCAACGATGATGGTGCTCAATCTTCAAAAGAACATTCCAAGAGCAGAGATTTGGCAAATGATTTAAAAAAGAATCTTTTACGTTTTGCCTTTCACGATGGTTTAATAAGCGAAGTATGCCCCACTATGGAAGAGCCCACTTGGGTATTGAATTTCAAAAAAGGAATTTTATCTGCCTTTCAAAATACCATGATGCGTTTTGATATTGATTTTAATACCACGGAAACTGACGTGTCGGGCACTTGTAATGTTCATTATACTTTGGAAAACATTGATAATGTATATGTTTCCATACGCAAAGAGAAGAATGTGAAAAGTTGTCGCAATCGTTATTCCACACATTCAGTATTGCAAACAACGCCATATACCTTTCGGGAAGATAAGACCATTTGGCCAATATTAGATTCACAAAGCTATTGTAATGTAAGGAAATTGGAATGTGATAACGCTGTTTAAATAATTCTTAAACTTCTTTTAAACTTTAGTTTACAATTGACAATCATATTTACCGTGACATCAGCTGCTATGAACGTCATCAACTTATACCATTTTCAAATGCCAGCTCAGGAGCCGTTACTACCTCTACACATAGGCTGGAGTTTAAGGGAGAAGAAATGTTTAGTGTGGGTGAATTTTTGGCTGAAAGTAAGTTTTAACATATTCTTAAGTACATTTATATCTTTAAGTATTATTTTCTTCTTCTTCTTCTTCTTCTTCTCCTTCTTCTTCTTCTTCTTCTTCTTCTTCTTTAGACAATGAATTTGTGGAGAAAAGATCTAGTTTACTTTTTGATCATACTCCCGCCGTAAAACCAACACATGGAGAGATAAAAGCTTCTAGGGATTTGCTTAAAGAAATGTGTGCTGTTGGTTACCCGAAAATCCAAAGAGAATTTATTAATGTTTTTACTAGTTTTTTGCAAACTACCAAATATCTAGATTACAAAGCCTTGACCCAGTTATTGGCGCGTTCAGCTGGAATTTGTGAAAACGGAAAGTAAGTCTTATGCTTTTCTTTCCTAAACTTTAACGTTCAATGTACTTTTTTGTTTTTAGGAGCCATGTTTTGGAATCTCTACCCTATATAGGCAGTACGGCTTCTTATAAATTAATGCGTGATCAAATTGTAGCGAATTCCATATCAAAAAAGTTGGCCCATAGTTGGATGACATCTCTGTCTTTTATACAACGTCCAGATGAGGAGACTTTGGAAACTTTCTTTACCATTTTAGAGTTTTCACGTAAAAAAGTGGATCCCGAGTATACGCTAGGCGCTTCGGCTGTTATACACAGTTTCTGTAGACACAATACAAACTGTTCAGAGAACTTACAGGTGCAGCGCATCGTTAATCTTCTAGAGACAGAATTTCTAAGCTTATTCAATATGTATAACTCTGAGAGGCGTACACGTGAGAGAATGATTGTCATTCTTAAAGGCTTGGGCAATATTGGTGTTATGTCTAAGCCATTTGCAGATCAATTAAAGGAAGTCATCAATCAAGATTATACTGCCTTGGAGATTCGACTACAGGCAGTCTTAGCCTTTAGACGTGTGGATTGTCTGACATATCGCGATTTCTTTATGGACACCTATGCTAATCACACTTTAAATTCAGAAATAAGAATATTTAGTTATTTGCAAGCCATGCGCTGTCCCGACTATCTGTCAATTAATCGTATCAAAAACATATTAGAGCATGAAGAAATTAATCAAGTTGGCTCTTATGTTTGGTCACATCTTAAAAATTTAGCCAAATCATCATCTCCAATACGTATAGAAGCACAAGGTTTACTGCTTAATGATGATCTATCCGATAAGTTTAAGCTGGACATACGCAAATTTTCACGCAACTATGAGCATTCTTTGTTCTTTGATGAGTATAATTTTGGTAGGTTAACAAGGCTGGAAATTTGGAAAATCATTAATTAAATTGTAATTTCAAACAGGTACTACTACGGATTTCAATTTATTATTTGGCACTGACTCGTATTTGCCACGCATGGCAACTCTAAACTTTACAACCGAACTCTTTGGTCAGGCAGTTAATTTTTGGGAAATTTCTGCCAGAGTAGAGGGTTTTGAAGAAATGGTTTCCACAGTATTTGGCCCCAAAGGTCCTCTTAATCGTGAATATTTTCGCAAGAAATTCTCTTTTCTTAACAGATTATTGGGAAATGAGAGTGCCGAGGATGATGGTTAGTATTGTGTTTATGATATTGAACTTGCATTTAACTTTCCATTTTTACAATTTCTTTTTGATTTCTTGCAGACACTTTGGAAAATCTCTTAAATCTAGATAATCTACGCTTAAAACGCCAAGCTGCTGAAGACTCGTTGGAAAATTTTAATGATGATTATGACTTCGAAGAGGACTTGAGTCGACCTAGACGTTCTCTTAACATGGAAACTGAAACGAGCAAAAATAAAATACAAAAACAAGTAAAAGATATGGGCTACAAACTTAATTACAACTACAATAATCCCAAGGCCCAAATTGGCTTGCGTGTATTTGGCAATGATTTGCGTCATTATTCCCTTGAAGGAAACTTAGAATTTATGGCATTTGCCAAGGAATTCGATCCCTTACAACAAATTGCCAAAATATTATCGGGCCAAGAAATAACATATACAAAATCGAGTGTCCTTCTTGATGCTTCCTATAGCGTTCCCTTAGCTATGGGTTTGCCTCTATCCATTAACGCTTTTGGTGCTTCTTCTGTAGATTTTCGCATTTCGGGTAATTTGGATCGTGTGGAGCCGGCAACAAATTGGCATTTCGATTTGGAGGGTAAATTTAAACCCTCGGTATCGGTAGATGTCATTACCTCCATGCAAGCCGATATGTTTTATGTTGTTTCTGGCATAAAAGTCAAAAGCAATTTATACTCCAACTCGGAAGTTGAAGCTAAACTTAAAGTGAGAGGTAAAAACTTGGTTTCCTTTTCATTTGATTTACCCCAAGACACAAATGAGATATTTAGCGCTCGTTCCGAGCTAATTGTACTTAAAGAAAATCAAGAAATTGCCCAAACTGGCATTGAACATCGACGCTCCAACTCAACTTGTACGTGGCCTGTTTTAGATCAAGCCATTGGTTTGCAGTTATGCTCCTTTTATAGTGTACCTGATTTAGCCAACTCTTATGATAAAAATTATCCAAGTTTGCTGTTGACTGGTCCTACTAATTTCAGTGTTATTTTGAAAAAATCTGATTTGACTGCCAAGAAATATGTCTTTGAATACACTTGGGACCAAGTGTTAGATGATTCTAATTTCTCTTTGGTTTTCCATACTCCGGGTTCGGCTAACAAACGTTTGTTGGTTACTAACTTAACCACCACAGCTGAAGTATTTAATGCTTCCGTGGCATTTGTTAATGCCAAAACTACGGTTTCAGCGGGTTGTAATTACAATGGCCATCCAGATAATCGCCGTTTAGACGTTTTCTTTACCACAAACGGAAAAAGGAGTTTTGATTTAAATATGGAAATAAAACGTTGGCAAGATCGTACGGCATGGATTTACAAACCCAAAATGTTACTGGCCATCAATGGCGTCAATGTCACAGGACTTATAGGCACAATAAAGATAAATGAAAAAAATGGCATCTTACAAAATGACTTTGAAATCTCATTTGAAACCAAGAAATTGCAAGCCATTCTAAAGGGAAATTTTGTACAAACGGAAATAACTACTTCCACAAATGTTACGGTCAACTATAGATTCCAGGCCAACAAAATTGAAAGCATAAACATGGAAGGGAAACTTGTTAATACCGGTGACAAATCCAAAACAGAGTATAGAGGCAATGTGAAACTAAAGGCTTCTGCCTATCCTAAGCTCAATTTTGTTTCCAATGCTACCTGGTTAAGTTTGCAGGGTCATACAGAAGGTTTGGTTACTTACAATAATGATCCCTATGTGGTGAATCCTGAACACACCAGTTCTGTGCGCCTAATATTTGCTCGATCCTATTCAGAGGATTTCTTGACGGAAGGCTCACATACTAGAGCCAGTTTTGAACTTAAAGTACCCAAATCAAAAGTGGATTTCAAGGTTTCCTTAAAGTAAGTAAATTATCGTATGCGAAGCCATGTGCCTAAGAAAAATTAATATTTATTCAAACAGACATGAAGAACGCTACAAGAATGGAACTGAACATAATGTCCTTTTGGGTTTGCGTTATGCTCCGGACAAAGAAGCAACAGGCCTGTTTTCCGTACATCTGCCTAGAAGAAGTCTTTTTGCCATCGATGCTTATGCCAATGTAACAGTACCAGAGTTTAATTCATGCACCACACGAATTAAGCTTACTGAAGTTACCAATAAAAATTATATGGTAAGTGTGGTGAGTTTAAAAGCTGTCAATCTTTTTTTAACTTTTTAATGTGTTTTAGATCAATATTAATGGCTCTTGGTTCACTGGGCACTCAATTTCTTTAAAAGGCAACTACAAAGACAAAAGCTCTAGAGTACAAAGTTTGCATCATTTAAAGCTAATTGTGGAGAGTCCTTCTTTCCAAGTGACCTCTTTAAATGTAGTATATCGCCGCAATCAAATTATATTATTTGCAGATGTGCAAACCCGTTATGGCAATGACCCTTATGGCTTAACCATACAATACAATAAAAATGAAGTAAACAAAAATGCCAATGCCGAAGTGCGCTTGAAGATTAAGGACAAAGACTACTGGTTAAATGCCAAATTGCTGTCCGAACAGCCCAAATTGTTACAAATTGAAATACATTTGGATAAACTGCGTGACATACACATAAAACTAGGCCTTTTATCCATTGAGCAACGCAAAGAGTTGTCATTGGAACTGAAATGGGATGCTAATCGTGATCCTTCTCAACGTTTAGGTTTATTGGCTGAATTTAGTAATCCTGGGAATAAGCGTTATGAGGGTAACATTATGGTTACCTATCCGGAGCGTACAATAAGCTGTGGTTTTGATGCTTATACAGGGGGACCTCAGTACTATGGCACAGCCCGGGCTAGTTGGAGTGTTGGCGAAATAGTAGTTTTTACTTACAATGTAGGCTTAATGCCTGGCAAACATTTACACAATTGGATACAAGCAGAACTAACGACGCCCTTTGAAGGTTGGCGCAAAAATAGTTTTAATGCGGGCATCTACAATATGGGAAATCTTATTTTGGCCAATACCTCACTAATATGGGCTGACGACCAAACCTTAGAATTGGGCTACAAGAGTGACTATGAAATCTTGGAGCCCATAACTAGCTTCGATATTTACCTTGGCATTAACAGCACTGTTAAGGATATACCAATCATCAATATTAAGGTAAAACACTGGCAGAATATGAAAAAATTTGACAGTATTTTAAATCTACGTTATAGTGGACCCAACGATACTCTAAATGTTTATAATATAAAATCTTTGTGGGAATATTCGGAAAGTGTCCAGTTTCAAAATGTCACAGGAACCGTATATTTAAATACACCTTTTGAAGGTTATCGCAAAGGTGGTTTAGCAGCAAAGTTTATGTTAAACGAAAAACGTGAAATAAAAGGTGCTGCAACGTTGAATTTCGAAATACGTGAATTTACTTTGGCCATAGATGGTTATGTTCGTAGATTGTGCGATAATATGCTTACTGTCAATATAACCACACCCTTGGAGAAGTTTCGCACTATTAATGGTCGTTTTGGTTTAAATGAAAAGAAACATCATGCTGTGGCCGAAGTAAGAGCCACCACTGCTGCCTTAGGAGCTGAGATTTTATTTGATATTATATCCTTATTGAACTTCGATGTTAAGTTAAGTGCAGCCACTCCCATAGAAGGCTTTCAGCAGGCTGCCTTATATGCAAAAATCAAAACAGAAACGGTGGACTTAAGAGGCATTTGGAATAATGCTAGTTTGGGTTTTACAGGAGTTTGGCGCATGCAGAGCTTAAACGATTTTGAATATTCCTATAAAGTATTTACTCCTTTGCCAGGCTTTGAAGAGAATGGTTTTATAGCCAAATATATTAAAAAGGATATTTTTGTATTGTATTTACATGGCAAATTATCGAAATATAAGTTGGGCCTTAAAATCAATGGCCATCCGAAATCCAAACTTCTAACCCAACTCGGTGGCAATAAAATAGAGTTGGAACTTTTATATGATGATGACTTTCGGCCCCCTGAAATTGAGTCCGAAGACTATGATATGGATGATATAGATTATGATGAATTTTTATCTTACTTTGTTGAATTTGAAGTGGACACTTTGGTTTGGCCAACGATAGAGGGCTTTGTGGATGTACAAGAAATAATGGATTATTATTTTATTGTGGCCAATTTGCAACTGCCTCAAGGACGCATTGAACTCAAAGATCGTCTGTACTATCCCGACTATATAAATGTTCTCAATGTTTTGACTATCAATACCCCATTTGCATTAGCTAAAGAAGTCAAGTCCATTGTGGAATATCATGTGGATTTGGATTATAAATTTCTTTACGATAAAATACAGTTTATGGTTACTAATGCTTTTGAGCAAACTGCTGTTACCGGATTTGAACTGAACTATACTAAAATAGATGATTCAGTCAAACCCAAAGAGCATAATTTTAAAATTAATATTAAAACTCCATTTGAGGTTTTAAATAATATGGATATTTGGGGAAAATTAGAATTGGAAATGGATAATATTTACAAGGGAAATATATCCTCACGTACAGCAGCCACTTTCCTGTCCTTTGGAGGATCTGTAGAGGTATAATGATTTCGAAATTTAAAAGTCAAATAAGTTTTTCAATTTAATTTCATTTTAGATAGAGGAAAACTTCCTAGAGACTTCTGTGGGTATTTTATTAAACACCAATGCTATTCCTTACTATGCCTGTAGGGCTTACTTTAAAAAGGATTTTTCACAAATTGACAATTTGGTGGCCATACAGTTTGTGGTTACTGACAATGATGTCGTTAATGAACTTCAAATTGAAACTGCCTGGCATAGAGAACCAGGTCATCTTGTGAATGTTGAAGGCAAAGTAAGAACCACAATGCTGCCTTTGAAATTAGTTGAAACCAACTTGCAAATAACAAAGAGTAACAATCCTAATCTAAGTTTTGATATAAATTTTGTCAGCCAAACTGGTCAACGCATTGAATATGGTACCCGGGCGAGTAAAAAAGATGATGTTTTTAATGTAGAAATCTGGACACCAATTGAAAATTACCGTAACATATCTATGCATGGTTCAATAATACAAAATCGCAAAAATCTAAATGAGTATCAAATAAACGGCAATCTTTATCGTAATATGGTCACTTATGCCCTAAACGGTATCATCAAAATGGCTGAACATTATCCCACCGATACTCATCTTAGAGTGCAACCAAAATCCGGTGGTCGAGATGGCGTCATTGAGCTAAGCATAACTGAAACTGAGGGCAATCAGCAGGGATATAATTTCCAATTTAGTGCCATAGAATATGGGAAAATGTGTCAAATATCTGGTGGTTTTTCCCACAACGATGAATCGGGCATGGACTTTTCAGTGCTTGTGCAATCTACCCTACCCGAAATAAAACGTATTAATTTCAATGGCAAAATGAGACCTAAAGAAAAGGGTCATCTAATTGGTGATATATCTTTGGAAACCCCTTGGAAAGAGTTGGGCATTGATTCAGTCAAATTGCATTCGGATGTTTCAGTAAACAAGGACAGCGGTAATGTGGAAGGCGAATACCGTATAGGTCCCCATATAGGACGTGGTAATTGTATTTGGTCTTGGGTGTGGGCTGAGGACATGCAATTGACTTTAGAGAGTTATATGGAACGTCCAAATGCTAATCCCAGAATAGTGCATGCAAGTGCCAAGTACATAAACCCAGACAAAAATTATTTACGTCTGGTAGCAGGTGCCAAATTAGATGTGGATTCTAAATGGAATTTGGCAGTTAATGGTAGCATGAACTATCTCTCTTCAGATGATTTGCAGGCAAATATTGTTGCCGTACTACCCCAGCCCATAGGAGATGTTCACAACTTTGGCTTACGTTATCGAGGCAACCTAGTAAGCAAACAAGGTACACAGCCCGAAGTTTTTGTGGAGGGAAAATATATTTCCCAGGAAGTAAAACGCAAATATCTGGGACGTCTCTCCTATAGAAACACCACGGATTTGCAAGGAATGGGCCATGTGGAATGGGGCATAGATACAAATATATCAACAGTAGAAGGAGATTTTCAAATGTTGCGTAAAAACCAGGCAAGACGAGAGTTCTATGCCAAATTAATAACACCAAAGTTTGCAGAGCAGGACACGTTTTTCATGAAAGGAAACTATGATTTGCGAGAGGATGAATATTATACTTTAGTGTAAGATAATTTTTGTTCAAGACTTTTAAAACAAACAATTAATTTTTTTTCCAAAATAGCTGCACAATTGATTATCCTGCCTCTAAACGAATTACGGATGTTGATGTAGCATTTAAAACTATATCCAACATGTATGGTATTGTCAATAGTACCACGCCCTTCCCTCATATGACTTGGTTCAAAGGGGACTTTAACTTTACCACACAAGGGTAAGACATATAAACTGATTTCAAAAGTTTACTTGCACTAGAATTACTGAAAATTTTCCTTTCCTTTTCAGGCCGGAAACATATCGCTATTTCAAAGGATTTTGGCCTTCTGATACTTCTTATTTTAAGCTGCATAGTTCTTATGATGGACAGGACTTTGAACGCACTCTTAAGGGTAATATTGAAATGGAAATCCCTCTAACAACCCGCCATAAGGCGGATATTGAGTATGGCCTTAATGAAAAGCCTGAATTGGATAAGGGTTATGTTAAAGTTAATTACAATGAAAAACAAGTACTAAATGGTGTTTATAAATGCATCGAACAACTTAAACCTTTGCATAAAATTAGCACAGACATAACATTGGAGAATGACATAAAACCTTTAGGAATTCGTTATGTCAATACCAAAAACATTACAAAACCAGAGGCATCGCTCGACATCAAGCACATTGAAATATTCGAGTTACAAAACGCTCTAAACTTTAATTTAACAGGAGAATTGTATACAACCACAAAGGCAAATGGCCAGGAATTTCAAATTTTTGCAATACATCCAAATCGCACGGTGATCTTAACCACCAATTATGAAGAAGAAAGTGAAAAGACTATTAGACATCGTAGCAAATTACAATTATCTCAAACTGCTTGGATTGGCTACAATTTGGAATTAAGTAACTATACAGTGGTAAGTAGAGTAGTTTTAAGATGTTTTAAATAACTTCTAAACGATGTTGTTTGCTTTTTCAGATTGGCAATGATTCACGCAAGTTTGTTATTGATGTTTTATATCCTAAACGAAATTTATCAACCGAAGGCTGGTATTATATTACCGATAATAAATTTTTTTCTGACATCGAATTCAAGTGGACGAATTCAGATTCATTTAAAGATGTTTTGCGAGCTATACGTACAGCTGTTTTGTGGCAGGACGAGCCTTTGAGAAGAGGAGACAAAGATCGCCAGTCCTTATTGATAACAGTGGGTCATCCATATTTGGAAAAGGATGTCACCATTAAGGCCAATTATTGTCGTGGAACTGTAGAGCTAATTAAGGCTGATTTGCTGATTGATTATTCGGATGATAAAGATCATGACATTGTAATGGGTGTTGTTTTAAAAGATCTATATCAGGAGTTTGGCTACACCAACTACACCTTCCAATTTTTTGCCTATCATATGGCCTCGGAACTAGAGGCCCAAATGAATAGCACAGTGGCTGCTAGATCTTCCTATTACAGGACTGAGTCTTATGCCAACTACAAACGTTCATTTTATCCCGAAAAGCATAGCAAATTTTTGGCTTTATTAGATGTGAATCGCAAAGAAATTGAATATATTGTAAGTTTTTTCGAAGTTCAAACTTTAACTTAATTATACATTGGTTTGTTTATTGTCTAGCGCAATTCACCTTATCGCTCAGTAAGAGTTTGGGCCATACCCACCATCAGTCATCCGGTGTATGGATTAAATGCCACCATTTGGGATACTCCTGATACCAACAATACCGGTTACATTTATGTAGACACTTTGAACAAACATGCTCGAGCTGAAGTCAATCTAACCGAAGATGCCACTCAAAATTTGCATTTAATTGGTTCCATACCAGATGCCCGCAGTGGTTTTTTGGATATTTGGCGAAATTATGAAGAAATACGCATAATTGATGTTAGTTCGTTTATAAAAATGAACCATTCCCGTTTAATAACAGGGCGTTTTCATTGGAGACCCAAAATTAAACAAGAAATAAAGGAGAAGTTCCATGATATTGGCTCCTCGGTCTACAACTCATTCTCTGAGGGCATAGACTTTTGGATTAAGTCTTTATATAGTGAAACTATAGAAGCTCTGGGAGTTATTTGGGATACTTCCAAGCGCTATAATCGGGATTTCTTCAATGACATAGCAGAGTTAAGTGTATTGGAAGAAGATTTAGAGGACCTGCGCCTATTTGTCAATCAATCATATGAGGCCAATGATTTTTATATTAAAACTGTTGTTAACTTTACTTTAACAATTATTGATGAATTGGCGATAAGGGATCATATTGACTCCTTGCCCAAAATATTCTCAGAAATATGGCAGGCCATGGGGGAATCTGGCAAAGCCTTGCGAAATAGTATTGTCTGGCTAATAGAGACCATTAAGAAGACTTATAATAATGCCTTAGAAGCCATAAGTAAATTCTTTCACGGAGATTCCCTACAATATTTATCGGGTCTCTTTGAAAAGGGCATACACAAGTATGATAAGTTTATTAAGGATTTGCATATATCTTTTATAAAATATGTGGAAAACTTATGGAACAAATTTTGGAATATGATGACCAATTATTGGCGTGGCGTACTAAAACGTTTGGAACCACATATCTTTAAATTCGTTAGTTATATGGAATCAGCCTTGTGGAATTTAAGCAAAGAATTGTTTGATTTTATATACAAGAGAACCAATGAGTTGGCAGAGTCCCCTTATTTTAACAAGGTATCCAGTTTTACCCAAGATGTAGACCGTTTGTATCAAGATATTAAATCCCATGATGCCATAACAAACATAAAGAAATATAGTTTAATAATTTGGGAGTTCATGAAGGATAAATATTTTAAAATAGTGCCTTTTGGTGCCGAACTGAATGAGATTTTGACAGAGATCTGGGAGGAGATAAAAGAATTGCAAAAAATAGAACAAGTAGAAATGTTTATGCAAAAATATATGGAACTAGAAGCTAAATTAGAGTGGATAGCTGAAGAACTGCAGTTGGAGGCAAGACTTCATGAGCTGTATGCCTTAATAGCCAATAAATTACGGAATTATGCCACTAATGCCTTAGAGACAGCCGATATGTATCGCGAAGCTAAAACGAAATTTGTATTTGATCCCGAAGTAGGAATTATAGATTTGGAACAGAAATTGCCAATGTCTTGGCATGCATTTAATGAGACGCCTAAATTTGAGGAGATACCAGAGTATAAACTATTGGCCAAAGTCCAGAATTTTCTAGGCACCACTAATTCATCAGTAATACGTAGTGTCTACAATATGAGACAGCATTTAGATCCAAAGACTTGGTTGCCTCCTTATTACTGTAAGTAAGGCAAAAGAAATTATAAAACAAAAATTTATTATAGAATTAATAATGTAATTTGGTGTTTTCCAGCTCGGGCTTTACTGATAGACTCCCGCCATTACATGACTTTTGACAAGAGTTTTGTTGGCCTTAATTTACGTTTTGAACAAATGTCAGGCAGCCAGCGCAACCAACAGTGTTCTTATTTATTAACCCACGATTTCTTTCAGGGTAATTTTACTTTAATGTTGGAGCCTTCGGTAGGTCTAATTATTGGAAATTTTTAGTTTTAAAAATTAATTTATTTTAAACTTTATTAATACTTAGACCAGCAGTAGTAACAATGATGCCATTGCCACCAGGAAATTAAATCTCATTGCTAATGGTGAACTCATAGAGATTGATTTGGGCAGCGATGTAAGTACATTATTATTTTAAGGCAAGTAATGATCAAAACTTATTCTCAGCTCTTTCGTTTAGCATATTACTATTAATGGTGACCAAAAATCTTTGCTGCCTTTAAAACTTAATGATGTTACCATAGCTCGCGATTTGGATATCCTATCGATTACCTCCGACACTGAATTCAGTTTGAGCTGCAACGTTCAATTTGATTTGTGTTGGTTTGAGGTAAGTGGTTGGTATTTTGGCAAAACTGCTGGCGTTTTGGGTACCATGAACAATGAAGTCTTTGATGAGTTTACCACCTCCAAAAATCAAATCACAAAAGATCTCTCAGAGTTTACGGATTCATGGAGTGTACAAAGTTGTAAACAAAAAATGAAGCCCAGTTCCGTTAAGCCATCGATACCCGAAGAAGTTAGTAAGGTTTGCGATTATTATTTCAAATCAGGCATGTTATCAGCCTGTGCTGATACTGTAAACATACAACCATTCTATGATATTTGCTTGGATTTGGGCACCAACTCGAATGCTATACGTCCTGCTCATCCTGCCAATAAGGGAGCTTGTACCTCTGTTTTGGCATACATGGAGGCTTGTTCAGCTGTCAGAATACCTATGAGGGTGCCAGATCAATGTGTTTAGTAAGTGTGACCTAAGAAATTGCATTGCCACTCAAGCATTAACCTTTTACATTATCTTAGCTGCCAACTTGCAAATGGTTCTTTTGTGGCCGAAGGCACATTTGTGGAACTGCAAGGCTCCAATGTGCCTCGAAGCAGTGATGTTGTCTTCATTGTCGAGGCTAAGCCCTGCAATACCAACTTAACGGAAAATAAAAACATTTTATCTATTGTGTCCACCTTGGAGGAACAATTAGTGGCCCATAAAATTGTTAACAATCGGTAAGTTTCTTCTTTTGCTTGAAAGCCCCTCCCCTTTTAATACTTTCTTTTACAGCTATGCTGTCGTTAGTTTCGGAGGTGTGGCTCCTTTTGACAAGCCTCGCAGCATTTACCATGAAAACTCTGTTTTTACCCATGACTTTAATAACCTGGCCAAGTACTTTGCCCACATTGACACTACCAATGGCACTAATAATGACATTTTACAAGCCATATCCACTGCCTCTCGTTTAGATTTCCGTCCAGGTGTATCGAAAACTTTTATACTTCTTACCTGCAGTGACTGTGCTGCTCGTCATATGCGTTTCGACTACAGCTCCATTTTGCAATACATGCTTGAGGAAGGTGTTAATTTACATATTTTGGCAGACACTGAATTTGAGTTTGAAAAAACCCGCAAATTAAGGCACTTCTTTGGTCTAGATCGTGACTTGGTCTATTCAAAGCGTTTTCCCGAGGGAGATAATGCCACTAGATCCCAACTGCGCATACCTAAAAGTAATTTGGGCATTTGTATACCTTTGGCTCTGGAAACAAATGGCTCGGTATTTAGTGCCCGCAAATTGCTGCCCAAATTTAAATATCCCATTAAACGATTTGCCACCATATTTGCTAAGCGAGTGGCAATTAGTGCTGCGCCGGCAGCCAGTCAAACGTGTGAGTGTTCAGGTCATAATACAGGTGTTTCCTATATGGCCTGTTCGCCCAGTACTGATGCTGTGACAGATCTAGACATAGAGGATTATGTAAGCATTATTTAAATCGCCAGTTATAATTGGTTTTTCTTATATTTTAACTCTTTTTAGGATTTCCAATTTAACGGCTGGGATTGGGATGAGGATTCCAATGAAATGGATACATAATTTTAGTGAATTAGTAAATAAATTGACATTTAATTAGTTATTAAGGTTAATTTTTTGTTTATGTATGTGTGTATGTAGTATACAAGTCTCATTTATTTGTTTAAAGTTTTATACTTTTTGTTATAAATAAATTAGAAAAAATAAAAAAAAATGGCGAAATATGTATAAGGCATACGGTTTTAAAAAATCGGACCTATCCAGATTCATTAAACGCTTGCTTCCTCATCATTTAAAAGTTCCAGGTTTGATTTGGCGGCACCTAAAATACCTAAGGTTCCCTTTAATGGTAGCGACTTAAAAATATGCAGCAAATTTATAGCCTTTTGAGCTGCGTTACTGCTATATAGAGGAGTAAACTTTGTCACAAGAGTTGAATATTTTCAACTTGGGTTTCTTTTAAAGACGTGCAGATCGTAACATGGCACCTTATATACCAAACGAATATTTGCCAGGAGCCAAATTGCCGCATTCGCTTTAAATCGAAATTGAAAAGTTCTTATTAGAATTTCTATATCAGAAGCATTGACAACTCGATCGGCCAAGTAAAATTTTGATTCGAATTAAATGTGACGATTTGGCTCCAGCTTTATTCCGTTTCTGAAGTATTCAAAAAGCTGCGAAGATAGCAAAACTTATAGACGTCTTCTGGATCTTTACCATTTATTCTGAAAGCCCCTGGTTTTCATCCCTTTTAGTTTTGAGGTCTCTGCAGCTTCAATCTATACTTCAATCGTCAGAAAAGTTACGGCCTTTTAGCCTGTTAACAAGTTTCTATGATATTCCTTTTACTGACGTGAAGTTCGACTTAAAATACTGCCCAAGATAATGCTGAAATACCAGGCCGATAGCTTGCAGCCTTGTCTTACTCTTATCTTTATTGAAAGTGAGCTGCGTGCATAGTCTTTTCAGGTAAGAGGGGTTTCTAAGCCCGGTGAAGATCAGGTAAAACAGAGGCGGAAACTGGCCTGCTTCTTATGGAGGGGAGGATCAAGCCAGGTTTTGAAGAAAATTTTAACAAAAATAAAGTGATTTTCTTTCAATAATTTCAGACTTGATTTCTATGCGATAAGAACACTACGTCTTGATGAGCCAAAAATTTGTTTAGATGAGAACAGGACGTAGTGCTCATGTCCTTGTTTTGTTCATTCATAGTTTACTTATAAGAAAGTGTTAAAATTTAATCAAATAATATTCTTTTTAATGCTACTTTTACCACCTTTTGTGAATTTATGTTGTTGTTGGCATCTAAAATGTAGTTTGATGGCAGACATGTTTGAGCAAACGTTTGCTCTGACAACAGCGCTGGCATGAGCAGTCCAGACGAGTAAAAGACAATGTTCGAAGGAAATTATGTTCAATGACAGAACAAATTTATGGCTCGTCAAGATTTATGTAGCTTAATAGTTCAAAGTTATATATTTCAAAATAATTGTCCTTTTAAATTAAGAAAAATCTATTAAAACGGTTGCTCAATTACATACATTTTTCAACATTCCATCGTTATACCGGGATACCACTGTTAAAAATACTTATCCAATCTTCGCACGTTCAAGTCAAATTAAACACACTTAGTAATGATTTAAACCTAAATACCTTATAACGGCATCAAAAGCTTACAAACAAAAGCTTTTATTTTATTCATGAAAGGCATAAAAGCAACAACCATAATAATGTAGTTTTAAAGATGCCCGAACTAAGATGAAACTTTGAAATTTCCAGGCAGTAAAATCTACCAACACAGTTACATCTTTATTTCACAAATACAAATATACTTTTAGGTATACTAGCATTTGAAGTGTGTATGTAACTACTTATGTTTGTATATTTAACTACATAGTAAATAGGTTTGAGTACATTTCAAGTACTAGAAAAGTTCATTAAACTTTAAGAACACTCGATTTAAAAAAAAAATTGTCAATAAAATTTGTTCTCCTTAAATTTCTACCTTTACATGAATACCATTAAATTAATGTCTTATACATAGCTGTGTTTATAAATGCTTATTATGATTTATTTGTAAGAAAAATGTTCTTTCAATTTAACACCTTAAAAATATGACCTAAAAACGGTCACTGGCCTTTGAGTATCTATTGACACGCCAAAATCAAGTTAATAATAGAAAAATTTATATGAAATTGATTTAGCTTTTAGAAATTGAATTATTTTGTAATTTTTTGTTATTTCTTATTTTATTTACTTAATTTTATAAAAAAAAAGTTTTGTAATCATATTATCTGATGTTGACCAAATAGAGTGTGGATATTGAAAATCTTTAGCTAAACTGTTGCGTTTTGTGGGGCGAATACGAGTAATTAGGTCAAACACACATAGGGGAAGTAATTAAGATGTAGATAAATGTTGCACGTACAAAGTTCAAAAAGACATGTAAGTATGAAATTTCACACAAACTATTAATACAGAAATAGAACAGAAACTAAAAATGTATAGATGTTTGCACATTCTTATGTATGTGTGCATGTATGTATATTGATAAAGCTAAGGACATTCAAGCAGCACATCCATCAATATGTTATATTTGCGAGTAAAATCTAGTAAAAAAAATTTTTTTTTCCTATTTTTGGAAAAAGTCTTACCTTTGTGGTAATAAAAATATTTAAAGCTTTACAGCATGCTGGGTTAAGGCTTTAACAAAAGTAAATATATAAAAAAGACTGATATTTCTTAAACCCCTCCCTTTAATGAAACCTACATGTGCGTTTTAATATTGTTAGCTCTACAGAATTATAATGTTTTTTATAACTTTTTCTCTTGGAAAATAAATATCTTTTCATAATTAATTTAGCTTTCCGCTTCAAGCATAAATATGTCAAACCCCTTTCAAAGTGACCAGTTAATAGGAAAGGAAACGGTGCCAGCGGTTAAAAGCATTAAGTTATAATATAATGCCTTTGAATGCTTATGTCATTATTAATACTTAATTAATAATTGTTCAATGATTTAGTAACTAAAATTGTCATATGTATACACACGAGTATGTATATATTTACATACAAACTAGAGACCTGCATCAAGTCCTATTCAAGCTAATTCAAGAACCGCATAATTTTCTAAATCTTGTGTTATTGTGCGGTTAAACGGTTTTAGTGCTGAAATGTAGAGTAGCTAACACAGTTTTTGTGCTGCAGTGTAGAGTAGTTAAGAATAAAGAGTGATGTTAGGTACTGTGTCGATAAAAAAAATTACTGTGCTTATGGTGTGGCAACAACAACAAAGACTTAAGAGTAATGTTGTTGTTATGTTAACAAATAATAATACACACAATTTTGAGTGGGTACATACACAAACAAACATATACACAAGCAGGCAAATAAATATAAAACTCATGCGTAATTACATTACATTACATACATATGAACATTCAAAATCAACCCCCGTTTTTTATAACTATCACACCAGGAACATCCCGCCAACAGTAAAGTTTCGAGATGATTTGAAATGGAAGTGTGCGATCATGATGAATTGATGTGCCGTGGTTATTTGCGTAAATGTGCTTTACTGTGAATATATTTTTCATTTAAGTTAAGTAAACAAAAGAGATGGCGAACAATACAACGCAGTACTTATTTTTGTGTGTGCACACGTAAGGTATATGAAATGAATTGAAAATTCGAGATGATGCCTTATTTAGTGTCGTCTTGGGCTGGCCTGTAATACAAACATTTGTATGCTGTAAGTATTTACATATAAATTGATGTATATTTTTACTAACTTTACATTTTTAAAAATATCAAGCCAATAGATCTATGAAGAAATACATTGAATTTAACGCCCACATGCCTCTTGTAGAATTACAGGCTACAAGAAATTAACCCGATACTTCGTAAGCGAGGTTTTAATTATTACCTTAAACATTGTATTAAATCAAAAAAGAGTACTATGAAACAAGTTAAGCTCCCAATTTTAAGCCACAACCTTCAGTTTTTTATTTTATGTGTTTCAATCAATCTGGCTCAATGTTTCTAAATTAAATGCTTAAATCTTCATAATTACAAATATATTACAAAAAATGTTAAAAAAGTACTTTTAGCCAACTTTGCTGAATTTCTATTTCCACCTGAGTTAGTAGTCCTTAATTTCATATATCAAGACCCATAATCTCAAGAAGTGTAAAAAGTCCCAAAAGTGTGGAAAAAGTACTTATCGTCCCCTTTACTGACTTTCGGCTTCAAATGAGTCAAAATTTCATATTTATTGACTCATAATCCCCAAATAAAGAAAAAAATACCTTTTGTCCGCCTTTTTAACTTTCGACCTGAACCTGGGGCAATAGCCTTTAAGTTAAAATTTCAAGAGTTATAAATTAAAAATATCTAAAAACGTACCAAATTTGTAAAAAAAATTACTTTTCCTCTACTTGGCTGTCTTTTGACTCCCTTTTTCTGACTTCTGACGTTAAAATAGGTCACTAGTTTGCATTTATATTTCTGCAATCATAAACCTAAATGTGTTTAAAAAAGTACTTTTTGTATTTTTGTAATACTTGGGTTAATAAGTAGTCCTTATATTTAGATTTTAATACTAAAAAATTTCAAAAAATTCATAAAAATACCTAAAAAGTACTAAAATATATTATTAACCCTTGCAGGCCCAAAAAAAAGGCAATTACATAATTCGGCCCTTTTTTCTACCACTTAAGAGTCCAAAATTTAAAAGAACTAGCACAACCATATTTTTACATTTTAGATACCTGCGGAATGGAATTTTTTGAAATTACAAAAGTTACAAAAAGTACCTAAAACATATTTTAACTTTTTTTCACCTTAGGGTGAATATTTAAAAAAAAGTATCAACAATTTATTCATATTTTTGCGAGACCTGTCTAACGTAATATGAATTTTGTTTCTTTCTTTATTGGTTTAGAAGTTGCAAAATAAAGCGTTTATCCTTTTTTTATCCCTTTAGCTCCAAAATTACGACAAAAAAGTTAAAATGAATCTTTTCTTTGTTTAAAGTTAACTGCAGGAGATATCAGTTTTTTGATTGTTCCCTACTTGGCCCTTTTTTACCTTTCGAATTTCTCAAAACTCTGTCTGAGTGTACCTAAACATATAGGGATGTACCCACCATCCAAATTTAAAGTCTATAGCCTTAAGCATTTGGGCTGTGCGGTAATGATTTATGTCAGTCAGCCCGTTTTCAATGATGTTCCTCTGTTTATCTCTTGAAAAACTACTCAAATTTCCTTTAAATAACTTTAGGACACCCCTACCCCTTTCCTCTAATGCTAAGCGGTTTGAAACCAAAACTACAACCACGAAATTGATTGATATTTTACCCTTTAATGCCTTCAAACAATTTTGAAACAACTAGTGGGTTAAAATAAAGAAGAGCAGCAGTATTTACAATAGTTTTGAGTCTAATGAAGAGGAAACTATTGGAAAATCATTGGTTCCTAGAAAATTATAAGGAAATGGAAGACTTTGATGTTTTTAACCAAAATTGTATTAGAGGCAAGAACGATAAGAAACAGCCTGGGCTGGTAAGGCACACATATGCACGTACACATATGTACTTACGTAAGCAGCAATGTTTTTAAACACTCATACTTTCACATCTTCAAATACATATTTACATATATACATATGTGCCATCTTTGCGAGAACTTTTTTTGTTTAAGTCTTTCTTACTTTCAACCACCCAATAAGCATTTTGGCTGGAATTCAAGTGGAATTACATTTGAAATCAAGTCACAATTTCCAGTTTCCAGTGTTGAATTACAGTTGAAACACAGTTGAATTCAATAGCGAATCCAGCAAAATTAACCATTGAATTACAGTCGAACAAAACAGTACCTTTATAGTGTAATTCCAGCCTTGAATAACGGTGTGATTCAAGTTGAACCGAACTTGAATCTGAAAATTTAATTATAAAATCATCATCTTCACCGCCGCCAATGATTTTCCATCAACTCTGTGCCATAAATAACGTATGCTTCAAACAAATTTGTTGTTGTTTTTTAACAAACTTCAAACAGACTGGAAAGAGGATGGATTTTAAATGTAATTCAAGCTTGGATTCACACCGGAATTCCAACATTGGAATTCACAAAAAATTTGTGCTTATTGGGCACTTAACAGCTTCCATATTAGTATATTTCCAGTACATTATATGTTTGAACTTAAATTCCCATTTAAATAAAAAAATATTTACATTTCCACACATATGTAAGTGTTACACACACGTAAACAGAATTTTAAGAAAATTGTTATTTTTATTACGTTCTCCTAAGGTTCGTTAAATTATTAACTAAAATATGAAGGTCTTGATAAAAATTACAAACGTTCAGGTAACGTAGATGTACAAAAACATACACAATGTTAATTACATATGTATGCATGTGTGTATGTATATGGATACAGTTATTAAATGAATTATGTGTCTAACAAATTTTAGGAAAGTATGTGCTTGTAATGAAAATTAATTGTGAACAAGAAATTCTAATTATTAGAAAATTATTAAAAGAGAAGTTATTATTGTATTTTCATGATGATATTCTGCAGGGGCAGAAGAAAATAATTTAATAATTTCTTTAAATTATTTAAAAAGTTACAGTTTTATTATTATTAAAATCGTTTACAAAATCATATTAAAATAAGCATGTCTTAGTTTCAATACCTATAAAAGGTTGAACGAGTTTGAAGTTTATTTTTGTAAGTAAATTAAATTAATCATTTATTTAGGGTATTCACAAGGTAGTCATAAAGTCATATGTCTTAAAAAAATACTTAATTAAGTGTGCTATTTCAAATTTGAATCAGCTGCTATGGAAAACAGAAAAATAAGTATTTTCAAAAATATTTTAAAATTAATGACTGCGACTTGTTTATTATATCAACGGCTTCACTAAAGAGTTTCGACCACCTGGCTCAGGTTTCTACTTTTTATGACAAAACAATAAACACAGTTAAAAAAGTCTTATTATTATAGAACTTTTTTTATTTTAAGCACAACAACAAATTTTTTAAACTATTGTAAAATATTAAAACTTTAAGACAATATGACTTGATAGCATACCGTTTGAATACCGCAATTACGTTTATAATTTCGTAGCTTAAAAATAATGTAAATTTTAATCTAATTTTAATAGATTTGACCACAAAAAAAAATTTAATTTAGTTTTAATGCACCCTTTGTGAACACCCCTATTATTTTACGATTTCGAAAATGGTGTATTGGCCCTTTGAGACTATTATTTAAGTGATTTTTACGTATGTTGCACTATGAGGGACCTAGCCCACTCACGATCTAGATATCATGCTTGTATACCCTGGCTCAAACTTTTGTGAGACCAGGCAGGACACTCAAAGATTTTGGGGCCGTCCATCTTGCTCGCGTATAGGATACAATGGGACGTCATGTCACGAAAAAGCTTTAAAGGCCGCATTTCCGATTAGAGCCAATAAGTTAATTAAATTGGTCTGGTTTACGAATGGCTTCAAGCATAAAGATGAGGAGACAGACGCGTAAATCTTCAGCCCGAATTTTCAAAGGGGTACTCCGCTGCGTACATGCCCGATTTTTTTTAAGCTGAAGTTTACGTTATCTTCTCTCTACTAAAGAGAGCTCTAGGAGAGAGGTAAAAAATCTGCTGCCACAAGTAATTTAAGACACTCGGCATTTCGGGGCCTCATTTCATAAGTTTAATTAGGGCTGATTAAAAAAGAACTTTCCGTAAAAAAAATTAAGCCTGATCATAATAACTCTTACAATCGTATAGTTACAAAAATAGGTTGGTCCCTTAGTGTGGCTAGCCTGTGTAAAGCCTGGACGATATCATGGAAAACACTTAATCGATTCGATGTACTTTCCTACACGCCTTGCAATCTGTGAAGGTGTTTTTGTAGTTGTAAGACACTTATCATACTACTTTGTTCAGGTTTTTCTCAATTTTAGAATTTCCATAATCTAACCTTAAGCAGGTTATCTCATAGGATTTGTTTTACTTGCCAATTGTTTCATTGTTCCACAGTGTCTTGCAAGCAATTAAGGCTAACTTTTTTAACTCGGCTCTTGTCGCAACAAAAGCAATTTGGTTTGAAAGGCAAAGGTAGAGCTCGGTCTGCGTGGCTTTAACAAAGGTGTCTGGTAACATCTTTTCCTCCACCCTAGAGTCACGCATGTTGTAACGCGCTCCCTCAGGAATCTATCCCATAGTGTCATTCACCCAGGACTGTCCACCAGGTATTAGCACTGTATAGTTAACCTTGACTTTAATCTGGAATGAACGGTCAGACAATTCTCTTAGGCCCCCAGATATCTCCGAAAGGTGTTAGTAAACATATCAACAACCCTCATCTAGGCTTTTTCCTTTGCCTGAAGGCGTTTTTCTGCAGGAGATAACTTTTTAACTCAAGTTTTAATAGGCTGGATATTCAAAAACTTTTTTATCAGTCTTGTTGGAGTGGCCTCGATTATCCCTTTTATTCGAAGACAATGTGTACGTTGGATCTTTTGTAGTACTTAATTGTTACTCTTCTTACCCATTACACCTGACAATAAGTTTGTGTAAGGAAGTCATTCTATATAAGAGACGATGTTGAAGAGCTGGAGAAGGGATCTTCGTTATACCTTGAACTTTCTGCAGAGTCTCGATGTAGGGTCTAAAGAAAATTGACAGAAAATTTCTGAACGTTTTTCCGGCCAATGTTGAAGCGCTTTTGGAATTTTTTCCATTCTATTCACACTTTT
Source organism: Melanophora roralis (assembly GCA_963583895.1). NCBI lineage: Eukaryota > Metazoa > Arthropoda > Insecta > Diptera > Rhinophoridae > Melanophora > Melanophora roralis. Next base: position 2,494,015 of record OY757188.1, on the reverse strand, counting down.
AACTCAAACAAAGAGCTGTTTTTATAGCTCTACATGCCTTGGGTTAAGCACTTTTACATCTTCTTTTACAAAGTTACGGGTTCAAATGTTTAGGATGCATTTTTGTCCAGTTACCGTTTTTAATTCATTGAGGTTTTAACCGGAGTGCATTTTAAATTAAGTAAACTTTGTCACCTCTTCTGATGCTCTTGTTCGGCCAAAAGGTACGTACTGGCAACTTGCTTTAATTGGACCATTACCTTTGCTGTCTCAATTTTCCCACCATTGACAGTCGAAGCGCTTTATTTAACTGTCCCCTAGTACATACCATGGCCTTTTATCGCTTAGTTGGAAAAATCTGGCTTCAGCCATTTAATATTCCATGGCATGTATGATTAATCCTCGGAGCTCATATTATAAAAGTGTCCGAGATTGATATTACGCGATTTAAAATTTCTTGGAGGTACAACAATGACCCCAAAAGGTTTATATCGTTTCACTGGAAAGAAGTATCGGTTTTATCCGTATCCTGCAGCTCTTAGGTTAAAGTATCGGGCTGCACAAGGGATCTTATAGCTTAGTAGGATATTGTCCTTTAATACCGACAACTATATAATTTTAAAGAGCATGTTCGTAGAATCTAATAAGGTAAAAGCAAGTTCTAACAGTGGTTTTAGCATGTTCTTATGGTCAAACTGATGCCTCAGGAAGAAGGCATTGGCTAAGTTTGCTATTAACATTCATCAAGCAAGGCAGGGGGCTTAGCAGGCAGTTAGAGCACCATCTTAGGGGAGCTAAACGCTTATTTTGCCCGATTTTTCATTGGGAATTTAGGGATTTAATATTTATTACTTTGTATCTGGGTTCAAACTCTAAAAATTTTATTATTGAAATAAATCGTTCAACATTCTTGCTGTCTTTTTATTACATATTAAATGGAAGGGAGACACTATCTCTCTAAGACAAGCTGTAACTTTTAAACATAAAATTTTATTTCAAAAAAAGATTCACGTTTGCCTTAAGGTATAAACATATAAATATACATACGTAGGTATGTGTATTTTCATTCTTTATATGTACATATTCATATGCACGTATGTACGTAAATATTTCAAAATATATTCATGTACAAAAGTAACTTTCTGTATTTTTCATCATCTTAATTTGTGTCACTTCAAGCAGAATTTCGCAAACAAGAGTATGAATAAGAAAAGTTTTCCTTTTTGCTGAAATAAATTTTCTAATAAAGCGAAGAAAGGAATGAAGAACAAACTTTAACATACATTTATACTTATAAAGAGGGATGTGCAACAGTGGTAATTTCGCAAATGGTATTTCAATGAAAATAAAAATGAAAAATTGAAAATCGTTTATCAAAGGTATGAAAAATTTAAATATGTATTAACACACGTGTCGTATGCCTTCAATTAGGAAGGATCGTTAATTTTTGTTTTTTTTTTTTTTTTGGTACGAAATAAAAGCAATCGTTTAAATTGGTACTAAGGCAGTTGAAGCTTATTACCTTAAACTGACTTAAACAATATTGGGCGATTTGAAGATAAAAAAATTTGTTTTAAAATTATAAAAATTTCTTTATCATGTTTAAGGCAGTAAATCACCGTCTCCTTTTTTTTAATGTAATTTAGAAAGCATGTTTTCTTAAATTATATTTTTTGGCAGTAACGATTTCTTTTTATTATTTAAAAGTTTGCTTCAATAAATAACGATGTCAAGGCTAAGTACGCGAGTTTCTTTTTAATTTTTTTATTACTTTCTTCTGTTTATTATTCGTTTTTCTTTAATCTTTTCCATTAGCAATATGTAAGTAATGCTTACATTAATGCAAAAAACGTTTGCCCTTTGAACATTATTTTAAATGATATACAGAATTTATATTTTTAAGAAATTAAGTTTGTTGACTGGCAAAAATACTTAAATAAATTTAATCGGATAAAAAATAATAAAAAAAAAATTTGTTTAACAAAGAAGATGTGGAGGTTTAATAGAAATTTGCTAAGCTCCATCAACATTTGCCATCTTATGCCACCCAAGTGAACCACATCTGGTAAAAGATCGAAATCTGGCCTGTGCAAAAGCCGGACAGGGCTACAGAAAATATTTCTTCGATTTGGTGTCGTCCCTGTATGCCTTGTGTTCTCTGTTCCTCGCAACCCTCTTCCGATTGAAGTGCGCTGGAAGGTTTAAGTGACTAATTTTTACACCTTTTTTATAACCAGCACCCAGGAGAGGGCCACTTTACATACAATGTATTTTACTGGTATCAGAAAACAAAAGACTGAAGACATTTGATTTAAATTTTTCGATATTAAAAGTAGCAGAAAAGACACTTTTAGGAAGTTTTTTCCACATTCGAACTGTGCGACTAAAAAACGAATTTTACCGGTGATACATCCTGCGACTCGCTTGTCAGTTGCGCTCATTTTGGCAGACATATATCTCGAACAATATCCCGGGATTAGAATAGTATCGATAGAACAGGAAAGCACAGTCCACATTATAATAATGGCAGAGTTAATTGATGGAACTAGATACCCCAACGTTACCGATGAGTACCTTCGTCGATTTCTGTTCGCTTTCTGGAACCTTTTAACTGAAATTCGAATCATCAAAAGGAATAACTTCTACCACAACACAAATAATATTATTGGCAGTGTGCACCGTTAGCAAGAAAAGGTATTTTGTGAAGTACAACATGAATATTCCGACCTTTGAGAAAAGTCAATATAAAACTAGAACTTTTTTTACCGAAGCAAAGAGCAACAGGTTAAACTAAAGTCTGGCATCTCTATCAAATGACTAGAAATATTTAAAGCAACCATTTTACCTTTACCAAATTTATACATGACGCCAAACAATTTTTTTCCTAGTAACCCAGCAAACATAAATTGAAGAAGTTCACAAAGAAGTCGTATTTTCATGATTTCTTTTACACTTATTTCTTCAAATGCATTCATTCATTGCTTTAAAGCACGTATTTACATGAGGATCCAATTCCTCACCCATGCTTACCAATGACATGTTTTCCCCTATATGACCCAGTTTATTACCACTTGAACTCATGAATTTATTTCTTCTTTTGCATGTCTTTTTTTTTTGCTGGAAGTTCGGTTTCTTCAAGATTTCCCTAGTGTTATCGTTATCCGGGTCTCACCAAAGGATTATTGTCATTTTGCTCTACAGATAATTTCGGTGCACTTTTGCAACTCGTACCTTATCACAACACGAGTCCTTGGGCTCTTAAGCTAAACTGCATAAAGTTTTTTAGTCTTAATTGCCAGATTGTTTGCCGCTTATTCTTGATTAATCGGTAATATTAAGACACGCACATAATGAATACTTTGCCATGTTATGAGTAACCAGTAATCATTTGCTTACATTACAACACTGTTTTCGATTTGGTACTTTCGGGTTTACTGCCTTAATTTATGTTTTACTAAAAGTTCAGACTTTTACTTATGTCTATTGAAAGCACATGTGCCCTGTTCCAGGACAAACATCCTGGGATTTTTTAGACTTCTGCTTGTATGACTATGTTGTGGACTTGAAGGTAAAAGAAGACTCAGTCCCTTTCCCTACCCTAAGGCCATACATTCCATTAATTTGACATGTGCCCAAAGTCGCACTCAGTCAGAACTTTTGATTTGGCATCTTAACAGTACCGCTAGCCCTAACTTTCACTGAAGGTATACGGCCAGATAGTTCTACGATCTCTGTTAAGCCCAAAGGATCTCCAAGATGTGTTAATGATTAGATTTGTGATGCTTATTAGTCCATTGCTACGTTGCTTGTAGGCGTTTTACTGCTTTGGCTTAAACCAATATACTATACGTTGGACCTATTGCAGGCTTATAAAGTTGCATTTCTTTCCCACTCATGTCTACTACATCACCGAAGCACAGGGTATTAATGATTTTATTACACTCAATAAGCCTTCAGAGCCCTTTTATCAAAGTGGTGCTTTCAGCTTAATTTCCGAATCAAAATTTCCTACTTTCAAGTATTTTAACCTCTTGAATACACAATCATCCTACCCAAGAAACGTTAAGATCATGAGTTTGAAATACTTAAATAAATAATTTTTTCCTGTTTGGGTCCTCTTAACTTTAACAAAAAAATATGAATTCCTGTTTAAAAGTAACAAGAAGACACCATCTCTGTTTGCCATCTTTTTTAATTCCAAAAAAAAAAAAAAAATCAAAAGAAAATTGATTAAAGACAATTTAAGCTAAAATGTTTTTAAAAATTTTCCAAAATATATTAATCAAATACAATATTTCTTTAACCAAGAATATATATAAATAAATCAATACTTTCTTATCACCTTAAACGTTTTAAAAGAACAAACAACGGAACCACATAACACATAACAGCTACAGATACCTCACGTACCCAGTCGACAAGCACTAACACAAGCAAAGTAACTTTTACAAATAAATAAAGAATGTTGTTGCGATTTTGCAAGGAATACACGGAAAGCACACATAGAAGACAGACATAGTTATAAAATAAATAAGTGTGAATACACTTAGTCCTGTTGCCTTTGATAATACAGCAACACATACACCTAGATAATATAAATTTTGAAAACAGGAGTGTCACATAAGAACGAACAAACAATTTCCGCACCAAATAGCTTTTATAATCTAAATTAATACCACAACAATGATGATGACGATGAGCAATATTTCTTTTAAAGAGACACCCTCCTCCTGCACAGATTTTAATACGTTGCACATACACACACATATAAACATACGTGTGTGAATATATTTAAACTGGTTTTATTGCTACAAAATCTTTTCTACCGACTTAACAGGATTCTAGTGTCTTATTTTTGGATTTAAGGTTGTCAGCAAATTATAAAAATAAAATTCCATTTTCTGTATTTTATCAAATTACTTAGATACTTGGGGGCGGCTTTTATGTAAATAATTTAGATTTTATCATACAGGACCTTCTCAAAGGCAATTTTTATTAAATAGAAAAGTCACATACATCATTTTTATTAGTTATTATATTGTTAGATATTTTTTCATTTTAAGCATATTTATTACAAGCAAAATTAAATCTAAGAAAAAAGTTTAAGAATCACTGCTTTAAGATAATAACGGTGGAGTAATTGCCTTCCTACCTACTTCCACAACCTGCTATGAATGTTTGTACATACACTTCTCTATACCCTTAAGGTAAAAATGTCATCAAAATATTATTCTCTGTTGTATTTTCTTCATTTAGATTATTATTAAGGTTTTTTGTGATGACACCCAAATCTGCAAATGGATCTCATTTAAATGGTGAATGCCAGGATATTGATAACATTATTATTAAGTTTTGAGGACACAAATCAATCCTGATATACAATACAAAATAATAATAAGAAATGGGCCAGTGATGAAATATTATATTCGGCCTTTGTAAACAACAAAGGAACAAAAATTACTCCTGAATGATTTTGTTTGTTTATAATAATTCTCAATAAGTTTATTAAAATTATGACATAAAGGCAGAAAATATTCAAGAAAGAAGGGTTGAGTCGCATTGCTTTGCTTAACAATACACACAGTGAAAAATCACAAATACATTCCTAACAAGTAAGAAAGTAATAGTTGGTCAAGCCCGACCATATTTTACCATACATGAAAAAAATAGACTGATAATTTTTGTATTTGGTATAACAGTTGGTGGTGTAAATATTAAAATTTTGAGAAGGTTAGGTAATCTTGGAGCTATTATTTTTTTGATTATTCAGGAAGGACATTTGTAAGGAAGGGGGGAGGCTTACATCAAAATATGAACCGATCATATTTTTGTTCAGTCTACTAGTTAAGAACATAAAGTAGCCATAATGTCCCTGATAATTTATAGACAATCTTGTTTGTGTTTTATTGTTCCCGTTTTAAGCACAGTTTGACTCTGAAGATGTTCATAGTGTTTTAAGTAAACTTTTTGTATCTCCAAACTAGCTTTGGTTCAACAAATGTTCTTTCTTAACTTCTTTTTAATATGATCGGAGCAACCGCCTACCCTGGTGTTGTTAGGTGGAGAATCGAGTCGCTGCCTTTAGAAGAGTCAAGACACTACCGTTTCTAATCCTTAACCGTGCTGTGTGTGGAGACAAAATTGTTCACAAAATTGTTCATAGTTTGGCTGAGGCAACTGATTCTTGTTAGTGATGTGATATATAAGTTTGTCATTTAATTAGCTAAGTATTTTAATCAAACAACCGACATTGGTAGGGGTTTACCCATGATGTTTTGAAGCTGATTCGAGCCCTATAGGGAAACACGGCAATCTGAAAGCCCATATGTTTTATAGTCTGATTCGTGCTAAGATCTCCTTTGGAAGTTCACATGATGGCTGTGGTTATATATAAGCGGGGTAATTGCGAACGAAAGTTGGATTCTGAGGTTTGTTTTATGCGGCCTTGGGAGGTCCTATCTAACCTTAAGGTTACCAAAAGAAGTATGTCTCTTGGCATTGAAAGAGTTAAAATGCAGCATGTCATTCAAAAAAATGGATTTGGTTAAGAAAGTGGCGGAAATGTAAGCAGAAATAGGTAGGAAGTGGTGCATAGCTCCATATCGTGTCTGAATACTTACTATTTTAGGTGGCTATATCAGAACGTTTGTTCCATTAGCCGCACTAAGAACCAATTGAAAGGCGATTCGGTCGTCTGCTCTTCTTCTTCAAATCTGTGACCAAGTTTCCAGATGCCTTCCTCTACTTGTTTCTTTCATTGGAGTTTCGGTCTTCTACTTCTACGTAAACCATTGCCAGATTCACATTAAAATCTTCCTAGCTAAAGCATCTTCATATTTTTTCTAACAAAACGAACTTTCCAACATAGTCGTTGAATCTTTATACGTAAGCAAACTGCTACCTCGGAGATTTTGCAAATTATCTAGAGGTGCTTATCTTAGGCATTATATATCTCCTAGTGGTGAGACTTACAGTGGGATTAATGTGCTTAGGGAAGCTACTAATGTAAATCTAACGACGTATTCGTGGGCCCGTACTTGTTCCTTCTTGATCCTTTCTATTCCTTTGTAGACGACAGCAGCATACTCAATTACATTTATTTGGCAACATACTAAGCCCCTAGAAAATTGTACTCGTATCTATAAGGCAGAATTTATACGATATACTTAACTGCAACCTTTTGATAAGGCCAAAAATAGATTAAATCTGCCATGAGTGGTATTTTGATTCAAGGTCTAGAGAAAATTTAACTAACAGGAACAGGCAAATGTACTAATTAGTGAAAGTGAGGAATCCAGACCTATCGACTCCTTTAAGTACAGTCATAAGGTGAACATATATCACTGTTCCTCCAATACTGTTATGAATGGTATCTTAAACAGTCAGGGAATTTTTCCCGAAACCTGGAGTTCCACACTTGGTACGGGATTTTCAAGAAGATTACACCCATTTGTAGCCGGCAGGCCAATGAATCGCAGCATGCATTAAAGAAAAATTCGTCCTTCATTCACACAGATCGTATGTGGAATAAACTCCGTACAGAGATATTTCCCGTCACCTCTAATTTTAAAAAGTTTACATCAAATGTTTACGAGCCCTACCTTCAAACCGTTCCTTTTTCCAATAACATTATTTCCTGATACCAGCACAGAATATTTTAGGGTAAATAAGAAAGTGGAGAAAATGCCTAGCCAGATTAAAGGGATGCACAATGGGCACAGGAGGTCTCCGGCTGTTGCTGTATGAGAGGATTTATCCCTTTTCGTCACCCTTTGCAACCTAACCTTCCTGGCCAATTCTTCTCAATTGTAAACCTGATCCACTGACCAATAAAGACCTGGGTCCCCCGTCATGCTGTCGACGCTTTGAATAATGACCTAGGGCGGTATCGCTGTTTCAAGAGCAGATTAAATAAATAAGACTCAGCTGTAAGCCAAAAGTGAGTTCGTAAATACCGACGACATGGCCTAATTAGTCATTCGTCTTAAATTACACATATTACCCGAACCGAAACAAGAAAGAATGCGGGTGGTGTTCCCTAAGTGCTTGTTGTTTTAGAAAAAAAAAATTAATTAATATTGAAATTAGTGTAAAAAACATTTTTTTTCTTTTCAAGTTTATCAAAACTGTTTAATTTTTAATTTTTTCAAAGTTCAAAGAAGCTAAAATTTATGTCAAAGGAGCTGCTAAAAGCTCTGTCTTACTCTTCTCTCTTCTTTGAAAAAAACTTCTTTTTGGTTTTAAATACAAAAAAAACACAGATACACAAGATTTGTTAACAAAACCCCAGGCAGACATAGCCTGAGTGATAAGCAATTATATTAAGAGTTATGATATAAGCAATTGTTGCATGCAACAGCTTTATAAAACATTTCAGGATAATTGTATCCTTGTAAATCATCTTTGTCTTATAAGTAGTAACAACAAATGCTTCATTATACTTAATGAATTCTGAATATTTTCGTGTTTCAACAGAATTGAAACATTAATTTTAAAACTTAAAAAATTTACCTTTTTCTTACATTTCTGTAAGTCTGTGCTGTTGTCCTTAAGATTTTTTTAATTTTTCTTAAATTTTATTGGTTTTTATTGATTTTATGTGTCTGTATTAGATATGTTTGTACAAATGTGTGTAAGTTTATTTATTTTTGTTTTGGCATTGTTCGCCTGAAGAAACTCTTTGTGTGCTTTTGTGTGTGTGTGTTAACACTTACCCATACACCCAATTCATTTTCCTGTGTCGTAGAGCTTTCCATTTCGTTCTTTTTTTGTGGGTGAATTGAGGGGGTTAGCTTAAGAATGAACGGCGGCAAATGCTTCTCAAATTGTACAATAAAAAAAGGAAATCAACCCAGTTTTTTTTTATATTCCAAAGAAAAAAATGAAAGCCCTTCCTCCCTTGTTATCGAAAAAAAGTGAAAGTAACAGCAGCAATGACAATGTGATTGAAAAATGTAGTTTTTAGAATTTTGGGTTTTGTTGAAGCAGGAATAACAAAAAGTAAATGGGAAAGCTGCCCAGCAGTTTTTAGCCAAGAATGTTTATCACAAAAATTTGAAAAATTTGTGCTTATTTAAGTCAATCTGCAATTTGTTTAAAATAACCTGGTTTTTGTAACATTTTCAAATATTTTGTCTATATTTGCGACTATAAATCACTGTACGAAACAATAGGCAAACATTAGAATTACTGGGTGCTCGATGGGCTTAAATAAACTAAATTTAATAAAAAAAAACTAACGGCCTGTTAGTTAGTCTGTCTTGTATTATGAAATCGTGAAGCTTAAAACCACCCTATATTGTATCAAGCTAGTAGTTAAGATTTCGAAGCAACATTCGATATGTTAAAAATAGCTGTTACACTGTATATCAAGACATCTTTTTTTGAAAATAATAAGGCTAAATAATACATTTCTAGCCAACACTTTAAAGGAATAATCATAATCGGTTTATTATTATATTATAATTATTTAGTTGACCTAGTCAACTTTGAATCGAAAAAAATAATAAATTTCTAGCCAATTCTTAAAAGGAATAATCATAATCGGTTTATTACATTAAAAAATAGGTCCTTCGAACCAGACTTAATAAATTATAATGATCTAGCTGACCTTGTCAACTTTGAATCAAAAAAAAAAATAATAAATTTCCAGCCAATACTTAAAAGGAATTGGCACAATCGGTTAATTATATTTAACAAAAATTAGGTCCTTCGAACCGAACTTCGTAAATAATGATTTAGCTGACTGAGTCGACTTTAAATCGAAAAAATAATAAATTTCAAGGAAATGCTTAAAAATAATAATCATCGCATTATAGCTTTACAAAAACTGCGGTCCTTCGAACCAAACTTGCGACTATAAATCACGGTACGAAACAATACGCAAATATTATAATTACTGGTTGCTCGATAAGCAAATTTGTATTATAAATACAACTAAATCAATAAACTAAATTTGATTCAAAAAAACTAACGGTCTGTAAGTTAGTCTTATATTATAAAATCGTGAAGCTTAAAACCAACCCAATATTGTATCAAGCTAAAAGCTAAGATTTCGAATCAGTATTTGGTATATTAAAAATAGCTGTTAAGCTGTATGTCAAGACACCTTAAAAGGAATAATTATAATTGATTTATTACATTAAAAAATAAAGTTCGAACCGAACTTCGTAAATTATAATGATTTAGCTGACCTAGTCAACTTTGAATCGAAAAAAATAATAAATTTTCAGCCAATACTTAAAAGGAATAGGCACAATGGGTTAACTATATTTAACAAAAATTAGGTCCTTCGAACCGAACTTCGTAAATAATGATTTCGCTGACTGAGTCGGCTATAAGTCGAAAAAATAATAAATATCTAGGTAAAGCTAAAAAATAATAATTATCGCCTTATAATTTTACAAAAACCATGGTGCTTCCAACCAAACTTCGTAAATGATGATGATTCAGCCGATCGAGTGGTCAAATGTTTTTACAGAACCGAATACTTTTTATTTAAGTTATTTCTAAATTAAATTATATCTCTAATTGTTTCTCCTTTTTTAAAACTTAAAAAAATAAACCCGAAGCTGTGGTAGTTTCTACGACTTACAACACGTGAAATTACAACCTTTGAACAATCTTTTGGAAAAAATTCTCTGCTTAATCTAACATGCAAATCTTTCATTCATTATTGAATATGCCATTGATTATCTTTGGTTTTCATTGACTTGACGAGACACAAAACCATTTATTGACTTTTTATTGGTTTTTCTTGGTGTGTGCTTTTTCAATTAATTTATTTTTATGTTTGTTATTATAATAATTTCATTAATTTTTATGTTACCTTCTAGTTGCTTTTTATTACCGTTTTTGTAGCATTTTATTTGATACAACGCCATAGCAAGAAGTAAACTAACTAACACTCCTTGTGTTTAAAATCATGCTTAAGAGTAAGTAAAGAAGAGTGGGAAAGTGGTTGTACAATTGGTTCTTTAAATAAACTTTCGAGGACATTTATTGTCTATAAATATTTTCAATATATTTTTTGTTTTCCCATATGTATAAGAATACTTTAATATACTCAATCACATATGGAGGTATGCTAACGCATACTTACACAAGTATGTAAATGCATTAATAATAAGTAAACACATGAAGTGAAAGTGAAAATCCAATAATATAGCATACTTTACGGCCAAGGGATTAAAAAGTTTTTTTAAGGGATTTAAAACAATTTTCAACTATAATTAAATTTACATAGTTATAAATATATGTATAAGGGCATCTGGGAAAAGTGTAAACTTTTATCATTTGTTATGCATAATTTATGAAAGCCTTAAACGCAGTTTGTGGTAGGTTCAGTGTTGCCATAGGAGGAAATTATGGAAGCGCCAAATGGTTAAATGTTCTGTAAATATATTTTATCGTTTAAAAAGTATAAACATCAAAATTTAAATAAATTTTATGTTAGTAAAACAAAATTCTGAATTAATTCAATATTAAGCATTATATGACTTTTGTAACACAAATAAGCATTTAAAACTAAAAAAAAGTGCCAACTTGGTACTTTCTGTAAGCCTTTTGTGGTAGATCTAAGCCTGGGAGGTCGGTTGGTCATTTTGTACGATTTTCTTATAACATATTCTTAAACTACCTATTAACTCTCAACAGTTTTAAGTAGATTTGCCATGTTCAGTTTCAAACCATCATTACACCGGCAAACCTGTCTTAAATAATTCTCATTTGGTTTATAGCTAGTTTTGATTAAAGGCAACAATTTGTTAAAACAAAAGCTAGCAGCTACCGATGCCACTCATGTGATGTTTTAAGTTAGCCACTTGGAACGCGACTCCATGCCGTATCGTTACCTGTCCCCTAGTCATGAAGACGATTTTCAGAAGTGCAGATTTAAATGAATTTTGCTGATTTTTACCCATTAAAATGTCCAAATGTAGATTTAAAGATTTATGCCCAAAAAATAAGATTTTTAAGAATTAAATGCAAAAAAAACATTTTTTTATATAATTTTTTATGTTTTTCCCTTAAAATAAACCTAAAAATATCAATAGGCCATTATTTATAACTAAAAAAATATGAAACAACTGAACACCAACGCGGTATAATTTAATTTTTTTTATAGGTTACAAAGTAACGAGGTGTCATTACGAATATCATAACTTCAAACCACAGAATAAGCACATTTAAGATTATTTTTGTTTACTTTACTTTGTTTGTAACTGAAAATATCAAAAGTTTACCTTTGTTTGCAAGTTTGGATCATGTTTTTTTAATTCAAGTACATTTTATATTTTCACGACATCTTAGATAGATTGAGGATAAAAAGCTTTAACTTTGCTTCAAATGTGAAATTTTAAAGTTTCCTAAGCAATGTTTTGATGTGTCTCTCACTTGTTGTGATATTTACATTTAAAAGAGTTTAATCAAAACAAAAATTCAATTTAACAAAGAAAACCAAGCATTTATAACCACAAAACAAGAACACTACTCTGCCGCATTCAAAAAAAGGGAAATATATAAGTCTTTTCAATAATCAAATCCGGCAGCCAAACTTTTTATTTTTCTTAGGGCTAATCTTCATAGCATTCAATATTATGTTTAAATATTTAAACGAACTTTTTTGATATTTTGCAGATTTTTAAGAAAAAGTTTTAGATTTTAAAGATTTTTTTATTAAAACATTTTTAGTTTTGCTGATTTGCCCTTAAAAAATTCTGGCAACACTGATCACGTGTTTTGTAATGAAGTCATTAACAATACCAGATCGTATTTGTTTAATTTGCTCTCTTTGTTTTTTTTTTTAATATTTTTTTTTTCTTGTGATAACAGTTACTGTGAGAAATATTTTCCCCTTTTAAAAAATGCAGGGTTTTAAGGTTAACTCACATTCCCTGGGATCATGGTCACCCAAATAAAAATCACTTACACATACGTACATATGTATGTATGTGTTATTGCGAAATGTATCCCATAAAATTAATTTTATTAATTTATAACGGATCTACTATAACCTTAGTTGGCAAAAAAAACTATTAAGTGTCGGTCGTAAAAAATAAAATTTTAAATATTGCAAGAAAAAAACCCAAAATAAGATATGATTTAAAAGTCATACAAAACAGAGAAGAAATTTGTTTTTGTTAAAAAAAACCCTTCACATACATCTAGGCGTATGTGAAAAGTAAAGCATATGAGAGAATTTATTTATACATTTGATGGAAACCCAATAGCTTTGAAGTTATGTATCTTTATGTAATTGCTTATGCTTGTTTTTTTAGGCCTTAATAAAACCAGTATTGCTTTTAATTATTTTAAATCAAATTTTGTTATCGGCCACATAATTGTAACCTTGTAATTCGGCTACAATAATTCTACTTTGTACCTGCTGTTAATAACACATACCTTTAAATTTATTTCCAAGAAGCGATTACAAAAACTATAGGGATTTGCTTTAAAATCGAAAAATCTTAAATTTATTTAAGGGGTCTTGTGTGTGTTGAAAATGACATTGAGAAGATACCTATAATATACACGTATACGTATGTACCATATGCACAATCCAAAAGTTTGCCCAAGCACATGTGTGTACGTTTCACTAAAAAATCTTCTTTTTTTAAAAAAGTTAAAAAAAAATCCGGCAAACTTAAGAAGTACAAATTGCCTGAAGCTCTTTGTGAGTTATTTTTGTAGCTGCTGCTGTTGTTGAGACTTTTTTCTTTTTTTTTTCAAATTTTCTAATGGTGTTGATGATGATAATGATGGCGACTAAGTCATTAGTTTTGCAAACCCAACTACAAATGTCTTGTTAACAATGTTTAAAGGTTCAAAGTTTGTGTTATCATTTGGTGCTAATGTTTATTTTTCCTTTTTTCTTTTTTTTTGCTTTTCCTATAAAAAAAAATATGTTTTTTCTTTTGAAAAATGTGTTTTTTGCAATAAAAACACTTGTTCATTCCATGCAAACCAAAATAACCTTGAAAGAACAAAAGGACTGATACCACAGCAAGCGCCACTTATTCAATGGCAACAATAAAAACAGTCGTTAATGCAAAAGGAGGAGTATGCAACCACTAACAAAACAAGCAAAGCAGACATTTTAGATGTTTTAATGTGTTGATGATGGTGCTTAAGGTTGACCACCATCTAAAACATCATCGACAACAACAACACATTTATGGCATTAGCAATTGACGTTATTATTATTTGCAACAATTTTATCTCTGCAGACCATAATGTCGCAGTCGAGCACCTAAATGGTTTTGAGGTGTTAAAGGTGATGCTAAGGTTAATAACAGCCTCCAAATACGCAGCTTTAAGTAAATTCGTGTCGTGCGTTTTATAAAATTAAAAACAACAAAAAACACATACAAACAAAACAAATATTTACTGTTAAATACTTTATTAAGCTCCCGCTTTTACTACTGCTGCTACTACTTTGGTTTGAAGGATCTCTCTCTCTTTATTCTATGGTGTTAACAAACATTTGCAATGATGTTTCTGCAGCTTTTGCTTACGAGTTGTTGATAATCATTTTATATTACATTGCACTTGTCTTTGACCTCAATTGACGTCATTCACTGGTTCGTTGTTTTTTTACGCCAAATAGCAAACATATGTACACTTAGCTGCCTTCACACAGGATTTATTGGTGGTTGTAATAATTTTATTCACAACTTTTAATTGAAATATTTTTACTTTTTAATTTACTTTCAAAGGAAAAGGTTATCAGAAGGCCCCTTTATATATAAAAGAATTACTCTTTTAGGTTAAAGTGTTATTGGAAATGCAAAAAAAGAACGTAACTAGAACTAAATTTAGAACTTAACAGCAACTTACCAGGAACTTTAGTAAAATTTTAACTACAATTGAACTAGAATGATTTTACCGTTTACTTACTTTTTTCTGCAACTGTATCCAAAGTAATTACAATTGTTTGAAATGAAAGTGAATTTGCAATTTATTTTAGAATAAAATATAATTGGTTTATACCCTATAGCACAGCAGCTAAAAAACTAAGTCTTATAAGCTTCTGCCGCTGGGTCGTACAGGACCAACACAACTAATAAAAATTATGGCTCCATGAAAACAAAAGTGATGAAGAAGAAGTGAGGGGAAATATGTCACAACTTACTTCCCTTTCGATAACTAAAAATATAAGAAATTTGTTTTAATAATAATTATTACTAAAAATAAACTCTAATTGCTTATTGCCGTTTTTAAAAGCTTAGGCTGTAACAGCGATTGATTGTGTCGTAGGGTATATTATGGCCGCTTTTACCGACTTTAATTTCTTTTATTCGTTTAAAAACTTTTTTTGTGGTTTTCAAAACTTCAAATCAATAATTTATCTGCCTTTGGCGTTGTTTTTCTATAGCTAATGGCAATTTAGTTTTAGAAATAATTATTGCAAAAAGTATGTTCTGTCATCCAGAAATATGTGCACACAAATGTCCTTGACGTTTGTACAAAAATCCCGTTTAATACATATTTGGTTAAACTGCTTAAAGGTACGAAAACGAATAGCGACTTGTACCGCTTAAAATTAAAAATTTATAGAATTCTTAAAAATATATACAATCAAACGGATTTGGTTTTCTTCATCAAGGCACTGAAGACCACACCGAGATTGGATGGTACCCATCTGATACTTAAGTAACATGCAAAGCTTCCAGCTGTTATATCGTGGAGGCCCAGTGTGAAGAAAAAGGTCGAAAAGATGACCAATGGTCTCTATGTACGTAGGAAAATGATTGGCAGAACATAGGGTGCAAATCATACGCATTGGATCAACACTGCAGTTAGTCTTATCTTTCTTGAGAGAATACTTGCATGGTGGACCGCATTGGAAGGACTTGTCATATGGAGAGTCCCCCGGGAATCGTGAGACTGTGTTTAACTAGCGCTCAGCGCAGCACCCCTACAGCGTCGCTGTGTGTTTTCATGGATTTAAAACCTGCAGAGGGTGTTGCTAAAAAGGTCTGCATTTCGACTAGCGACAACGGGACAATTTACGTCAGTGGCAGATTTGAATGGAATACAAGGTGTAGCAGTGTAGTGAAGCACGGTAGAACTTTGTAGGGTAATGGAAAGTTCTCGAGTCTACGCTCAGACCACAGGACGTACAACTTCTTTACGGATGGATCCAAGATGGTAGGGGGAGTCAGAGCTGCGGACTTTGGTCGAGAGCTGGACATCAGTTAGCCCTAAAAACTTTCGGATGGCTGCCGTATTTTCCAGGCAAGAATTCTGGCAGCCAATATGGCCGCCATAATTTGCCCTAACTGAACTGGACGAATATGTATACTGATAGTCAGGCGGCAATCAAGGTTATATCCGTGAACCTTACACGCTCCACAATTGTCCAATCATGCAAGGAATCTGTGCCAAGGTAAGCACATTAACTCTGCTCGGTGTTATTAGGGTATTGATGGGATTAAGAAGGCTAACGATTTGTTCACGGTAAGTTTAATGTTCGTTCGGGCTTCTAAAATAGCAGAACATACTCTAACGTTTGAGTCTGGGCCACCAGGGGGTGGGTAAATACCTATTCGTGTAAGGTCACCAGTATAATATGGGGATCTTATGACCTAAAAAAATTAGTTTTTTGCTTTCTTTCCGGAAAAAGTAAAAGTACCCTTTTTGAGGAATTTATATTACTGCCCAGGGCTCTTGCTTTTCAGTGCAATTTGTCTAGGGTCCTGGAGGAGTAATCAGAGATTGACAACACGAAAAAAGAGTGGGGAGTGTGCTTAAGCTTATCGCTTTGAGTTCATCGGTTTGAATTTACTGGGTTATTGTTTCTTCTTGTCTGGTGACAATAGGTGCTTATAGGGTATATAAGGTATATAAGGCCCTCGATACCAGCTAGTTCACCATAAACTATTTTTTTATAAAACTTACCTCGAAAAAAAATAAGTCTGTTTACGAAGACCCATTTCAACTTTTTAACATGCAGTTTTTAATCGTTTTGAAGCGAAGCCAAGCCTAAACCTGTTACGAATCACTATTAACAAATCAACATACAATCGATTTAATGCAAAATCAATTTGTCAACAACTTTATTTCCAAAATTGATCCTGATCATTGACCCCCTTTGATCTCATGACTTAAAGCGTCTGGAATACTTTCTTTGGAATAGTTTTTGGCAAGCAATCATCTCAGTAATTTTTTCGACATTAAAAAGAGTTCCGAGAACTCGACTTGACTATTTAAAACTGATTTCAAAACACGAAAAACCCGTCTACATGGTCCATTTTAGCTGAAATAGACTAGTTACAACATGCCCTATGTAATGCGATCATGGACCATGTCATTGTCCAACAAGAACTTGCAGTTAAGCGACAAGGGTTCATGTCTTAACGATTTTATATTTAGTTGTCGTAGTTGTAAAAGTAGTCCATTTCTAGTGTACCAAAGAGTAGTTTTAAGACAGCCATAGGTAACCAATACTATTTATTACATTTGCAATGGTATTTGTGCTGTTAAGGATCTCTTAAGAAATGTACTCTTATTGTTAGCTCTACATTGTTGTTAGTGTAACTAGTGTTAGTGTTGTTTATGTATTTTAATTCTCACTAATCTGAGTGCATCTGTACGTTAGTTAAAAGAAAACATAAAAGCGTGGCGCCCAGCTTTTACCGATAGCGGTTTTAAAATCTTTGTAATGCGAAGATGAGAGAGAGGTTAACGGTCCGGTCCTAGGACATCGTAATGTTAAATTGACTATGATTTTTACATATATTTAGTTCCATACAAGCATGTACGAACTAGTCGCATTATCCACAGGGTAATTATACACAAATACCTACAGAGTTATGTTTAAGTGTGTGTCAATTTTAGGTCATTTTAAATTTTTGATGAGTGACGTAAAACACTTTTAATATTCAGTTTGTGTACATTAATCAGTATCTATTTTTGCTTTTTTTTCCCAAAAGTGCAATTTGTACAATTTACAAAATAATGTAAATGTTTGTCTAGAAAGGGCAGGAATAGATTGGTTAAGGTGGTGTAATTATTTTCTTCTGAAACTATAGGTTTCAGAAAATTTATTTCTAGTTAAATTCAAGCATATTTCGAGTGTAGTAAAATTTGAAATTAGTTTTTTTTTTTAATTAAAAAATACTAAAACTATATGAATGCATTTTCTTTAACTGGTTTAGAGTGTAAGTTTAAATTTCAGCTCGATGACTTTAACAAAAGGATTACTTTTTTAAACATTATGAAATATTTTACTCTTTGAATAAATTGTTTTTATTTCGATTAATGCTCTAAACACAATTGGGACGAACGACGAATTTCGCACTACACGACGAATTCGTCTGTTAAAATTCGTTGCGTTAATTCGTTAAAGGTACCTTTACACGGTAATACAAAGTAATTAGATTTTGTAGAATCAAAATATTATGAAATTCTCTCCGTGTTTAAAAGAAGAGAATAAAAATCTGTTCTAACTATTTTTCATGTTTACACGGATGAGGTTGATAAAATCAAAATCGGTTGTTTCTTGCAACTTTTCTTTTGGGATAACGCCATATGGTTAAGGTTCAACAATATTAACAAAAACAACATGAAAAAAATCTGCTTTTGTTTTGATTGTCTGTGTATTGTTTCATTAAGTGTAGCCACCTTCATTAGATGCTGTAAGTGCTGCCAATCTTTCACACCTCTGATGTGATGAGAATACACAAGTTTCTAAAATGGTTTAGAATATAAACATTTACCGAACACTTGTCAAATTTTGCATCCGTATTCTCTCCTACCCAATACATTATGCTTTTACATGATGAGATTTTGTATTATCCCACAACATTTTTTGACATATCGTAATATATGTATTACCGTGTAAAGGTACCTTAAGTGAAACACATTTAGAACGAATAAAACAGCTATGATAGAGAGACCATATTTCTTAAAAAAGAAGCACTATTTGAAAAAAATAATAATTAAAAAAACTATTTAAAAAATATATAAATACAACACTTAAAATACACTAATTGTATTTAATGCAACAAATAAAAAGTGAAAATTATTCTTAAAGTATAAAAAAACATTATTTAATAACAAAATAAAAGAAAAATGGTCACTCTGTGCCAAATTATTCGTCGTTCGTCTGCGTAATAAATAGAAATAAACCTATCGCAGAGTTTGTTGCGCATGACGAATTTTAGTCTACGCACTGTTTGTGTGCATTTTCATATACACAAATGTGTTTTATTTTTTAAGACGAATATTCGTAACGAAAAATTCGGCGTTCGTTCCAGTTGTGTTCAGGGCATAATGTGAATTTTGTTCATATTCATGGAGAATAATATTTCAACAAGTGAATTTTCCTTTTAGTCTTAATACAAAAATTCCCTTTTTTATGATGATTTAATGTAAACATTATTTTCATTATGAGTTTTCTAACTGGAAAGTAATTAATGATTCACCACAAATTGAATATTTTTTTTATTTTATACCCTCGTGTTTGTAATAAATTACAGTTGCCAGTATATTGTTCAATTAAAAAAAAAATATTATGCCAAATCTAATTGATTTTATTAGCTACTTTGTTGTATGTACTTTTATACTTGGAAACATACATACATATGTACATACATACATATGTACATATTCACATGTATTTTTAAAATTAAAAAAAAATAAATGGACAGACAGCCAGACAGGCCAATATTTCATCTATTTATTTTTTTCATTAAGAAAAATAAGCAATTTGAATTGTTATTGTGTAATAAATTCGATTTTCAAATTTATACTTTTTATTGGCATTCAGCTAAATATCAAATAAAATACCGGGAATAAATATAAAAATACGATAAAAATTATACTCTAACGCTTTTCTAAGAAAATTGTAGTTTTAAACAAATAGCAATCACTATTACTTTGTGTAGGTATGAAAAAGTAATTGAGTTGGAATAAGAATATTAACAGTTGAGGGCATAAAAATAGATAAAATCTTAATAGGAGTAAAAGTTAAGTTTCGGTTTCAATAAATTTTAAGTTTGTTTCTATTTAGTTGTAGTTCATTTACAGATTAGCTTGAATTTAGTTAAGCTTTGGTCTTAGTTAAGTTTTGGTTGTGTTTAAGTTCAATTCCATTTCATTTTGTGTTAAGTTTTATTACAGCTTTCCCTAAGTTTAACTAATTTTATTTTATAGGTGTATAAAAAGCCCTAATTTCTACGTGCTCTTTTTTCTCTCTCTTCTGTAATATCTTTTGCATAAAAAAAGAGTTTTGGACAAACTACTCCCACTCACTTGTAAATATTATTGAATGCGTGCAATGATTATATAATAAACAAGTAAGAGCCGAATAGGCTTTACCGAGTCTTATATACCCTTCCATAAGTCTTTTTGTATATACTGAGCTTCAAGATAAGAGAACTTTCTCTAATTAAAATTATAAACAAAAAAAAATATGTAAAAAAAGGACGTTTTGTTTTGCAATAATTTTTTAAACCAAATGTTTCTATAAGAACGGAAAAAATATTATGCATAAAAGATTTTTTAAAATGAAATTCACCCAAATTAATGCAAATACATAAAAAAAAATTGCTGAAAAAATGAAAAAAAAATCTGGTTTTGTTCTGCGACTCCTCATGTATGAATTTTGTCCTAAAAACTGGGCAATCGTAGTATTTTGCCTTTATCTCGCCCTGTAGTTAACCGGTCTTACTGATTTAAAACAGCGATCATCTCAGGGATATTTCGATGGTTTAACATCAATACTTGGTTTGTTATACTTAAATTGACAGAAAACCAAAATATATAAAGTCCTAATGGGGTCGCAAATGAGAACTAAGGAAATGACAAACTGATACATACCCTTAGAGAAGGGTGTAAAAACTCTTTTGTATGCATAACAAGTAAAAAAGTTATAGTCAGCTAAGCCCGACCATATCATACCCTACATTATTATTTATTTCATATTAAGAAAAACATATGCAAAAAATTTACGCAGCTTAAGGTGACTTTCGTAAGTTGGTTTAAAATGGTTTCAGGTAACGGCTTCCAGTGGGAAGTAGAGCCGATGGTGGAATAATCTTTATAAAATTCGACAAGATGATTTCTATTTAAAACCAGACTTCTACATGGTTTGTATATCTCTATAGCCTTGTTTATTCAAAGCTTTTATCATCAAATGTAAGTTTCGGATGTTGGACTTATATGGAACCCTTTGTAAACTATGAACCGTTCATAAATTCAATTAAGTTTAACAACCAATGGTATCAGCTCCCAAAAATATAAAAACTTGACGAAGAAAAAAATAATTGAGGGAGTTATATTTGCACCAAATTTTTAACAAAATATCTTCAAAATTGGAGCCCATACTTTGTTGACTTGAACACCTTACAGACATACAGAAAGACGGAAAGTGATTTAAAGGGTCACACCCGCCAAACGAAATTATAAGCAGAAAAAATATTTTTTTTGGAATAAATAATAAATAAAAATAATGAAAAGATGTAAATTAATCATTCCTGTAGCATTGGAATTTCCTTACAAACGTAAAATTAAAAAATGTATCGTGTCACCACACCTAAGCCTACCCACTTACACATTCAAACAATTCCTTTACTTACGCATTCAAACAATTGCTTTTTTATATTAACTTGAATGCTATGCTTGGTTTCCACTCCCCCCCCCCCCCCCTTTCTCACACGACTCTGACAACTATTCTTGTTGTAGTACGGGTTTTATAAAACCGCATAATACTACACAACTTAGCAAGTCAAGTCAGTGTGAGGCCTTTTCGGTCAATTAGTATTACTTTTGCTTGAAATTGTTTATGCTTTTAAATTTAATTTAATGTAAGTTGCACTTGTAACAACAACAACATCAAAACAACTTCTATTTAAGGCAATTATTAACTTCTTAGTTATATTAATTATGTCAAAATTATTTTAAAGTTATGAAAAATTGCGGCAATTTTTTTTTATTTTTTTAATTAAGTTCTAATATTAAAGCTAAGTATAAAGCAGGTAAATTTATTTAATCAATTTCAATGTGGCGTGTGCGACTGATTTACTCGTATGTATTTTTAATTATTTAAACATTTTAAATTTGTTACTTAAAAAAAAGGACAAATTTCTCCAGCATTGGTAAAGTGTAAAACCTTTTTCAGTAGACATTAAAAGCGAATGATTTCTGCTAACTGTAAGGGGTGTGACCTTACAATTTTTAGATCAAAGGAATTTTGGGGTTAAAATCGTATTGTGGAAAAATTTTAAGAGAACGTTTTATGATAAAATGTATTCCTAATTGTATTTTAAACCCTTTTTCTGCAAAAAAATTTTTTTCCAAAAAAAACTACTTTGAAAAATGTGACGGGTGTGACAAATAAGCAGTTTTCTCCATTACGGCCGTGCTACGTAGAGTTGTCCATTTATAAAAAATTGTAAAAAACCAAAGACTTTCAAAATTTTTATTTACCCCCATTTAACTGCCAAAAATACTCTACACAATTTTTATTTAGTTTTAGTAGTTAAAAACGTTTTTGAAAACCCCTACTGAAATTTAACAACTCGTATAGTGCACAAAAGAGGTCAAAAAGTTTAAGATACCAACTTGGAAAATTTTTGCTTAGAAAAAAATGATTTAAAACACACATATAATACATAAGCATGTGCTTAATAAAAATTGTTTACATTCTGAAACAAAAAACAAAATTGTATTTTAACGTATTTTATAGTTTAAACAGAAAAAAAAAGGTATTTTAAAGCAAATTAAAAAAAGGATATTTACCTTTTGAACAAATACCACAAAAAAAATCTGATAATAACTACTTCAAATAAACACAATCTGTGTTTATATGTCTCGTTGGCAACCATAGCAAAGTTGGATTTTTGGGGCTGAAAACTATTTGGGTTTTACGTGTATACGACACGACCACTAACAATCGTTTAAACAATGGGAACACAACATGCAAAAATTTTCATCATTACTATGGTTGCTTCACATGTCGCATTACCTTTTAAAAATAAAGCAGTGATCAGTGCAAAATCACACTTACATTCGCAGATATTATGTTCTCCCGTTGGCCAGCGTTGATCGTAAGTATTCTTAGAGATACAGGTTCATGCGTAGGCATTTATCTACTTCAGATACACAGTGCGTTTAAAAAATAAAACTTTTTTAGTTTTGAGACTTTTTAACGCATATTGAACCAAAGTTTCTTTTCAAATAATAATAAATATGTTAGCGCTACAAGTGTCAGAATAACTACATCCTTGTGGTACTTACCTATAGAGAATAAAAACTACAGAAATGGTGTGATATAAGTAGAGCAAGATAAATATATTTTCAATATCCGATTTCTTTACTAATAAGAACAAACATATTTTTATGATATCCCTTAAGGTATTTTTACATGGTAATACATATGTTACGACTTGTCAAACTATGTTGTAGAATAATACAAAAATCTCATCATGTAAAGGCACAATGTATTGAGTGGGAGAATATATGGATACAAAATTTGACAAGTGTTCGGCAAATGTTTATTTTCTAAACCATTTTGAAAACTTGTGTCTTCTCATTACATCAGAGGTGTGAAAGATTGGCAGCACTTACAACATCTAATGAAGGTGGCTACACTTAATGAAACAATACACAAACAATTAAAATTAAAGCAGAATTTTTTAATGTTGTTTTTGTTTATATTGTAGAACCTTAACCATATGACGTTACCCCAAAAGGAAACTGGCAAAAAACAACCGCTTTTGATTTTGCCAACCCCATCCGTGTAAACAAGAAAAATACTTAGAACAGATTTTTATTCTCTTTTTTTAAACACGGAGAGAATTTCATAATATTTAGATTATAAAAAATCTAAATACCTTGTATTACCATGTAAAGCCAACTTTAGTGATATACTTACTTGTAAAGCCACCTTCATTAGATGTTGTAAGTGCTGCCAATCTTCCACACCTCTGATGTGATGAGAATACGTAACTTTCTAAACTGGTTAAGAAAATAAACATTTACCGAACACTTGTCAAATTTGTATCCGTATTTTTCCCCCCAATAAATACATTATGCTTTTACATGATGAGATTTTGTATTATTCTACAGCATATTTTGACATGTCGTAATATATGTATGTATGTATTACCGTGTAAAGGTACCTTAAGTAAAAAACTTAATCTATTAAATAAGCAATTTTTTTATGTCTGTCCCACTACTGTTTTTAAAACTACATGGCTCTACTATGAGCTACAAAATGCTTGTATTAATACAATTAGTGGAATGAAAAAAAAATTATTTTATGTTTGACAATCGATTAGAATCGTAATAGTAGTATCTAACAATATACAAACTTACAAACTTTAAAATTTTTTCTATTTTCCTAAAAATTTTGTAAACAAATTATCTTATCGCTTTACGGCGTTCTCCTTAAATTAAATAAAAAGCTTAATTGCGAAGAGTAAAACGAATCATCGAAAACTAATACAAAAAAGCTTAATACACCTTAGCCACAATTGACATATTAAAAAAAAGTTTTTGGGGTAATCAAAAATATTTTAAAAAATTTTTTTTAATTTTTTTAACAAATATAACCAAAAAAATTTTTGGGTATAAGAATTTAAAAAAAGGAAGATGTTTTGTTTGTATAAATTTGTTAATAAAGGACTTTAATGCAGGTGTAAGTAGTCATTTAGTTTTTCTTTATACTAAAAATTGGAAAAAAATTTTAATCTTTGCAATTTAGAAGTTTCTAAGCAAATTTAGTTTTTATATAAAATTTAAAAAAAAATTTTTTTGCGAAAAACCCGTCTCAGGTGTTTGGTTTAATCTAAATAATTAAACTCTATTTAACTGTTTACTTTGCTGCTTAAATGTTATTATTTGTTTAGTTAATAGAACACAAGTTTATTTATTTAAGCTAAAAAACATTTTTTTTCTTTTTCTTTTTTTATTTCTTTATTTTCATTCCATTCATATTTGCTTATGTTCTTTAGGTTTTCTATTGTCGTTTAATCGGAATACAAATACATTCACGAGCATAATTGTTAGTTTGCATCTGTTTGTGTGTGTTAATTGTTTATAACAATTAATTAATTTCAGAAAAACCTTCCTTCTTTAACAATTGAAAAATAACAAAATGAAAGACAATTGTTTTAAATTAATTTTTAACAGTTTTACTGAAGGTGGATTTTCAATCATAGTGGTAACTAACACCTATCGCAGTCGACATTTTAAACAGCCACAACTTAAAATTCATTAACAACCCCACATAGGGGTACTATCGATTAGAATCGCTTCCAGTGCTTACTGCATGCTTGACCGTCCATCTGGCTAGGGGTTCATATATTTTGAAAGATCAAGAAGATGGTCCATTTTTTAAAAAAATTAAAAAAATTTTGGAACAGAGAAGTTTTTTGATATACGGACAAGTCCTATTAAATCTGGTGATGATCGGCCAATTTTTTAATAAAACACCTATAAAATTATTTTTCCCGAAACAAGTTTTTTTAACTCCAACTTTTTGGAGTTTTACTTAATATTCACCAAAATTTGCATACGTATTTTATGTTATGCCGACAGCTTTTATACTAAATATATGATTCGATTCCAATACAAATGTGCTCCCGGAAAAATTATTCTGGGCTTTTATTGCTTAAATTTTTACTGCTAAAAATTTCATTCTTGAATTTATCCCAAAATCGTACTAAATATCTATAAGTACGACCCGTACTTAGGTTTCCTTAAATAAAGTCTATTCGGGATTACTTCAAAAAATCAACCAAAAACAACTTGTTGCTTTTGAATATATTTTTAGATTTAAAAACAAAGTATCTCAATAGAATAGATGGAAGCGCGCTGGTGTTGCGGTTCTGAGAGTCCCAGGTTCGAGTCCCAGCTGCGTCATGTTCAGAAAAAAATTTTTTAATTATAAATACTAAAATGTAAAAAACAAAAATTTAATATAAAAAAATCTTCTCCTTTAATAAAGCTCCGCTAGTCAAAAAAAATTAGTTTTAAATCTTAAATCAATCTTTTTAAACTAACATTAAGTATGGGTTCGAACTTATATAAAACCTAGATAAATCGTACTTGATTTAAGATAATCCGTACTTGGTTTAAAATACGTACTCACCGTGTTTGGTTTAAGTACGGCTTGATTTAAGTAAAGATTACTTTGTATATTTTTTTGCGTGTACTCCATCTTCACAAAAATTTTAAAAAATATGAAATAGAATCCTGTAGTGAACAATCAATAGATAATTTACCATTAATCTTATATAAGGTTCATCCCCAGGAAATCAAATTTAACCAAGGACATACTGAGTGGTTTTTTAAATAGAAACGACGTAACCAACTACCCGCCAGAGTGGGCGTTTCCGCGAAAATTCTTCACTGACGGGGGTCCATAAAAAGTTGTGGTGTAGGGTGGGGCAAGCACGACTATTACTTTCTTACTTATTATTATTTTTTTAAAATGAGAAAATGCAGCGAGATTCTATAGGAAATATATATATTATTTTTAAATATTTTGTTAAAATAAATTTTCTAAATTAATCACAATTTAAAATATTATATGATTAGAAGGAAAAAAATTTTTAATTTATAAAGACAATTTCGTTTTCACACAACAGTACCATCTTTAAAAAATTGTCTACTAATTATAAGAATAATTTTAATTTAATTCTTTTTCTAATAAATAATTTTAAGAATGTTTGTACCACACCCATGTTCATTTTGCTGATTACTAACTGCAGTTTGTTGATTTTGTATAATTCACTTCTGTGAAAATGGCAGCGTTACTACAAAAATGTGTTTTCCTGTTTTAATTACTTTTTAGTTTTATTTTTTTATTCATCGTAAACACATTTTAATTTCCGTTTTTTAAATAGTAATTGGCTAAACAGTGCACAACAGAAAAACAAACAGACGCATCATCATCATTAAATCAGTTTTAAGACTCACACCCTTAAATAAAAATTTATGTGTTTTAATGGAAAACTGTATTGTTAAGGTATTTTATCTTTGGAAAACTGTATGTACATACATAAGTTTTTAATGTCTAAAAGTATATTTTTTTAAGGCATTCCATTTGCTTTTACTATCCATAAATAACATAATAATTTATTGTTTCTCATTAAAATATTTATGTTTAAAAAATTTATCCGATTTGCCTTTAGATTTAAAAATAGTTTAGAACAAAATTCTTAAACGGTTTTTTAACATTTTAAATTTATTAAAGTATTAAAAGTTTCTTAAAATATTATTTTCTTAATCTTTAAATTTAACAAGTTCGAAGGACCAATTTTTGTAATTTCTACATACCAAGAGGCTAGAACCTGTTTGAATTCCAATTTAATCTCCAAAGCATATAGTGCAATAACCTAAAACGGCTTAATAGTTTTTTAAATTGCATAAATATGTATGTGTGTTAATTTGTGCATTTGCATGCATGTGTGTGGGTAAATTTTTTTGCATCACATATCAGATAAATGCAACCTGTTGTCAATTTCCAGCAGTTATTGTTAAATGTTGAACGATGGATAAATAAATTTAATTCGATCAACAGCTGAAAACAACCACACACAAAAAAGACACACACACACACTTACACACAAAATAATATAAATAAAACAAGAAAAATATGTTACAAGGCCAATTTTTATATCATGTAGTTTAAAATTGTTTTTATAAATTCATTTTTTGCACTAACGTAGGTACCTACAAGTAAATATTATTAAATATCTAGTTGGCGTATGCTTTTTTAGATAGCAAAGAGGCAGGCAGACAGACGGACAAAAAAAATTTAAAAAAAATGTTTAAGCTGTTCGACCAGAGGTGAAGTAGCAATAATGATTTGGATGAGGAAGTTAGAAATAAATTAAGTCCGTTTCCAAAAAGAATTTTAAATTATTAAAATTTTAAAAATTAAAAAGCTGTCATATAATCTCAATTGCAAATAATAAATCGTACACTGCCATGTCGTTTAAGATGCTTAGTTTAGTGCTACCTAATGCCCCCCATGTTGCGCCAACATAAAGGGGTTCCGAAAGTAGAGTCTCAGAGAGATATCGGGTTGCAATCTTCGCCAAATTCTGATCGTCAATAATACTCCTGAAATAAAATGATGGGCCCTTGGTGTCATTAAAATTTATAGAACCAGTAAGAAAGTTATAGTTGGTCAAGCCGGACCATATTATAGGCTACACCACAATTTATTTAATATTAGAAATCAACATATTTAGAAGGAGTACTCAGGTTAATGTGAGTTGTGTGGGTTGGGTTAACTAAATACCACATTCTACGGAAGGAAGAGTCAGTAAGGGTATGGTCAGATACATATGTCAAATATTTGGCCTGAAAAGCGTGACCACTAAAAGTTATAGTTTAAAACTCCTTCATTTATTGAGATATATATCTCTAACCTTATAAAAATATTAATCGAATTTTTTCTTTTTGTTAATTTTATCAAGTCACCTTAAACAACTTATTTAAGTGCGAAAAACATCAAACAATTTTTTGTTAAAAATATCGGTCACGCTTTTTGGGAAAATATTTGACAAATCTGACCGTGGCCTAAGAAGCAAATCTTAACAAGTTGTGTCCAGTTGGCTTGTTTCTATTCTAAATGGCTCGTTTCTATTTAAAAAAACTTGAGCTGCCTTATTTTTTTCGCAACTTAGAATCTTAAATGTGATTTACAGGAGTTTCGACTTAAACGGGGCCAATGGTAAATTAAATTGAATTGGTTGTAGTTTTTATTAGAGGATTCTTCTTTATATTTAGTACCATTAGGTGATAAATAGAAACTTAATTATGTGAAGATAAAGCAATATTCAAAGCAGTTAAAGCCCGAAACGCTTATTCCGGGAAGACATTTGTTTTGGGAATATGAAAAGGGTACCCATCATTACCGCTTTTTATAGGCTTCGTCCTTAAACTAAAAAATTTATCTGTGACAAAATTTCATTAAAATATCTTCAGAAGTCTGATCTGCACTTTAACTACAAATTTACATGGCCACTCAGTCAGACGGACGGAGGGACATGATCAGAAAGTGTTTCTGATCGATAATAATAAAAGTTGGTTTAAGACCAATATTGTAAAGCTTTATAAGCATTAGCCCAAAGGCATAATACTCCATCAATGATTTTAATTTTGGTATACAAATGAAAGTGCCCACACAGAAAGAAAACTCGCTTTCTAAAATCAAGAATTTTATTCTTGAATTTATCTTTCTTGTAATCTTTAAGTACGATCCTCACTTACATTTTCTTAAATCAAGCCTATTCGGATTGCTTCAACAAATCAAGCAAAAAAAGCTTGTTGTTTTAATAAATTATTTTACATTTAAAACAAAGTGTCTCAGTGGCCTAGAGATAACGCGCTAGTGCTGCAGTGCAGAAAGGTCCTGGTTCGAATCTCAGCTTCGGTAAGTACAAAAAATGAAATTTTTAAATTGTAAATTTTAAGTGTCTATAAAATAAAAATAAAATATAAAATTCTTCTTCTTTATAATAAAGCTCCATAAGTCAAAAAATGACATTACTTTGTCGAATTAATCCCGTTTACGGCTTAAATCAATCTTTTTTTGACTTACATCAAGTACGGTTCCAAACTTTTTTTTCCTCATAATTTTATTATTGAATCTTCTCTTAGGAGAACTAACAATAAGTATTCAAATCTTAAAACTAAGTAATTAATACTAGTCCAGTCAGTACCAGACTAAAATTTAATTTCTCACAATAAAATTAACTAATTTCAAAGGTTTCATCTAAGAGCAATAGTATCCCTTCTTTTTAGGCGGGTGTGCCCACTATGTTGCAGGATGCTTCGAGCAAGCGGATTTGGATGGGTTTCTAGCTTATTCCGAACTTAAATCAATCGTTTTTTGGCTTAATTGTGGCTAAAAGTAAGAAATTCGTACTTGAAAAGTCGTACTTGGAGTAAGAAATTTCGTACTTTATTTAAGAAAAACCGTACTCACCGTACTTTTGACACCGCTATGGTTTGATTTAAGTAAACTTTTTTTAGATAATTTTTTGTGTGCAATAAAGTCCTTAAGAATTTCTCTTTTTATGTAAAAAAAAAAATTATAATTTAAGCTTCAAGGAAGCAAAGTGCGTATTTTGCCAATTAATTATATATTTAGTAATGAAGAGGTTTTAAGGCAAAGCAAATAGTTTGGGACTGCCAACAACCCCTAAGCAGGCTAGTCGTACATAGCAAGAGATAACAACTAAATTTCAATGATCATTTCACGTAGCTTCTCACCCAGTTACCTGTGACGCGTTTGCAGTTTGTCATTTAGGTTCCTTTACTTTCCGCCTTTTTACTCTAGCTGCGGCCAGACAGGTGGATAACTACATGACCAGGGCATACTGAGTGTAAAACGGAAGTACTTAGTATACTGCGTAGTAAAATCAAAAGTAGAGCACTCGCTTTTTGTTTGCCGCAAGTACATGGAGAAACTAAAACGGGTATCGTCTCTACAACAACAACTTTGAGACACTATGAAAGACCCCATCCCCTTTTGTTTCTTTAAGGATTCACAGGAAATAAACTTCATTAAAAATTATAACTTTTTTTATGCCTTTAAAAATATTTTTTTACCGCCTTTATCAGCTTTTTTATCCAAACTTTTAACGGTTAAACAAAATCTTTTTGGAAATCTAATACGGGAATTTTAAAGTCTTAAAAATATTTTCTAATTTTATTTTACATTGAATAAATCAAGAATTGTTTTCCCTTAATTTTATGCATAGTAAAAATTAAATAACCATAGAAATGTTATAAATTAATTAAATAGTGTTAATAACACAAATTTCACTGTAAAACAATATTTTCTTAAAATATATTTACACGTATAAACATAACTTTTTTCTTAATAAAAGCAATTAGCACATATAAACTACCCAAATCAAAATATTTAAATATTGTTTATAATATTTTTGTTAGATAAACAAACAAAAAAAAACTTAAATACCTAAGCATTCAGCAATTTGTGCTTGAATTAAAATCATTGTCTATGCCTCTACTTAATACAAATTTTAAAATTTGGATTTGTTTTTAGCACAACAATGGTAATTGAAGGGAAGGACGGGCTAAACAAACAATCTCAAATAATTCGTCACAACAGCTCGAACCCATATCTATTAACGCTGTCTAGATGTTTTTACAATTTGAGAAAACTATATAAATATATTGTTTTACTAAAATAACAAAATGATATTAACTTTATAGAAAATAAAACAAAAACAAATTAACAACAATACCAAATTTGCAAATTAGTTAAAAAAAAACGTCTGTCTTCGTTATTTTTTTCAGAAAATTAATTTTATTTTAATGGACATTAGAGAAAAGCTTCTAACGCATGTCTACTATATTAAAATCAAATCACAGCCCCACAGCCTCCACGGCAAATAAAAAAAGAAAACAATTTATATCATAATAAAAAAGTTGATCAACTTTTTTTGTGAACCAAATTATTCAAGCGATAAATAGACAGGATGTAAGGGAATAAATTCACTTCAGAAAAATTTCCATTTTAATAAAAAAGAAGACTCATTGGAATAAAATAAACGCAATGTAACATTAAATTCTTTTAAATGTATTTTCAACCGACTGTTTTTCGATGCCAACACTAATGCGACGAACAAAATACATTCTATTTGCACATAAATTTAAAGACACATCGTAAACAGCGGCGGCAACAGCTGCCACTACATACATTAAAACTTGGGTAATAATTGTCACTATTACGTCAATTTAACAAGTGAAATTTATTTTTTTTTATTATTAGTATTAGTTGTTTTTGTTTTTTTAAATTATTATTAATTGATCACTTTTTCACTCTTGTAAGTGAAAAAAACTGTCACAAATAATTTTAGTGTGCTTTGATTGAAAATTATTTAATTTAATTTTACTTTTGTGGCGGTTGCATATTGCAAACTAATAGTAAGAAAAAATACTTTAAATAAAAAATTTAAAACTTCATAGTACATAAGTTTAAATGTATTAAATTCAGAAAAATATGCAACTAGTTTTATGGGTAAAAACTTTCATCATGTAAGGTCGAATTTACACTAGCAATACTTATTGCGGAAATTGCCAAATTTGATTGCTTTCATACAAATTGCGACGTGTAGACGGCAAGTTGTCCTAGAAAGGATGGTAAAAATATTAATTTAACTTATGAAAAAGCTAATTAAAACGACAACAAAAGTGGAGAAAACGTAAAATTGTTTCAATCATTGTGCCGTTATTTTTCCGATGTTTTTTCTTGTTTTCAGCAATAAAAATTGCTACGTGGAGACGCAGCGTCACTTAAAGCTCAAAACTATTGAAATCAAAACTGTTGCTTAATGTATATGCAAAGTGTATCTATACAAGGTGGTAGCGTGACTACTACAAATACTATACCAACAACCAAGGTATATTCAACAAGGTAGGAATAACTGATCAGCTGACTTCTATTTCCGCCATATGATTTCTAACTTAGCTTGGACACTTGTTTATGTTATACAATGAATGTGTATACTGTGTGTATGTGCGTTCGCTACATTTTCGACAACCAAGCTGGAATTAGCAACAACAAAATACATGCTGAAATTTTACAGGAAGTTGTTGGTTTAGGGACGTTCCCACCTTCTTATTTCACCATGACCAACAACCATATGACGCTTCTTACATTGTAAATCCAGGGACAAACACCTAAATGCCAATTAACACACAAACGAATATACGTTAATTATCATCTAGGTGTTTGAGCAAAGCAAAGTAAATAATAATCACCTGACGCTATGCTATCATCTTGTATAGATACACATTGTGTAAGTTCAGTGTAAGGTACAAGACAAGGTAAACTTATACCTATATACACAGATAGTGCAGAGGATACAGCTGATAATAAATTCGTTTTTATATTTATATAAACTAAATGTCAAGTTTATAAATTTTGATTAAATAAAAAAGATTTTTTATTTTCACTTTCTCTTACACAAAAAAAAAATACGTAGGGCGAGTTCAATGTAATGAATTTCCCTTGAATATACCTACATACATTCACAATTATGTACGTTGTACAAGTTTCATTTTTATGTTTATGTTTTTTTTTTATTTTCTATTTTTTCCGAACTACGATTACTATTTTTTCAATTTATAATATTTTTGTTATTGCCGTCTCAGTTGCCATGTCATAAGAATGCCGTAAAATGATTAATTGAAAGCGAATGGTGTGTAATATGGGGCATTTCACGTGAAACTGAAAACAAATATTTTATTTTTACTAAAATTTGGCAACAAATTTTTTGGATAAGAGCAAGGGAAGTGGTATTACCCCTACAATTGCATACATTTTGCGAAGTTTTTCATGCTCTGTATCTCGGAAACTATTAAAGCTATTGACTTTAAATTTCTTTTAAAAAGTAATTTTGCATCTATGTATGTCTACATCTTAAATCCAAAATTTGTTGGACAGGGGAGGGGGAAGAGCAATTTCCATACAAATGAATTATTTTTATGCAATTCTTTAAAAGGCCATATCTATCGACTTTAAATTTCTAAAAAAGGCGAAAAACTTAAAATATACTAAAAAAAAAGTTGTTTGTGCCCAAACTATTCCAGGGTGGTGAACACCGATGGAGAAAATTTCGATTCGAATCGAAATGCAGAATAGGGGTGGTTAATCTGGAGCTTGATTTTATTAATTATTTTAATTTTTATGTTTCAGTTAAGTGCCTTTAAATGCGTATTTTACAAACTAGTCTCTAATAGAAATACGTGATGGCATATCAAATTAAGTGCGACATGTAAATACCTTAATTACCAGATCTTTAAAACTTTTGCAAAACATTTACCGTACGATATACTAGAAATATAATCAATCCGAATTTTAGCAAAAAATATTAGTAGATGTTTTCATCTGCTCAACGTGAAAAGCCCCATATGTAATATACTAATCAATTGATTTCTTATTTTATTTGACCTTCACTAACAAAAGTTTATTGTCCTCTAGGTTCTTTTGTTTGAGGGGCTAAATAATTTTTTGTGTAACGAATTTTGTTAAAATGTGTATATTTTAAACTTTTACTCTTATACTTTGATGGCCAGGTTTATAAGGACAGACTGACTAACTGCGTTTGCCAATTCAACACAAAAATTATTTTAAACATTTCTGCATTAAAAAAATTTTTTTTTGCAGAAAAGAATATTCTCTGTTTAAATGTAAAGGTGAATGAAGGCTTAGTAGTTAACTCACCCAGTCTATATGTTCATACTTATGTTTAACAGCCACACTTTTCAAGCCCACTGTAATACAAAATTAAATACCTAAACAGCTGTTTTTAACCTGTCTCCCAAAAGTTTTTATGTGTCTAACTTGCCTGTATTTCACCAACAATAAAAACACATATTTTTCTTATAATTTGTTTTTGTGTTTTATTTATTTTTCTTAAATATTTTTTTTTAATTTTTATTTGTTTTTGTTTTTATATTTTTTGTTAATTATATATTCTGTTTAGTATTATATGAAGGTGTTGTTGTTGATTTTTTTTTTGTTTATTTATTTATTTTTAAATATTAAATACATATACATATTTTCAGTTTTTATTTGAAATTCAGTTAAATTTTTTCTCTACGAATTATACATATTTTAAAGGTTATTCTTTAATTTTTTTTTACTTCATATCTTTTATAATCAGTAAGTTAGATGGTTTGTATTTTTTTATTTATTTTTTTTTAGAATTTAAACGAGAGTAATATGAGTTTGCTATTGGAATTGATTTGTCATTCATTATATGTAAGTATGTGTGTATGTTGTGTTTGTTTTTCCATCACTCATCCATTTTGTAATATCTAATAGATGCATGTTAAATGTGTTTATGCGGTTTTTAGTATGTAATAATGGCGTTGATGTGCTTACTCTTCATCATATGTATTACATTTAAGAAGAGCAGAGTACATACTTAAGTACATGTATGAATTTCTCTTTGTATACTTTTGGGAGTTAAAAAAAATAAGTATACGTATGGATTCTATTCATACATTCTTATGTGTATGTGTAAATGTACTGTTTGTTTGAGTTTAATTTACTTTTTCTTATATTTTATGTACTTCTAGTTATGTAAATATTAAGCTTTTATCAAGATAAAAATAATGATAAAATTTTAATTTTTTTTTCTCTCTCATTTACAAATAAATATATGAATATAAAATAGAACAGCAGCATAAGACAATTTTTTTTAGGTATTCATTCTAAAAATATAAATGGGTACAACAAGTCTATTTGTTTTGTATTGGTTGGTATGTATGTATGTAATAGATGTAAGTATGTACGTGTGTATATGTTTGTGTTTTTACCAGGTTGACAATTATATGCCTTATGACTCTGTTTTTAATTGTTTTTATTTCTCTGATCAAAGTATAATTTCAACTTGTGTCCCAAAGAACAATTCAGCATTAAAATGTGATTTGTTAGCACATACTTATGTGCTTAACATTTACTATTAAATTACGTAACTAGTCAGTTTAGCATATTTCCCTTAAAGATCTTATTCTAAATTTAGCCTAAAATTAAAACAATTTATATAAGTTTACAATACAGGTATAAAAAAAATTGTTTGCATATAATTGATACTTGGGACACTTTTAATTTAACAAAATTTATAAATTTTTTTTTAAAGTTAAAATAAAACAACTAAAAAATTAATGTAAAAAAATTTGTAGAGCTTCTATTTTTATATCTGTAAATTTGTTTATATATTTTGACTGTTACGAATTTATTTTTATTTTATTAGTTTTGCTTGTCTGTTTGTTTTATTTAAATATATTAATTTAATTATTTTGTTGTTCTTCTTGTTAATTTATAAAGATAGTACATTCATATATTTTTTTAAGTTTTTTTTGGTTTATTTGTATTATTAAAGACGATGACGATTCGGTTTTGTATAAATTATTTTTATATTTAATTCTTCTAATTTTTAAGTATTTATTCTATTTCTTTATTCTTTTTTTAAATTAAAAAAACGACAATTTATGTGTTTATAAACGACTCTTTAATGATACAACGGCAAACGACGACGACGGCGACATTATCGATTTATTTTCATTTAATAAGTATTGTTGAGTATTTTGGTTATATGTTTTACTTATGTTTGTATTGGTGTTTGGTTGTTGATTTTTCTTATTTTTACTTAATTATGAAATTTTTAACATTTATTACCAGAGTTAAGTATTTTATTTTTGCTTATTTTTTTCCTTGTGGGTAATTTATTAAAAGCTATGGTGTTTAATACTTTAATTGATTTTTAATTTATTTCACATTAAGTATTTAGAGTTATTTTAGAATTTTTTTTAATATTTAAAAGTTTTAGACATTAATGGAAATGTATATGCATTTAAAGAAATTTGTTTTTTTAATTCTTTTTGCAAAATAATTTTGCTTAAATTCGCTTTTATTTTATATTTTATTTTAACAAAAAAAAAACCTGATCGGCTATAACAAAAACCAAAACGAATTTTTTAAAAAGTTTAGCTTTACTTAAGAAAAATAAAGGACACTCTTTATGATCTTAACATTATTTTCCACTACAGAGTTAATGCTCAAAATCGTTTAAGTGCTCTATAGCCTTTCTTTTAGGCTTTTAGAAAATTAATAAAAAAAAAACTAATAAAATTAAAGCAATAGAAGACGTTTTGCTATCATATTGCGACTCTTTAAAAGAAAATTAAATGAACAAATTTAACTTTATTTTTTTTTCTTGTTTATCCTACAAAGAATCTCTCTTAATACCACCTTTCTTAAATAAGCCTTTACGTCGTATCATACGGAAAAGTTCCTACTTTGAATTACTTTAAGAAACCGAAATTAAGCAAAAGTGAAAATACATAAAGTGTCCCCTTTTGCTTTTAGTCTTTTTATATATTTTGCAAACGAAACAATTTATTTGTCTTGTAAAAGTGGAGTTTCAGCTTAATTGTAAAGGTGGGTGAGGCAAAGTTAAAAGAAAATACCTTAAAGAAGAGCCTTAAGTCCGCAGAATACATACACTTAATTCATTGATCGACCTTGTATGCGCTTCTAACAATAGAAAAAGGATTTTTTCGGGGATAACTTAATAAAAAAAACCTTATAAGTCAGACACATCTAGGCCAAAACATTGTAGTGTTAAAAATCTAAATCATGTTGTTCTTTGAATAAGCTTAAAAGTACAGATATTCAAAGACACATTAAAAAAACGAAAACCTTATTGATCTAATATTTTTATTTTAAAATCTAGTTAAGCTGTCTTTGACGAATCGACAACTTCCCTTGAAAAATCTTATAAAATTTCAGTGTTTCGAGATAATGATTTCTATTATTAAGGAAAAAAATTTAAGGAATGAAAACAGAATCAGTTTCTCTTTAATTTTTAAAGGTATCATTATGACTACACAAACGAAACCTACAATAGTTTCTCTACGCTACTCGCGTGTTGTAATATTTAGATGTTTTTGTCAACCAAACTAACACAAAGTTGTAAAAGATAATATTTTTTTCTTTCGCAGGTTTGGTTGTATTCATAATATCAAATTTCGCAATAGCAACTTAACTAAGTTATGGTTTAAAAGCAAAAAAAATTTAATAACTAGCAATTCAGCCCATTGTGCATTCATTGCTTTTGGCGTCGGAAAACATAGGGTTTGTTTTAAGTGCATCAATGTATTTATTTTGCGTTGCCACATGTTGCTGATGCTTCTTTTTGCATTTACGAATGATCACACTGCAAAAATTGAAATAATAATATTTTTTGTTCTGTGAACTGGACGACAATACAAGTGATAAGTTCCTTTATCTCTAAGACTAAAATATGTTTAAAAAAGAAAATAAATAGAAAAAAATAATAAAAAGAAAATATTTTACTTACTTCTTGATTGCATCAGCCATTTCAATGATTTGTGTTTTGTATTTATTTGCGTTTTGTATATTTTAGCTTTTCATTTTTGAACATAACGCCACTAAAATGCAGAAGAGTAATACATTTAGAAGCAGGCATATTAATAGAATAGAAAGCCTAAACTGCTCTTTGGCAACAAGAAAAAAAATTTCGTTCTCGAGTTTTTAAGAACCATCAAATAGAAATATGACCCTAATTCAACTAAACAAATAAATAAAAAATCAATTGTTTTTTGGGGGGAATCAGTTTTAAATTTCTCTGTTTATTATTATTTATTTGTATTCTCAGATTATTGTAGTTGTTGTTTGTTTTTAATAGTAATTAAAATAATTTAATCAATAATAATAATAATTTATTCAAAAAAGTTTTTTTGTTTTATTTTGTGTTAAATAATTGAATTGCTAAACTTAATTTAGGAGCAAATAAAATCAAAATTTGTATGTAAAATAATTTTAATCTAAATCATAGTAACAACAAAAAATAAAAAAAATGTTAATTTTAAAAAACAAAATTAAATGTTTTTGAAAGGATAGAAAATACGCAGTAGACTTTTATTTTAATGACTATAGATATAAACAATTGCATATTTTAGGTTTAGTACTTCAATTAATTAACTGTTTTTATTCTTTTCTTAATAATATAGAAACAAAACAAATGTTTCTAAAAACTTTTTTCTTTCTTTCTTTTTACTTAGTTTTTAAATTTAAATGTTTTATTCTGCTGAACTGTTTTTTGCATAAATAAAAACTCTAGATTAACACATAATTATTTTTGATTGATAACTACAAAACACAATTTTCTAAAAAAAAACATTAACTTAAATTAGTTTAAAGAAGAAATAACTAAAAATTAATAAAAAAAAAATATTTACCCTCGTGTAAATAAACAAATTTTATTTATATAATAAAAGGTGTATAAAACAAGTTTTGTATGATAACTTTATGAAACAAAACTTTGATAAATTTTAGAATCGTTTATGTAAAAGAGGGTTAATATTTTAATTAATAAGACTATTAGAGAAAAATAAAACCTATTTATTGCAAATGTTAATAGAATGTGATGTTAAAAAAGACTTGTATTTCCTTATTTTATTTTTCTTCTTTTTTATTTAAACATTTATGGTCTAATGTTCATAATTTTACTTTATTTTTGTTTTTTATTTATTTATTTTTTTAAATAAAAGTACATTGTTTAAGAATTATTTTTTAGCAAATTAAAAAAAAATAAAATTAGAAATAGTAATAATTTAACAAAGAATAGAAAAAAAAACATATTTACCTAATTTTTTGTAGGTTTAAATACATAATTTAAAAATAATCAAATCAAGTGTATGCAACAGGTGTTTTATGTTTTTAATAAACTAAACTAGGTTTTTTGCCATTAATCATAATTTTTTCAGCCATTTTTTGTTTCAGACGCCAAAATATTATTTTAATTTGTAATATCTTTTCAGATTTTGTTTCTAAATTTGCACACACACGCAAGCTTTTACTTTACGTTTGAACTTTTTTTTTTTAATTTAAAAATTTTTTATTAATTTATTTTTTTGTTGTCTGTTTATTATTAGTATAAAGTGGTAATTTAACGTACATTTATTCTAAAAAAAAACTAAATTTAGTTACAATTTGTTTGTGTTTCTTTATTATTAGTTAATGTTTCTTCACCTTTTTTGTTTTATATTGG
The DNA here is from genome assembly GCA_963583895.1 of Melanophora roralis. Lineage (NCBI taxonomy): Eukaryota > Metazoa > Arthropoda > Insecta > Diptera > Rhinophoridae > Melanophora > Melanophora roralis. Next base: position 2,454,455 of record OY757188.1, on the reverse strand, counting down.
TTTCTTCCTTTACAATGTATTTTTTTTTTCTTCAAGTTGTCTTACTTCCTTCTTTTTTTCATTTTTTTATTTTCAGTTTAAGTTTCCTTTTCCTATTTTTTTTAAATATCTCATTAATGTGCACATTCTCTTTCCCTCTGCCACGTATGTTAAAACATATTCTGTCTTTTTTTTCTTTTGCCGTCAAATATAACTGTTACTTGGGTTTTTGCTTCTTCCTTTTCCTTTTGTGTGCCACTGTGTCTTTATCTTGTTGATGTTTAATATAAAAAATGTGTTGAGAGGGATGAGGTTTTAAAATTTAGTTATAAACAATGCTTTAATATGAAATACCGTTATCTTAGTAAAAATCAGGGAGCAAGGCATATCGATATATGAATATGCCTTGTCAGGGAGTTTAAAAAATTTAATTTAAGAGTAATATCGAGAGACTTTTCCCAACTATTAAGAGTTTTCTAAGCATTTTTTAAGGTTTTTTTGAGTCGACTAAAGCTAAGCTTACACTTGCAAAATATAAAATAAAAGATATAAAAGACATTAGCACTATACCATAATAGCAAAACACTGTTAAACTTTAAACTGTTTAAAGGCCTTTATTTACATATGCTAAGCTTTGTCAAAAACACTGCATTATCTATAGCAAATTACAGTTTCATTAAAAACATTTTGTCAGATCTTTGATTGCAATCCAAAAATATTTTTTAAAAAACGCCTCATTTTTTTCCTGTTCTTTTGCATATTTGAACTAGCAAAAAGTTAACAAAACTTTTAAGTAAATAAACTTGGTACGTTATAAGTAAAGTAACTTAAATAAATTAATTTCACGCTCAAACTGTTAAGTTTACGTCATAAAACAAATATGTAAGTATGTTTGTATGTATACTTTATATTAACTAAAATAAAGTGTTTACTTAAATAATCTGAAAATTCGTCTATAATTTAATATTAGATTTTCACAATTATTCTTAAACGCTACACTTTTCTATTTAGGACACTAAAAAACTGTATAAACTAAAAAACTGTTTTCCAATTTCTTACAAATTTTCAAACTGCTCAAGAAACCTCTTTATAAGTTTTTTTGATTCGTGTTTTACTTAACTAACGATATTTCATATTAAAAGCACACCCCATAATTCTTAATTAACCCGACCTAGATTTACGTTTTTCTTTACTTTTAACTTTTTATTGTTTAAAGTTGATGTTTTCCTCTTTTGATTTTACAAATTTTAAATTTTGTTTTTGTATTGATTTTGAAATTAGTATTTTTTTTTAATTTGTTATTGATTGGCTTTTAGTGTTTTGGTTTTTTATTACTACTAACACATGACACAGAAAATGTTCTTTTTTTCTAGGATTTTTTAAGCATTTTGCATCGTTAGATCAGTTTTGCAAACATACCCTTTGATTGTTTTTAATAAACTTTTTTGCATTTTAGAATTATACCTTTTTTTGTAAAAATTTTATAATTTGAATTATTTTAATATAAATATACCTATTATCTCTTAGTTATAATCTATACATGAAGAAAAAGTTCTCTGCTCTTTGTTTTTCTTAAAAAATTGTTTTTGTTTTTATTATAATGCTGTCATACCTATAAGGGATTATTAATTGGTATCGGAAAATCCCTAAGTTCAGAGAAAGAGAAATTTATTATTTTTTTAAACTTAAAACAACAAAAATTAATACCTATGAAGGATTTTTATTTAGTCTAAAGCTCTCGTCGTAGTTTTTTCGAAAACTTCGGAGAAAGGGGGAATAGGGAAATTTATAATTTAGGCAATAAGTTTTAGTAAATTTCGACATAAATAACGTTTGTATGTATGTGATAATATGTCTGTTTGTATTTTTTATCTACTTATTTGAAAAATAAAGCGTTACTTTACATTACGGCTTTTTTTGTTTTCTTTCTCATTTTGTTTATTTTTTTTTTCTATTTCTATATACTCTTTTATATATACAACCACACATGTGTATGTATGTATGTATTTTTATTTTTTACACCTGAATAGTCTTGTGATTTAGTTTTTCGGTCTGTTTTGTGTAAACAAATGTCTGTATAGGTAAAGAGTTAATGTTGTTTCTGTGTTTAGATTTGTATAGTTTGTGTAATTTACTTTCAAGTTGTTCTGTTTTTCTTTTTTGTATTAATAACATTTAATATATTATGTCAATATAAAAAGAAATAGTGTGGTGTGTGTATTTATGTATATAATGTTGAACTAGACATACATACATGTATACTTTATATCTAAATTTTAATACAAAGTAGCAATATTTTTTATTATTTTTGTATTGAAAAGATTTATTTTTTTCGTTTATTATTATGTACTATTTTTTATTTAATAGAAAATTAATTTAAAATATTATTCTACAAAATATATTTTAAAACTTAAAAAAAACCCATCTTGAAAAAAAAATACAAAAAACCTTTTCGTGGTTTTAGGGATGTTATTTTGTTTATTATAATTAATTTGCTAAATATGATGACTTTTTAACCCGTATAATCCGCACACAATTCATCAAAAAAAAATAAATTAACTGTTGTTGTTCTTCTGTGTGTAGCTTATGTTATATTTTATGCTTCTTTCTTTTTGCTTCTCTGTGGTGATTTTACAATGAGTTTTTATGTTAATTTCTTTTCTTTCTAAGGAGCATAGGACGGTCCCTTAATATTGACGTAAATAATGTATTTTTTAGCAAAATATCAAAAAACCTTTTAATGTTATCCATGTTGTAATATAATTTTGCTTTGGTGTTTGCTGCAAAAAAGAAGAGGAAGATAGAAAAATATAAACAAATTCAAATTATATCCTTTTTCTATAGATTTAATGGGCGTTAGTTTTTTTGCTGCTGTGTTAATCAGTGCCTCTTTAAGCTAGGGTGTTAGGTGAATGTTTTTATTTATATTGTTTTAAGTGTTAATAAAGTTTTTTACAAAAGATAATATTTGTTAAATGTTACAACAATTAAACACAAACCACCAAAAAAAAATACACGTTAGTTAATAAAAAAACACATTTTTTTTAACACAAAATCACTTATAACGTTATAAACTTAAAAAATTCAAGCAAGTTTTAAATATGCAATTATGACTTAAATTAGTGAAAAAAATAATATACTTTAGGGATAAATAGCAACGCAAGAATTATGCAAAAAAAAAGATAATCATGTTTCCATTGTCATATACAAAAAAAATAAATAAAAATTAATGCGCTTATGTATGTACATTAACAAATTGTAAACATATTTAAAATAATAAACACACTTATAAGCGAATAATATTCTATTTACAACTCTACGGTATTTAAAGCGATAAATATTTAATTCATATTTCTTGTGTGAGTTCCTACATTAAAAGCATTGACAACTCGATCAATCGTTTAAAATTTCAAATCTAAATCATCCTCCTTGGCATAAACCGTAATAATTTTGACAAAATAAAATAAACTGGAAAATAATTGCTGGTTTTTTGTATAGAAGTTTTAAGGTCTAACAGCGGTATGAACGGGTGCAATTGCATCACTCTCGAATATTAAAGCTTTTAACCTTGAAAACCATCTGCCGTTGATCAGTCTTGACAAAAACTGGAAAGTCATTCGTTAATTTGAGAGCACTGATTAGGAAAAGACTAAGTACAAATTTTAGCATGTCAAGACGGGATGTTCGTAAGATTTTCAAGCTTTCCGCCCTGTCAGATATTGTCTCCCAGGAAAGGGTGGAATGGGAAATCGACTCATTTTAGCCGTATAAATCACCCAGGCAAAACGGTATTTTCCGGCACTGCTTCAACAAGAAAAGGCCGAATTATTGCTTGGTTGGTTTGAATCTTTAGGTAGTGCTTGAGGTAGAGTTACGTGCCTGTATCCTGACCGAATCAGTTTCCCGAGGTATTAAAGACGCATTAGTCTCTCGTCATTTATCTTAAAGACTTTTGAAAAGATTCTTGATTTTAACTTTAAGAATAAAATAGCTTCTGGTTAGTTTTGTGACAACCAGCATGTCTATACGAATCAATTAGTGAATACGGCACTTGAGAGCTTTTCTGGGCATTTCAAGCGCTCTCAATAATGTGGCGTGGTACGTACGGAAATTACTCATCCGACTATGAATTGGATATCTATTCTCCTGAAGCGCAGGATTTTTTTGCGGAATGGGGATATGCAAACACAGAGAGATTGGCTCTGAGGGGAACTCCATAAGACGGAGTACTCACTCAATTTTTGTGGACACTAGTTGTCAACCTGCTTGTTTCGGTGAGCTTAGAGCGGAGCCGATGCAATAACCCTGTATGCGTGTAATATAGCAGTCATTTTCACCGGAAAGTATTTGGATACCATCAGCTCTGTAATGGAGGCTACACTGGGTAGAGGTAAACGAGGAAAGTAGGACTGAATATGTACTCCGAGAAAACAGACTTGGTTGTTTTTACCAAGAAGACTAAGATAGGACCATGGACTACATCAAAATAGAATGACACCAACACCAAAATTGGATGACTTAAGGGGCACACAAAGTACTTAGGAGTGATGCTGGATTTTTAGCTGTCGTGGAGGCTCAATGTATAGGAAACGGTCTATAAAACGACGAATGCTTCACTTTGTAAGTGAATTTCAGGCAAAGATTCTACCAATTAAATTTGCAGCCGATCTTGCTTTGTCCTCTTAAACTAAGAATTCTCAGGTAAAGACATTTGTTGATAGTCATGTGGCGATCAAGACAATCTCCGCACAGGTATGTTGAGGAAAATAAAAGACAATCTGAGGGCATAAGGGGTACATTTGCCTATGAAAAAGAAAATGGATGTTTGTTCTCCATTTTAGTTCTTAAGGGTCAAAGCTATAGAGATCTAGGTAAATACCACTTTGTAGTCGGCATGAAAATGTGGAGATCTTATGACCCCGAGGCGACGAGGTTCTTTCTGTCTTAGTACGAAGTGGTTGTAGACTCCAGGCCATTGTTGGACAGCGGACTATACCAAAAGAGTAGGGCGACAGCTAAGCGATGATATCAGGTTGTGTTATACCGGGGAATAAGAAATGTTAAGCTTTTTATGTGCCTTGTGTGCTCCAGAGCAAACTATCTAGGGTCTCATTTGTTTCAAAGCCTGAAGGAAATAACCGGTAATGGTAGGATTAGGCTTGTCGGCATTTGCTAAGATAGTGTCCAGCACTCTGGCTAGCATTATATTAAATTAGTTAAACTGGTGATCGTCTGGTAACACTTAGGGCCCAAAGAGTCTATGAGGTCTTCAGCGCCAGCCAGTTCAACCTAACCTAACCTTAAGCATGTAATAATAATAATATTAAAAATAATAGCACTTCCAGTAATATGACCGGATGCTGTTTAGTAGCCAATGGATATTATAAGTAAAAAATGTTAACAAAAGGTCATTCGTTATTTGTAGGCACTAGAACAGAGCAGTCTGAAAAAGTCCAAAAGTCTCTCTAAGGCAAAGACGTAAATTTTTGTTGTATAAAAAGTCGAAAAAACATAAGCATTAAGTTAAGGCTAAACATTTTTATTTGGCGGATTTCCTTGAAAAAGCTTTAAACATACGTATGTACGTAGTATGTAGTATGTATGTATGTGTGTACAGATGTATGTAGAAAATGTCGTCTGTTTTATTTTAATAACGCTTTAGTGTTTTTCCTCAAAAAAGGTGAAGGTTTTTTTTTAAATTTACACAAATCCATATTTTTTTAATTTTTAAAAGATAACTTTATAATTTTTAAATAAACTGACAGAATTTAGAAAAATATCTATCGAAAAGAAATATGTACGTAAATACTATAGGTACAAGGCCTTCGAATTTTGTATCAATATTTTAAGTTTTAATCTATTACCTACACCCCCCCCCCCCCCCTCCCCTCTACCATTTAATAATTCAAAATTTTGTTGGCAAAAGTTTAAAAACACTTAAAAATTTTTTTATCTGCTGTTTGAACTATTTTTAAATCTGTCGTAGACAATTAAAAAAATTTCTATTTATAATTTTTGTTGCTACAATTTGTTAATAAAATGTGTTTTTTCTATTTCTTAACAATTTTGTAAACAACTTGTTCTTTTAGAAAAATTAAAAAAAGATATAAAATTAATAAAATATATAATTATTGCGGTGTTAAAGTGTCAGGAAATAGTAAACATTTCTGGGAAAAAGAATATTTACATTTTGTGCTATTTATTTTGATAATTTGTTTTTTTAATTTGCGGAAAATGTTCATATTTTTTTATTATTTGAATTTAAGTATTTTCACTATATTTTCTACGCCACATTTGCTTTTACTCAGTAAAGCCAAATCATGAATTGGATTTTTTCAATTTTAAAATTTTTAAAAGCAGTTCAAAATTGTGTTTGTGAAAGTCCAAAAAATTAAATTTGGGGTGACAAATAATTTTTAGATTCAGTTTAATGCAACCCATGTGTCTGTTAGAATGTAGATTATCATTTAAAAATTTTAAGTATTTTAAAAATAACAAAATAATGCCGGGTCAATGTGACGTTATGGGTAAAAAAAGTTGCTGATGGGGATCGGCCCGGCATATTTGGCTGGGATGTAAGCCGGCAAGGCCACCAATAGGGTACTTACTATTGTCGTTAGATAGCGACTTTGGTCATGGACAAAGTGAGCCAAGCCTGGAGGGGCAGGGCTGATTGCGAGTTCCCCAGGCTTTTGTAGCCCGGGCTAGATACGAAGCGAGCTGGCCAGCGGTTCAAAAAAAGCGAGCGGGTTTTAAAAATTATAAATGTAAGATATAAGTATTGCCGGATATTAGTTCTTCGGACTTCTGCAGGTTGAGCGGGGTTAAACGAGGAAATAGGGACTGTGAAACACAATGTCTGCCGCTGTTCTAGGCTGCAGATCCGCTGACAGAGGTGTCTGGGTGGTGGACTTGGTGAGGTCAGTGGTTGTAGGGAGGGAAACATAATAGGATTCATCAAAAGGGTAGGACAGCTGAGTAAATTGGTAGCTTAAACAGTGGTTTTGGCGCTTTCGCATTATTTGACAAACAGTGACTTCTCTTGACTCTTTGTTGAAGACGTCTTTCTCTTATCGTTCAACCCCCAGTTTCTCTTTTTGTTCTTACTGCTTGTTTAACTATTCTGAAGGGAATCACAATGGACCTTCAGGCTTTTGGAGTGGAAATTGCGAACATCATTCCTCACTACTTTTCGCAACCTATCCTAGCCTAAAGGGGTTTAAAAATATGAAAGAGGACCCACAAATGATTCCCCCAAATATTTTCTTAAATATTTTTTTTTGCAAGTCGGCCATATACATATATACCCCTCTAGAAACACTACGCTTTTTGGATTGCTTATGTTCGTAATTTTAATGAGTAGATATCTAGGCGTGTTTAGATTACTATGGTGTAAATTAATTTTCGTATTATTAACATGTATTTATGCGTTTCCCACTATAATTTTCTATATAGTTTTATCTTATAGATTAAGATGAATATTAGTTACTAACACAGGCAGTTATCTTTTTGTTGAAATTACGGGCATTGGACAATCAACTGTATAATGTTTAAAAAAAATGACAAAATTTTTTTCAAACAAATGACAGACAATACATATATAATTTAAGTTTTGTACCTAAATATATATTTAGGAGATTCTCAAGGTGTTTTATTATGTCCTATTGTCATATTGCTATAAAATTTCACAATGGTTGAAAAACCTTCACCAATTATTAAACACTCGCGGCAGGTGTATATGGAATTATTATGAAAATTTAAAAATTTTGAAAAGTCATAGATTGATTTTTCATGCTTATTGTGTTTAGCGTTGTCAAAAATATTTAAATTATATTGTTTTTGTAACAGAAAACCAGAACAAACTTTGTTAAAATCTATTTATAAATAAAATTTGTTAAACTGTTTCTTGGCAGAAATTAAATAAATAATAAAAATAGTTTATATTCCACCAAAATATTTTTCTATGCCCAAAAATATATGTATTTCTAAAATGCACTAAATTATTCTTTATTGGGGTTTCTTGAAAGTTTAACAACAAGCAGAATTATGGAAACTATAAAAAAAAACGTATAAAACAAAAAGAACCTTGTAACAGTGCCCTCAAATAAACTAAGAGGTATGTACATATGTATGTATAAAACTTAAAAAACAATAACTTAAATTGATAATAAAAATAAACAACGACAAAAACAAAAACAAAAACGTACTGCAAAATAATAAAACCAAATTGGGAACAAAAAAAAACAAAAACAAATAGCAAACAAATAAATATGGCAATTAATAAAAAATTCTAAACGCACTTTATTCAACCAAAACGAAATTAGACAGCAATAACAACAACCATAACCAACAATAAAAAAAATTGCTATAACTAAAACTGCAACAACTTAAGTATTAAATTAGTTGCTAAAACTGTAGTTACAAAAAATATAAATAAAAATTAATAACAAGTAAAAAGCTCATAAATATTGAAGCATTAAAAGCTTTTAATTACATTTTTAACGTTTTTTAAAGCCATTTAATCACAGAGTAATCACAACTAGACATAAAAATAAAAAAAAGACTAATTTGTTTAGTTATATATTAACTTGCTTAAATGGTTAAAGAAAATGATAAGAAGTTTTAAAAATAGTTAAAAAATAAATAAATATTTTTTTTTAAATTACGAGTAAAAGATAAGGCTAAAAGGTTTTCATATTAATAATATAAGCTTAAAATATATCTAAGACGAGTAGTTACCCTACAAGAAATTTGTGACCGAAACTAACACTGAAACATTTTTTTTCGGTCATTTGTGACCAATAATCCTATCACATCTGAAGGTGCGAGAGAGATGCAAGATTACACGTACACAAAGTTTCGGTCATTTTTTTCACATCGCCCTTAAGAAAATGATAGAAAATAATGACCGAATGACCGGTCATCTGTGTTGGTCATATGACCGGTCAAATGACTGTCAGTGCCAGTGGTGCCAACTCTTGCATCATCAAAAGCACTGTAAGCAGAAATAAATAGAGTACAAAAGGGTAAAATTTGAAAAAAACGCGGGTAATAAAGCGTCAACCTAAATATTTTTTGATATTAATGTTAAATAACAAAACAAAAAATAAAAGTGCTTGATTCTCGAAATCGGCCGATTTTTTTTTTTTTTTTTTTTTTTTTGTTAAAATAAAATAAACAGAATTTTACAACAGCACTGTACAACAGTAAACAAATATACAGACGGGATATTATAGTTTTGATTCTACTAAGAATGGGTAGGTAAGCATTATACTTAGTTTTGCTAGATTTGTAATCGTTTTATTTTTATGGGCCTGAAAAGTTTTGGAAAATCAGTGAAGCCTTCGAAAAATTGTGACATCAGTATTTGTTCAAAAGCTTATTCAGATTTGGCTGTAACGATTAACTTTATCTGGCAATATTGTAGCTAAGAGTCGATTTAAAAACTAGTTTTTAAATTCATGAAAAAAATTAATTTTTTGGAATTTTTATTTTTAAAATAAATATGGGCGAAAATTCAAGTTTTTTGTTTGTTATAACTTGCGGGAAATCCAAAATTTTTACTAAAAACAATCAGAAAAATGATAGCCATCATAAAGATGAACAACTTTTATTTAAATAATTTCTGACAAAAAGCCATAAAGTCCTGGAAAAAGATTCTTCTTAACTATACTATCTATACCAAACTGCATGCCAAATTAAGGCTCTTCGCAAAGTCCAGAAACAAATTTTTGAAGACTGAAAATAAACTTAAAAGCACTGTGGGAAATTTTTGAAAGCCCTATAAAACCCCGCTTTACAACAAGGGATATTTAACAAATATTTGGGTGTTGCATAAAAAAAAGCACAAAAAAATGCCCGAAAAATGAAAAAATTGCAGCGCTGGTCAGTGTTGTTCTTTTTTATTTTTATTTAAATAGTTTTTTTGGGCGTTTTAGACTTAAATGAATTTACGTCTGAAATAAATTTAATTTTTTTATTTTTATTTATTTCGCAAAAGTGTACAATAATCACATACTGAATAACCGGCTTCTCTTTTTTACGTTTTAACAAAAATGTCACATCCGTCAAATTTTCTAGAACGTTTTTCCTCAAGCAAAAGTAATTCTTTGTAGAAATAAAGTATTAAATACAATTAAAAAGCCTTAGAGCCGCCGTAAAAATTTAAAAAATTTTAACTCGTTCTTAAAAATGTTTACCCAGCAATTTAAAAGTTAAAATTCTCTTCAATTTACAATTGTAAATTCACACCCTCACATTTTTCAAGTGGTCATTGAAAGCATAAATTATGTTCATAGCTTCTTTTACATTTGGAGTTCTAAGTGTGGACAAAATGGGCGCAATGGAATTCCTAATAAACTATAATAAAATTGCAAAAAAAAAAAACATCATTAACCTAAACAAGGTTCCCAAGAATTTTTTTACAAGTTTCCATTTTAACTAAAAAAAATATACATATAATAATTATCTGTATCGAATTTAATTGAAATTGACGCTACTTGGCAATTAAGCCGGTCAAAATAAAACAATTATCATAAATACATATTGAAACAAGATTAACAAAAAAAAAACTAATAAAAAATTGATTGCATTATTTTAGCAAAAAAAATAAATGAAATAAACAAATAAAACAACTTAAGCGTAAAAATTGTGTGAAATTGCATTCCGCCAAACACAAAACATGTACAGATAACAATGACGATTAGTTTTAATTTAAAACAAAAAGCACCAAAAGGAAAGAATAAAAAAACCATTGATAGGTATAATATTTAATAATAAAAGCAGTAAATAATAATAAATATGTATGAAAGTAAATGCTAATAACTGTATTATGATATTGATTGGGATTATTTTAAATTGTTAATTATGAACATGCAATTGAAATTTGAAATAAAAAAAATAAACAAAACTTACCATAGTTGCATAGTTAATTATTGCTGATAATGTTAATGGTGACGACGACGGCATTGAGATATGAGTGGATGATTTTATTACGATATTTGGTGTAGGTAACAGTGATGAAAATTTTAATTGGAGTGCTGCCTGTTTTTTTCTTTTTATTTAACTTTCAAAGTTTACAAAAAATTGTTTTTAACATGTTAATAAATTATCTTTTACAAACTTTTACTTCTAAAGTAACACTTCTCTTTTTTTAAATAGTTAACAGCAATATACCGTAAAAAAATTGATTTTTTTATTCGATTTTTAAACAAAAAGAAACTGATAGTTGTTTGTTTCATTATTTTATTTAAAGAAAATTAATAAATGGATGATGCACCGAGTATATTAAATATACAAACTTCGAACTACGGTAAAGACGGAAACGCAACGAACGAACGAAGAAGGAACGACCGGCCGAGCGAATGCACAAACAACTATTTGTGATGATCAAGCAAACTTACGAATGATCGTTTTGTATTTTATTTTTTTTTTTATTTTAATTTTAATTTGTAATGCATAAGAAACACAATAAAACCTTAAAGAGTATAATTAAAATTCAGCAAACTCTTTGGCGCACTTTTCGGTGCTTGAGATCCGCAGCGCCTCTTCCTCGTAATCATCAAAATTACTAGTGTCGCCGGGTCCTTTACACCGTGGCACGAAAGGCGCTTCGATTTTCTTCTGGAAGATCGAAATCCAGTCTGTTGATGCAAACCATTTCTGATTTTTTATATCGTTAACACCAGCTTTAAGGTTGCCATAGCGCTTAGTTAAATCAACCTGCAACAGGTTGCGCAACAGATCCTTTAGGTCGGAGCCAAAATGTGAGGGAAAGCGCACTTTACCTGAAACAATTTTCTCATAAATTTGTATAGGTTGATCGGCAAAGAAGGGTGGATAACCTGCCGCCATTTCGTAGACAAGTACACCAAGTGCCCACCAATCGACGGCCTTGTTGTAGCCCTTCGAAAGAATAATTTCGGGGGCGAGGTATTCGGGGGTTCCACAAAGAGTCCAAGTGCGACCTTTAACACGTTTGGCAAAGCCAAAATCTGTTACCTTAAGATAGCCCTGTGAGTCGATCAGCAGATTCTCCGGCTTTAAGTCCCGATATATCAAATCGAGATAGTGCAAATACTCAAAGGCGAGTACAATTTGAGCGGCGTAGAAGCGCGAGTGGGGTTCCGAAAATCTACCCACCTTCCGCAGATGCGAGAACATCTCACCGCCAGGCACATACTCCAGCACCATGTACAGGTTGGAGTTATCCTTGAAATGATAGCGTAGGGAAACAAGAAAGGGAAATGAAATGGCCTGCAGAATGCGTTTCTCGTTGAGTGTATGTTCCACTTGCTTCAGTTTGACGACCTTTTGCTTGTCAAGTATTTTCATCGCATAGTAGTCTTTTGTCGGCTTGTGTTGAACAATCATGACTCGACCAAAGGAGCCGGTACCCAGTGTTTTGATGCGCTCAAAATCATCGAGACTAGCGGTGTTTGTGGGATTACGGCGCCACTTATCTTCAAACTCTTCTTTGGCCTGTTCGAGAAATTCCTTGACGGTTTCGGCAGCATCAACCTTTTTGTTTGATGTGGTGGCGTTATTGCCCATTTTCGAGATGGTACCAGTTAGCGCTGAGAGACGAAAGGTTGCTGTGGTAGATACTTGAGCGTCCAAACTATCGCTGCCGGCAGCTGCGTTGGCGGCCTGTGCGATAGGTGACGTTGTCGAGGACGAGTGGGGTCCTGTAGGCGGACTTATTTTGCTGGCGTTTTGTTGTGCTCCGGAAGCAGGATGCAGTAAAGAGGTCGAAGACTGCGAAGTTGAGGTGGTCGTTAATGCCTGTGGCCGAGCAGTAGCAGAGTCTAATTTATTTGCCGTCAGCGATAGCGACGACTTGCTAGACGACGCGCCGGGACTGCCTGGCTCAAGCTGCTTGGCTAGATGTGACGACTCCTTCTGTTGTGTGCTCTTGTTGTCCTCGCTGGCTGTACTAGAGTTGTGATTTTTTTTCTTTTTTAAAAAGCTTAAAATATGTTTCGCAATTTTGGAAATTTATCGAAAACCCCCGGCAAAATAAAATCGTTTTCTGTTTTATTTTGGCGCTTTTAGCTGTAATTTTTTTTTGTTTTTATAACAAAAGTATGGCGGAAATTGTTGATGCTTAAGGAAGATTTCTTTGTTTTCTTTTGTATTTTTAATTTTCTTATCACTTTTTGGCTTATTTTATTACCAATTTGTTTGTATGTACTCCGTTTTAATTTTCTTTTTAGCTGCAATGAGAAAGGAAAAAAAGAGATTTAGGAATAAATTTTTCTTATGTTTGCACGTATGTATGTACAGGGCTGCCACTTTAAAAATTTTACTTAAAAGTTTTTACTGACATTTAAATTTAAATTTTTTTGGGGCCATTGCTTAAAATTAAATACTGTATTTAAAAAAAGTCAGAAGTAAGCATTCATAAGTTTGTTCACTATTTTTTGTTTTTTTGTTACAGAATACAAGAAATAATTACATAAAAACACACACAGCTGAATGAATCAAACTGATTCATTACTGTTTCGGTTTTGAAAGTCTCTGTATGGAGAGGAACATATAGCTAATTGTAGAAGTATGTATTACGGTTTGGAGCATATAATTTAGGGTCAAAACAGGAATCATTCTCCCGACAATATGAAGTAGGTACAATCTGTTAATTTTTTTGACATTATTATCAAAAAATAAACATTTAGGTAAAAAAAAAATATTTTATAGGTACGTTTTTTTTATTTTAAGAAAACAATATTTTTATTCCGTACGGCAAATTATTATTATAATTGGCAAACAGGTCTGGCAAGCTTAATAACGTAATTTTTAATTTTCTTTATCCATAAAAAAAAATAAGTTTCTTTACTTTCTTCTATTCCTTGATCATTTATGGCAGGTTTTTCTTACATTGATTTCTGTCAGGGATGGGTAGCTTGATATTTTATAAACGCTCTTCAGCTTTTCTTGGATTGATTTTTTAACAGGCATCAATATAATTTTCAATTCTTATTACAAAAACTAAAATAAAAATATGCTACAAACGAATTAGTGTGTATTATCAGCATTGACTTTTTAATAAGTAACGCTGAGATCAGACGTTCAAGTTTTCGCTCTGAAGTTGATCACACATATTGTTTCTAAAATTCGTTCGAATTGACGGTTGTGACGTAGGCTGCACGCAACTTAATAATTAATTTTAATTCTTAAGATGCCGTCGTCAAGAAATAAACTCAATTTATTTTTATTTATTTGCGACTGAATTTTGGTACAACGATAAACAAACTATTTACATTCATTTATTTATATACGTTAATATATTAATAATACACAAAATTTAGTTCAAATTATTTGCGGTAGAATATTTGTATAAGCAGACACGTATTTTTAAAAAAATAACTACCTATAAATCGCAGTTTACTTGATCAAATTAAGAAGCGACTTGAATGGAAAAATTGATTATCAAGACGCTTTTAAGTCGGAAAGTGTAAGTGGGGTTTGTAAAAAAGTTTGAATGTACCTATTTCAACTTGCAAGGTTAAAAAATTGGACGTGTGACCGCTAAATAATTTGCATTATATATTACATAAAAATTTTATTGTCGTTTTCCATCTCTGTTAAAAAGTCAGTTAAGGAGTTTTTTTGATTGCAGACAAATTTTTGAATGAATTTATTGATTCCGTAATGTTCCACAAAAAAATTTAAGTTATTTAATTAATCCATTTAATTTTGTTGTTTTTCTTTTTAAACACTTGTTTGTTTGAGATTTTTTTTCTTTTTTAAATTTTCTGGTTCTTTTTACACTTGTTTAGCAAGTTATACGTTTTTTTGTTATCATTTAACTACACTGTAGTTGTTGCTTTTTCTTTTGTATTCGTTTCATTACGATTTTTTCTAAACGAATGACTGCGTGAAGAAGTTTGCATGTGTGTGTGTCTATATGTATATTTCATGATTACAATTATTTTTTGTCGTTCATTGTTAATTTTCGCTATGTACACATTTTTTAACTAATTTAGCCTCGATTTTTCCTTCTTAAAAAGTAGGTTTTCTTAAAAATAAACTAACTTTATGGCTTCTAATATAAATTTTGTTTTTAAATTATTCAAAAGTCTTTTTTTAATAAGTTCCTTTCGTTTTTTGAGAATTAAGCTATTGTATAATCGATTTTTTTTGTTGCAGCTAGTTTTTATTGGTAGATTTTTTTGTAAAAGAAAAATTCCACTTAAATCCAATTAGATCACAATTTAGTACGAACCTTTTATTATATTATTGTACATATCTGATGTGCGACATATTTTTATTGCAACTTATTAATAATGGTACGATTTTCAATTAAATATATATTCTCTGCTATTCAAATATATTTCCAAACTTTTATTTTTTCACTTCACACATCCGCGAACCCGTTACGACATAACAAACTTCGGAATACAGACAGAAAACTGAAAAGAAAAATGAAAAGTTCTCTTTCAGAATACAAAGCTGATGAAAACTACTAGGCACCGGCAAACGGTAGTAGCATGGTACAATTACCTTACAACGTATAGATGATTAACAGCTGACTAGTGCTTGCCCGGGTTTGCTTGCGCGTTAAAACTTTCAAAACAATATGTTTTTATTACATAATATACGGAGTTTTTGCAATAACTTATTCAATTTGGTATCTTGTTTCTTGTAGTTGCTCGCGTATAGACTATACATGATAATTTTCAAACTATATTTTATATATGGTGTGTGACATTAAAACGAAAACTCTCATTCAATCGATGTGTCAAACTTCATATAAAAAAGAAAAAAAAATTAAGAGAGTCAAAAATGTCTGTTCGAATTACGGACACCATACTAGGTAGTGTTATTTCGTCAGTTGATTATTGTTTTGCTTTGCTCCATTACCTAGTGGTCAAAAGCTGTTAATTTTATAAAAAAATTGGTCTATGGAATTGGTTTATTTCGGTGTTACTAAACAAAAAAGTCCTTCATAATTATTTTACTTTCCCCTGTTTGGCTGCAAGGTAATGGTCGATATTTCGTCCACTGGTTATATAAAGATAAAAATTGCTTTTTGTACTAAGCTTATTAGTCCCAGCAAAAAAAATTATTAAAAATAATTAAACTTATGCTCTAAACACAACTGGGACGAACGACGAATTTCGCACTACACGACGAATTCGTCCGTTAAAATTCGTTGCGTAAATTCGTTAAGTGAAACACATTTAAAACGAATTAAACAGCTGTGATAGAGAGACCATATTTCTTAAAAAAGAAGCACTATTTGAAAAAGAAAAATAATTAAATAAAACTATTTAAAAAATGTATAAATACAACACTTAAAATACACTAATTGTATTTAATGCAACAAATAAAAAGCGAAAATTATTCTTAAAGTATAAAATAACATTATTTAATAACAAAATAAAAGAAAAATGGTCACTCTGTGCTAAATTATTCGTCGTTTGTCTGCGTAAGAAATAGAAATAAACCTATCGCAGAGTTTGTTACGCATGACGAATTTTAGTCGACGCACTGTTTGTGTGCATTTTCATATACACAAATGTGTTTTATTTTTTAAGACGAATGTTCGCAACGAAAAATTCGGCGTTCGTTCCAGTTGTGTTTAGGGCATTACTTGAACACATCTTTTCATATATAAAGACTTTTATTTAAGCTCTATTTTAAAGAAAATTAAATTAAAACATGTTTTGCCAATTTTAGATGAAATATGTATTGCTTCTTTTATGAAACCAGTTTTGCACCTTCTAAATAGAAAATCATTAAAAACTGAAACAAGTTCCCGCATCGAAATACATATGTACAAAATTTTGAATGGGGATTCAGTGTGGCTCATATAATTTTAAAATTTTGTAAGCTAACTTTAAATAAAAATATACATTAATTCATATATTCATTCTGTGTTTAAAAAAGCCATTTGTTAATATCTCGATTAAAAAACTTCTTACATACAATACAGAAATTCAGGTTTTTTTTTTTTAAATATGTATAAAAAGGTAGGAAAGCTTGCAAATCAACGTTATATTTGTGCCACAGTCCAAATATATTTATTGCCATTTAATAAAAAATATTTTTATAAAAGTTCCTGGACAATTTTTCGACCAATGGTTGAAAATATTTTACTTCAAGTATTAAAAGTTTATTTTGTATATTAATGTTAGGGTAGTAGAGATGCATTTCGTAGATTAGAAAAAGCAGCTTTTATATAGATCTACGTATTTTCAGATGCTGCCAAGCTTATACTAAACGTAAAACAAAAACACGTGCAGCTGTTTTAATTAAAACGTTTCCACAAGCCCACAAGCATTTCCAAAAAAGATCCTCAGTGAAGCGCCTGGCCGAGAGGTTTCTCTAAAGATAAATTTAAAAACAATTTAACTTATAAATATCTATCAAATCTAAATTTTTAAAATGGTAAGTTAGAGTTCATATTTGTTTTAAATACATATTAATATGATCTAAAATTTCAGACCGAAGAAGTTAACTCTAAAGCTTTTCCTTTGGCCGATGCACAATTGACAGCTAAAATTATGAATCTTTTGCAGCAGGCCTTGAACTACAGTCAACTGCGCAAGGGAGCAAATGAGGCTACCAAAACATTAAACCGGGGTTTGGCCGATATAATTGTCATGGCGGCCGATACTGAACCTATAGAAATTCTTTTGCATTTACCTCTTTTGTGTGAAGATAAAAATGTGCCCTATATTTTTGTACGTTCCAAGCAGGCTTTAGGTCGTGCTTGTGGTGTATCACGCCCTATTGTCGCCTGTTCAGTTACCACCAATGAGGGCTCTCAGTTAAAGTCCCAAATAACCTCTATCCAACAGGAAATAGAAAGACTCTTAGTTTAAGTTTTTTTACTATATTTTCTAAACGTGGAGTACAACTAAAATGTGCTTATAAAAAAAGTAAAATTAAAGATATTTTGTATTAAAAGAAAATTACCTGCTTGATTTGAAATTTTAATTTTAGTTGGTTAGGTACCGGTTTGATAAAATATTTTAACTTGGTTTTTAAATGTTTACAATAAACTTTTACTTCTAGGCCCTTTGTAAAGTAATTTCATAAAAATGGTAGGTATCTAAATATAATGGCTAGGAGAAACGTGCTTCAAGGCCACAAACAAAATAAATTATTGGTGACACAACTTCGAAACAAATTTTCCTGTTCTTTATTTGCAAAAAAAAAATAGATATCTAGGTAGTTTAAAACACAGTCCTAAAAAGTTAGCAAATAAAAATTTCATCCATCATATTTATATTTTTTATAAGTTGTTTTTATTGTTTAGTTATTTTTTATTTAATACTAAAATGTATATTAACTTTGTTTTGTCTATGTCTAATAACATTGTGTATGCATGTGTGTGTTATTTTTAAAATATAGAAGTTGAATAGGTATCTACTATTTATTTCAATTAATTCTAAATATGTAGGTTTATCTAGATTACAACTCATGTCCAAACATAAAAGAAAATGTGACCGATTTAAAGCTAAATATTAAGTTTTTTGTTTTATTGTTTGTTTTTGTGGAGTAACTAATTTTTTTTATTGGCTTTTCTGAAGTTTATTGCAATTCTATTTGTTGTTAGAGTGGTTTTCTAAGGTTACAGATTTTACAAATTAGTTTGCAGCAAAGTTTTTGATTGCATATTTTTTGCATGGTTTAAAAAATGTGAAGAAGGACTTTTGAAAGGTTTTGAATTTTTCATATTTTCTTCTTTTTTTCAAGAGGATGATTTAATTTGTTTGCTGATTTATTGCATATATTAGGATGTTATTATTCCGATTTTAATCTACTCTCAATAATTTTGCTTTTATTAGAATTTTTTTACAAAACAAAAAATGTGTAAATTATAAAAAATATTTTTTAAAATATAATTTAACATAACATTAGTGCTCAAAACTAACAGGAAATATTGATTTTTTTAATTTTAAAAAGTATTTGACCAATACGTAATAAAGGAATAACATAAATTCCGCAACAAGCCCAGAAATTTGAGACGTTGAGGTAAAACAATATTACTTCTTGTTTCTAGAGAGATACAAATAAAAAAAATATTAATTATATTGCATAAGTGACTAATAAAATGGATAATTTTTATTTATTTTTTCATAAAATTATCTTGAAAAAAAAAAATAAATAAAAACTTACCTAATTGCTCTATCCATAATATTATTAATACGTGTTTCCGAATAACCTGGCACTAATTTGTGTATAATTTCTTTGAGAAACAAATCACTGACACCAGGACGACTACGTTCGGCCAACTCAAATACGGTTTTCAAATCAGCAATATCCAACACATTAATATTCCTACTGGAACTGCTGCTATATTTACGTTGTATCTATATATGCACATACGTTTGGTAAATATGTATAAAATCAAATTTATTATTCATTTAATATTACTTACATCAGACAATATAGGAAATAAAAAATTATTTAGACAGGGACTATTGGTATTTATTAAACGATTACTGTGTCCACTGCTGCTGCTGCTGCCTCCTGCACCACCACCACTACCCATATTTTTATGATTGGCATTAGATAAAGTGGGAGATAGGGCGGCATTTGTTAAAGGCTCATGATTAATAAAGTCTCGGTTGGCGTGTGTATTGCCATTGTAAACATTGCTCATACTGCTGCTTGTAGCCAACATATGACCGCTGCTACCAATACCCGATGCTGAGGATACTGCAATTGAAGAATGTGAACCTGTCATAGTACTTCGCCGCAGAGATCTGTCATCTTCCTCGTCACGTTTGTTATGTTCCAATAATTGCAACTAAATTGATAATTAATAATAAGTTACCATCGATCTTTTATTATTTTTGTAGTTTAAAATAGAATTTAATAAGTTTTCTTCTCTTAAAAAGGGTTAGTAAGGACTTGATAAAAGAATTATGTGTTAAATATTTGGCTATGCCAAATATATCAAATATTGCCCAAGGAAAGGCCAGCTATAATGAACTTTAAATTTTAAAATGTATATTTGTTAGACTTGTTTTGCGCCTAACAACGTGCTGTACTTTTTTGTTTGTTTTGTTATTAATGTGTTACAAGTGTTGTTTTTAATAACAAGCTGTTAATGATGACGACATACATATGATAAGATAGAAGAGTATTTATCTTTTCGCCCGTAAGACATCAGAGAGCTTCGTAAGCTTTGTTTCAGCTATATTTTAATTGACTTTCCTATATAATGTAATGTTTTTGAGAAAAAGGTTGAAGGGTTTTTTTAAAAAAGCCAAGGTGTTAAATTTCTATTTACTATTTATGTGTGTTAAAGCCGGTTTCCTAGTATTTATTTTTTTATATTTTAAGAGCAAGTTTTAAAACACCTTTAAGGTCTAACAATGAAAGAATTAATTTGAAACCTACTTTTTGTTTGTTTATTAATGCTGATATATTATCTTTGTTTTGGGGTTTGTTGTTATTATCGCAATGCAAACAATATATGTACGTTTGAACGCATGAATGTATGTAAAATTGTTATTTAGTGTGTCATTTAGTTAAATTTTTGGGGTTAAACATTTTATAAACGTAAATAATTAGGAAATTTAAAGAAAAGCATTACCGATGAACGTCTCTCAATCTCGGCATCCATTGAGGCGTTACGAGTGGGCCTAAGATTAATCTTTTGCTGTTCCTTGTAGCTCGAACTAGATGAACTGGTCTGCATAGAACCCATTCCGCTATGTTTTGAAGAATTTTCCGAGTTACCAGCCGAAGAGGTATGCGCATGTTTTTGTGATAACTGCTGTTGGGAAGAGGAGGATAGTTGGTGAGATAAATGTTGCTGTTGTTGTTGCTGATAATGATGATTAGACTCCCGTATATTAACAGAAGACGCGGAGGAGGATGAGGTGGTGGAAGCACTTGAGGACGTTGAAGATGTAACGGAAGATGGCACCATTGGTGTGGAGGAAGATGTTGCAGATGTTGTGATTGAAGTTGCATTATGA
The DNA here is from genome assembly GCA_963583895.1 of Melanophora roralis. NCBI lineage: Eukaryota > Metazoa > Arthropoda > Insecta > Diptera > Rhinophoridae > Melanophora > Melanophora roralis. Next base: position 2,433,534 of record OY757188.1, on the reverse strand, counting down.
GTCGTTAAGCTATTGTCACGTTTTTGTAAATTTAACAAAGAGCTGCTGCTTTGTATATGTTTGCTATTGCTGCTACTACCTAGCAACGAAGCGGGCGTTAAGGTTTCAGAAACTCCTTGGGCCAGTTTATCCATTTTAAGTTCTTGCTCTTCGAGCCTATTAAAATGATTGGAACTCATTTTATGTGCATCACTATTCACATGTAATCCTTTTACTGTCATTATCCATGGTTCGTCGGTATTGCACCCTGGCTTGGAGTCATCACTAAAACATTTAAAATAAATAATGAAATTTATAAAAGTATGTTTTGAGCAAAAACTTACGAATCGGAGTTTTCAGATTCTGTTTCGCTTTCATCGCCTTTTTGTTGTTTCCACTTTTTGTAGCGATCAATCAAGTCAATAAGGTACGAGTTTTTCTTGGCTTTTTTTATAAAAGGATACTTGAGTAATTCCTTCGCCGTTGGGCGCTGCAATAGAAAAAAAATTATATCTCTCACTATAGGCTTTTGTGACACTTGGATTTGTTCTTACATTCTCTGGATCCTTGTTAAGGCACGCTTCAACAAAATCTTTAAAGGATTTCGTATAGTTTCCGGTCAGCTGTGGCGGATTATTTTTGGGTATGAGAAATAAGACACGCATGGGATGTAGTTCCGAGTTTGGAGGTTCACCTTTGGCCAGCTCTATGGCCGTAATACCTAGCGACCATATATCGGCCTTCGAATCATACATGGATTGTTTAATTACTTCCGGAGCCATCCAAAACGGTGTACCCACGAATGTATTACGTTTAGAAGTGGTATTCGTCAATTGACCGGCCACACCAAAGTCAGCCAATTTAACATCACCCATTTCGCTAAGCAATACATTGGCCGCCTTAATGTCACGATGTAATTTTCTTTCCGAATGCAAATAATCAAGGCCCTTTAGAACTTCACGCAATATAATCGCTATGTGCATCTCTTCGAAAGAGCCAGCTTTCATTAGATCCAAGGCCGAGCCACCACCCAAATATTCCATAATAATCCAGAGCTTTGTTCCTTTGAGAAAGGAGCCATAGTACTTGGTGACAAAAGGCGAATCGCATTGCGACAAGACCATAATCTCTTGTTGTATATCTTCGATTTCATCTTCGGCTTCTTCCAAATCAATTATTTTTATGGCTACAACCTACAAAGAATATAACATTTTAAGCATTTTTTTAGTTTTTGCTCTTCAATTTTTTTAATTATTTATTTTGTTTTGCTAAATCAAACCTGTTGTGTGCGATTATCAATGCCTTTAAAAACTTCGCCAAAAGAACCCTTGCCAATACGCTCCTGCTTTGTGAAGATTAGCTCCGGGTCCACCTTTTGCTGTAAAGGAGAGACGGTTAATGAAACTTGGTTTAATTTTTATTTTACACTACACTGAAAAAACAACAAATGCTTTTTTCTGCCCTTAGTAGTTACCAGACCTCAATTTTAAATATGTTTTAATATAAATAAATGAGGCTCCTTTGATCTCTTATTTTGAAAAACATTCTTGTAATTTGGTTAAATTCTAAAACTTTTTTGAATTTCTACAATAAGAGTGCACATTTTAAAAAGATCTTACGAATTGACAGCCCTAAAATTTTTAATTTTTTTTTGTTTGGCAAAATGTTTATAAAACAAATAAAAAACTTAATATCACAAGAATGTGGTGAAACGTTAAAAATTCGATAAAGTACATTCAATAAAATAAAAACAAATAAGTAGCAATTGATGATCTCATTTTTTTTTGGTAGAGAAAATGGAGTGGTAGGTATAAGGAGCAGAAAAAATAAACCCCTTATGGTAAATACTATTAAATAAATGTAAATAATTAAAATAAACAAAAATGATAAGAACTTACCTCCGTCCACGACATAGTGCTTATGCAGTTGCAGGTGACAATATGCTGCTATGTCAAAATGGTACGGTACTCGTTGCGACTGTTGCAGTTGGAGCTAAGGCTTCCTCTTGTTGCAAGTTTTGCAATAGCAACAGATAAGACAATATACCTTTCCCTTAATTTAAATAAAAGTTTTTCACAGCGACTTCCGTAAACATCAGCAAAAGCAACGTCAATAGAAACGTTAGCAGCTCTAAATTTATTGATACACAACAAATTACACACAACTTGGAAAATGTTATGTAAATTTTAAGTGCGCCACCAGCTAAAAACGGTAGAGTTGTATGTGTAAGTTGGGCAAACTGATCGCAGATCCCTTTATTGTTTGTCTCTAACAAAATTACTGCCAATAAATTGGTGTGTATTACCCGATTTTGAACAAGTTAACCAGTTAACAATGGGGGACTTAAACGGGAAAAGTTTGAATAGATAGGTGTATCTTCTATATATGCATGCACTACTTTTCTTGTCACTTCGTTAGCTGTTGTTTCGCAACTTGCTGCATTCACACCAGACACAACATACTTACATACACACCTTGAAAAAATTATTGTTTTTCATACGTATTTATTTTCAATAAGACTTTTTTCTACGCTACGTTTACAAATTCGTTGCCAGCCAGTTAGATTGTCAGTTCGTCAGTCAGCCAAACTTTGATCTGCTGTGGTGGCCCTTTAAGAAATTTCCCTTTTGAAATTTTCGTATTTGTCCCGTAGACAAGTTAACAAACTATTTTCATTCACACTTGGCTCAAAACGTTTCAGTTTTTTAAATATATTTTAATGTATGTTGGTTTTCTTTTTTATGCTCTTTGCATATAAATTAGAATTAAATTTGGAATTATTTTTTTATCTGTGCCGAAAGACAGATCTTGTTTTACCACTTCTTTTTCTTTTTTATTAATTTTTTCCACATACTTTGTTTTCAATTTATTTTTTATAGACTCTTTCGTTATTTCCCTGTACAAAAATGTCTCTTTATATTGCTTTATTTGCTCTTAAATTGTGACAACTTTTTTTGTTAATCAACTTTCTTTTTTCAACGTTGTGATTTTGCAGATAAAACTTAAAATATTTTTAATGCCCTTTTTACATTATGATTTCCGACAAATGCTTTATAGAAATATGTCATAGTTTTTTGGTTTGGTTTAAAACTATTAAATTTATATATTTTTTACAACAGAAGTTATGTAAATAAGTAACTGCTGCAATAATTCTTTTGGTGTTTTTGCTCTTTGATTCTTAACTAATTTCTTTTTCACGTCAATAACCAGTGATGGCAACTTAGCTACAAATCAACATACCTTAAATTTTATAATAATTTAAGCTAAAGGTTGAATATATGTAATTATATCGCGCGACACATGTCCTTGAATGTATTTTAAGGGAAAATTATGGGGCATTTTCTGTTTTCTATTCCTATTCTATTAGAAAATCGTTAATCCCACACATACCACAATATAAATAATAAATTGAATAAATTGCTTGAATTTTAAATAATTATGGTTTTGAGGTTTTTCTAATATTTAGCTAAAAGCCATTTGTTAAACAATCACTGCTACTTTTTTTCAAAATTAATGTTTTAGGAACAAACTTAAGGTGTTTTGACATTGTTTACCACATGGTACATTAACTGTTTTCGAGAGAAACAATAAATAATATTTGTTTTAACCTTTAGACATATATGCACGTTAGATTTCTTGTTTCATAAAAACATCGTTAAAGACATTTGTTTTCATTAAAACATTAAAACGCTTCAAATGTTGTCATTACAACATTCAGGCCATCAAATCAAAAAAGCGAAAAAGAAAATGCCTTTTTTCCATTTTTAACACTAATATAATATATGTATATATTCCTTAAAGTGCTGTTAAGAAATGTTTTTAATGTGACGCAAAAACACAACCTTAACTGTTATACTGCGAAAATAGGTATAAAGAGAATGTTTGGAGCTTAATATCTTGAATATTTAAGATAGCGAAAAAAATTTACGGATTTAAAAAAGGAAATAATAATCATATATGTATAATCAATTCCTAACTTAAAATTAATGTGCAGTTTATAAAAAACGAAAGGCGAAACGTCCTGGACGTTTTGTGTGTATTTTGTTGTTGTAACAAAAACAGAACACATAAAAACGTCTAAGACCATTCGTTTTTTGTGTTCTATAACAGCACATAACTCGAATTAGAACACACCCGCCCAAGGCGTATCGATACCACCGCAATATCAGATGGACATTTTTTTTTTTTATATGAAGTTTGACGCATCATTAAAAAATAATTTTAATTAATACGCCTTGCACCCGCCGATAATTACTCAAGGATTTTGTTAATATATATATACATATACAATAAAATATATATATTATTTCCCTTTTTTTTAAAAAAGTTAACATTACTGACAGCTTCACTTTGGGTAATATATAGGAAAGCTGAAAGGCTCGTTCATTTTCTTGTCAGCTGTTTTACAGAACGGAAACAGTCAGCTATTTAGCTAATATGTTACAACAAGCTCTTTTAAGTATCGAAATGTAACCATATAATTATAATAAGAAAAGTGTTTATAAATAATAATATAAATATGTTAAAGGCTAGCAAAATAAATAAGTAATAAGTGCAAAAGTTTGAGTAAAAGAAAAATACAAAATAAATTAACTTTACAAGTTTATTAAACATGCATTGCGTTCAGCTTTTTAAACTATAAATTTTATACCTATTTAATAAAAGGAAATTTTCTTGTAGCATAAGTGCATGACCCTATGTTCCTTAAAGAAATATGTATATACATATGTATTTTTAATTTGGTGTTCAAAAATTGTGACCGTAAAAACGTAGTGTCGAAAAAAGGAAGACACAAACAAATTTTTAGCGGTAAAATGTAGTGTTGTTTTTTTCTGTCAACAAATGTGATATATTTAAGAGCTGAAAAATATGAGTTTTATTACCAACAAGTGAATTTAAAAAAAATTAAATTGTTCTAAAAAAATGTTACCACAAAACCAAAAGCTTCAATAATCAAAGCCCCTAAAGGTATGTAAGCATGCTAATTTAAACTAAAGAAATATACATATGGTTCTTATCTAAACTTATAGCGGTGACAGGGTGCACTAAATAATACAATAAAATGTTTCCTGTTTAAGCTATTGGTGCCGGTTAGTATTTTTGTTAATCTCTTGTTTTTTTACAATAAAAGACTTATGATTTTCCTATACATACATACATCTTAATGTCTAAAACTTAAACATTATTTTGGTTTTTGTAATAGTGCCTTGAAACTTATGAAAAATTATCTCTCTGGGCGTTTACAGAAAGTGGTAATTGGTGACAGATCTTCAGGGCTACGGGAAGTAACATCTGGTGTTCCGCAGGGATCTGTTCTTGGTCCTCTTTTGTTCAGCATTTTTATTAATGATGTTTTTACTGTTACGAAACATACAAGAATACATGCGTATGCTGATGACATTCAGTTGTACATATCAAGTCGTATTGGTCTTCTTGAAGATATGTGTTATAGGATGAATGAGGACCTGATATCTGTTGAAAGGTGGGCTAAAGATAATTGTCTTGTACTTAATGCCATAAAATCATTTATCTTACCAGTAAGCAGACATAAATTTGATTTCAGTGAACTGCCACCTATACATCTAAGTGGGACATCACTTAAGTGTGTTGATAAGGTTAAATGTTTAGGGTTCTTCATTAACTCTACTCTAACATGTAGAGATCATATTAACACTGTTGTTCGAAATATTTACTTTACTCTTCGCCACTTAAGAACGTCTTCTGAATTTGTTCCCACTTTAGTTAAAAAGAAGCTTGTTGTTCAGCTTATACTACCACTAATAACGTACTTTGCAGAGGTTTTCAGTAAGATCGATTCGAATTCGCTACATAAGCTACAAGTAGCTTTTAACAACGCAACGCGATATGTTTATGGCATTAGCCGTTTCGATAGTATATCTTCTTGGCGAAAAATGTTACTGGGATGTGATCTAGAAGACTATTTATCTATAAGGAACCTGTTGTTTTTGCATCGACTATTGTAGAGAAAAACGCCATCCTATTTGTATGATAAAATTCGTTTTGGTACTTCCACCCGTTGCATGACTCTTCTATCAGCTAGACACTTACACCTTAACACATCCAGATTTTTTTTCATACACGCCATTAAATTATGGAACTCTTTGCCCCCACACATAAAACTAATACAGAAAGAAACCTGTTTTGCTAAGGCTCTTTTCAATCTCTTTTCAGGCAGCTATTGATTTTCATTTACTGCTTCTTATATTTTTTATTTTAAACTTCACTTTATTTTTTCTTTTTCTTTTTTATTTTTTTTTGTTTTTGTTTGTTTGTTATTACTATAAAGCATTTTTAAACTTTTAGTAAAATTTTTTTTTCCTTCTCCTAATATTTAGCGATTAAAAAATTTTTCCAAGTAACTAACTTGAGGTAAATCTTTAAAAATTATATTCGAATTTTATTATATTAATTTGCTTTTTTTCATATTTACTGTTATATTATTTTCTTAATTTTATTCGATGTATAAGAAAATAAGTCTTGCTCATAATTTTTTTGAACCATAAAAGAATTGTATTCTTAGTGTTCTAATTTTAAATAAATAAATAAATAAATAAATAAATAAATACATACATATGTATGTATAAGAAGTGGACATATGTAAGTTTATCTTTAATATTTACAGTTTTTATCAGAACTCGGTACTTTTGAAATCGCAGTTAAGTACATATGAATACGTGCGTATCTTAGATTTTTACTATAATGCATGCATGTCAGCTTATTGACGTGCAGTGCAGTTTTTAATATGTACATATAACAAGATGACCATTTTGCTGCAGGAGTTACGTGGCATTTGTGTTAAGTCAAGCGTTAGGAAAGCCCGGATACTCAACTACTATATACCAAATAAAGAATTTACTTACACATATACTTACATTCATACATATGTAGGTTTGAATCAAAAGATTAGTTAGATATTTTTGTTATGAGATATATACAAAGCTATGCAAAACTCGTGAATAAAAATATGTGTAGAAATGTTAGGATTTATTAACTTTCTTGAAATTTTGACAATTTACTTTTAATTAAAAAAATAAACAAATCTCTAGTAATTTTTAACTAAATAATTATTGACTTCTTAGTTAAGAAGAAGTTTTGGTTAGGTCTTCCTTTCAATCCTTAAAGCAAGTTCGTAGCTTTAAAAAATCAATGGATAAAGCTATAAGCCTGAATTATATTAAAGTTAATATATTAATCATGTTTTTTTAAAATTAATTTTAATGTTTTTTTTTTACTTAAACGTTGAAAAATGCCTTAAAAATTTCAATTTAAAGTAAGTAGCATTGCAATACATATTTATATTTAAGCAAGAAAATACATATTTATTTGTGCTTTTTTAAAAAAACACTTACTTAAACAAAAATAAATTTACAATTGCATAATTACGAATAAGAGACAGGCATTACTAAACATCACATTTTTTTTTTGAATCATACCGAAGATGGTACTCATACATATTATGATTACCAAAAGTATTTTTTTTAACTAGATTTAACATGCTTTCTTTTTGGATACACAGATTTTTATTTATATTTTGCTTTTCATTTGTAAATTGTTTGTAAATCCAAGAAAATCCCAAAATCACCATATAAAAATCATAACTGAAAATATGAATACAAAAGAAACAAAGGGAAAAAAGTAACAGTGCTGTATTCGGCTGTACCGATTCCTAAACACCCTCTACATTAGACTTTTTGTAGCACCAGTAAACCGATCCAGCCAAGTTGTTTTTAAAATGGAAATATTAAAATATAATTGTTTTAAGGCAGTTTTAAAGTCAATTGCTGTAATAGTTTTTAAGATATAGAGCAATTAAAAATGTAATAAAATTGTTTGTTTGTATAGGACCTACTATTCCCCTTTGGTAATATCCAGGTTAGGTTACGTTACAAATGGTATTAAAAAGCAAAAAAATGCTCGGAGGCATTCGGAGACCTTCTGGCTCCTTTGTGCATCCCTTTAAGGAAAAATAAAACAGCAAGTAAAAAAGAAACAAGTAATAAGACCAACAACAAGGGAAGACTGATAAGAGATTAAAGACTTATTCCCATGATGAACCTAATGATGTTTTTGAGATTTACACTGCGATACATCGCTTAGTTCTTCAAGTAATTTTTTACCCAACCATTTGACCCTATGGTTCTACAATCTCAGGCAATAAAAGACAACATCGCCTCTAATTCCTATTTATCCTTACACATCCTACAATAATCTGGAGGGCCGCGAAACCAATTGTTCGTCATAGCTCTAGCCGGACAGAGCCTAGAAAAAATCAAAGTAAAAGTCTTTAAGTCCATTATCTCTAAGACCATGAGCACCATAGTGCCTACTGAGTTCAGCCCCGGCCCTCTTCCTCTATTGAAGATTCGTCATGTCAAGCATTTATGTCTTATCTTCCTTTAAAAGTGACCAACTGAAGGTCTCACATTTTACTCCTTAAATGCCACATGCAGGGCCAATTTCATTGCTAACTATGTCGCAGTATCCCAGAACATAAAAAAGTTTGAGGTTGAAGGGGTCCATAGTCCAACCAAAGGCCCCCGTAAAGTTCCTTACCAGCATAGACCTAATCCAAGTCATCTTCAAGACCCTAAGAGCTGTTTGACTGTCAACGTAAATAGTGACCTCATTATTCCACTATTAGATCTGTCGCCCTTAAAATGGCCAATATCTCTGCCTGCAATACACTTCACCTATCAGACATCCTGTAGGACACCCTAATGTTCTGGTCGATGATATACACCCCAGCTCCGGTGCCTTTATTTATCTTGGGCCCGTCAGTTAAAACTGCACACCCCTCGTAGAGACTATCCCGTTGTTAAAATTCAAAAATTGCCTTCTTTAAAGTTTAATTGCTACTTTGAGTTACTGAGATATATAGAAAACTAAGCATGGATCTTGTTCCTTAACACTGGGGCTTAGCTTATATCTAAGTCCGTAACAAAGTTTTAACTCTGCTTGTCCCAGAAATATTTAAAACAGTTTGACCCCAAAAAACCCTGTCCAAAGGAATTTACTTGGATTTGGAAACTGGGTTTTAAAAAACAGACAGACGGACATGGCTTAAGTAATAAGGATCCAGATCCAGGATCCAGGGGTCGCAAAATTATATTGTAGAAACTACAAATGGAATGACAATCTAATATATACTCTTATTACTATGTGAAGGGTATAAACAAAAGTTGTCGTTATATTTATTAAAAAGAAACCTGTAACAAGTCAGTTTGCTGTGCCACATAATAATTGATGGATGAAAACCAACCGAATAAAATGATAGAGAAAACCCAAAACGTTAAGTTGTATTTTTAACATAGAAAATCAAAAGTAAAATCATTTTCTAACTATTGTTTGCAAGTAGGAATTGGGGGCCGTTGTATCCAGACACAGATGGTTGTTTTCTTATTGCTTTTGATATCAGTGATGGTTCTGTGTTTGATTTACAAAACCAGATGAATATGCTTCGGTTTATTTGGTATTCCTGGTTCAATATTAATAAGCATAAAGCACAAAATTAAGCCTTTATTTGGTAAAATATTCAAAGCAAACAGAATTCTATTCGCATTTGCCTTAACTACTACGTTTGTTTAATTGTAAACCCTTTTAGTTTACGTTTCTTTTTAAATCAGCTGAAGTTTAGTGAAACCTATGTAAGTCAACATACATACACTTGTTTTTTGTCATCTCCTTTTTCGCTGGGTTATCATTTGCTCTTAGTTGTTCTTGTAGGTTGGTTTGTTGTTACAGGTCTCCTTCATTTTTCTTACTCAATCTATTCATCCCTATCTGCTTCTGTACGTACGTACGTTTTGTGAAAGTAATATTCATGTCAGGATTAAAAAGGATACGTGATTGGAAAATTAAAACAACTAGAATGAAACTACATACATAAAAACATATTTAAAACAATGCCACATTTCTAAAAGAATTTGCATGTAAACAAAATACATACAAAAAATTAACAAAAACAAATGAAAAAAAAAACGTTGAAGAAAGAAAACTTTATGTGATCGTTTATTTGGGGACGCTTTTAGTCACACAGTTAAAGATGTTTTTTGTATATAAGTACGTATGTACATATGTATTTACATGTAAAACAGCATACTTTGGTTTACAAAACAGAAATTCTAAGCATATGTTTTACAGGTTTTTTAACTTTTAAATTTCAAGCTTATCATCATGTTTTGATCTTTAAAATATGAGAAATTATATCTTGTTCTTTGCGCTTGCAGTCATCATGACTTGTGTGTTCGTGCAAGTGAAATTTTTTCGATTTTGTATGCAAAACAAATACTTGTGTACTTTTTTCAATTCACCACCCTTACCCTTATCATTGCTATTACATTGCCATTTGAAAAGGATTTTTGGTCACATTTTTTGGTATATTCTTGTGTCATATCATTAAACAATTTCATATTTCTTTATGGTACCTCTGTTTGTATGTGTTTCTATTTTAAATTTAAAATATTTAAAATTTTTGACTTGCAGTGGGTACCTTTTTTGTTTTAATTTTATTTTAAGCATATATATTTGAGTATGTGTGTATGTATATGACGGCACATTCTCTTTTCTTTCAGTATGACAGTGACTACAAATGTGTTAATAACTAGACGATTAAAAACTATAAATGACTATGAATGAAACTTCCGTACTCTAAACAGCCATAGAAAATGGTGTTATAGGAGAGAAGTTAAGAATTTTCCCGGTCATATGTTTAGCTTAAAGCTTTATTCAGTGTGGAAAAGGCAGAAATTTCTCGGGCAGAGTTTATTTAGAATCGGCGAACAGGAAATAGAAAAAGAACTATCGCGGAATTCTTATTCATAATTGGGCTGAAGATTTTTAAAATACAAAAAATTTTGGTTATTTAAAAAAAAAGAGATTTTGAAATATTAGAATTTTAATAATGAAAATATAAAAAAACTAGATGACCACTGAGGGTCGTAAGCTCTAGTAAATTTGTTAATAGTCTGGGCTAAGTAAGAGTTGGCCGGGTTTGAAGACATTCAAATAATTGCTTTGGATTGTTAGTGTTACTAGACAAGGATGCCTCATACGCTCTTGACATATGTCAGCTCTTTTGTCTTACTTATCAAAACTAGTTCCTCACTTGACTTAACAGTTACTATACAATTACTTCACATAATCTTAGAGACTTTATATCAGGTGGTATTTATACAAAATTTGTGACTTAAGAATAGAAGTACGAACATCAAATGCTTTTTCCGTAGGTAGATGGATCCACGTTTTGCCATTTTATCGGCCCGTTTTACCGTCAACAAATCTAGTATACCCTTAAAACTAGTGTGTGTGCACTTTCCCAACGGCACACAAGCGTCCAATCAATTCCTTGCACGCTGGGGTAATTGAGGAGCAAACAATATTATGGGGATTGCTTTGATTGCCGTGCGACTTTTAATATAAAAATATTTACTTGGGAGCTTTCACTGTACATATAGATTTACTTTAATTCTTTGCAGTACTTTCCGCTACATTATTTGAAAATTTGGGGGCATTTTTTTACCCAGGATAAGGTCTTAAATTGATCGGTAATCTCGATTATCTTTACATATGGTTTCATGAATATTTTTTGCCTTTATATGATAACTTCAATAAACTTATTGAGAACTACTTTAAACAAACCAAAACATTTCAAACCTGTTTCAAACACCGAAGAAACCATTTTTTGTTATTTAACTGTTTTAATTTTCTTTTATAACCATTGATTACCACAAAATTTATAAAGAGCTACTGAAAACAAAACATTTCTGCATCAAAAAAATTTTATATATTATTCAGGATTCGATCCGAATTTCATTTAATTTATTTTGTAATATTCATGAGGTTTTTCAAGAATTTGGTTGAAGTCTACTGATGATTTAGTTTAAGAACCAGTTAAATGTATATAGAGAAACTTAAGCTATATTAAACCTAAAACAAACTTTACCTGCAACAAACCTTATAAATAAAAAAATTTTTACCTTTGAAAGGTATTTATTATTAAATAGAAAAATTTCTTTAATATCGAATGTTGTTATTGTATGAAAAATGTTGAGCAACACTGTCGTTAGTGACATAAGAAATACGTGTTTAATTTCTCAATTATGTCATAACGTTTCAATTTATCTTTGTGACATATTTTTGAATATTAAATATTTATTTATTTTCTTTTGTGAGTTTTTTATATTTATTTGTTTGTAAAAAGAGTTGTGAAGTTAATACCTTACAACAATTGAAACACAAATTTCTTTGTTGTAGTTGTTGTTGGTCATGTATGTAAATAGTTCAATAACCCGTGTGGACAAATCTTTGTTATCTCAAAAACTTAAATACACATTTTTTTAAAATAATTTATTGTTATTTATTCTTTTAAGAGTTTAATGTGGATAAGTTTCTAATTAAATTTGCTTAAAAATATTTGACCTTAAACTTACTTCAGTTTGCTTTCAAAAGTTAAAAAGCTAAAAAAAAATTTTAGATAACTTTAACAAACAATTAAAAGTAAATAAAAATAAAATTTTAATATAGAAATATTAAACTGTTTACATTTACACATTTGTAAAATTATTTAGACACTGCACAGATTGATCTTCAAAAGCTAAAATAAAAACAAATATTTAAATTCTTTTATATACACTTTAGATTTATGTTAAATACTGTTCGTATGTCATTGTTGTTCAAAGTTGTATCTAATTAAAAGTGTCTAAGTCCTAAACAAGAACCGTGCCTACCCTAAATATCAGCAAATAATTACAAGCTTTGCAATCTAATTTTCATTGTGTCATTAAATTTATTGATTTGAAACATTTAGTTACACTTAAGATCTTATTTAAAACAGTCTTACGTTAATTGATTAATTATTCCTAAATAATAAACGTAAAATGTGTAAAAAAACTATAATTTTCATTCTTTTTATGACTTTAATGGTCTGGCAGTTAAGTGCAACAAAGTGCTTTACCTGCAATTCAACAAGTACCTGTCGTAGTCCCAAATCTCTTAACTGTGATCAAAAAGCCGCAAATTCAACACACATCATTTTAGACAATTACTTTAAACACTTTCCAAATGTAACAAGTGATAAATTTGAATGTGTTCAAATCACTTTAAGTAAGTTAAAGACCTTCTTTCTTTTAACAAGAAAGCTTTAGAAAATCATATTTTGATTTACTTTTTTTAGGAAACACAACTGATATTAAAATAAGTGGCTGCATAAATGCTAACCATGATGTCTGTAAATATCTTTCTTTAAATAATTTTGATCTGAAAAGCAGTTGTTTTCAATGCACCAGAGATTTGTGCAATTCAGTTGGCACCGACTATTCAAATTCAGCTGTAATCTTGTCAACAGTATTTCGTTTATTGATGCTAAAATATAATTTCCTGAGGTTTTAAAAAAATGGATTTGCAATAGAGATGAGCGATTTCGTGATTTCTGAAGAACACTAAAAGCAGTGAACGTGATTTTTAAACAGTGACGGTGATCGCTGTTTATTGTTTTTCACAGACAAATATGTTAATAGTTACTTCAAAGAAAGCACCAAAAATGTTACCAACAGTTGCTCCTCAGGAACATTTCTTATTGTAATTTATATATATATGGGGCTTAAAGATTGAATGAACGATGCTGTTGGCAAAATCTAATTAAGTCTTGTAACAACATCGCAGTAACAGTTACTTCACATTTTGTGTCACTGAAAGTATAAAATCATATCGCCCATATCGTACTTCCGGTATATTTAGTAAAAGTGCTGCCAAGTTAAAGAAAGAATTTTCTAATACACTGGGTTATGATAAGATACAAACGGTTAAACATTTTTATAAATTTTTTTTAAACTTTTTATTAATAATATAAAATATTTATATGTAAAAAACTAGCAACTAAGGTGCTATTTTGTAAGAGAATTTTTAAATTATTAACAAAAATAGGAAACAATGCTTAAAATTACCTAAAATACGAAAAGTAACTTTGGTCAACTTAATTAAGTTCAGACCTTTATTTTACATTTCTCGAACCAAAATTTCAAAAATTGTAAATACGATAAAAAATGTCAAGAAAGTACTTTTTGTCAACCTATTAACTTTACCAAATATGGGGCAATAGTACTTTTTGATCACTTTATTGACTTTCGACTTAAGTCTGGGTCATTAATAGTTTATTTATTGTTTGCAAACTCATGATACCAAAAATGTAAAAGAAGTACTTTTTGTCAATTTACTTGACTGGTTTTTTAAAAATTTAAAAAAAAGTACCTGAAAAAACCAAAATATAATCTGACTCTAAGTTGTTTGTACAAGCTTTTAAAAAAGTACCAGACACGTATTTATGTTTTCCAAGATCGCAATTGGAATTATGTTTCAATTATAAATGATTCAGAAGTAACATGAAGGACCCTTTAAGTACCAAATATAATTTGTCCCCTTTATTTCTCTATTAAATCTAAAATTTCAAAAAAGTACCAAAACCTATATACCTCAACATGCTACCACAAACTAACTTTGAGACCCATCACAAGCAGTTTGTAGTTTGTCATTTTCTTCATTTATTTAGAATTTTTAAAATGGACTTAAGGAGCAAAAAAATATAGCTCTTACCGTTTTTACCACTTAAGGGCCAAACGTTAAGCTGTTAACTCTTTCAGTAGAATACGATACTTTGATTCTATCGTATTTAGTTAAAAAGAATATCCTCTTACAGCTATTTTTCTATTTGGCCCACTTTTACTCCCTTAGTGTTTGGAATTTTCCAAAATCCGTTAGTTAGCGACATAGATTAATGAACCATAATAAAACATAATAAATTGTTATTTACTTACGTACCTCTCGTTCTTAATATCACACAAGAAAAATTAGCTTAATGCTTGCTTAGACTGCAGTAATTATTATTATTTTTGGTCAATGGAGAAATCCATTTAAAATTTTTTAGAGCCTGGATATAAAATTGATGCCTAAAGAAACAGTACAATTTTAAGGACGAACCAAAGAATAAAATTTACATTTATGTGTGTTGATGTGTATAATACATCTGTATCTTATGTATGGTCACGTCTATATCAAACGTGTTGTTTTAGCAAACATTGATGCTTTGCAGCAATCAAACTGAAATTTGGCCATTTATCATTTGTTGCTGCATGTTTTTATTATTTTTTAAAATGTAGTTTTTGGATAGAAGTTTTATTTAATGCAAAACTGAATATATATTTAGCAACAAAAGTTTGTAGACTCCTTCACGTTTGATATTAATGAAATGGGAGCAAATAAAAGGAAGATTTGTAATGTACTTTAAATATGATGGGGCTGAAATGCTCAAAATTTCATCCTTAGATACTGATACTCCTTATATATGTATCCACTAAAATAAGCCAAGTAATCTTTTCCTTAACCAAGAAAAGCCAAAAGAAGGGTGAGTAAGGATTTTCTTAAAAAGGATTGATTTAAGTTCAAACTTTACTTGACTGGTTTTTTAAAAATTTAAAAAAAAGTACCTGAAAAAACCAAAATATAATCTGACTCTAAGTTGTTTGTACAAGCTTTTAAAAAAGTACCAGACACGTATTTATGTTTTCCAAGATCGCAATTGGAATTATGTTTCAATTATAAATGATTCAGAAGTAACATGAAGGACCCTTTAAGTACCAAATATAATTTGTCCCCTTTATTTCTCTATTAAATCTAAAATTTCAAAAAAGTACCAAAACCTATATACCTCAACATGCTACCACAAACTAACTTTGAGACCCATCACAAGCAGTTTGTAGTTTGTCATTTTCTTCATTTATTTAGAATTTTTAAAATGGACTTAAGGAGCAAAAAAATATAGCTCTTACCGTTTTTACCACTTAAGGGCCAAACGTTAAGCTGTTAACTCTTTCAGTAGAATACGATACTTTGATTCTATCGTATTTAGTTAAAAAGAATATCCTCTTACAGCTATTTTTCTATTTGGCCCACTTTTACTCCCTTAGTGTTTGGAATTTTCCAAAATCCGTTAGTTAGCGACATAGATTAATGAACCATAATAAAACATAATAAATTGTTATTTACTTACGTACCTCTCGTTCTTAATATCACACAAGAAAAATTAGCTTAATGCTTGCTTAGACTGCAGTAATTATTATTATTTTTGGTCAATGGAGAAATCCATTTAAAATTTTTTAGAGCCTGGATATAAAATTGATGCCTAAAGAAACAGTACAATTTTAAGGACGAACCAAAGAATAAAATTTACATTTATGTGTGTTGATGTGTATAATACATCTGTATCTTATGTATGGTCACGTCTATATCAAACGTGTTGTTTTAGCAAACATTGATGCTTTGCAGCAATCAAACTGAAATTTGGCCATTTATCATTTGTTGCTGCATGTTTTTATTATTTTTTAAAATGTAGTTTTTGGATAGAAGTTTTATTTAATGCAAAACTGAATATATATTTAGCAACAAAAGTTTGTAGACTCCTTCACGTTTGATATTAATGAAATGGGAGCAAATAAAAGGAAGATTTGTAATGTACTTTAAATATGATGGGGCTGAAATGCTCAAAATTTCATCCTTAGATACTGATACTCCTTATATATGTATCCACTAAAATAAGCCAAGTAATCTTTTCCTTAACCAAGAAAAGCCAAAAGAAGGGTGAGTAAGGATTTTCTTAAAAAGGATTGATTTAAGTTCAAACTCGTACTTGTTGTATGAAAAAACGACTAATTTAAGCGTAAAAGGATTTGATTCAAAAACTAAAAGTATTTTTTGACTTATGAAGCTTTATTAAAGAATAAGAGTTTTATATTTTATTTTTATTTTTTACAAACAAATAAGGAAGATGGACACATATTATCTATTTGTTGACTATAAGGTCACTTTCGCCCCATACGTTCAAAGGTATTTTAAGCTATGTCTGAGAATGGAATTTCTGCGAAGCAAGTACGACTCTGCAGGATAACCTTAACTGATACACAATCCTCAGACAAGAAAGGCAGGAGTATTTCTGAGCCCTTCAGTACCAAACGAGGTTCCAGGCAAGGAGACAGCCTTTCGTGTGATCTTTTTAACATCCTTTCAGAAAAGGTTTTACGAGACTTGGTGTGAATAGAATTGTCACACTTTTCATAAAACAGCACATGTTACTCGCCTTCGCTGACCATATCGACATTATGGGGCGAATATTGCGAGCATTTACTTTCATCTTTAAAAAAGTCGAGAAAAAATTAGCCCAAGGGGGTCTGAAAGCTAATGCAGATAAAACCAAATTGATGGTATCAACGCACAGTGGAAGTTGATTTTATCTACCTCGGCACCACCATTAACAAAACAAACAACATCAGTTTTGAGGTAATGTTGTACGTATAATAGATGCTACTTTAGATTGATTAAGTAGTTGAAGTTTCTGTACTTGCCGTAACTGGGATTTAAACCTGGGACCTTTTGAACTGCAATACCAGCGCGCTTCCATCTAGGTCGATGAGACACTTTGTTTTTTAATGTAAAAATATATATTAAACCAACAATTTTTTTCTAATTGATTTTTTGAAGTAAATTCGACTAGGTTTGATTTGAAAAAACCTAAGTACAGATGGTATTAAACAATTTCAAATACGATTTTTCTGTTTCCTATGAGGATTTAATTAAATGACGTATTACCCTGCCACTGCTAGTTTTACTAGGGTTTCGCCTTTACATACACATATATACGTGCATACATACATACAACTATCCTTTAATCCATATTCATATTGTGCTCGTACAACCATGAATCCTACACTCACTCAATTGTCTTTTTGTGTAAAACTTCAATCGTGTGCCATTAGTTTGTTAAGGCACTACAAGAAGGATAAGTTAAACAGAAGATGGCTTTTGAGACTTACAAAAGGAGCAACTGCAACACAAAACCGCTTTTCAACTACATATAAAACTTTATTAAAATATTTTTAGTTTTTAATCTAAAAGAGTAATAATTTATTTTAAATTTCTAGTATTTCTGTGCCTAAATTTTTTTATCAATAGAAATCATAAAAATATTAAAAAGTCTTTAGAGGTGTCATCTGCCTGTTATTATTTCTTATTTTTTATCATTAGAGTTTTTGAACACTGGCTAAGTTAAAGCAATTCAAATTTAATTATTAGTTACAACTAAAGCAGCTGATGTTTAAATATTAAAAGACAGTCACATCTTCGGCACTGTCAATATCTCAAATTTTATGTCATCTTTTTGTTGCAGAAAAACTTTTGAAAATATTATTACTACAATAATTTTTTTGGGGCAAAAGGCTTACAATACCCTAAAACTATTTAGGGTATTCACAAGGTAGTCATAAAGTCTTAAAAAATAAAACGAAAAAATACTACTGCTGTGAGAATCCGCTCATAATTAAGTATGCTATTTTAAATTTGAATCAGCTGGTAGAGAAAACAGAAAAATAAGTAATTTCAAAAACATTTTAAAATTAATGGCTGCGACTTTTAAATTAAATCAACGGCTTCACTGAAGAGTTTCGGCCGCCCGGCTCAGGTTTATGACAAAACAATAAACACAGTTCAAAAAGTATTAAAACTTTAAATATTAAACTTTTAAGACAATATGACTTGATAGCATACCGTTTGAATACCCTAATTAAGTAAAATTTAATTTCTAACTTAAATTTAAAAATTTTAAGCTCAGTCAAATGACTTGCAATATGCATTTGAAAAAAATACAATTGATTTTGTAGTCAATTCTGTTTTTGTTGTTTAACATTTTCATTTATTATGCAGCTGCCTCAGAGGTATTTACATACGCAAGTACATATGTAAGTAAGTTTATTTAGTTTGACTTGCTTTGTTTATACTCGCACGAATACACAGAAAAAAAAAGTTTTATTTGATAAAACCAGAATTGCCGCGTTTTTAATTTAAATAAATAAAAGAGCTTGAAATTACCCCCTAAAATGTATATAAAACGATTTTCGATAACTTTTATTTAAACTTTCCGAACCAAAAGCTTGACGTGTATCTGAGCCGGGTACCCGGGAATTTAGGAAAATTTGGACCTTAAAAAAAGGGGAAAAAAATATTTCTAAATATCATAAGCAATTTTTTTCCTAATAGATAACAAATTATAAAATTATACAAAATTTATTTCGTTTGAAAATCGTTTAAAACCAAAAAGTTATAGAAGTTTAAAAATCAAAATCTTACTAAGAAATTTCCCATTTTAGCAAAATGCTGAGAACGCCCATTTTGAATCACCCTGTTTGCTGTTATATATGTGGAATAAAGTTTTCATTTTTTGGCTCACGAGGTACATTTTTCAATCGGTGGCCATAAAAAAATTGAGTTTTGGCCGCCTTCTCGTAGAATGGTCCACAGTGCGGGTTTGCTTGTTTGTGGGTAAAAAATTTTGCTTAAAAATCTTAGTTATCCCGAATAGTTACGATTCATGCTTTGAACGAATTTTTTTTTCTAAGTGTATACTTACAAAAACACAAAGATATTTTTTTGTTTGCATATTTATGAGTACAAATGTACTTGTGGCAATATCATAAGCCATCATAATAACATTTGACAGCTGTTTGTTGTTTACCGCATATATTAAGTAGACTTTTGTTACAGTTCAACTGTACAATTGTGTTGTTCGGTTTATGATTGTATATCAGATTTAGTAGAGTTTAGTTGTTATTCTATGTAGTTGTAATGAAGCGTATAGATTTGTACGTAAGGTCTGCGTAAGATATTTTTGTTCACCCATGGTTTATTCGTAAAAGAGCAATTAAAAAAATTCTTAAAAATTATTTTAATTTTAAATCCATTTAAAAATCATTTTATACATTTTAATGTGTTTATTAATTTTAACTGTGGTCTATCGTAATATGCCGAATATAGATTAGAGACGAGGCATTTAAAAATAGTTATTTCTTTTAGCGATTTTGTGGTTTATATATTTGTTTAAATGTTTGTCAGCAAAAGAGCAGCATGAAAACAGCTTAAATAATTAAAAAAAAATCTATAGTATATTTTTAATACATATCAGGTCTGTTCTATTGTGCGTGAAAATTATATAAGAAGGTATATTAGTACTTTTTGGACATTTTTAAGGTAGGCTTGTCCTTGCTCGAAGTTAAAAAAAGTTACGAGCGCGATGCGGGCCGGTCGAATACCCAACTAGCTTTTGCGGCTTGCTCTCTGGGGGGTGTTCTCAACCCTTATGTAGACCCTGCTCGAACAAAAATAAAAAAACTTCAAAAGTACTCACCAAAAAAAAAACAAAAATACGAATAACAAAACGAAAACACATGCTGGAACCATCTGGACGAATAGGAAGTTCGGTGTTTAACTTCAGCCGCCCATATCCCTTCCATGGCCACAAAATATCCGTTTTAATAGTTTGCGTGTTATGATATATGTTATATTTAATATTTGTACTAAATTTAATTTTGTTATCAATATTTTTTTCTTTTTTTTTTTTATTTGTTTTTGAAAAAGGACATATTTGAGGTAGGCGTGTCCTTTCTCGAAATAAAGAGAGACATAGGTGGATTATGAATCAAGTTCTTTTTAATATCTTTACTAAATTTCATTGATCTATCAATAGTTAGCTCACCGTTAATACAATTTTTATTTTAAGGATTTAGGGAAAGGACTCGAATTTAAGTTTAAGGTCTTAAAATTTTTAAACACATTCATTTGTGCCAAATAAAATAAGAAAAATATTATTAGTTTTTTAAGCATATATCTACTTTTCCTACACCGAAACTCCTTTAAAATCAATAAAAATTTCTAAAATCTTAAAAAAACTTTTAATCCTGCCTTTCCTTAGCCCTCATAACCTCATGTTTTTTTCTCTGTTTGGGAGCTGTTGTTGTGTCGCAGATCATTTGGTGCATTGCATTACACACAGGCACACACACACACACATGTGTATGCATGTGTTCCCTTTTTGTTTTTGTGTGAAAGTTGGTGGAATTAAATGACATTTACTGTCTGTTATTTGTCATTTATGTCATAGTTTCTCGGTGGCAAATATATATTGTTTAATATTAAAGCCCTTATGACACTTGCTTTTTTTTGCATTTTATAAACTTTGAAGAACAGTACCTACTTATAATATAGGAAAATTACACTAAGTGTGAAGAGTTAAGCTATATAAAGAAAAATACCAAAACGTCAAAAGCTCTCCAAATGCAATTGATAAAAAAGCAGAATCTGTCAAAAAAAATGTAAAAATTTTTAACTTAAACTTGACGTTTTAAGATTAAAACTCTAAACATGTTGTCAATTTGATCAGTTTATAGTTAAAAAAGCGATTTTTCGCGCGTTTATTAAATTTTATTTCAGATTTTCCGCTCTGCAACAAAATATCAAGTGGGCAACATTGTTTCGTTTGTTTACTTTTTATCATAATACATATATATTTTGTTCTATCTAACATTTGCTATTTCTTTCTTTCAATCCAAAAGCAATCAATCAAGAAAAAAGCAAGTGTCATAAGGGCTTAATACATATGGGTATACATAAATGAGTTTTTGTATTATAAAATGGTTGATATAATTCTCATAGAAGTAAATAAATACCCGGGAGCATGAAAGACTTTTGCATTATGCTATAATGGCGGTATAAGAGTTAAATTATAATTTGTGTACATTCTCTTAATATGATGATTTGACAGCGTCAAAGATGTTTTTTACTGTATTTTTTTGTTTTAAATACTTAATTTTACTTCACTGAATGGAAAAAAAGTTTTCAAATTGGAAGTAAATATTAAGTAAAACTCTCTTGTTTGATTTCAAGTCCCTGGATTATGCTACTCATAATACTGTTTTTTTAAGCTTTAAAGCTAAATTTTTTAATTTTTTACGGACTTACTTTGGCTTTTAATATTTAAAAAAATTTAAGTCTAATAACATAAAAAATTAAAAAAAATTTCTAATAAATAATGCAATACCGGCGCTTTGGTTTTCGCACTTTGTTTATTAAAAAACGCTTTAAGTGAAATATTTATGCTTATAAAACATGTCTCAATTAGCAATTTTCTTAATTTTATTTTTATTTAAAAAATTTTTGCTTTAACAAACGATAATAGATGAGAATAAACCTTTTGGATGCCTTCTAAGCAAAGATAATCGTTAATTCTTTTGCAATCTGCGTTTAATAATAGATTTATTTTAAAGACAAGAATTATGAGAAAACGTGCCAACATGACAAAGTTAAATGCGGTGCAGGAATGAAGCTAATAAAACTTAATTAAAATGCCCTTAAGCCTATGACTTTTTGGCATTTACTGAGAAATATGTTTGTAATATTTAATTATTTCTTGTATTAAAATAAAATAGAAAATTTTGCTATTTGTATACATGGCAAAATTGAAAAATGTTGAATGATTAGATAGAATATACATACTTTAATGCGTTGGAATAATAGGAAGAAAAATTATGGTTTTAAGAATAAACTAAATGTTCAATAAATAAAAACCACACACACAGAAAAAACCCTCAACGTAAAATCAACATGAAAAAATGTTGATTTCATGTAATGTTAATTTTTGGGAAAAAATTCATTTTAATATATATTTTACATTGTTTCACGTTAAATTAATAGTTAAAACTGTTAATTTAATATTAAAAAAAGTTAATTTAATTTTGATCACTTTAAAATAAAGTTGTTTACTTTTAATATTACATTTTACAATGTTATAATAACATTGAGCAATGTTAAATTTTTAAAACTCAGTCTATGTAGTAAAAATTACAGTTTTTCATGTAAAACTAACATTGCGCACAGTTAAAACAAAAGTTTTTTTTGTTATTTCAACATTACTTAAACACATTAAAATAACATTGATACATATAAAAAAGACATTTGTCAACTTTAAATATAAACTAACTTTTACTCATAATAAATCAACATGTTAAATTGGTTAAATCAAAGTTGTGAAACTTTAATAATGACTGTTTTTACATTAAAATAAAGTTGATGCATGTTAAAACTACATGAAACATGTTGAAACAAAATTAAATCATATTGAATCCGAAAAAAATCCAAAAAATACCGCTTCTTTACAGCAGCAAAAAAACAAAAACTTTTATTCTATCGTTTACGTACCACAATTGCAGTGTTATATGTTTAAAGTGAGTTAATAATTTCAATATTAATATGTTTGCGTCTAATAATGAAAGTAATAATTTAAATTTAACAAGTATTGTGGAACATTTAGCAACTAGTGAAGAAAATATTCATTTTGCAAGTGACGCAGATGGAAATATTATAGTAAACATTCCAATTGTTCAAAATACGAATCAAAGCTCCCACTTAGACGAGCTGTTGAAAAGTTTCAACTTATGTGAAGTTAAGCCTTATTTGGAAAGTAAGTACATACTCCTGATACATGAATTATATTCAAATACATATCGCCATCTGAAATGCAGAAAGGTCTTACAGCAAAAAAAAATAAAAAATTGAGTTTTTGATTGACAATTGTGTAGCCTTTTGATTAAAAAATATCGACCTTGTTTAAAAAATTCAAACAGGCGTAACAACAAATGATTTCCTATTTTAAGAGCAAAAAAGTTTAACAATATATTAAACCGCACCAAGCAAAACAATTTTGACTGCACTTTAAAGTTCTTGTCTTTGTGACTATTATGCAGAAGTTCCGTTTCTAACGCAACACTTTTAATTAAGTAGGTTTTTAGATTTCCTGTGAAAATTAGATTGGCCTTTTTGCATACCAGATGACAATATGGATATCTGTTAATTTTCTTTTAAGTTCAATAATAATAACTTTATAATTGCTTAGGAGCTGAAATAACATATGAAAGTTTAAAATACTTATCAAAGGAGGATATAAAGGAAGCTATACCACCTATTGGTATTCGGGCTTGTTTCCGAGAAAAATTATTTAGTTGGAGAAAAAGTGAGGTAAACACAAAAAAATTTAAGATTTTGTTGTTTTGAAATTTATTATTTTTTTAATTATGTTATTTTTGTACAGTATGGAATTGATGACGACACCCTGTCTGAAACCATTGCCAGTAAAGTAGTCTCTTGGCTTCAAAGCCAAGCTAATGTAAGTTCAACAATAACATCGGCTTCATCCTTTTCAACAACAATTGGGAGCTCAAGGCTTTCAAAGGTAAGTTTTAAAATTATGATTTAGCTTTTTGGTAACATTTAATAGCATCAATGTTTTCTAGAGCCTAAAACTTATCTTAGAAGATAGCCTTAAAGGAAAAGCCATTAAAGACTTTTATAACAAAAACAGTCAACTTACCGACTCTTTTCGTAAGGACTTAATAAATATAATATTAGAAGATATTTTTTACCGGAACGAAAAATTATCACCGAAAGATTTGCCAACCATTGTAGATGAAATAGTGGAAAACTTTTCTTCTGAAATAAGAGTACGTATTTATATTATATTTTTTAAGTTATCCTCTTACAAAAATGTATTTACATATTCTAATTTTTCAGGAATATTACTTTATACCACGTGGAAGAAAAGCAAATCCTGGTGGCAAACTTTGGGATAAATATTCAAATCAAAGGACAAAGCGGCTGCGCACATCACCAAAATTTAAAGATAGTTTGGAAGCTTTGGACACGATCTCACAGAAAACTTGTTCTGAATTTGATGAGCCAGTTTTGCTAGCTTTGAAAGCTTCACTTTTAAGAGATTTTTCTGACTGGGATGAAGTTAAAACTAAGTGGCAGAAGAGCTTTTTATTAAGACAAAAGGAGCTTAAGACATCTAAAAGTAATTATGAATATCTGTGCAGTTGGCCCCTTTATTCAAACAGCAGATCCGAAGAATTAGTGAGTTTAATTAAATTTACAAAAATAACTAATTTATAATTCATTCTCTTTCTTTCATAGATTAATATAGACTTCAATCTCCTATTTCCCAATAAAGACCATCTTCTTTTCAGTAAATGGAGCGTGTTTATGGAAAAAACTGGAAGTTATTATAACTTACACATAAAGGACAAAAAATCCAAAGAAGTTTTTACGAACTCAAAATGTATTTCTGAACAAAGTATGTACTATTATAATAACACTGTCATATTATGCCCTAACATATTTTTTTTATTTCCAAATTCTCTCTTTACCAGATTCTTTAGATTATATACATACCGTTCTACTAAATGCAGTAATTTTACCAACAGCTCGTTTTCCAGATAAAATTGGAAAGAATTCCGTAAAAATTTCCATAGCAGATGCAATCGAGAGCTTTGTAGTCCATCTTTTGTCAATCAATGATTATGAAAAGGTAATCTCTGAGCTTCGAGAAAAATATTACAATAGAGGCTTAACAGTGCAGCCTTTTATAATAGTTGTAGGCCACAGCATATACAGTCTCGAGAAATTTTACGTCTTTTTTGATAAAACTTTACTCAAATTTCCATCGTTTTTGAAATGTTTAGATACGTGCTTTAAAATAATTCATACATTGTCATTGGAATATCCAAAAGGTTGTGAAGGTTCATGGTACTTTATACAAGAATATTTCTATGAAATTAAACTTGTCAGTGATTATAAATCACCTAGTATTTGTGCTTTACTTAACTTCTTAAATGCTCAATAACTAAATACAAAATGTTAACTTGTTTCATATGTAATAAAGACTTACCATTTGTAAGCGACTTAATACAACATTATAAAATTAATCACTTTCTTAATTCAACAAGTACAATTCAGTGCAAACAAAACGACTGCGATCAAAAATTTTCGTGTTTCAAATCATTAAAAGCTCACATTAATCGTAAGCACCTTACAAATATAAATGAAAATGGAGATATTTCTCAAAGCCCAAATAATTCAAGCTCTGCTAAGGTACATAATATGTCTATTGATGATGAAGGTGCTACATTAAATAACGCTTCCATCACTGAATCTGAACTAAGATCCAAGATTTCCAATTTAAAAACTCAAGCATTTAATTTTTCGTTATTTTTGTACTCAGAGCCGATGATGCCAAGAAAAGAAATTCAGACTATACAAAATTTATTGGTGAACATATTTTCCAACATCGAGGAATGTGTCAGAGTAATTTTAGGTACTACACATACTAGCGAAAATTTAAATAATATCCTAAAATTTTTGAAAAATCCGTTTGCAGAAATTTCAACAGAGTACAAGTTTTTTAAAATTTTAAAAGAAAAACAAAAGTATGAGGAACCTATCACTATCACTATTTCGAATCAAATTTCTGAATGTGTAACACATGGATATCCTAACTTAGACGTCAAAACATTTAGCTGCTGCTTTTTGCCACTAAAATTTCAATTAACAAAACTTTTTGAAATTCCTGGGCTGTTAGATATGTGTTTAAAAAATATAGAGGACTCACTTCAAAAAAAAACTTTAAGTACTTTTTCCAATGGGGATGTTTTTAAATCACAAAAAACCCAATTCGCAAATAAGCACATAATTCCACTTCACATATATTTTGATGAATACGGAATTAATAACCCTTTAGGCTCCCACTCAAAATCTATTTTAGCAGGATATTATAGTTTACCAAATTTGCCAAGGCAAGTGATGTCAAAGCTAGATTTTATTTTCCATTTGTGTTACATAAATAGTTCTGACGTTAAAATGTTTGGAAACGAAAAAATATTTTACCATTTAATACAGGAACTAAAGTGTCTAGAAGATGAAGGGCTCTTAATAAAAACAGATTTTGAAACGCATCGAATACATTTTACACTAGGTTTAATTCTTGGCGACAATTTGGGACTCAATTCCATTCTTGGCTTTGTCCAATCTTTTAATGCAAAAAGATTTTGCAGAATCTGTCGTCGAGAGCGCTCTGAGATGCAACAAGATAACATTGAAATTGATAACTCATTAAGAAATCAGAAAAATTATAACGAAGACCTTTCAATAGAGAATTTTAGGGAAACTGGTGTGAAAACCTATTGTATTTTTAATGAATTAAAAGCCTTTCACGTCAGCCAAAATATATCACTGGATCTGATGCATGATCTCTTTGAAGGGGTGTGCATTTATGACATTTGTAATGCATTGATGTCGTTGACAAATTGTAAAATATTTTCTTTGGAAATTTTCAATAGTCGTAGAAGACTGTTCCCTTATGGGGAAGACGAAGTAGGAAACATAGGCCCTGATATATCACAGAAATCAATTCAAACGTTTAACTTAAAAATGACAGCTCGGGAATTGTGGACTTTAACAGATTTTATACTCCTTTTAATTGGAGACTTAGTTCCACAAAATAATCCTCACTGGAAGTTATTAACTTCTTTAGTAAAAATTATGGACAATCTATTAAAAACTGAATTTTCCGATATTGATTTAGATATCCTAAACTCAGTAGTATATGAGCATAATAAAATTTATGTTGAACTGTATGGATCATTGAAACCGAAAGCTCATTTTCTACTGCACTACGTAACATTTATAAAGAAATGCGGACCCCCAAAATTTACTTGGAGCTTAAGGTTTGAGGCTAAACACAAAAACACAAAAAGATATTGCAATAATATTAACTCAAGAGTTAATGTTCCACTAACGCTCTCTAAAAAAGCGGGTTTAAATTTTGCTAAATTTCTTGTGGATTATGATAATGGTATCCAAAATAATATCGAGTTAAATGATATACATTTAATTGAATCCATTCCTGAATTTAGATATCTGTTTTCACGTTTACAGATTAATTTTGATGATGTTGTATTTTGTAATAAAATTATTTTCTCTGGAATTGTTTACAAAATAAATTGTTACTTAGCAATCAAAAGAGAATTTCTAACTTTATATAAAGTTTCATATATTGTAAAAGTTCACTCTGAAATTTACGTTCTATGCTCTAAAGCTGAAACTCAAAACTTTGATGATCATTTTCAATCATATGTTTTAGGCAAGTTAAAGGATGAAATAGTTTTAAAGAAGCTCCATGAATTTACAAGCCCACCTTTACATGTCTTCCCAATTAACAATGGTAATATATATTTAAGAAATAAATATTTGTAAAGAACACTAAAATATTATGTGTAAACCTAAAAATATTTGTATTTGTTTGTACATATTTGTTAATAAAAAAATAAAATAATAAAAAAAATAGAAATAAATAAAAAATTTTGTGACTTTTACTAACTGGCTGCCCCACTGTGGGACAGCTAAACAACATTGAGCAAAAGTTATTTTATCATAGGAACCACTTCAAATTAACATGAAAATTCCTGTTATTTTAACATGTTTTCATGTTATTTCAACATGACGGTCACATTAATTTAAAATGGTTTAATAGTGAATTCAACATTATATTCCTATTGATTCAACATGAAATTCATGTTGTTTTAAATTTTACTAATTTTGATTTAATAGTTTCTTAACGTTATTTTTACATGATGAACCCTTTGATTCAAATATACTACAATGTTAATTTAAAAGGATTTCTTGTTGTTTTAAAGTGGATAGCTACCATTAAATTTAAAGTGAAATTCATGTTAAATTAACATGAAACGCTTATGAAGCAAAATTGTTATCAAAAAATGTTGAATCAACACTGTTTTTGTTGATTTTACAATGATTTTTTTCTGTGTGCAGGAGTTTCGGCATTGTTACTTAAGCCGAAACCACAACAATAAAACTTAAAGTCACCCTGCATTAAAATTTTTAAAATGATGTTAAAAACTTAATCGCCAAATATCGAACAACGCGGAAGAGTTAGAAACAAATTTAGAGTCCTGTAAGACTTCATATTTGAAGGGTTTTTCCAGGCTTATTTATGAATCATCTTTATCAAGGCAACCTCTTATATTGGCCAAAAGTATTCAAGTCCCAATATGGCGTTTAAAGCAAGCTATTTAAACAGTTTGTTATCTACTTTATAAAACCAGTAGCTATTTCAGCGGTCAAACTAACAATTGACTGTGTTACTTTTAAAATCGTGTTTCTATAGATTACCCAGCAGCAACAGAAAGCACTTCACTTATGTCAGAGCACGTTTTGATAGTAAATACGTTTTTAAATAATTTTTTTAGAAAACCTAACCTTTGATAAATCCTATGATGTTCCTTAGCCTACAGCCAGAGATCTCACCTAACCCAAATAAAAAGCGAACACCCAGCTACCTCTGTTAGCAGCTATGCAGCCTAGGACAGTGGCAGTTTCCACGTCCTCTTCATCCCTATATAACATGCAGAAACCTGGAGAGTTTATATCTCGTTTACTTGTCTTTTATCTTACAACGAAGTGCCCAGAAGAGTCCCAGTTATAGACCTCAGAACTCCTTTGTTCTCCTCGAGCAGCAGGTCAGTGCCACAAAAGCCCGGATAACCCGCAATCAGCCCTGGCCTGTCTCTCCAGGTGTGATCCAATTTGTCCATGACCCAGGCCCCTATCAACACATAATAACAACACATAGGTTGCCTGGACCGATTCCCTCTTCGCCCAATAATCAGCAGTCTCATTACTGACAACGTCACAATGACCCGGCACTTAACAAATCCTAGCCGTGCGTGTTGCTACGATCACCCTGAGAGCACCACTACAGTAGTTCGCGAGTCTAGACCTGATATAATGCCCCTTAATGTTTTGAGCGTTGCCTGACTATTAATGTAGATTATCTAATCCTCTCCTCCCTCCGAGTCCTTTCCTATCAATCCGCCCTGGTTGCCACTAGAATCTTAGGCTGGGAAACACTGCACTCGATCGTACATAGGTCTGTATGACTTCCCTACTCCTGTATCTAATAAACAAAAACCAGCCCCGGGTCCCAACTCCATCTTCGATCCATCAATGAAGACCATATGCCCTTCAAACAGCATTTTGGACTCCTTCCATGCCTCCTATCCGAAGACATTACCTGAGGTGAGATACCTGGGTCAAGCCCAGTAAAAGAGTTCAATAAATATTGATTGAAAACCCCAACTAAATTTTAAAAAATTTTAACAAAAAAAGGGCAAAAATAATATATTAAAAGAGTTATGAGCTTCTTTTTCTGAAATTTTTTTTAACAAAACTCATAAACAAATCAATGGCATTAAGAAAAAAGTGGTATTTAAATATGTAAAGTAAAATCCTTCACAATTTATTCAAAACATCGTTAAATACTAAGGTCGTTAAAAATGATTTTGAATTATGCCTTTATAAGTTTAAGTAATTTAAATAATTTAAAAAATTTTTTGAAGCTTTTACTTCCATTCTCAATTACTGGGGCCAAATCGTCGCATTCGATTCGAATCGAAATTTCACTCGATCGATCGAGTTGTCAATGCTTTAAGTATAGGAATTCTAATAAGAATTTTAAAATTTCGATTCGAATCGAATGCGACGATTTGGCCCCTGTTTTCGGTTTATGATTAAAAAAAATATTTAGGGAATTTTTCTAATGATTTTGTAAAAATTAAAGAATGTATGCACTTATATCTGTACGTTTATAAAACAGTTTTCAGTGTTCAACATTTTACTTGGTTGAGATTCCGTCGGTTAACGTCTCAGCATTTCTGCATCGTCTTTTATATTTTATGCACTTTGAATGTCTGATTAGTTTCATAAACAACGGAAATAACTAGAAAAGTAACAAGAAGCAAATCACGCGTAAGGCTGAAGAAAGTCAAGAGCAAAAAATGCCAGAAAAAGCAATGAGTGCTTTGGCACTTAACTTTTTGTTGTAATGCTGTTGATGTTGTGACTATTGTTGCTTTTTGTTTTCATGTCATTGGCGCGATATTAAGTTGTTTTTGTTTGGTAAAACTTTGATGAAAATATATTAAATGTCTGGGAAGAGTAAGTTATTGCTATTTTTCTAAAGCGACGCTCATTATTAAATGGAATTAATATTTAGTTGTGTTTTTCGACAAAGAAAAAATAAATAAACTAATACTCAAATTTGGAAATATTATTTAGATCCATTTTAAAAATTTTCAGCAAAAAATAAAAAATAAAAATAACCCAAAACCATTCAAAAAAATTAAAACACTTTTTTATGTTTTTACCGAAATTTATGCATGATCTTTAATTTGAAACTTTGTTAAATTTTTAAGTTCTCAATTTAATTTAAATTTATAAATTTTTTTTGTTAATTTATTTTCTTTTTTAGTTTTTTAATTTTTTAGTTTTTTGACCAACAAATGGAAAACAGACTAAACCAAACTCATAAAGTATCCAAAACAATTTCTCCGCAAACAATACACAACAAAACAATGGAACTTTAATATACATGTAGTATATTGCCGCCCACTGTCCAAACGCCTCTTTACAGAAAACAAAAAAGGGTTTCATACTTTGTGGATGGTTTAGTAGAAAACAAGTCTTGCGAGAAAACCAAATGGTCATAAATTCAAATTTTATCATGATTAACAAAGTAAAAATGCATTAAAAAATATGGAAAACGCAACTCCTTACAAAAGAACTATTTTATTTTCTTTTATGGCTGTGGATAGTTTGCCAAAATGAAAATACGGGGAAAAGGCAACCAATATTTGGTTTAACACTTTTAAATATAAAGCAATAAAAAGGAAAATATTAAAATAAAAAAAAAATAAAAAAAAAAACGGCACTTGAAAAAAATGTTTTGAGAATATTCACTAACACAACACTAGAAGCAAAGGAAATATTATGAAAAATATGTCCTTAAACTTCAAGAGGGAACAATTTTTTTCTATGGTTTATTGGAACTTGATTATTTTTGAATTAATTTAATATAAGGTTAAGCAAGATATTTGAAAAAATATGAATTAAAAAAAATTCTTTCTTTAGTTTAATTTTAGTTTAAACATTTTAACTAAACAATAAAAGCGAAAAAAACGTTAAAGAAAGAGAGCCTTAATAGCCCGTTATAAAATTTAAAAATGTATGTTAAAAAATAATTAACACACGAATTCAGAATCATTACTTCAGTAAGCAAATTTTTATGATAGAAAAAGGCGAATAAAATATTAGTTTCGTTCATACCTTCCACATAATATCATATTGCTTTTGCATAAAATTTTTCTAATAAAATAGATTTTATTGAAAATTTTGTTTGTTAGAATTTTGTTTCATTACTTCTACAACTAAAAACAAACTCACTGTGGCAACCCTGTCTTTTGTTGAATTTTTTCGAAAAAGCATTTCTGCTGTCCTTAAATGGCTTCTTGAGATTAGTTATTTATTATTTGTTGCACTGTATTAAAGAGTTTCCTTTTTTTGTATGCTTGCAAGCTGCTGAGTGTTTATTGCCTTCAAAAAAGCCACATTGCCACTTTCGCTTACATGTTTAAAAAAAACACAGTTTTAACGTAGCAGCATTTTAGGAGAGACACTTAAATTTACATACAACGGAAGTTAAATTACAGAGTTAATGTTTCTGTTGCCTTGAAAAGGTCGACGATGTTTTTCTTCAGTAACAAGCAAAACACTTAATAAAATATAGAGAAAAACAAACATGCGTTAAAAGGAACAAACTAAAAGTATCTTATGCTTTGTAGACAGTAGAGTGAAAAATATTAAGAACAAAAATTTTTTTTAATATAAAAGGTTAATAGAAAAGGATATTTATAACGTTTAAAACATGACAGTTTTCTAACTGACTGAAGCTATTGAATTGTACTCCAAAAATTTTAAGTCTTTTTTATGAAAATTTTAAATAAAATATTTTAAATTTCTTTATGCCCTACTTACTGTTCAATGCAAGGTTAAACAGTATATGTAAGAGTAATTGTAAAGCGAATTTAAAATTTTTACATTTCTGTAGTTTTAACCTTAAAAACAAAAAAAATATGTTATAAAATTTTTTAGCTTCAATTTTACTTTCCTTCTTCTTCTGCTTTTGGTATTGTTTGGCTTAAAAATGAAAAAAATATTTTAGATATTTTTTTAACAAAGATTTCAACAATCTACTCTTAAGGAATTAACAAAAAGAATATAACCGAATGTTTATGCATATGTGGTTACAGTGTGGGAAATAAGTGTTCGTACAATTTATTATGAATCTTTAACAAACCATATTTTCGAAATAATTTCAGCTTAACAAACCTTCAAAAATAAGTAAAGATTTGTAATTTTTAAAATTAGTTAAGAAATTGTGTAAAACAGATGTCTGATCTTCGGAAATCGGTAGCATTTAAAAACATTTTTTTTTAATTTTCAAAGGTAACGTTTTACTTAAATGTTTCGATAGAAAATTTTTGTATAAGAGTTTGTATAAGAAATTCTTTTAGTAAGAACATTTTTTTGTAAAAAATGTTTTTAGCCAAGACTTACAAAAAATTTTTTAGGTTAAACTTATGTATAAGAGATTTGCCTCAGCAAAGTTTCTTGTAGAAGAGATTTGACTATTTGACAGAAAGTTGTAAAATTGCTTTATATCTCTTAATAATTTTAAGTCAATTTTTTTAAGCCAATAATCTTGCATTACATTAGTACTTCACAGTTGCTTTTTGACTCCTATGGAAAATTTTCTGTTACCTAAGTGAACATTCAACTAAATTCAAAAATCGCTGTATAATTTACCGTTTTGTTGTTTTCGTGGTATTCAATGGTCCTTTAGAGATTTGCTTTACATGTATAAACAAATATTTGTAAGAGAAATGGCAAGTGCATATAAGGGTCTGCATACTTTTTTTATTTACTAGTCTGTAAGTTAGTGAATGTTTGGGATACCTTAAGTTATGTAAGTGTAAGAAAGTGTATATTTTTTACCAGTTCTAATATAAGAGCACTTGTAAAGATTTTTTTAAATTTGGTTTTAGCATTCTAAACTAGATTATTTTTAAAGATAATGATTTTTGCTTTATTTGCATTTGGTTGTTTAGAAGTTGTTGTTGCCTTTCGCTATTATTTTATTTTACTGTGTGTTAAGAAGTATAAAGTTTAGTGAAGTGTGCGCTTAAGCCTTAACAATGTTTCACAGGCACGTAAAACACACACAAAATCAAAGTTAAACTACATATTACATGCAGACCGTGGCCGAGATTTGTTTAACAAAACTTTTGTTACGTTTTGCAAAAAAGTTTTTAAACAACAATAAGAAATAAAATATTTTGTACCTTAAACTAAATATGGAATTTCGTACACATACATACGTCTATTGCTACACAAAAACGTGCGATAAGAAATTCATTAAATAATTTTATTTAAGTATTTTCTAATTTTAAAATCTTTACTACAAATACTGTGCTAAATATTTTGTTTAAAAAAGTTGTAAATTTTCTAAGGAATTTTAGATTAAAATTTTATTTTAAATATTTTTGTGTATAAGCGTATGAGTAATTTTTGATTTTGATTGTATTTTACAACACTCATACGCAAAAAAAATTTTAATATTTATATATGCACAGACATACATATGTATATGTATATCGTTACCTTATAACTAAAAGGCCCTAACTCATATTTTTAAAAGTGTAGATTTTTGTTATATCGATAAATGGTCTGCTTATATATCACTATTAGCAAAAAAATCTTACTTTGAAATTAACGATTTAGGGCCTTTCCATATTAAGGTAACGATATGCATTAAAGAATGTATGTTTAAATGTTTGCCTAAGACATTTATTCATTCCTTTTGATGTCATTATTTTTGTTTCGTAAATAAAATTTAATTTTTCAACTCATAAATCTCAGTGTAACAATTATAACATTTTTGTAATTGTTTGTGTCAACGTTTTTGTTGTTGCCTCCTTTTTTACTTACGTATCTATTATTTTTGCTGGAAAATATGCAATTTTAGTTTTACTTTTATATGTCTATACCCATAAACACTTAGACAAACACACTAACAGGAGTTTATGACAGCATTATTATATCATTATTTTATTTACTAAATATTTAATACTTGGTGCTACACAATTTTTGGTGGTAGAATTTAAATTCTAAGAATATTTTGTATTTCCCAATTTTTTTTATAAAGAAAATTTTTTAATGAAATTTTATTTAAGATCAATTAACTTTAATATAGAAGATTTTAATTTATTATTAATAAACATTGTAGTTTTGCCTTATATTTAACTAAAAATTTTTATTGCAAAATAAACACATAGTTTTTTAAATCCAAATTATTTTAAATATTTTTTTTAATTTGCATTTTTAAATAATAAATTGTCTTTCATATTTCTTTAGCTTTCTTTCTGTAGTGCTTCTAAAAACCTCCTCTTTGCTTTAATTTTTATTCACTTGCATTTTGTTTACTGTTTATAACTTTAAAAATACTTAGTTTTTGCAAAATCATTATCATATACTTACATATGTACGCCACCACACCACATAAGATAAACACAGACACCCATATTTGCTACAGTAAGAGTACCAATAAAAATAGTATTAGCAACAACAATAATAACAACAACGAAGAGTAAAATCAACTTTTACAAACTTTCATGGCTTAGGCAAAACTATTATAAACCCATTTGTCAAGAACATTTATCATTTTACACTTTACGGTTTAAAAATGAAAAACAAAATGCAAACAAAAGAACAACAACAACAGTAATTTATACAGTAGAAAAACAACAACATCAAAAGCAAATGAAATATAAAATAAAAACAAAACACAGACAAGCAGCCAACCGTTGAATGATACAAAAAACATGAAATCAACACAAAATGTGAAAATTATTATTTTTGTTGTGCATACAAACAAACACACTGTCATATTTATACACACACAGACATATATATATGTTTATACTTTAACAATTAAAAACATTTTTGTAAATCTTTTTTATGGGAGAATTTGTGAGAGGATTTGCGTTAAACCCTTTATTGTTAAGTATGTGTGTATGGTTGCCAGTTTGTATGAGTATGCAGATAATAATATTTATCAAATAATGAGTGTTAAGGAGTAACAAAGTTTATGGTTTGAAAAAGGTTGCCAACTCTTCGTCTCTTTTTTAGCTAACATACTTACAAAAAAAAAAAAAGAAGGAGTTAAGTGTTAAATAATTATTTGTTGTTTTTACAAAAAGTTGTGTGGGACTGTGTTTTGTGTTAAAGAATGTTTTAGTAGTTTTATTTAGAAACTTTTCTTAATGTTTTAATTCCTTATTAAGCTGTTTGTTGGGTGACGACATTGTTTTAAATTTTTTTAAATAAACTTAAAATGCATGTAAATGTGATGTTATAATTACATAATTTTTCTTTAATGTTAATGTGAATTAAATAGAGTTTATCGGCAGACCAGCTACCGTGTAGCAGTTTAAAGGCTATCGGCGGCAAGAAGTGAAGTATATTGAACCTTTCAAAAGAATCACTTTTAAGGATTATTTTAATATATACCATTACAACAGAAAAATGTTATTCTAAGAAAAATTAGCAAAAAGTCTAATTTTCAAATTTTTCGTTCATTTAACTTAAATTATTAATGTATTTAACTTTAAAGCGATAAGTCCACTTAATACATAAAACTAAAGCATTATAGACATGTTGTTCCATGTTTAAAATTTCAAGGACTACTTTGAGTGGTTTTCTTAATCAAAGATATTTTTCGCTAAAATCCATCTCAAAAATATCATCATAATCAATTTCATATGACAACGTTATTAAATGTAAATTAATGCAAAGTAATGTATTCCAAAGGTAATGAAGGAAAAGAGCTTAAATTTTCCTTAGTTTGAAAGTAAGCGTCCTTTAATCTTACTGTTTTCCCCGTTTTAAATCCTTCGCTAGAGCGTAAGGCAAAACTGTAAGAAAAACTATTCAAAGGTTGTTACATATTAGTTGGCGAAAATAATCCTGTTGTTATCTTTATTGATTTTAGAACGTATCTCAAATGTAATAGCAACAATAACTGTGGGCTTGCAATTAAAGTAATGAAACTAAGCCACATACTCATTTTCTAATTAATTAAAGTAAGGTTAATAGTACATACATATGTACATGTAAAGCATCAACTGAGTTGGATGCAAAATTACAAAATCTGTGTTTAAAATAACTTAAGAAACTTAAGCAGAATTAGTTTTCAAAATTCACTAACAAAAAGTAATATCCAAATAAAACATTATTTTTAATAAAAATAAATAAATAATTTTAATTGTCTATGTTTGAAACATATTAATATAAATTTTTGAGTTATATTCTCATTGCTCATAATTTGTTATTATGAATTTCATTGCAAATTTTCTCTTACACTGCAGGGTGGTGTTAAATGGACTGCAGAGTGAATTTGCATGTGTATTAGTAAGACTATGATTGTTTCCGTTTGAGCAAATATGATTAAAGATCTGAGCTGTGTGCTGCTCATGTATTTATTATTAATTAGACAAAGCAGGTGCAAGATAATATTGTTATGATGGTATACCTAAATCTAACTTAAGAACCAAGTTGCATGTGCATGCAATTGAAATTCAGTTTGCGGAAGGACAAAAGAGCTTGTCTTTGAGAAATACTCATATTAGATGGATACAACGAAAATAAGACTGTTGAACCTACATCTCTTTTTAAAATTTACTAATTTTAGATGACTTTAAGAATAGTTTAATGCGGAGCTGATTTCTGCTAGGGGTTTTTAATTTTTGCATATGAGCAATTCCAATTCATTTAACAAACATTTTTGTTTTAAATCAGAACATTTTATATGTTTTATTTTAAAAATGCGGTAATTTTCAAGAAGTAAAAAATGTTTAACCTTTAAATATAGGTTAAAGTAAAAAAGGATATGGATTCTTATTATAAGTGGTTATATATAGTTGGTAGAACAGTCATTTAGAAATTTGGGTCCTTTCAAACATTGGGGTGATTTTTCTAGCATAACACACTTTGAACAAATAACTTACATTTTAACAATCTGAGTATGTTTTTGAGTACAAGTGCAAGGATAATTATGTTCACATGCTACCTGTCTTTTCCTTTGTACAATAAAAATGCTAATGAGAAACGAAAATCTTAATAAAAGTTATAGTCAGACACTATAGTTAATAGTTACTTTACAGGAAGGCGGACAACTTTTACTTTGCATAAAATATAAAATATTAAGACCCTTTATTATACCTATATCTGTCTGGCTAAGCTCCAAATTTTCTAGTACCAGATAAATACATTTTTTTATTGCAAGTATGCTTTAAGCTAAAGTTAAAGGCAGCTCACCTTACCTTTAAAATTTAACATAAAGTTTATTTATTTAAAGATGCCGTTTTTGTTGTGCATTTGTTTGTTGTTGGTGTAAACAGACTAACCAAAGCACGCCGTTGCCACTGCGTACTCAAATTTTGCAAAAGTAGTCGGTTATTGCACTGGTATTGGCATTCTTTAAATCAATTTTAAGTTTAGCTTAAAGGGAGATTGTAATAACAAAAAATTTTAAAGATCATTTTATTGGTTACTTTAGCTAGAGTTAAGTTTAGCTGAAGCAGGTTTTACAAACAACATATTATTATGGCCCTAAGTAGCAACTAGAGGCGGGATCAATCGGTTACTTTAGTTCATTTTCTTCAACAACCTCCAATAATGTAATTTATATGGGGTTTGCGGATATAATGAACGAGGCTATTATCAAAAGTTACCCAAGTCTAGTACCAACATTGCAGTAATAGTTACTTAAGAGGGGGCAAATTGCGGCATTCGATTTGCATCGAAATTCAACTTAATCGATCGAGTTGTAAATGCTTTGAATATTGGAATTCTAATAAGAATTTTTAAATTTGAATTCGAATCGAATGCGTAATTTGTCTTCAGGATCATTTAAAAATTTTGCTTTGCATAAGACTAAAATTAACAACAATATTCCAGTAACATGACTTTGGATTTGTCACTGTAGTTACCAGTGCTGTTCAATTCACAGGTTTAGCATCACAGGTACAGAAATATCGCTCATCTTTAATAAAAAACATATTAACGCAACCATGTTCATGTTTAAAACTTCCTCATTAACAGTAAACAATTTAAAAAATTTTTGCAAGACAATGTCCACCGTTAAAAAGGTTTACTCGAGTTTTTTAACGGCAAGGGTTTGTGTTATTTTCTAAATTAAGGCTCTGCATTACTGAATTACTTTTGTTACAATCAGTTTATTTATAAAAAAAAATATTTCTTCCTGTAAAAAAAGTTCCTTTTTCTGTATTTTTTAAACGAATTTTTTTTATTACTTATTTTCGTAAATAAAAAAACCTTTAAAGAAAAAACTTTCTGGTATCATATTTTAAAACCCCTAAGGAAGCAGCTTATTGCTTTTAACAAAGTAACGGCAATCACTTGCCCAAACTCATTAGTTAAGACAGACAATTAAGTAGTAAAAAAAACTTCAAAATACCTAAACGTTTGTCTTTAAATATTTTGAACTCCAGGATTTTTTAAAATTTATTCTCTGTTTCAGAACTGTTTTAGTTACCGCAAACAATCAACATAAATTATCAGACATTCTTAACACAAACAACTTAACGCTTTCCCCCTACACCCCCATTATTGTTTAAAATAAAATACAGCAGTTTTTAAGTTACAGAAAAATAAAGTCTCAAATTACAATTAAATATCTTGTCTAATGAGTTTTAACTGCCATTGTTAAGCGTTAAAAATGATAGATGGTTGTTTGTACATAGGAGGCTCCAAGTTTAAGACACTGACTTGCTGACTTTGCTTGATAAAGTGAAAGTTGTTTTGTTTGTTACCGGCTAAATAATGAAGGTATAATAAGTTCACTGACTTTTTAACTACAACACGCACACACACACATACACACACACACACACACTCATATATCCCCCTCCACAAGCAATCGAACTGTTTTGATTGACCTACACTGTCGGAATTTTAAATGTTGATTTATGGTAATTGTTAAGGTAAAGGCCAATAAAGATATAGCAGTTATGATTGTGAGTAACTCCAGTACGGATCGTATTTAAAAATTTCATGTGGGACTTTCGATAAATTTAAGAATTAAATTCTTGATATTAGAACGTTTTTCTTCTTTTTGTATAACCTGGACAGCGGCAAAAAACGGTGTTCAACAGGTTTTAATTTCTTCTCCTCTTTAAAATTTTTGGAAGTCTGGAGTATTCCTTTCTCCTTTATTGCTAATGTATCTCAAATAAATATGCGCCTTTAGAGTTCGAGTTGTGCTCTTTAAATTTCTTCCGCTTAAATGAAGAAGTAGTGCCTATTTATTCAGTCCGGGTCACAGGTGTCTGGATTGGTTTAATCTGCCCAACATTGATCTATATTATATGATATTGATGCCTATATCAAACACAAAAGTCCAACAGTGGTCTTACTGGCTCATGCCATAACACAATTCCTTGGGCTGATCTTCTCCTTAAAAGTTGGCATCACTCTTACATATTATACCATTAAGCACAATTCCCCTGGCACGTCAGTACTTCTGTGGTGTGGTTATGGATACAATAATGGTTTTGCTTTAGATTAAAAATATTTTTGTTTTTAATTAAGATTTTTTAATAAATTTTGTATATTTTTTTTTATTTTGTACACTTTCTTATGTTCTTCCTAAATAGCTCCACTATAAGACGACTTTAAATATAAAACTTAACATGCATTCTGCCAATTTTTTGTTTAAAAAACACAACATTTTTTACTCATATCTTGGTCCTTTAAATTATCAAACTCTTTAAAAGAACCTACAAAAGTGCGTCTGTGTATTCAAACACTCTGACAGATGGGGAAGACCACTTACATCATCATTAAGCTAGTTAAGTGAAATATTTTCATGATCCTTGTTACCCTTGCATAAGAACAATTGTTGTTATAATAAATGCAAAAGTTTTTTACTGACTGGTGTTAGAAAATATGGGTTTTACTTTTACACTTTCTAAACGCGCACACACATACTTAAACACAAAAGTCCTTTTTGGCCGCAGTTAAAGAAAGAAAGAAATTTCGCATTCATAGTTAGTCGGCAGTTAGATAGAACATTTGGTCATATTATCTACATAAATAAATATATTTTTTCTTTTAGCAAAAAATTCCATTTATTTGCTTTTTGAAAGAGACTGCATAATCTTTTAAGCAAAACTATGGTCCATTTCTGCAACATTCTAAGTACTTGGGGGAAGAGGGAAACGAAAAATCGCCTAAAAGTCTTTTAATGTTTTTTATGTTTAGTTTTCAATAAGAAAAAGGATAAAACTAACATTCACCCAGTTATAAACCTATAAAAAGCTTTTTTTACTTAAATTAAACTTTTGCTAAAAAGAGAGTTTTTTTTTGCCAACAAAAACCTAAATTTTTTTTCCTAAAAAATGGCCAAATTATGGTTTCGTTGTTTAAAGGCAAATGTGTTTCTGTTTCAGTTTTATTTCAATATTATACTGCAAAACTTGTAGCTATTTCTAGATTATGGTTGTTATAAACTTTTGAAAATGCCCAAAAATTTTTAACAAACACACGCACACACACACACATACCGTAAAGGAGCAAATAAACTGTTAAAGCATGCCACCACGAAATGTATAAAGAAAAATTAGAAAGTTTTTGTTTAAGGCTGGCGTTAAATTACTTAAAATTCCTCAGGGTATCAAATCTCAATTTATTAAGTACATTTTCCATAACCGAACAAAAATTGGTTTGGGCGGAATGCTTAATGGGTACAAATACAGAGACAACAAATAACAACTGCGCCAAAGGACAAAAACTGCATTGATATAAATATAATTAAACAATGACAGTATCTAAGATACAAAGAATTTAATGGATAGAGATAATATTGAGAAGATTTTGGTAAATGGATTCATTAATATAAAAATAATTATTGTAATTATTAAAATTTGAGTTGTTATTAATATTGTTTTACCAGTTAAATATACAAAAAACGTTTTTAACATTATTAATATTAGATTATAGTCCTGCCACCAAGGTCAGCTGAATATAATACGTTCAAACGTTCTGTGGTTCATACAACTTTGACAGTTAATCCTTGCACGCTTCCTGACATGCAACTATTAAACACTTTTGTTTGTGGCGGCTCGGGACACTAAACAACCTTTGGATCAAGACTTGAAGTTGTTGATTTTCATAAACAACCCTGATTACCTGTACAGGGTGTCTGTGGGCAGATTTATATTTTCAAACTTAAAAAAACGTGAAAATTGACACAAAGCATTGAACGATTGAACAGAAATACGGATTTTATCTACTGAAGAGTATGTCATGCTCTCTTTGAGGTAGCCCCATAAAAAATCCAGTGGAATTAGATTGACTGACCTCGATGGCCATGGGATGTCCCCAAAAAGAGTGATCAGTTTAAGGGGGAAATTTTCCCGAAGCAAATTAATGGAACTCTGGCTGTATGTGCAGACTCCCCATCCTGTTTAAGCCACGTGTGTGAAAAGTACAATGAATGAACCCACAGGTGTGGCAAAAGGAATTCCGTAATCATGCGTCAATTATTTTCACCGTTGAAAATGATCCAATTATTTCATGTGTAGATAAGACACACCAAACAGTTACCTTGGGGCGATGCATTGGTTTTTGATGCCTCAATCGAGGTTTGCGGGTCTTTGGAGACCAGTAAAGGCAGTTTTGCTTGTAGATGTGGTAGTTTAAGTGAAATTGAGCCTCGTCGCTCCAAAAAATGGGACTTACAGTGCAAAAGCGCTCCAACATCGTTTCACAAAAATTTTTGCTTAAATCAAAGTCATATTTCTTACAGTTTTTGAACGATTTTAATTTAAAAAGCATGGAACTTCAGATCTTTTTTTTGAAACTTCATGACCAATCGCTCTTGAAAGTCCCAATGAGGCTGCTCTTTTCCGTATTGAAAGCCGCGGATTTTCACGTAACCTGCTTTTAACTAGTTCAATGTTTTCTGGAGTCCTTAAAGATTGACTGGGTTCTGGTGGTGGACATTCATAGCTGTGCTTAATCTCTGCGCCAAGGAACGAATTAAATTTAAAATAAATTTACATTCGGCTCATCACTTATTCGCCGAATACCAAATTTTAAACAAAATTATCGACGAGCAATTACGTAAGAATCATTACTCTTAAAAAAAGTCTCCACAGCGAACGCGTGATAGTTCGATCACTGTGACACCGTGATTGACAAGTCAGCACAATTGATAATTCCAACGGTGCGATCCTTCTTCAGTATAGTTTTTTTTTTTTTGAAATAATTGTATTTAAAAATATAAATTTGCCACTAGACACCCTGAATAACAAGTTTGAAATTAATAGAAGAAAAAAACTTGTTACTTAACCACATACATATGTATAAACAAAACTGCGATCTGTTCAATTAATTCATATAAAATTTTTACCAGAAATTTAAAAACGGGATTTTCTTTCATATTTCTACAGAATACAAAAATATGACAATAAAATAAAAATTAAAAGAACATCAATCAATAATTGACTGAATTACTCAAAACTACAATAAAAAATTTATCAATAATAAAATAAAATTGTCTTCAATAGCAGACAATAAAAACAGCAATAAAAGCATTTAGAACAGCAATCATAATGAAAAAATATGCAAAAAATAAACCACTAGAGAAAACTCTTGGCAGCTTAAAATATTTACCAGTAGTAGTAGCAATATCATTAGTATAAACATAATAACCAGGAATAACAATAAAAAAAAATCAAGTACTTTAGGAAGCTATAAAATCAAAATCATTACAGCAACAAGAAACTTGACAAGCATTTAGTAGTTTAAAATACAAAACATTTATCCCAAACAAACTGCACACAACCACAAAGTAGACAATACTTGTACAAACATTTAACCAACATCTTTGGGCTTTAACCACAATCGTCATCAGCATCATCAACATGTCAAGTTACCAGCGTTAAGGATGTAACAAGGCAGGCATTTAAATAAAAAAGGACATTTACAGTGAAAACCAAAATACTAAGGAAAAAGAAGAAGAAGAAAATTGTAAAGAAGAAAAAAAACCACTTCGTTTGGCTGTCGTAATTGTTGTTGTTATGTTTTGTTAAAAAAAAAAAACAGTTTAGAGTTTTTAACATCTTAAGCTTCGAGACAGTGTAACACACACATACACATACACACACCCATAGACTTAATCTAAAGGTCTGCTTTTTTTGGTTTATAATGGTCGGGAAATGGTTCATGTTAAAACATGTTTAAGATGACATCAACGCCATCACTTAACATCTTGTATTGCTGATTTGTCTTTTTTTCTTCTCTCTTATTCCCTCTTCCTCTTTCCACTAATACAATTACTATTACCTACTTCCACTGAAACAAATACTTTATTGAACTTTTAAATAAAATCTTAGTTTGTTTGTCTGCCAATTGCTGTCGATTTGTTTGTGAAATAACAAAAAATATTATTTTGAGACAAACTACAGTCTTTATAGTTTACAACTTCTCTAGGATTCCAATTCACTTAATGCTATTTAGGGTATTTACAAGGTAGTCATAAAGTCATATGTCTTAAAAAAATTAAACGAAAAAATACTGGAGAAAACAGAAAAATAAGTAATTTCAAAAAT
Organism: Melanophora roralis; assembly: GCA_963583895.1. Lineage (NCBI taxonomy): Eukaryota > Metazoa > Arthropoda > Insecta > Diptera > Rhinophoridae > Melanophora > Melanophora roralis. The sequence continues at coordinate 2,389,228 of OY757188.1, read as the reverse complement.
ATTTTAAAATTAATGACTGCTACTTGTTAGTTATATCAACGGCTTCATTAAAGAGTTTCGGCTGCCCGACTCAGGTTTCTACTGTTTATGACAAAACAATAAACACAGCCTTATTATTATAGAAATTTTTTCTTTTGAGCACAACAACAATTTTTTTAAACTATTGTAAAATATTTCAACTTTAAGACAATATGACTTGATAGCAGACCGTTTGAATTTCCCAATTGTATCGTATACACACAGAAAAAAATCATTGTAAAATCAACAAAAACAGTGTTGATTCAACATTTTTTGATAACAATTTTGCTTCATAAGCGTTTCATGTTAATTTAACATGAATTTCACTTTAAATTTAATGGTAGCTATCCACTTTAAAACAACAAGAAATCCTTTTAAATTAACATTGTAGTATATTTGAATCAAAGGGTTCATCATGTAAAAATAACGTTAAGAAACTATTAAATCAAAATTAGTAAAATTTAAAACAACATGAATTTCATGTTGAATCAATAGGAATATAATGTTGAATTCACTATTAAACCATTTTAAATTAATGTGACCGTCATGTTGAAATAACATGAAAACATGTTAAAATAACAGGAATTTTCATGTTAATTTGAAGTGGTTCCTATGATAAAATAACTTTTGCTCAATGTTGTTTAGCTGTCCCACAGTGGGGCAGCCAGTTAGTAAAAGTCACAAAATTTTTTATTTATTTCTATTTTTTTTATTATTTTATTTTTTTATTAACAAATATGTACAAACAAATACAAATATTTTTAGGTTTACACATAATATTTTAGTGTTCTTTACAAATATTTATTTCTTAAATATATATTACCATTGTTAATTGGGAAGACATGTAAAGGTGGGCTTGTAAATTCATGGAGCTTCTTTAAAACTATTTCATCCTTTAACTTGCCTAAAACATATGATTGAAAATGATCATCAAAGTTTTGAGTTTCAGCTTTAGAGCATAGAACGTAAATTTCAGAGTGAACTTTTACAATATATGAAACTTTATATAAAGTTAGAAATTCTCTTTTGATTGCTAAGTAACAATTTATTTTGTAAACAATTCCAGAGAAAATAATTTTATTACAAAATACAACATCATCAAAATTAATCTGTAAACGTGAAAACAGATATCTAAATTCAGGAATGGATTCAATTAAATGTATATCATTTAACTCGATATTATTTTGGATACCATTATCATAATCCACAAGAAATTTAGCAAAATTTAAACCCGCTTTTTTAGAGAGCGTTAGTGGAACATTAACTCTTGAGTTAATATTATTGCAATATCTTTTTGTGTTTTTGTGTTTAGCCTCAAACCTTAAGCTCCAAGTAAATTTTGGGGGTCCGCATTTCTTTATAAATGTTACGTAGTGCAGTAGAAAATGAGCTTTCGGTTTCAATGATCCATACAGTTCAACATAAATTTTATTATGCTCATATACTACTGAGTTTAGGATATCTAAATCAATATCGGAAAATTCAGTTTTTAATAGATTGTCCATAATTTTTACTAAAGAAGTTAATAACTTCCAGTGAGGATTATTTTGTGGAACTAAGTCTCCAATTAAAAGGAGTATAAAATCTGTTAAAGTCCACAATTCCCGAGCTGTCATTTTTAAGTTAAACGTTTGAATTGATTTCTGTGATATATCAGGGCCTATGTTTCCTACTTCGTCTTCCCCATAAGGGAACAGTCTTCTACGACTATTGAAAATTTCCAAAGAAAATATTTTACAATTTGTCAACGACATCAATGCATTACAAATGTCATAAATGCACACCCCTTCAAAGAGATCATGCATCAGATCCAGTGATATATTTTGGCTGACGTGAAAGGCTTTTAATTCATTAAAAATACAATAGGTTTTCACACCAGTTTCCCTAAAATTCTCTATTGAAAGGTCTTCGTTATAATTTTTCTGATTTCTTAATGAGTTATCAATTTCAATGTTATCTTGTTGCATCTCAGAGCGCTCTCGACGACAGATTCTGCAAAATCTTTTTGCATTAAAAGATTGGACAAAGCCAAGAATGGAATTGAGTCCCAAATTGTCGCCAAGAATTAAACCTAGTGTAAAATGTATTCGATGCGTTTCAAAATCTGTTTTTATTAAGAGCCCTTCATCTTCTAGACACTTTAGTTCCTGTATTAAATGGTAAAATATTTTTTCGTTTCCAAACATTTTAACGTCAGAACTATTTATGTAACACAAATGGAAAATAAAATCTAGCTTTGACATCACTTGCCTTGGCAAATTTGGTAAACTATAATATCCTGCTAAAATAGATTTTGAGTGGGAGCCTAAAGGGTTATTAATTCCGTATTCATCAAAATATATGTGAAGTGGAATTATGTGCTTATTTGCGAATTGGGTTTTTTGTGATTTAAAAACATCCCCATTGGAAAAAGTACTTAAAGTTTTTTTTTGAAGTGAGTCCTCTATATTTTTTAAACACATATCTAACAGCCCAGGAATTTCAAAAAGTTTTGTTAATTGAAATTTTAGTGGCAAAAAGCAGCAGCTAAATGTTTTGACGTCTAAGTTAGGATATCCATGTGTTACACATTCAGAAATTTGATTCGAAATAGTGATAGTGATAGGTTCCTCATACTTTTGTTTTTCTTTTAAAATTTTAAAAAACTTGTACTCTGTTGAAATTTCTGCAAACGGATTTTTCAAAAATTTTAGGATATTATTTAAATTTTCGCTAGTATGTGTAGTACCTAAAATTACTCTGACACATTCCTCGATGTTGGAAAATATGTTCACCAATAAATTTTGTATAGTCTGAATTTCTTTTCTTGGCATCATCGGCTCTGAGTACAAAAATAACGAAAAATTAAATGCTTGAGTTTTTAAATTGGAAATCTTGGATCTTAGTTCAGATTCAGTGATGGAAGCGTTATTTAATGTAGCACCTTCATCATCAATAGACATATTATGTACCTTAGCAGAGCTTGAATTATTTGGGCTTTGAGAAATATCTCCATTTTCATTTATATTTGTAAGGTGCTTACGATTAATGTGAGCTTTTAATGATTTGAAACACGAAAATTTTTGATCGCAGTCGTTTTGTTTGCACTGAATTGTACTTGTTGAATTAAGAAAGTGATTAATTTTATAATGTTGTATTAAGTCGCTTACAAATGGTAAGTCTTTATTACATATGAAACAAGTTAACATTTTGTATTTAGTTATTGAGCATTTAAGAAGTTAAGTAAAGCACAAATACTAGGTGATTTATAATCACTGACAAGTTTAATTTCATAGAAATATTCTTGTATAAAGTACCATGAACCTTCACAACCTTTTGGATATTCCAATGACAATGTATGAATTATTTTAAAGCACGTATCTAAACATTTCAAAAACGATGGAAATTTGAGTAAAGTTTTATCAAAAAAGACGTAAAATTTCTCGAGACTGTATATGCTGTGGCCTACAACTATTATAAAAGGCTGCACTGTTAAGCCTCTATTGTAATATTTTTCTCGAAGCTCAGAGATTACCTTTTCATAATCATTGATTGACAAAAGATGGACTACAAAGCTCTCGATTGCATCTGCTATGGAAATTTTTACGGAATTCTTTCCAATTTTATCTGGAAAACGAGCTGTTGGTAAAATTACTGCATTTAGTAGAACGGTATGTATATAATCTAAAGAATCTGGTAAAGAGAGAATTTGGAAATAAAAAAAATATGTTAGGGCATAATATGACAGTGTTATTATAATAGTACATACTTTGTTCAGAAATACATTTTGAGTTCGTAAAAACTTCTTTGGATTTTTTGTCCTTTATGTGTAAGTTATAATAACTTCCAGTTTTTTCCATAAACACGCTCCATTTACTGAAAAGAAGATGGTCTTTATTGGGAAATAGGAGATTGAAGTCTATATTAATCTATGAAAGAAAGAGAATGAATTATAAATTAGTTATTTTTGTAAATTTAATTAAACTCACTAATTCTTCGGATCTGCTGTTTGAATAAAGGGGCCAACTGCACAGATATTCATAATTACTTTTAGATGTCTTAAGCTCCTTTTGTCTTAATAAAAAGCTCTTCTGCCACTTAGTTTTAACTTCATCCCAGTCAGAAAAATCTCTTAAAAGTGAAGCTTTCAAAGCTAGCAAAACTGGCTCATCAAATTCAGAACAAGTTTTCTGTGAGATCGTGTCCAAAGCTTCCAAACTATCTTTAAATTTTGGTGATGTGCGCAGCCGCTTTGTCCTTTGATTTGAATATTTATCCCAAAGTTTGCCACCAGGATTTGCTTTTCTTCCACGTGGTATAAAGTAATATTCCTGAAAAATTAGAATATGTAAATACATTTTTGTAAGAGGATAACTTAAAAAATATAATATAAATACGTACTCTTATTTCAGAAGAAAAGTTTTCCACTATTTCATCTACAATGGTTGGCAAATCTTTCGGTGATAATTTTTCGTTCCGGTAAAAAATATCTTCTAATATTATATTTATTAAGTCCTTACGAAAAGAGTCGGTAAGTTGACTGTTTTTGTTATAAAAGTCTTTAATGGCTTTTCCTTTAAGGCTATCTTCTAAGATAAGTTTTAGGCTCTAGAAAACATTGATGCTATTAAATGTTACCAAAAAGCTAAATCATAATTTTAAAACTTACCTTTGAAAGCCTTGAGCTCCCAATTGTTGTTGAAAAGGATGAAGCCGATGTTATTGTTGAACTTACATTAGCTTGGCTTTGAAGCCAAGAGACTACTTTACTGGCAATGGTTTCAGACAGGGTGTCGTCATCAATTCCATACTGTACAAAAATAACATAATTAAAAAAATAATAAATTTCAAAACAACAAAATCTTAAATTTTTTTGTGTTTACCTCACTTTTTCTCCAACTAAATAATTTTTCTCGGAAACAAGCCCGAATACCAATAGGTGGTATAGCTTCCTTTATATCCTCCTTTGATAAGTATTTTAAACTTTCATATGTTATTTCAGCTCCTAAGCAATTATAAAGTTATTATTATTGAACTTAAAAGAAAATTAACAGATATCCATATTGTCATCTGGTATGCAAAAAGGCCAATCTAATTTTCACAGGAAATCTAAAAACCTACTTAATTAAAAGTGTTGCGTTAGAAACGGAACTTCTGCATAATAGTCACAAAGACAAGAACTTTAAAGTGCAGTCAAAATTGTTTTGCTTGGTGCGGTTTAATATATTGTTAAACTTTTTTGCTCTTAAAATAGGAAATCATTTGTTGTTACGCCTGTTTGAATTTTTTAAACAAGGTCGATATTTTTTAATCAAAAGGCTACACAATTGTCAATCAAAAACTCAATTTTTTATTTTTTTTTGCTGTAAGACCTTTCTGCATTTCAGATGGCGATATGTATTTGAATATAATTCATGTATCAGGAGTATGTACTTACTTTCCAAATAAGGCTTAACTTCACATAAGTTGAAACTTTTCAACAGCTCGTCTAAGTGGGAGCTTTGATTCGTATTTTGAACAATTGGAATGTTTACTATAATATTTCCATCTGCGTCACTTGCAAAATGAATATTTTCTTCACTAGTTGCTAAATGTTCCACAATACTTGTTAAATTTAAATTATTACTTTCATTATTAGACGCAAACATATTAATATTGAAATTATTAACTCACTTTAAACATATAACACTGCAATTGTGGTACGTAAACGATAGAATAAAAGTTTTTGTTTTTTTGCTGCTGTAAAGAAGCGGTATTTTTTGGATTTTTTTCGGATTCAATATGATTTAATTTTGTTTCAACATGTTTCATGTAGTTTTAACATGCATCAACTTTATTTTAATGTAAAAACAGTCATTATTAAAGTTTCACAACTTTGATTTAACCAATTTAACATGTTGATTTATTATGAGTAAAAGTTAGTTTATATTTAAAGTTGACAAATGTCTTTTTTATATGTATCAATGTTATTTTAATGTGTTTAAGTAATGTTGAAATAACAAAAAAAACTTTTGTTTTAACTGTGCGCAATGTTAGTTTTACATGAAAAACTGTAATTTTTACTACATAGACTGAGTTTTAAAAATTTAACATTGCTCAATGTTATTATAACATTGTAAAATGTAATATTAAAAGTATGTGTATACACATACATATACACATACAAATGTATGATTTTTTTTGTCCTTGATGCAAATTTGAACTTAATCCAAATTGCCTACAATACTTATACTTTGTCTGTAGAACCCTACTTCTCGGTGCTTTGTATTTTTGAAATTACTATTCTTTTTTCGTTACCACAATCTGCTTATCTTTGCTTCGATTTTTAGCAGAAAAAAATCCATATCCATAACCGGAATACAATAATTTTATGCCATAATAATGTTTACATTCAATGTCCTAAAATAACAACAAAAACAAAGGCCGCAAAAGAAAAATGTAAAAATAAAGAGGCATAAAACCAAATAGAAAAGCCGATTAAAATCGCTAAAAAGTCTTAAAAAAATATTTTAGAATTTTTCTTTCAGGCAAAACAAAAAAAAAACAATCATGATGGGATGTTACTGATAAATGAGCAATTTCGTGGATAAATACTTAGAAAAAATAAAAAAAAAATATCTAAAAAATATTAAGATTCTTGTAGCATTTAAATAACAACAAAAACAACAACAAATTTACATTCTTTATCTTTGCAAAATAAAATGTACGAAAAACGGGGTTCCATTACTTTTCTTGTCGTCCTACGTTCGTTCATTTGTTTTTCAGCAATCAATTGGATATTTAAATATTTATTGTAACTTTTTTTCTTGTTTTTTTGAAAATACTTTTTTAACATGACTTTTATTATTTATTATGGCAAAATAGGATATCAGAATTATTTCATTTGATTGCAAAGTAAATTGGCATTAGACGTTGTTATTGTATGGATTTTAACTTGACTTTTAATCGATGGCAAAGAGAAGGGTAAGTTTATTTTAAATTTTATAGAAAAAAATTAAAGTCAGACAAAACAGAAGAAACTGTAGTTTATATAAACTTTTAAAAATAACCACCTGATTCGATTTACGGGCTGTTTTTCGAAGCCAATTAAGTGATTGTCTCCGACATTTTATGTGTTTTTTGTTATTGTAAACAAAAACAAAATACATATAAATTGTATGAAGCAATCACTCAATTTGTTTAGAAAAACAGCCAGTCTGCATTTCTATCTATATGGTCATGCAGCAGTGACATTGGAAATATTCCATCGATTTGATGTCCTCCCTGCATTTTCGAAAGTTGTTCTTTTCCGCAACTCCCATGATCTGTACACAGTGAACACTTCACATATTTCAGATTTCCTTAATTTCACGATTTTTTATATTGTTTCTATTTTCAAGATAAAGAGGATTTTAATTTTTTTCCATAAGCAATCGTAAATTATTCTCTTGTATTGAAATACTGCCTTAGCTTTTGTGTCCTCGGACATTGTTGACTTTATAGACGTTTAAGTATGCCTACAAATGTTCACCACTGTTTGTAGGACTGTATTGTGGTTTGAAAGGTGGAAGTAGATCTGGGTCTCTGGGTTTTTCAGCCTCTTAATGCTTTCCCCTCTAGAGCCAGCCTTTTAACAAAACTTCACTTCAATGATCCCGTTTAGGTACAGGTTTTATTTTTAATAAAGTGTGACAAAACCGGTCGCAGGTAGACAATGTTGGATAATAAAAGTTGACAAACAGAGACTCAATTTCTCATACATCAGCTCTTGGAGATCTTTTGACGTCAGTGTGCGTCTTTGGCACATAAAGAAACAAATTAGGGCAGTTAGTAAAGAAGAATAGAAGTTGTGGGACTAACCAAAGGATAGTCTCAAGCCGAGAAAGAAAATTAAGCTCAAATACTCGAAAAACTCCCACCTATCCGCTAGCCTTATGAGAAATCCATTGATATTTTTCAGTTCACACTTCTAAATACCGCTTAGTTCTTCGTGAGTTCTTTTATCCAACCACTTGGCCATATGTTTCTTTAATCTTGCAAAGTGACGCACATGTCTATCTATCGTTTCCTGTAAAGTCCTCACACAGGGTACAATAAATCTGTGTGTCGCTTAGCCCCAACTTAGTTCTAGCTGCCCTATAATTACTCCTATTTCCCCATTGAAAATTTGTCATATTACCACCAGTGTTCTTAACATTTTATAATAGTAAACCATTGGCTTTCTTTCAGTTTTTCTTTCATATTCCAACTCAAAAGCCAAGCCACTACAAGGAAACTCATCAAAAATTTTATTGCCACGAATGTGATAGTGATCTTGAGCCCAACATAGTCTGACGTTGAAGATTTCTATTATTCTACCGAAAGTTTATTAAAATCCAATTTAGCTTAACGCAATGCGCCTTCAAGGCCCTAAGGGGGAATAATATGGCTGACGAGCTTTTAAAACAAGCCATTAGTGCTCCACTTTGGCTTTATAATAGAGGTATTGACTCTGCCGTGAGGGTCAGACCCACGGAGGTCTGGGTAAATACCATTTCGTGTAGAGTCCCAAGGAGTCCCAGGGGATCTTAAGACCTGAGGCGAAAAGGTCTTTTGTTTTTGCGAAAGAGGTGATTGTAGACTCTTAGTAGGGACAATAACAAGTCATTGTTGGACATCTGTTTGTGACAAAAAACCAGAGCGATTGATCAGCAATGACTGTAGGTTTTATGGTGAACCAAGGGATAGGGAAACTATTGGGAATATTTTGTGTCACTATCAAGTTCCGTGCATATAATAGCAAACTGTCTAGGATCTTGTTTTTTCAAGGTCTGGAGGAAATGCTGAGATTAAAAAAAAGTGTGAAGCACCCTGGATTCCATTACATCAAATTAGTGAAACTTTTAATCGTTTCTTTTCTGGCAACACTAAGGACCCAAAGGTTCTAAACTATTCAAAACCATCCAGTTGAAACTCACCTAACTTACCTAAGAAAAACTAAGGCCCTAAGGGCTGCCTGACTTTTGATAAAAATAGTGACCTTACTATTATGTGGACCTGTTGTCTACAAAATTGAAACGCTCTTCGCCTGTAATACACTACACTCATCAATATATTTAGAGGACAACTTTTAATCTGGTGGCGATATTTATCTTTGATCTGTCAATAAAACTTCTCCCCCTTTCATACAGACTTTTGAATGCCAATAAACAATTTCTCTCAGAGATTATTATCAGTGGTGTCCTTTCAAAATTGGCCTGTGTGATTTTCCTGAATTCCCGGCCTGTACTTGTATATAAACAGTAAGAATAAAATTTCTTACACAAAAGGAACAACACTTGTATCAGGCTTAGTTTCGATCGGTTCCTATTATTTGATAGCTCTTATATATGTTAAATTTCTATGTAGAACTTGTTTTCCCATTATTAAAACTGTGTGCCATTGCTCGCATTTTAACCCTTTTATGCATTTTTATACTAAACCTGATTTGTTTTGCATGATTCTCAAATAAAGGACGTATTTATAAGGATAATGAAACCATAACTAGCTGGGGTTCGCATATAGTCCTCACGCCGAAAGTCACTTTATTCGGCATTAATTTAAAGAAATGTTGATTTTGCTGAAAAAAGTAGCTGCCGCAAAGTAAATGATGATCCAGTGCAAAACATCGTGAGGATCCCTAATGATTTTTTTTAAGGTGCCAGTTTTAGAAAACAAAAAATTGTTTTTTTAAAGAAGGCTTTTGCTTAAAAATTAAATGTTTTACACAGTTTTTACATGAAATACGGTTGGACTGGCTTGTGAATCACTGCAAGAAATCACTTGTCGTCTTTTGCATAAAACTCGTTTTTCAGCCTGTGCTGATTGCAATCAATAAAACACTTATAATGTACTTTAAATTTAAATATGCCATAAAAATATTAAACGAAAATGAGAAAAGCATGAGAAAAAAATATTTATTCAAATGCTTTTTATGTTAATTCGTTAAGCCATAAGGGAAATCAGAAAGAATAAACTTGTTTCTCAATACAATTATCTCATACATAATCAGATATTTGAGTTTTGGTTTTGGATGAAAATATTATGAACAATAATCATACGCCCTGTGTGACGCAAGGGAAAGGATTTCATAAAAGGGATGACTTTAAGATTAAAGATTTTTAAATTTTTATTCTTAAATTTATTTACTTTTGTATGTTTTTGAAAAGTATATCGTGGTCGATTCTTAAGTGTTTAATTGCCTTTGTTTGAATTTTTAGGTTAATAATGGCAAAATTGTAATACATTGTAGCATTGTCTAGTACAAATGAAAAAAAAAACTTGTTTCAGCAAAACTTTTTAATTGAATACACAAAATTTGCATTAATTTTAGTTTACTCAAAATATTTTTTTCAAAGCTGAAATAAAACTTTAAACATATTCATGCTTGACATATTTGCTAACCTGGAAAAATATATATTTTTCTAAGTTATTAAAAAAGTTATTTATTTACCTTTTTAAATTAAAATTTAAGTATTTTAGTTGAACTGTTTTATTTGAAATTCTATGAGTGTTTGTAGTTTTCTTTACTTAGTTTAAGTAATTTCTTTAAGTTAAATTTAGTTTTGTTTTTGTCTTCCTAAAAATAAACTCTAAAAATATTCTCATGAATATAATTTGTCTATATTTGCATTTTATAACTTCTACAAGTACCTCGACTTCGTATTTTTTGTTTTTGTTGTTATTTTAGTTGTAGTGTAAGTTAAGTTTTTGAATTTTCTGTTTGTGTGTCTCTTTGTGTGTTAAAAGTACATTAAACATACTTTTTATATGCACTTTTATAGTGAAGTTAGTGTGTAATTTAATAAAAACTTGATGGTCGTTGCAAGGGGAGATTTTCAAAAAGATTTTTTAAAACTAAAATGGTGTTTTATGCAAAAATTCTTATAATACTAAGAGTATTATAAAAAAATAAGTTTTCAGTTTTAAAAAATTTACACAAGCTCACTTTTGAATAAACCATCTCGCTTTTAGTGTCCTTACACTTACGTATAACATATGGCTGCTGAGGGGCAATGCCTTTGTGACGGGCGTGACCTTTGTGCTTACATATATGATTTTAACTCAAAAAGTTCAAAATTTTTGTTTGAAGAAATGCTTTGGTTTTCAAGGATGGAATGTTTCCTAAGCGATTGAAAGTAAGTGGACACTGAAAGAACAAAATTTCCGCTCACAATGATCATTTTAAGACTGCCACGCGCGTGACCCTACAAATTTGAATTTTAGAGAATTTTAACCTGAAGATCGGGTTGTGCAAAATATTCTCAAAGTGTTTTTAATCATATTAGAGTCTATTTTTACAAAAACTTATTTTTTCTTAACAAAACCCTCTTCATAAAGTATGACGGGTGTGACATTTTCACCAAAACGTGAAAAAGGAGAGCCCATTAGTCAATATGTGATTGTTTTAAGCTCCTGCGAAAAAATAAAAATTAATTATGAAACAATTTATTTATATTTCGATCATTTTCGTTTTATTTTAGAAGTAAATTTGTCAATTTTTCTAATTAGGAAAAAATTGATTTTTAAATTGACAAGAAGGGATAGTAGAACGGGGTGTAGCCGATTTGGGCACGCTTCTTCGATCCCCTTATTATTTAATGCCATTACTCAGCGCATTAAATTTTTAAGTCTCAAAATTTTGTGTCCCTCAGAACAATCAAGTTGTTATCACTTACTTACAGATTTGATTTAACTATGTTGCTTTGTCCGTCCAACTACATGGGTGTTGATTTCTCATTTGATATCAAAACAAAATTCTGCTGAAAAAGTTTTTAATTTGGGTCTATAGTCCCTGATTAATAAAAAACGTTGCATATGCATAGAAAAATTTCTTTTCATACACCTAACTTACTTTCGGCCTCGAGGGTCAGTAGCCCTTAATTTTATATTTCTGGGCTAATAGTCTTAAAACACAGAAAAAGTACCAAAAATATATGAAAAAGTACTTTTGGTTCACTTAATTGACTTCGGGTCTTAATCAGTTTTAATTATCCTTTTTAAGTCGTTAGCCCTTAATTTCATATTTAAAGGCTTAAAATCTCCAAACATTAAAAAAATGCAAAAAGCACCTTTTGTTAAAAAAAGTACCCTTTTTCAAAAAGGTACCTTTTGGCAAAAAAGGAGTCTAAAATTAAAAAAAAATAATTTTGCCTGCTTATTACAATTTAATTATCAATTGGGTTCTGTAGCTGTCAAACGCAGTTCAGATAATGTTTTTAACTTTATATGTTTAAAGGTTACAAAAAGTACCTTAAAGCGACTATTTTTGTATAATATTAAACATTTTTTTCATAAGCATCAAAAATTTTAAAAGAAGTACCAAAAACGTCTTTTTATTTCGTTTCTAACTATTCGACTGCAGTTTAAATTTATTGTTTTTTCTTCATTAAATCAAAGCTTTCAAAAAGTATTATAAAATTAAAAAAAAACACAATTTAGTCCTTTTTAGCCTTCGCGTGCAAATTTCCAAAAAAGTACCAAAACTGTATTTTTTTTGCGGGAGCCTTTAATCGTTATATGAATTATGTTTCTTTTCTAATTGACTTCGAACTCGTTAAAAATTTTTGGAATCTTTTCCACAATCCGTACTCAGAGTACAAGGTGCTAATGTATTTGCCTTAAAACTTTTTTAAGTTTAACTTTCTTTTTTGTTAAATATTTTATTTTTATTTTGTTAAACTTTTATTTGCTTTCCTTACAACTGGACATGTTTGTTTGAGTTTTGTTTTTCTTTTGCAATTTATTTTCTTACGCATTTTCTACTAAATGCATAAATAATAACATTTTTATGTAATTTTATAAATTGTATTTTGTTTAAAAGTTAAAAATATATTTATGTGAAGAAAAAAATAGGAAAAGAAACTTGGGACTTTAGTTTACAAAGTACGAGTTTAGTTGAAGTTAGCGAAGTAGAAAAATAAATATTTTTCAGGAATTTTTTAAAAGAGAGAGTTTTTGCTGTTGTTGATATACAAATAATGGTAAATGAGAAGAACAATCAAGCAAACATGACATTTTGCTTGAAACAAATAAACAAACAACAGGACTTTGTGTAAGAAGTAGAAATAAAAAATTTTTTTTTAATTTGTTTTATTGTAAAGTGATTAAATATGCACTGATACTGATATTATTGTTATTGTTGTTTTGCTTAGCATACATGCATACATACGAATATGCATTTGTAATAACTAAAAACACAAGAAAAAACTAAACCAACAACAACACTGCTATGGCCTTCATTAGCATTTGCAGCAGTTTTTTTTCTCTTAATTTTAACTTTTCCATTTGTTTGTTGCTCTTTTTTTTTTGTTGCTTTTCAATTTTTTTCTTTTCATTTCTGTTCTGATTTGCAATTTAATTTCCGTTGTATTTTGTTGCCGAACGTTGAATACAAATCATTAGTAATCAACGTAAAAATAATAAAAAAAAAAGATTGAAATCTTATTTCATTTGCACTGAGTTATTCCTTAAGAGAAAAAAAGGCAGCAACTTAAAAAGGTTTTTGTTTTTGTTGTTATTAAAAAAATTATTAAATTTAGTTTTATGTCAAGTTCTAAAGGTAACAAATAAGATTTATTATCATAAGGATATTATCATATTTGTTTGCATTATTTATGTTGCAAATAATTTTTTTCTTTTTTGAATTTTTAGCATTTCTTCTAGCAGTTCTTGCTTAGACGATGTCAAAAGGAAACTTAAGGACATTTTTCATTAAATCTCATTACCATTGGCATTAGCGCAAAACAGAATTTTGATTTGAATACTATTTTCATTCACTAGAAGGAAGAAGAATTAGCTATACAACTGATAGAAGCCTCTAAACATTTTATAGGAGAGCTACGGATTTACAAAGATCCTTTTTTAAATAATTTTATTTTACCTAACTGCGAGCATTATGGTTTTATAAAAGCAAAATGGGTTCCTTTATTATCTGAACATTAAGCATGTTCTTAACCAGTGCGTCCCTCGTAGCTAAGCACCCAGTTCACTCACAAATGTAAGCATCATACCAAATTTCACCTCATTAAAACCAAGGAACCAGAGTGGCGTTTGATTTTCCAACATTATTGTATATTTTCTTTCCTCAACAAATCTCTGGCGCAAATGAAAACAGAGTAGACCTCCGGTTGAAAGATATTCGGCCATGGATTTTTTTAAAATATCACTGTGATAGTTCGATCTGAAGATTTTCGTTTCTGTCTCCTCATTCAACTGCTTGAAGCTATCCACAAACTAAACCTGGTCAGCAATTTTATACCTTTAAATCCGATTTACTCAATCACTTCTATTGCGAATTTCATCCTCGTAAAGCAGGGCCTATTATATCCTATCTGTTACCTTGATGCAAGGGTCCCTCACTGGCTAAGGTGACTCTTGTGAAAATACCTTACAATTTGTTTATTTTGTATATATTGTACTTGAGCTAATTTTTGTTTCAATACCAAGTTCAATCTCTGATGAAGAATGATAGACTAAATAGGCTTATGTAAGCAGCATCTGAGCAACACTGACAGGGCATCAAAGTGTCCAGTCAGAAAATCTCAGTAAATTTAAACCTTAAATATTCAGTCCAGTGTACTTGCAACAAGTGTTCGAATTTAAAAAAAACTAAATATTTAATACCAGTCCAGCCAGTGCCAGACTTGAATTTAAGTTTCTAAACTAAAGTTACGACTTAATTTAAATTTAAACTAAAGGAATTTTAAAAAAAGTGAAAACATTTTTGAGACTCATTTATTTTTAATCAATCATTTTTAAGAGAAAAACAATAAAAAATTTTTGTTCATTTTCTGGGAACCTATGAAATTATGAAATCTTTAATAAAAGTTTGTTGCACTTCATATTTTTGTTTATGCAATCGATATTATTGTAAAGTTACAATTTTTGTGAAATTTTGTGAAACAAATAACATCTGCTTTAACATTTTATAAAAAATATATATTTTTTTAATACCAATAACGCCCACTTATCTAAAATTCTGTTGTTAAATCCTTAAAAGTCATTTAACTTACCATTGAATTTTGACCGCTAATTATGTTAATGACAAAAACCATTATTACACACAACAGTATAGAGATATTAACAATTCAGAATGTTTATTAATTAAATATTCGTTAATATTATATAATAATTGAATAATGAGCAAACCGAGGGAATTGAAATTGCAAAAATACACACACACACACATGCAGATGAACACCCGCTAATAATGGTTCAAAAGTATGCAATATCAATTGTTTTAATATACTTAAAAATTATGTACCTATATGTATGTATGTTTGTGCATTATTGAATAAATAATACAACAACTCTTTAATGAATAAGAGAAAGCATTTGAGAGAGTAAGGGAAATTGACAAATGAACTCATTAAAAGTTACTCTGGGCAATTGAAAAAAAAATTGTTTAAATGAGAATACGTGCTTTGTTGTTTTTTTATTAATAATTTATTTTTTTTATTATTCTTTGCATACTTTAATAATATATATTTTTACAAACACTTGTCATATGGTTTTTATTTTATTTTCTGTAAGGTCCTGGTTTTGTTACAATTTTAATAGCGATTTTATATTATTTAATTTTTTTTTCGCTTTTTTATTACTATTTGTTATCATTATATATGTTTACTTAACCGTATGTGATATTTGAAACAAATTATATCTATTTAACATTTTAATACTTTGTCGATGTTAGTTTGCTTTTTAATAATTTGTTTTTGTTTTTTTATTTTTATTAATATTGGCAGATGCGTGCTTCTATAAATGCAAGTGATAATTTATTTTATAGATTTTGGTTTTTTCTTAACCTATTCTGTTCTAAGCTGATTGTTTTTGGTAATGACTAGAACAGCGTAAGAGCTGGACAGTGGCAGTAATGCTTTGCATTGAGAGACATAATATTTAAAAAGAACTTATACAAGAGCTCAACTGCCACAAAAATTTTCTTATCAATGAGCATTGAAAATGATTTTGATTTAAATAAAAACCTTTAAAGGTTGAACGCTTATATATTTGTTGGTCTGAAATTGAATTGGCAAAAACTTTAAGTTTTTTCAGGGTAGAAATTTTTGTTTAAATTTTATTACAAAAATTAATTTAAAAAGGTAAAACTATATAATTTCCGCTTGTATGTTAGAACTTTCTAATTTAATTTCAGAAATTTCTATTTAAATTTTAGAAAGTTCCAATTTTATTTCAGAACTTTTTTAATTTAACTTCAGAAATTTCTGAATAAATTTAAGAACTTTCTAATTCAATTTCAGGATTTTTTAATTCAATTTCACCATTTTCTAGTTCATATTCAGAAAATTATACTTTAACTTTAAAAATTTCTATTTCAATTTCAGGGATTTCTAATTCAGTTTTAGAAATTTCAAATTCAATTTAGGAATTTCCTAATTGTATTTCAGAATTTTTGATTTGTATTCCAGAATTTTTCATTTGAAATACAATTAAAAAGTTCTGAAACACAATTTTAAAGTTCTGAATATAACTTATAAAATTCTGAAATTTAAATGAAAATTTCTGAAATTAAACTAGAAACTATTAAAATTTCGAAATTAAATTTAGAAAGTTTTGAAATACAATTGGAAATAGTGTACTGGAAGAAAAATAAAAGAAAGCCCGGAAAATCCAAAAATCAAAAAACTAAAATCCTGGAAGAACTTATTTTTAAAAATTTTATAAGAATTTCTTTATTTAAAGCACTGTCAGCTCGATTAATCGAGTAAAATTTCGATTCGAACCGAATAATGCAATTTGCCCCCTGGTATTTAAAATTTGGTTAAGATCCTTGCTTGTCTTTTCTTATCTGTTTTAACCTAGTTTGCTTGTGCGTGTTTTGATGGCAAGAAGGCTAGATAACGAAGCGGAAAGAAGTATTTTTCAAAGCTTTCGAAGACCTACCGTCTTTTATGTGTCGCTTCAAAAAAAAAAAACAAAAAAATTACTTTTAAGCCTCTCTTAACTTCTTGCGGAATCCTTTACACAACTAATTGACTCTGAGGTTCTCTAATTTCCTAATCCTAACCGGACAGGAATGACCTCAATCGGGGTGTCCAGACCCAATCTGATCAGGTTAATAATCAACGTTGGGTCTGCCAAGCTCAGTCCCGGCCATATAGCCTTAGGTGCCCTAAATCACTGAAGATTCGTTATGCTAAGCACACATGTTTTGATCATGCAACAATACTATTTTATTTGTGGTCCCACAGTTTTCTTCTTATATGTTTACCTTTGATGACCTCTCCCGGTGCCCATATCCATGTTAGATTCGTTAGTGGTAATGTCTGATGAAATCAAGTGAAACGCATCCTTGGCTCTTAGTTAGAAACTTCCTATAACATCCTTTTCGCAGAGGCTCTCACGGTATCGCATGTTACAAGAGGCCTTACAAGCATAGATCCAGTTGACCACCTTTCCTATGGAATTTATGCTTGAAGGCGTAAATGATTCCTCTGACATTTTCTTGTGTATTTCTCTTTCATGGTAGTTTGCCTCAAAGGACAACCCCCAGTGTTTGTGTTTTAGTGTTAATTAGCTTAGATCATACTTTTTTATTTATATACTTGTGTATTTATATGTATACTTATGTGTACATTCTTTACAATATAAGTATTTATAAGGTTTTTTTTGTTGTTTTAATTATAATATTTAATTTATATTTATACGAGTTTAATGTTTTTTAAGAAATGTGAACCCTGCATTTTTCTTTTTATTTTATTACTTTTAACACAAACTTTTGGTTATTAAATTAAAAAGTTATTGAAACAAAATAACAATTTTAAGAATATATAAATATTGATTATAACATTTAATTTAATTGAGTATGTTTTTATAGTTAATTTTTGTATATTTGAAAGTTTGTTTTTATTAAACTTAACAGTAATGTACTTAAATAAATAATTAAATAATTTGAATAGATAATAATTTATATAATTTACGTATTTTTTTAAAGCTTAAAAAATTACATAAATTAGTTTTTATTTTGTTTTTTTCTAATGTATTTTCGTTTCCAATTGATTTCATTTTAATTGTATTTGTGTTGAATATATATTTATTTCTCTAAATTTATTTGTGTCTATTTGTTATTGTTTGTTACTAGGATGACATTTACACCTATCATATAAATATTTTACATTCGATATACATATATATAGATAATAGAGATGCTTTATAATTTGTATACCTTTTAAATCTTAAGCATCAGTTATACAGTCGGCGACAAAAGGCAACATACTTTGAAAATTTTAAAATGTTTAAACTTTCATTTTTTTAATCTCGATATTGTTTTGATAATTGTTTTGAATTTTTAAATATTTTTTTAAGCTTGTGACAGCATGTTTTATTTTGTTGCTTACTATCAAACTCTACACTTAATCTTTTTTTATAAATTTTTTTTGCGCTAAATTAAACTTAAGTGTTTTTTTATTTTAATTTAACTGAGATTAAATATCTTATTGAGCTTTTAACTAATTGAACTTTAAATTGAAGATTAGATCTTAAATTCATACGTGTTTATTAAAAGCTATGGAGCCGGGGGTGAATTGGGTTAACTTATTATATTATTTTTTTTTTAATATACATTTTATTAATATTACTTATTATTAATATATAATTAATTTATAATTTTAGATACTTTTATTTAACAGATATTTTGATTGCATAACTATTAGCATAAGTAACAGCTTTAACACTTGTGGAAGCTGGGTTGGGGTATTTAAAGCAACAGCTCTACTTGATAATTCTTCGCCTTGACCAGGTAAACCATAGACATCATTAGCTCCTGAGCCTGTTTTATCTAAATAAAATTTAATTTAAGAAAAAATAAATTTATAAAAATAAACTTCAATTGATAACGAACTAAATAATAGGGGAGATGATATAATACTTTTATTTTAATTACAAAAAACTCAAATAATTTCTTGACAAACAAAATAAAAAATGTAAAACTTAAAATCTTAATTGCTAATATATTATTTTTTGTATAAAAAAACTTACTTTTATTTGCAGCATGATGATTATTTCTTTGACCTAAATCAGAACTGTAGTTATTTTCCCATCTACTGGAATCGGTTAGATAATTACTTGATGGTGCGGTAGTGGGTGGATAGGAGACTGCAAAAAAAAACAAGAAGGAATATCAAATGTCAAATAAACATTAATTTAATTTTTTTTTTGAAAAATTAATATTTAATTGAATTTAAGCAAATTGAATTTGCAAACCCCAACAGCTATAGAAAGCAAAAAAATATTTATTTTTTATATTTATGATTGTGTTGGTATTTGTGTCTGTATTTTATAATTACGCCTTAAGCACTTTGCTTTCAATATTTTAATGAGATTCTGGCTTTCTCTCTGTGTCTGTGTGTGTGTGTGTGTGTGTGTGAGTGTGTGTACATACAATGTAGCAAGCAAAGGAGTAACACAAACCAACACACACCAAAACAAAATGCAACCATAAATAAAAGTAGTCATAAGCTTAAATATAAATTTGAATTAGATAAAGAATATTTTATAAAGTGAACATTAATATGAAAATTTTCAATTCCTATATTTTTTAGATTTTCGGTTAAAAGAAAAACCTTAATACATATGTGACTTACTGTAAAAGTATTATTGCAAGCAAGTTTAGGTATTAGTACGTAATTGTTATGCACTTGTGAGTATGTTTTTCTTCTTTAAGGATTTTTAATTTTAAATTTAAATAAAAAAAAGTTTAAAAAAATGTGTCCATTTTTAAAAGAAATATAACATATAAAAGCAGTTCCCAAATTTGAAACCTAAAGAGCAAAATAATTTTTGCAAAATAAAATCTAGTTAAAGTCATGGTGGATAGGTTGTTATTTAAATTTATTTTATAATTAATATGACAATTGTAAATTAAATTCAAAGAGAAAGGGTGTATGAATTCCTGACACTTGGGAGAACCCAGCTGACAAATCTGAATCTTTAAACATTTTTGAAAGCAATGCCTTTTTGAAATTTGCTGACAACTTTTGATTAGGAAAAAATTGAAAAATGTATCTGTATATTAAAAGCGTTAAAAGTGCTAATGACTGACAAATTAATTCATCAATGTACGCTTAAAGTTAGAGACTTAAAATTAAGCTTAAAATTTAGACTACAGATACCTTTCGCAATGTTTAAATATATTTATTTAGAAGAAGTTTTGTGAATTTCGAACCCTAAGTGGGTAAAAATGTTTGTCACTAATTTTTTGACAAAAATAAATTATGTTTTTTGCCTTTTTTTAATAAAAGTTGAGTTTTATTAACCCATATAAAGGTCGAAATTTAATTAAGTGGACAATAATTACTTTTCTTAAATTTTTGTATTATTTTCGAATTTTTTTTAATATTAGAGATTATTGACCTAGAACATGTTGGAGAACCGCATAGGAGTTTTTTTAAACCTTTCTGTTTATGAATCTAAAATCTAGAATATCATTATTTTTAACCATATTGAGGCCAACAGTCAAGCAGTGAGACAAAAAAATCCAAAAATATATTTTTTTTAATTGAAAATTATACATTAGGATTATATAAAAAGTTATCGAACCTCATAGAATTCCCTTGCATTTAGTTCTCTGCCAAACAAAAAAACGTCACTTACGAAGTAGCTCTTTAATCGCTAGTTTTTTTTTATAAAATATTTGAAAATATTTGATTTAAATAATTTTTTATCCAAAGCGCACCAGACTCAGACGTTTTCTGCTTAAATTAAACTTTTTTTTACTTTAGCGAAATATACAAAATCAATATTTAAATGAAAAGAAAAAAAATGTGAAAATATCAGGCTGACTTATTATTTATATAATAATCACTGTGAGTGTGTATGCTCACTTGTATCAACATAGTCATTGATATCAAAAAAATTATTATAAAAATATTTATTTAATAGTTTTCGTTGTTGTTTTATAATATGTCTAATTTTTTTTAATTGTGTTTTTAAACTAAGTTTATTATTGACTTTTATAATCAGTTTTAAGCATGTTGTATGTGTTTGATAATGCTTAAGTACGCTTAGGCGGCGTTTTTGTTTTGGTAGTGGCATTTTCCTATTTCTGATACAAAATGTATTTAATTGCTTTTAAATTGAAAACATAACCGGTTTATCAATCAATTTATTCGTTTGGAAATAATACATAGAAAAACTGTTCTCAATATTTTATAAAAGTTTTGTATAAACTTATTGCAAATGTTTTGCCGTGAATTCTGCAAATATTTAATGGAAATAATTTTTTATTTTAAGTTTTAATTCAATAAAAATTTTGAAAAATAAATTTTGCGCGAAATATGAGTAACTTTATTTGGGTTTGAGTATTAAGTTATTCAGATGGAAGAGTTTAAATTCAATATATTTTTAAAACTATTTTTGCTTATAAATTAATAAACATTTTTTAGGATTTTTATTTTTATATAAGATATTTTGAATCAAAAGATAATTTAAGGAAAGTTGTTATACCCGACAGACACTAGACAGGTTTTATTTAGATATATTTTTTGGAAACAAAAACAAATGTAATTCAAGATTTTTAGTTATACTTTACAAGACACACTTTGAATGTTACAATAGTTTTGGATTAATAAACTTTAATAATTTTTATCTTTTAGGTAAATTAAAAATTGAATTCCTTCTTTAACAAAATTTGTAATAAACTTGCTCCAAAGGAACAATTTATTACCTTCTTTTCTATTTAATTAAATTTAGAATCAACTTTTTTTTAGAACACACAAATTTAAAATATTTTATCTTTTTTACAAAAATGTTTTAAAATTTTTTTTTCATTTTATTATCAAATATTTTTGTTAAATTTTTTCTTTGTGTTTGAATTCAAAATTTCTATGAACTAGCAAAGAATTTTTTTTTATCAAAACAAAATCTATTAATTTATAGCTTTAAGCAAACACAAAAAGTTAAAGGATAAAAGAAAAGTAATAATTGTCCCCATATTCCATACAAAAACTCAATTAAGCTGTATTCATCATAGAATTGTTTGTTATTTGTTTGAAACAATGTATATTTAGCCAACTTCCATACAATGCAAACATACTTATACAAACATATGTTTGTTTGTACATATGTATGAGCAAACACAATCCCTATCCACAATTGACAATAAATGACACAAAAATAACTTTGAAAAATACCCCGAAATATTAAATAAAGTTTTTTTTCAACTTTATTGATGCTGATAATCGTATAGATACGTGGTCATCAGATGAGAAGAAGGATACAACTTTTTGTTAGTTATATTTGGTTTATTTGTTCTCTTACTCTTTCTATGCAATAAAAAACGATAATGTCTTAATTGGACACCTTTATTGAAATAATGTTTATACTTCATCTAGCGGAAGGTAAGTAAGGAAGAGAATAAAAATATTTGAAATTAGGTAAGAGATCGTAGTTTTAAGATTTTGAAAATCTAATAGTTTGCTGCAAAAGAAAACTTAAATTTATATTAAAGCTAGTTTTCCTACTTATTGATTTTAATGTTACAGAAGGTTTTATTTGCTTTAAAAAGCTTCTAAGACTACTCTCGTTTTTATACCCAGTTAGCTAGGTAGTTTTGTGAATAACCATGTGCACCTTGCAGAGTTAGTTTTAGTTTATAAAAATGTCACGAGCGCTTTATTTCTTTCTCTCCTCCGCATTCTTGTTTTTTAGTACATGGTAACCCCTTTAGTACACTCTTTCTCTGGTTTACTCTTGGTTCACCACTACCACAATCGTGTCCAAATCAACAGAAACAACAAAAAAGCGAAAAAAGTTTTAAAACATTGACCAACAAAGAAGTAAAAAAAATTAAACAAAACATTAATCTGGAATTTTTCTTTTTGTTAAACAAAGTAATACTAAATCATATTTTATATAAAAGACATAAATTTCTTTAATTGAGAAGATAAAAAGAGGTCAAAAAAATAAAATTGATGATTATGGTTTGATATCATAAAAAAATTATTTAAAAAATTACGTTGTATTGACAAAATGCTGTAATAAGTAGGCCGGCATCTTTTATCTTTGTCATCATGTGGACAATTTTTAAAGCAAAATGTTAAACATTTTTTTTATTTGCTTTAACAAATAGACTGACTGTTAATTTACAAAAAACCCAATAGCAGTCAACCTGCTGACAACTCCAGGATGGAAGGAAGTCTTTAAAGTTTAAACAGAATTTATCGCAAAAAAAAAACACAGCCAAGATATGGTTTCTCGTTAAATTTTAAGCAACAAAATAATTTATTTTTGTTTGAAATGAATTTAAGCCAAGAAAAGCAAGGAACGAACAAAACTTAACAGAAGCTAATATCACGTAACTTTATGTAATTACGTGACCATCCAAATATTTTCAGACAAAAAAAAAATTAAAACTTAACTGACTGAAACTCTCAATTGCATCTTTTAAAACTAAAATGCAGTCTTTATTATACTTTTTGTTTTAAGACACCAAATGAATTTTTGAAACATTTGTTTCAATTCCTGCTTTTTTTCTTTCGGGGGGGTAACTTTGATTTGTTTGCATGGGGCAATAAAGGTTAAATTTGTTGGTTTATTTTACAAATATACAAATGTAAAATATGTGTTTGTATGTCTGTACACTCAAAAAAAAGATTGTACTACATTTAAGTTAGATATAAACTAAATTTTAGTTCATGGACTTTACTTAAACTTAGTTAAAATTAACTTAAAAATAATAATTTTAACTCAAAATAAGAAAAATTTACTCATTGAAAGTAAAGAGAATATGCTTGTTAACTTAAATATAATACAACATTTTACTTAATTAGTCAAACTAAAATATAGTACATAAATATTAAAAAAAATTAAAAATGTTTACACGTTTATTAATAAATTCGTAAGATCAAAGATTTTCTTTCCTTGAAATAAGTAATTTTAATTTTGTATGAAAAGTAAAAAATTTAGTTAACGCCTTCCTTAAAAACAGTTCAAAATTTTTTATATACTTAAAACAAGTACTAGTTGTCATTGTTTTTATGAAAAAATTTTAATAAAACCAAAGAAAATAAACTGAGATTACATACCGTTTACCTAATTAAAAAAAATTGGCATGATGACTGGGTTATTATAATTAAAGAAATGTTGCTTTAATTTTAGAACATTTGGTTCTTAGATATATTGTAGTAGGGTATTATATTAAAGCTAGATATGACGTTAATTTTAGTTCAAGGGACTTATTTATACGAAGTCAGATTAACTAAAAACAATTAGCTCAAACAAACTTAAATTAAGTAAATTTTTCTTAAAATAAAAAATAACATAACATTGAATAAAATCGGTGCTGCCGCAGTTATAAATTTTTCGCAACGAAAGTTTTAAAGTTGTTTAAAATTAAAGAACGAAAATTATTTTTACGACAAACTTCTTAATACAAGTTACACTCACAATTTGATGTACACAAATAAATACTTACATATGTGTTATGACGTTTTCATATCTAACAAAAATATTCTATTTTTAGTACCATTTGATAGTGTTTGTGAATGTCGAAAAATGTAGAACTTGAATTAAAAAACGAGTTGTTTTCTAAATGTTTCATTAAACAATTATAAAAATTTAACATATTTTACTCTCTCTTAAACAATTTAAAGAATTTTTCATTGAAAGTCTTTTGGAATTATTATTATTGTCTAACCAAATGCAAACTCTTGCTAAATTTGTCTTATGGTGTTTTCCTTTCTGGCAAAAATGTTACATTAATGCTACCATTCGAGTGGGCTTATGTTCCATTCTAAAAATACATGCAAGAGTGAAAACAGTTATCTCGTTCCTTTCTGAACATGTTGCACAAATAACTGGCAAGAGTGTAACATATCTTACCCCCAATTATATTTCAGTGTAACAAAGTACCACTTCTTACAGCTGTGTTATGTATGTAAATACTTTTTTGTGCAGACGAGTTTTTAACGCAAAGTCCAGTTTTTATTAAAATCAAGCAATTTTCTATTCCATTAAAACAAAAAAAATGGACAACTTCTTAAGTGTGTGTGTAAACTGATAAAAATGTTACACATACTTATTGTAACATTTTTTTTTAGAATGGAAAACACCATTAGTCTTTGTCTTGTCTGTCAGAAAATAAAACATTTGTATCAGTAATACATGTATCCAAAACTTATAAAACTTATAAAGTCGGCAACACCGAATGAGTACCTAAAAAATCAACAATGTTGTTGTAAATGTAAGTATGTATATGGATATCAGGGATGGACAGTTTTGTTGCTACTAAACTTTTTTAAATTAGAATTTTGGGTAAAGAAAAAAATCTACATATTTAACACAATTTTTAACAAAAAAGTTATGAAAGATGATAAATAAATTGAAATATAAGAAGAAAGCTTAAATTGGGAAAGTGTGCTCACACCACATATCTGAATGTTTGTGTCTAATTTTTAGCATTATTAGGATTATCTTCCCGTAGATAAAAAAAATAGTAGCTTCGCTAACGTAGTTAATTTATCTTACCCAAAACCT
The DNA here is from genome assembly GCA_963583895.1 of Melanophora roralis. NCBI lineage: Eukaryota > Metazoa > Arthropoda > Insecta > Diptera > Rhinophoridae > Melanophora > Melanophora roralis. The sequence continues at coordinate 2,363,740 of OY757188.1, read as the reverse complement.
TAAGTTAAAAATCAAAATTTAAATTTGAGATATTTCCTATTAGATTTTTTTTTGCATTTGTATTTTCTTTCGCCCTTCATAACTTTTTTATTCAGACGTGTGTTAGTAAACTAGACTTAGCCAAATTTGGAAGTTCAAGTAATAGAGAGAAAATATAAAAAACAGTTAAACAAGTAAGATCGCTATTTTCGGCTGTGCCGAATCTTATATACCCTTCACATTGGTCTTTTTATATACCAAGACATCTGATCTAGTCAAGTTATTATATTACCGCAAAAATTAAATTTTAAAAAAATATTTAATCTGGGTCTGAGGCCAATAGCTATTCTAGTTTTTTCAAAAGAGAAGGCCTTATAAAATTTTAACGTATTGTCATGTAGTGCGACAGGGGCCCCTGCTTTTATCCAACTTAATTTTTTCAAAATGAAGCGTTATTGTACAATTACTTCTTGAAGGACATTTAAAGTAGATTGCTGTTATAGTTTCTTAAATATATCGTATCGAAAATTTGTCAAAAATTGATAATTTGTATGGAGGCTACCCCTACCCCAGCTCTTATCCAAATAATTTTTTTCCAAGATGATTTGAATTTGAATTTTATAGCTGTTATATTTTCTCAGCAGAAAATATTTCACAAAATTTGTGCAATTTTAGGAGAAGTACCGCCTCCCCTGCTTCTATCCGAAAAATTTTTTCCCCCAATTTAGGTCCCTATCTTCAAAGTATCCGTCTTAATTTTGGTGGAAAGAGTGTCTGTATTTACTGAGATATATAGGGATATATGCACGGAGTTTGTTTTAAAAAAATTGGTTATTTTGGGTTTTCGCTTACATATATCTCGGTCAATAGAGAACCGAATTTTCTCATTTGCAATAACGATTGTTTTAGGGATATATCTGACTGTTTGATAACAAAACGTTTTTTGTGCAACTTTATTTGGCTTCGGAAACTTGATTTCAGCAGACAACCAGAGGGATATGGCTATACCGCCTTCCCTATCTACAAGAATTCCGAATTTATATATCTTGTGGGATCGCATATGGATAAAAAAGAAATTACAAATGGAATTACAAACTGATATATTTCCTTATAACAATATAAAGGGTATAAAAATCTAAATAATTGTTCAAATTTAAAATGAAATATGATATTAAACAAATAACTAATTTGGAAAAAAGACATTTTGGAGATAAATCCGATATTAATGCTAAGAAACTACTATTAACGGCAGAACTAAAAAAAATCAAGTTGATACAAATTTTTTTTAAATTCTGTTTATGTTTTAAATTTAAAAAGTATTTGTGATCTTAAAAACATCTCTTAAAAATAACACTAAAAACCCTAGTATACAAAATAATTGTATACTATTGCTAACAAAAATGCAAATAACTGTAGGTACTATAGTTTATAAAAGTGTTTTCCTGTTTATTTTTTTCAGATTCAATTTGTAATTTGAAATGAATTATGTATGCATTTTTCCAACTCTGAAGTTGCTTTGTTTTATCTTGCTCATAAGGAAACCCTTTATGCAAGCATTTATTTGTTTAAAATTTTTAGAAAATTTATGTGAAAAAGTTAAATACGTGAGAAGTTAATAAAAAAGTGTTTAAAAAAGTGAACAAAATAAAGAAAAGGTAAGTGCTAAAATAATATTATTATTAAAAATTAAAAAAATAGAACAAAAACAGTGAATATGCGTAAAAAAGTTTAAAACATCAAAAGTAAAATGTCATACACTCATATATGTACAGTGGCCAACAAAAGTAAACATACGACCACAATTTTTGACATTGTTTTAGACCAAAAGTGTTAAATGAAAAACTAATGATGCAGTTTTTTTTAAATCGAATTTTATTAATATGTGCAAAAATATTTTATTTTCCAATGCAAAATTAAAAAATTATGAAAGAAAAACAATTCAAATACGTTGACAAAAGTTTACGTATGATAGTTAAGGTAACATAAAAACGTACTTACAGTATTAACAAATCCTTTTTCTACTGCTTCTTTGTACGACCACTACGTAGCTTACTTTCAATAGTACCTGTGTTTTTAAATATTGCCTAAACAGTAGATTTAGATAAATTTAACAGTTTTGATATTTTACCAAAGGATTTCCTTTTATTTCTGTACTCAACAACTTAATTTCTGACTTCAATTGATATTTCTTTGCGGGAAGCCATTATTCCGTTTCAATATTTACTAAATCACTATACAAAAGAATTAAAAAAAACAACCTAACGCAAAATAAAAATTAAATAACGGCATTTTACAGTTTTCCAGTTAGTATATCAACAACAGCAACAATTTCTTGTTTGTCGCATGTAGACTTTTGTCAACGTATTTTAATTGTTTTTCTTGCATAATTTTCACATTGGAAAATACACATTTTTTGCACATATTAATAAAATTAAATTTAAAACCAAATAGCATCATTAGCTTTTCATCTAGCACTTTTTGACTTAAAAAATGTCAAAAATTCATATCTATATCGAGAGTTCTATAAGGCAGTTATAACTCACAATCAGAATTGTTTATTAAGGTGTGCAATAATAATATTTAGTGATAAACCTAATATAAATAAACACTTGTTTATTGAAAACAAATGTTTTTGAAAACTAAAATCAGAAATTTTTTGATTTTTACAAGTTTAAAAGTTAAAATTGTTGAGCTTCAGAAAATAATGTTGGTATGCTTTAATTTGGTACTGTTTGCTGTAAGATTCAGAATTTATACTAGGCCATTGAGTTATTGGTTTAAAGGATCGTAGATGCAGGTCAAAGTACAATTGCTCTTATCGATCCCCATTTATAATCTCGCATGAGGATAAACGAGTTTGTGTTTCAGTTTATGGGAAACTTTTTATTATCAAAGTGTTATTCTTGGCAGTTTGACAAATCAAAGTGTTATTCTTAGCAGTTTGACAAATAAAAGTCTCTTCTAGAACTAAATCTCATTCGCTTATTTCAATGAGCCAAGGTCACAAATGTGACTGGTAAATATATGGTAGCATTTAACAGACCAAAACTAAGCTGGTTTCATTGACCCCAACTTATTTATCTGCAGGACATCCTAAGTACATCATTTTAAATTTTAAATTTGTAAAAAGCAAATTAAAAATTCCTGTTTTAACCTACAGAATTAATTATAGTTATTCGTAATTAATTTATTCACATCTAGGTTTATGCCTCAAAATTAATTCCAATTTTTATATATGAAAAGGAAATGAAACAATTCTATAAACTTGTTAAAAAAACAGAAATCCCTCATATGCCAGAACAACGTATGTCTATAGACAAGAGAAAAAGTAACGTAAAATATTTACTTGAAAACATTATACAAGAAAATTAAACTAGATAAAGGAGATGAACAACTTTTGCCAACACTTTTTCAAATACAAAACGACGTCTGAGAAAGTTTAAAAATAAAGAAACAAACAAAAATAAAACCTAATTTTGCAAAGGTATTTATAAATATTTTTAAGTTAAAATATGAATTTTGCTAATACATATACCTATTTATATCCAAGCCGTTGCATGTCAAATACTTTAAGAAATTAATTGGGTACAACTTAAAATTAAACCATGTTATTTCGCTTTTTTAAACCTTCGAATTATTAAAAAAAATATATTAAAAGTTTTAAAGGTTTTTGAAATTTAAGTCACAAATGGGCCCATGAATTGGACTTTTCTAAACCTTGACTCTTTCTTCAATATATTAATTTTCCGATCTTGTCAATTGTTTCCATACAAATTACATTCCCATTTTTTTCCTTTAAATAATAAATTTCTAAATTTTTTCTTTATTTTTTTTAATACATAATATCCTGCTTTTAATTTTTCTTATATTTTTTCTGACACATCAACCCCTAAGTGTTTAAAAATGAGTACAAAATCATATTCTTTACACGTTTATCTTTGGCTTTTGTAACCAACAAAATGATAAAGCCAGGAGTTTTAGCAATAAAAACATAAAATAACCAAAATCTGCTAACAATAAAGTCATAATATACAAGAACATGTGTAACGTACAATACATGCACATGTTTTTAATAGCGTTCATACATACACACATACATGCATATGAATTTATTCGATAAACAGCGCTTATTTATAAACGCGGGGTAAATAAATGAACGTGTGCGTGTCAAAAATTCCAAAATGTGTAAGAGGAGCTTGAATGCAGAAAAAAATACCCCAAAGAATTTTTAATGTTATAAAAAGAGAAAATTTCCAAAAAAACGATAACTGATGAACAAAAAAAAAAAACAAAATTAGAATAAAAAAATAGTAATACATAAATTTTATTTTGAAATTATTAAAAAAATTAATAAAGAAAATTAAAATTTTATTTTTTTGCATTAAAAATTATTTTTTTTTAAATTTCTAACAAAAATAAAAAAAATTACTTTCTAGTAAATATTTGCAACGAGAGAGCAAAAAAAAAATTTGGAAAAGTTATTCTCAAAATTTTTAAAAAGAAGAGGAACGCTTTACCAACAAAAATTTGTGAGCAGATGTACATATTTTGTTATTGTAAATTCCTTTAGAAAACTTTTTTTGAATGGATAAACACTAAACAGCTGTTTAAAAAATTTTTACGAAAAGAAATTTAACTTGTAGAAGTTTCTAAAAATTTTCTGTCTCATTATTTTACTCTCTTTTGATTTTCACTTTATGCAAGTTTTTTGAGCTATTGAGCACTTTCTAGTAACAATTATTATAAGCTTGTAACAATTTTTGGATTAATAAACAAACCTTAAGTAAAATAGCAATGCGACTTGTCATCCATGAAAAAGGTAGTTTTTTTCAAATTTTTGACATAAAAAGTTTTTTTTAGCTTGATTATGTGTCTGTGGAAAGGGGGGTTTCGCTGCCTTCTGATGCTCTGTAGCCCTATAGGTAGTACCAGCTGTACATATGTAGATATACGATTTAAATATTCAGTTTCTTATATATAATTATCATAAATATTTACCATCAGTACAACATATCTAAAGGCGCTTTTTAATCAAAGTATTGAGATGCTGTACAGAAACTGTATACTTTCCTTCAACGGCTGCCTGTTCTTCCTAACCTAACCTATCTTAGGCTTTAAAACTTTCAAAAGTACCAGCAACGTATTCATAGTGTTTTAAGAAGTAAAAAAAGTACCAAATTATTTTTTTACCCTTCAGTTTGAAAAAAAGTACCAAAAACACATTCATATTTTTTTCAAAGCCCGTCAAACACATTTTCAACTACATATGTTTCAATCTTTTTTAGTTAATAATTTTTAAAAAGTACCTAAGAAGTTTGCAAACAAAATTATTACCCTTTTAAGGCCTTTGAGTACTAAATTTTAAAGAGATAGCAGACACATTTCCCTTTAAGTTTCCAATAGAATACGATGCTTCTTAAGTTTTGCTTCCACTCTGTATAATGCACAAACCAAAAAAGCATAGAATTTGCCCTACTTGGCCCATTTTTACCCCGCAGTCTAAATTCCCAGTCCCTTAATATACGCGTTTGGGCTACATGGTGTTTAATCAGTCAGTAAGTCAATTAGTCAGTTTTTAACATTAGACTTTGTATATTTAGACTTTGTATATTTAGAATTTCTGTTCTACAGTTTGTAGCAGAATGTTATCGCTTTATAAAAGTTGTATGTTTTTTTTTTGTCGCTGTTAAATGTCTCTATTGTATTTACAGATAAATTAAAAAACACACAAACTTCTCTCGTGAATATCTAAAAATTGTTTGACACTTTATTACGAAAAAACAGCTTTAAGCAAATTGTTTTCCCTTTTCAAAGATAACAGTTAAGCTCTGGGAAGTAACAGTTATTATATAAAATTAAAAAGTTTATACCAATGCAAACAACGAAGCATATTCTAAGGCATATAATATGTAATTACACCGCACTGAAGAAAAAAAATAACGAAAACAGGAAATGGCAATAAAAAGTAATAAAAAACATTATTGGCAGAACAAATATCCGGTCAGGTAGATTTACTAATTTTTGTGGAAAATAGAAAACTATATAAAAATATCCTTTCTTTGATTTCAACAACAAGCATTTCCTTGTTTTTGTAAAACTATTGTGACTCTAAAACACGTCTTTGTGGGAAATAACATAAAAAAGAAAGAAAATCTTCTTTAAATGACTTTAATGCGTTTTTTTGCGACCATTCCAGAGAGTAGTCAGCTAAAATCTTTTTTCTATACAACTGCCTGATCTTCAGCATGATTTAATAATTTTAGGATGGTTTTATTTCAAGTTTATAAGCTAGAACTGCATGGTTGTAACTTTTTTAAAAAACATATGTCTTTCTACAAGTGTAATCAAATGTATTTTTGTACAGACAAACATATGTTTTGTTAATGTTTTTTGATTTTATTGCTGTTTGTGTACTTAGGTTTCTAGCCAAGAGCACAGATTGCTGAGGGATATGTAGAAAAATGTTAAATGGGAAAAGTGCGTGTAATAATGTGACTGTAATCGCTTTTGTTTTTTTTATAACTTTTCCTTAGAGAAATGTGTAAAGAATTTTAATGAGTTAAGTTTTGTTTTAAAAGCGTTTAAATCTTTTTAACATGTTTAAAAACCAAAAAAATTTCATAGAATTTAGTATTTAATTTAATTTGTGGCCACTCAATATACTCAAGAAATCTTAAGCAGTAAATTTCCAATTTTCATTTCTATAAACTTCTCGTGTGTATTATTTTTGATTAGTTTTAAAACAATAATTTATCTTTGTGCTTATATCTAAGAGAAAAGAATACAATTATAATTAACTGCTACCAAAGACTTGCAGGCAAAAGCACTAACTAAATTACATGCAATCTAAGATATAAACAGGCTTAGAATAAATATTCAAGTCCTTTATTAAATGGCTACTTCTTGTGTTCTCAGCCTCAATAGAAGTCGACAATCATATTGAAAACAACTAGTTCGTTTGGGGCGCAAAGCATAATCCAACTCATAAACAATAGCTAAGGCTTATGTAAAGTAAAGTAAAAAAAAAACTCTTTTTAGCATTATAAAATGGCCGTAGGCATCAATGGCAACGAAGAGTAATAACAAGACCAACAATAACAACGTTTGAAAATAGTTTAACTATATATATTAAACGCTACTAAACAACAATAAAAACCAACAACAAAAATAACAGTAAAGTAAACTAGACTCCCCCTTTCATACAATAAATTACTTCCAATATTTCCCCACTTTCTCAAGAGAATTAATGTTTTTGTTTTGATTACTCAAAAACAATTTTTTTAGTGGGCAATGCCACTTTATTTAAACTCGGGCTTTACTTAAGCAAGAGTGTATGTGTGTTTGCTTGGCAGCCGGATAATTTAGTGAGTTTGAAAATTCTATAGTGAATACAATATGCAAATCCAAAGACATTGGTTCCAAACAGGTTTTTGAAAGTGGCTCCTGCAAGTAAATGCCAATTTTTTATTAAAAATTAACATACATATGTATGTATTTATGTATGTGTGTCTTTAATTTTATTAGAAAAAATATTTTCAAAAACAGAAGATAAGAAAAAGAATTTTAGAATTAATTTTTCTAAAAGTGTACAACAACAAAAAGCAAGATTATTAGCAAATCAAGAATTAGATTCTTATTTAAAACAATATTCTGTACTGGCTTAAGAACCACAAAAGTACATTTTTATTGGTTTAGCATGGGATGTTGGCAGTAATAAAATTGTTGTTGTTTATTTTACTTTTTCTGGTCGCATTTCGGTTGTAAATCACCTGGCCAGGCGAGCAACCACAGTGCTTAACCGTAAAGTAGTGTTGACTATATTCTGTTTTACTTAAAATGAGTACCACTTTAACACAGTTATATAAACACACAATTGCAATTTTGTTATCGTTATTTAGAAAATGATTAAACTGTCTGCAATTTTGCATGTTAATTACACTTAAAAAATTATTGTGTTAAATAAAACTTAAATTTAATTCAATGAATATTGTAATCTGATTTGGAAAGAAATTTAAAACTCTGTTTGAAAAAGTTCAAAATTTTAAGGTTGAAATACTTGTTCTAGAGATGTTTATAATAAATATTTCCTTTTTAATTATTTAAGTTATAATTTTTAGTTGTTTTGTTATTTAAAATTGATATTTTGTTTTAAACAGTAAATTTGCAATAAAAATGATTCCAAACTACTTTTTAAAAATAGAAAAAAATATAAAAAAAGTTTCTTAAATCTGTATCTCATATTATAGATTTTAATATTTTTTACAAAAATATTTTGTTTAAAAATGCCAATTCTGAATGTTATTAAAATAATACTCATAAGAAGCATTAAGTTTTTTAATTTTTGTTTTGATGCTTAATTTTTATTTTGGCATTCGTGGCAGATTAAAAAAGCTATTGCGAAATATTAAAGCAATTTAACAGATTTAGTAAATTGCATTTAAAATACAATTATGGGATCCATTATAACCAACATGTTGCACTCAACAGCAGCATACAGAAGCCTAAAACATACGTAGTCAACAACAAACAAAAGACAGTTGAAAATACAAACAAACAAAAAGGCAAACAAAAACTGACAAAAAGATATGAGCTGAAAACCCAATTTTGCAAATTTTTTACTGCACAAAAGGAGTAAAAAGGATATAAAGAAGAATTTAACGTTTTGTTTGTCTGCCATAACATACTTTTCACATTGGCAAAAGAGCTACAGACATAAACAACAACATCAGCCATAACAACTAAACTGAAGGCATTTGCCACAGATTCAGCAGAAAATGCAACTAAGAAGCTGAAATAATTGTTAAAAGCATTTCTGCAATCATGGTTTTAAACTTCTATAAAAAGGATTTAAATGTATGATTTAACCCAGACATTCATACACTAAAAAAAACTGAGAACAGTCAAATAGAAATTAGAAAAAAAATATATATATTTATATACATTTTGATTTGCTAAATAAGAAAAACTCGTCATTTATTTCGAATTTTCGGTATTAGCCGAGTGTTAATGTACGATTTCTCGTCAGCACTCTTTATAACTAACATCTGGAACTATCAGAAATCTAGCAGAGGCATCTCGTTAAATATTCTTCAAATGTCTGACAGAGTCATGTCAAGTTTTGGCCAGACTTGTCTGATACAGATATTTTCACCAAATTTTGTTGGCTGGTATAATACAAAACCCATACGTACACAAGTATTTGTGTGTCACATTAATGTAATACAATCAAAATGATTGTGTGCTCTTTTATATTCAACTGCTCAATTTAATTATTTATGAAAACAATTTTATAAATTTCATTACAACCCACAAAAATGCCACCAACATGGTTATGAAAATAATTGCATGTGTAGCTCACAATCTCACAATATCTTTCGCCTTGCCCTCTTTGTAAAAGTACAAAATATTTTTGGTTATAGTTATATCAATATGGGTAGACACATATATTTGTAGTTTAAACTTTCAGGAGTTTATATGTGCGTTATAGTTTAAAAATCCTTATCATCCTTAATAGTATAAATATCATATCATGTACTATTTAGTTACTCCTACTGCTCATAACTTTACTTCCACTGCAGTATTTAACTGCACTTAAACAATTTAATCCAGTTCTATTAGTTGACATGCCAGCGGTTGTAGTTGTTTTGTAAACAGATGTTCATATGCATGTGAATTAGATTAATGTTTAGGTGTGTGTGTACATTAATCCCTGCAGAAAACAGGACTAGTTCATACATGCGTGTATGGACTAGTCCATAAAGAAGTAGGATTACTCCAAAACTAACCCAAATGCATGTAAAAAACATGGTCTTTTTAACATTATGATGTCCTAGGGCCGGACCACTTAACCCAGATTTGCATTACGTCGGAGTAGTTTCAAAACTACTCTATCCTACCTACAAACAACGACAACTCGGTACGCAATCGTTAAAACACAAACGCATATCACTTAAGAAACTACAAGTTCTTGTTTGACAATGACATGGTCCATGACTGCATTACACAAGGACCATGTTGTAACTAGTCCATTTACGCTAAAACGGACCATGTGGTCCAAGATTTTTTGCAGGGAATTTTATTTGGTACTTTTGTTGCCAGTGTTACCGTGTAGGTATTTGTATGTTTGTTAGTTTCATTTCAATTTAAATGCATTTCTATTGCTCGGTGCTATTAAACGTTTTTTTTAAAAATCATACACTGACTTAATACTTAAACATATATATAAAAGTGGCTACAAACAAAAATGGCCAAACTCAAGTTAGAAAAATTTTAAGTTAAGGTGCCCACGAGTTTATTACTTTTTTACGGTTTTATGTTTTTAAAAACAAAAATTTTATGTAAAAACCCTCATATGTTTAAATGGTGTTTCTAATAAAATTTCAGAGTTAATTTTTTTTGTTAATTTACATAAAAACGCAGACGACTTGGGCTTTTGTGCTTAGTCACCACAAGTACTTATGTATATGTTATGTACTTGTGTCCTTCTTCCAAGGAAACACTTCGAATATGTAGCGACTTAATCATTTAAAAGCCGTTTGCAACGATACCTAATAATAAAATACAGAGCTTTAAATAAAAAGTGTTATGGAATTTACCTACTTGTCAAAACAGTCGTGCATAAGACGTTTCAAACATCACACATCAAGTCGTATGAAAAAAGATTTTTCTGTTTTTATTTCTCTGGTTTTTTCTGCTCATAATTGAATGCCATATTTTATTTTTTCAAAACCAACATACTTTGAAAATAATGTAGTACAAACTGTTAATATCATAACATAAGCTGTTTACACGATACGACTTTTACGTCTTACTCGAATTTTGATCATGTACTGGGAAAAAGCATAATCGCATTAAAGGTGGCTTTACAAGGTAACACAAAGTATTTAGGCTTTGTAAAATCAAAATATTATGAAATTCTCTCCGTATTTAAGAAAAAAGAACAAAAGTCTGTTGTAAGTATTTTTCATATTTACACGTATGGTGTTGGTAAAATCAAAAGACTTTTTTTTATTGCTTGTTTTCTTGTTCGTGGTTTATGGTTTAAATTCTGCAATAAAAACAAAAACAACATGAATAGCTTTTGCGTTGATTTTGATTGTTCGTGATTTAATTTATAAAATGTAGCCTTCATCAGACGTTGTTACTGCTGACAGTCTTTCACACCTCTCATGTGATTAAAATACGTAATTTTCTAAAATGGTTTAGAAAAAACTTTTACCTAACACTTGTCAAATTTTGTATACGTATTCTCTCCTGCTCAATATATTATGCTTTTACATAATAAGATATTTCACAACATTTGTAAGGCATGTCGTAATACATGTATTACCATGTAAAGGCATTAAATGCATAAAGACGATGACATTTCATTTAAAAAATATGTTTATCTTCATGTAAAATTTTTCTTAAACAAGTTTAAATTCTTTCACATTATTTGTATAAAGAAATTTTTAAATCTGAAAAGCTTTAATTAAATAAGTTAAAAATTTTAGAAAAATTGATTTTTCTCGAGTGTATATATGTGGTTACCGTCTTTCTCAATAAAAATTTAAGACTTAATTTTATCTTAAGCAATTAAATTAATGTTTTAATAAAGTAATGAATAATATGACAAACAAATTGCTGTGATAAAGAAGAGTCAATGTGTGAATAAAAATTTTTAAAAGAGGAAATACGCAGTTGAAAGTATTTAGTGTGTCGATGTGTTAAAAATTCTTCTGCCTTGTTCAAATAGACATAATAATTCAATAATTTTATTTTCTGTTTAAAAGAAAATTTATTGCCTTTTATCTTAAAAAGGAAAAACCAACTCACCATAAAGTCTTATAATGCCATCGGTTTCTCCACGAGGATTTTTGGCCACACATTTGTAGATGCCATCATCACCACTGCCCACATTTAAAACAGTTAATTTCATATGGGTTTTATAGACAGGCAAACCAATGCTAGATTCGACTCTAAGAAAGGGAAAGAAGGTATAAAGTTTATACAAATATTTCAAATTAAAAAAAAGCACAAAATACAAAAAGAAGTTCTTACTTGTATTTACTTGAGTCGTGTATGATTGGACCTTCGCCGCGGGTCCAATAGTTAAGGGATGTGGGATGTGCCTCGGTAAAGCATTCTATTGTTACATTGAAACCTTCTGGAGCACCTACCAATTGATGTGGTATCAACAGCATAGGGGGAACTGGAAGAAAATTAAACATTAACAAATTAGGTTAAAAGTTTTTCCTAAAATACATATTTTGTTGTTAAAAGGGCAAACACAAACCACAAACTGCCAAAAGGACCTTAAATAATTTACTTAGTTCAATTTAAATACAAAACCCAAGGGAACATTTTTAAAACTAAAACAATAAAAAGAATAAACTTTTCCTTTTTTCTGGGAAAATCCATAGTTACTTTAAAAGATTTGGTTTCCTTTCCTTTTTGTTTTATAAGAAATCTAAGAAATCAATTATGGAAATTACATTAAAAACCTGCTGAAATTTATTTATTCTTTATCTGCACCTTCTATGCTAAATGCAAAAACATGTCATTCCTTGTATTCCGTATATGAATAGAAATAAAAAAAAGATTTGAATAAGAATTAAACTTTTCATAAGAAAATTTTCCGTCTCTCTTACTCTTATGTTTAACTCAAGATATAGTTTTTCGCTTCTAAGGACTAAGAAATTTTCTGGTGGCTTAAGGAACTTTTTGTCATACTTAAAAGTATGTTTATGTAAGTATGATTGTGGTAAGGAAAGGAAAATTCTTCTTTATTTTAATAAGCATCTTGATTTTTACATAATTCTTAACACATACTCTCTCCTTTATTTGTGTACTTATACACATCCTTATATTCATACTTGTCTTAGCTTTTTTTAGTTTTATTTTGCTCTAAAGTGCGATTTCAGGCAAAAAAAGAAGCCATTGAAAAAATCTTATACAGAATGCAACAAAACAAATATTTTTCTTTTTCTTATAGTTCATAAGTAAGTCTTAGCCTTATTTCTTTAGAAGTTTTTGTAAAATATTTTGGTACTTGTTTTTGCTAGGGTTGTCTAGGTTGTCTAGGGTTGTCAGCAATAGAAAAACTCTTATGAATAGTTTAAGTAAGGGTTTAACCCTTTGAAGGAAGGATTAAAAAGGAGGTGTATTGTAAGTTTGTAGAAATTATAATACAGGATTTATTTTTTGTAATATATGGTCAATTCCACGTAAAACGGCCCAAACTAAGGGAAAGACGAATTTTTTCTTTAATAAAAAATCGATGAATTTACATCTAAAAGAAAAAGAAAATGATCCAAACATATATAAATTGATTTACAATTATTTTTTATTTATGTCGCATGAGCTTAAAATGGTCACATACATCGGCTCTCCTTTCTTAACGTTTTGGGGAAAATGTCACACCCGTCACATTTTGTAAAAAGGTTTCTCGTTAAGCAAAAATAGTTTTTTGTATAAAAAATAAATCAAATGTGATTAAAAACAATTAAAAAAATTTTACACAACACGATTTCAAAATCAATATTCTCTAAAATTCAAATTTGTAAAGTCACAGCCGTCACAGTCTTAGAGTGATCATTGTGGCCAAAAATTTTATTCCTTTAGTGTCCACTTACTATTAATCGCCTAAAAACATTCCATCCTTGAAAACCATAGACTTTTTCCAAACCAAAATTTTAAGCTGTTTGAGTTTTAAGCAAAAATGTGAACAAAATGGTCACACCTGTCACAATGGAATTGCCCATATATAAGTTTTAGTGGACCTTAAATATCTTGCTGCATCAATTGGACTTTGTTTTTTCTTTAATCGGGTTTCAAACATTTGCGTTTTGGTATTGGCATCAGCCTTTTTCGAATTTGCGGAAGACATTCCATATGTTCAAGAACTTATGACGCCGACCGATACTCTAAATATAATTGTGATCCGTCCATTATTAATTAAACGTGATTAATGGACCCTTTTTCTAGAAAAAAAAATTTTACTGCTATACAGAAACGATTCATTAGAAGGGTAAGGTTAGGTTAGGTTATGTTAGGTTAGGTTAGGTTAAGCTAGGTTAGGTTGTTAGGTTAGGTTAGGTTAGGTAAGATTAGGTTAGGTTAGTTTAGGTTAGGTTAGGTTAGGTAAGGTAAGGTTAGGTTAGGTTAGGTTAGGTTAGGTTAGGTTAGGTTAGGTTAGGTTAGGTTAGGTTAGGTTAGGTTAGGTAAGGTTAGGTTAGGTTAGGTTAGGTTAGGTTAGGTTAGGTTAGGTTAGGTTAGGTTAAGTTAGGTTAGGTTAGGTTAAGCTAGGTTAGGTTGTTAGGTTAGGTAAGATTAGGTTAGGTTAGTTTAGGTTAGGTTAGGTTAGGTTAGGTTAGGTTAGGTTAGGTTAGGTTAGGTTAGGTTAGGTTAGGTTAGGTTAGGTTAGGTTAGGTTAGGTTAGGTTAGGTTAGGTTACGTTAGTTTAGGTTAGGTTAGGATAGGTTAGGTTAGGTATGATTAGGTAAGGTTAGGTTAGGTAAGGTTAGGTTAGTTTAGGTTAGGTTAGGTTAGGTTAGGTTAGGTTAGGTTAGGTTAGGTTAGGTTAGGTTAGGTTAGGTTAGGTTAGGTTAGGTTAGGTTAGGTTAGGTTAGGTTAGGTTAGGTTAGAGTTGGCTGACGAGTTACTAAAAAAAGGATTGAGTAGGGGTTATATAGCCTGGAGTCGACTGGAAAAAAACAAATCTTTTTAATAAAACCTAAAAACTTTTAACACAAATTATTAAAAAATTCATTAATTTCCTTCCCCAATGGGTTAATTAATTTAGTTGCTTCACATAATACAAAATATGAATTTCTATTTACACAAAAGTTTTTCAAACAAAAACAAATAATGAAAAAAACACCCAAAGTAGAGGATAAACCACAAAAAATGTTTCGCTATAAATCTTGAAAAAGTTAAGTGAATGGTAATTATCATTATTTCCATAAAAAAACAACATAAGTTGGCATTCATAGTTGATAATAAGGAAGAAACAAAAAGTGTGAAATTTCTGCATCATATGATTCTTAATTAAAAAATTAATTTGTCACCTCACAACTTCTGCCTTTAAATTTTAAAATAAAAACCCAAAAAAATTGTTACAAACAACAATCTACCTCTCTTAAAACCTTTTTTAAACCATAAAATATTAATGAATGTGAAAAGCATTATTTTTTTCAACGTTGTCATTTTTGTTTTGCCTTAAGTTTTGTTACAAAAAATACTTTTGTTTATTACGAGCTATTTTCCGTGAATATTATTTCACTAAGTTTTTGCCTTCAATTTTCCTCGTTTTTTTTTTTGTCATTAACTTTATTACCTGCTTGAAAATGGTTTGACAACAAGGACAATTAAAAAGTAGTAATAATGCTAAAGCAGAAAAAATGGACAAAAATAATGGAATGCTTTCAATGATGCTGCTCAGCGAAACTTATTAACAAAATGAAATTTTGTTTTTTTGGGACATTTTTTTCTTTAATATTTTTCTAATTACCACAGTGTGGTGTCCTTTGTCCTTTGGTAAGCAGAAAAGGGTTTAAATTTTGTTGTTGATTACTTTTCCTTTTTTTTGTGTCTTTTTTTTAGCTGGTTCTCCATGTAAATTACTAATTTATCGCTAAGTGGGCTTAAATGTTGTTCAGAGTTGTCCTTTTTTCCCCCACCATTATTGTCCAGCTTACAAAGGCGGAAACTGTAGTTAAATTCATGTTTATTATTTTATGATTTTATTAATATTAAAATGCTGTGTAATTAGTGAAGGTGGATTATTGACAAAAAAAACAACTGTTTGCCAGAGTTTATATAAATTAACAAACGAGAAAAAAATATTCTACTCCTTAGAATAATTCATGTTGTTGAAAGGACTTAAGTTGCTTGCAAAAAAAGGATTAACGTTTGAGCTTTTAACCAAAATTATAAATAATAAAAATTTATTTTAAGCAAAGCTATGCCTTTTTCGAAAACTTTTCACGGAAATGGCAAATTAATCTTTATGAGTACCAGGGAATTTTAAGCAGCACAAAATCTTTCAGGACTTATGACTTTGAATCACATCACTCTAAATATCTAATTTCGAACGCTCCCTTTTATAAGCAGATATGTATACATAGGTACCGTATAGTCTCTTGAGGTTGTACCATGCTGAAGAATCCTCACCTGAAGAAATAAAGGCTAAACGATATCAAAACTCTGTAAAAAAGCTATCTTGGGGAAAATGGCATGAAAAGAACCAATGATACTCTGAAAAGGGTAGAACCATGATACAAAGAACCAGGTAGTCTCGTCGGCCCAGCTAATTAGTGCCAAGATGTCAAAATTATGCTCTCCCTGTAAAAATAAAACAACAAAAATTATTACCCATCGTTTTTTTTTCTATGAGCTTATATTTGACACGTTGGTACTAATTTGTAGTTGTTGCAGGGACGAGATTACCTGATTGGTTGTATCATGGGTAGAACTCTTATTCTCATTCATCTAATGAAGTCTACAAGGCAATAGTGCAATTTTGAAGCAATATAAAACAATTAACGGCTAGAACAAATATGTAAAAAAGAAATAATTCAAGAACGTAATAATTGACACACATTAGGAGCACTGAACGGTAGAATGGAAATGCGGATTTAATTTTTAAAGAGTATATCATCCAGATGTCTTCTGTCTAGCTGAACACAATGTTCGAAAGGGAGTCTTGTGTTCCGAAACTTTAGATCCTTTTTCCTTGAAGATCGACTGGGCCCTGGCCGTGGGATATTTAAAGCCGAAGTATTTGTGCGGAATCTCTGCACCCACGAAACAAAGGGTTATAGGTCTTGCAGTGGGAAAGGTTGTCGGTTGGAAAAAGCTGACTATATGTGCTTCGTTACTTTCCTTTTTTCCCTGAAAAATTGCGGTGAATAATTTAAGTAGAAAAAAGCCGAGACTGCAAGTTGTCAGTTAGATTAAAAATCATTGTGAAAAGAACTGCTTATTTAACTAAACCAGTGAAATATTTAATTTTGTAAGATTAAATCAATTAAGTTCTACCTACTATTTGGTTAAAGTTCAGTTTTAGTTTATTATTAGATGTTATCCTAAAATGAATTAATTTTTTTTTTAGATTTTTGTTGTGTTTAATGTTTATTTCCTGCCAAAATCAATTTAATTTTTTAATTAACTTAAAGACACTTAATATAAATTTTTAATAAACATCAAACAAAACATAGTTTCCACATTTTGCTTATTATTTTGTTGTTTTTTTTTTGCAGCTTATAAAAAAGTTTCAATATATTTCTTATCCTTCATGCCTTTATTTTTTCAGTGCTTTTTATTCTTTCCTATTGTTTGAATTTATTAATTTCTATAAGCACTATTTGTTTGCTTGCAAAATCCTAAAACATTTTTTCGTCTTAATTCCGTTTTGTTTTGGTTTTATGTGTTTTCTTTCTCTTATAAAATTTCAATTGATCTGGTTTTTTATTTCTTTTAAGTATGTGTGCTTGTAAATCTTTTAAAGAACTTTCCCAGTTGACCAAATCGTGAAGGACGGTATTTTCTTTGGCAAAGACTTTAAGACATTTGCTAATTGATGGCCTTATTAGTTTATACTGTTCTTAAAGGTAAAAGAAACGAAATCTTTTTTCTAAGGAAAACATGAGGTCTGTCTCTTCCTCCACTCTTTTAAATGAGCCGGCATTGTCGTTCTTCAATTCCCTGCAGCATTTTTTTTTTGAAATCTTCGTCCTTAATTTGTTAAAAGTGTTATCAATATGCTTTTTATGACTTACTTTGATTTCTATACGTGGTAAAAAAAGTCTTAAAGCCTTGACCAACTGGGTTTGGTATATGTTTTAAAGAAAATTTAGTTCTTTTGTATTTGCTTCAATAAATTTGATTTGTAAATGTTTGTTTGTTTGTTTATTTTACACTCTTCCCCTTTTTTTCGTCCAGTTCTGTTAAGTTTTTCTTTTATCTTTGTTTTTGTTTATGTAGTATTAGTTCCAACTTTGGACCACAAAAACAACAATTGTTTACTTGTTTGTTTTTATACTTATTTGTTATTGTTGTTATTGCTTATTTTTCTTTTATATTTGCAGAGTTGTTAATATATTATAGTAAAGGAGTTATGGTGGAACAGGATAATAAACTACTAACCATGTTAATGTATATAAAAGTATATCTTTCTAAAGACAAAATAATAATTTAAGGACCTTTGCGACGATACTTAAAAGTCGTATGCGTTTTCGACCTCAAAATCTCATGAATTTAATCTGACTATCAAAAAGTCGTACGTAAATTATCTGCATCCAAAAGACATTTCTGCCATCAAACATTGAGTCATACAAAAGAAGCTGTTGGTTAGTTGTTTGATTGTGTCGTACGAAAATAGCTGCTAGTTGGTGGTGGTGTAGTTAAAAAGTATTTATATTTACATTCATACACACACTATGTGCATGTTAAAAAAATCAGTTCTAGTTTACTAATGTATTAAATCTAAAGAAAATTTTTTAAAACCATCATACTTTGAAAATAAAGTCGTACAGGATGTTAATTCCATAACACAAGGTCTTTTCACGATACGGCTTTTTAAATATTACTGGAAGTTTTGGCATGTCGTATGACAAAGTTTTATAGTGGAAGAGGAACTTTTGTTTATAAGCTTAAATTCTACAAAGCTTGTCAAAAAAATATAATTTAGACATTACGAAGCATAAGAGTTTGAGATTTTTTTGGTCCCACTGTTATTGTTTGCTTGCGAATACATTATTAAATTGTGTTAAAATTTATCTTCTTATATTAAAGTTGAAATGTTTAAAGATTTATAAGGATGCAAGGAAACTGTTGCTGTAAACTGCATGTGTGAATGTGGGAGTTTGCTGTTGTGTATTTAGTAGAGTGATGAATGTAATGCATATGTAATGTGGTACACTTACAATGTATAGCTTTGTATAGACTATAGCTAGGGTTGCCAGCTGCCAAAAGTTAAAAAACTGGACAATGCAAAAAATTCACTTGAATTAAAAAGAAAATAATTACCGGACAACTTAAAAATGCACTTATAGTTTAAAAATTAAATTTTATTTAAGTTTTTTTTTTAAAATAAAGAAAAGAAATAATTATATAAAAACAAGGAAACGAAACAATTAAAATTCTTACGTCTTACGTCATATTACATACTTTTTTGTGTATATATTAATTTTAATCACAAAAAAATATGAAACTGGGGAATTCAGGCCATTTCAGGCCGTCTGGCAGCCCTAACTATTGCTCTGCTGGAAATATTCTTTTATATTACATCTACTGTTTCTACTTATGTTTGAATTCTACTGTAAACTACTCAACATATTAGACAACATTTCAACACATCATTATCATACCATAGAACAAACACAAACAACCAAACAAACATAGACAAATAAATACAGCTAAACATAAGTACTTGTAAGTTAAACTCGTACATAAGTCCGGGAGTATGTTAAGCAGTTGTTTATTGTTAAAGTACATTTAAGCATAAAGCAAATACAAACATACAGAAAAGAATATTTATGTAATTGCAAATGTATATGATAATCATGTATCTGTAGATATGTTTGTAGAAATAACAATGCATTTGTTGTTTTGGTTGTTTTAACAAATGCAATCAATCTGTTAAAAATCTATTTCCATAAGCTTGAAAGCTGATTGTTTTGGAAAAGAAATTAAAAATTCTTATATTTTCAAGAAAAAAAAAAAATAAAAAACTAAAGATGGAAAAATTCATATTTAAGTCTTAAGCACTTGATTTAACAAAAAACATCTTCTTGGCCACTTAGGAAATTGTTTGTGGTTTATCCTTAAGCTATAAGGGCACATTAAATTGTTCTTTTATGTACGAGAATTTGTAAATGTCCTTTTTCTATTTAAGGATCTGATCTATACTTTTAACTTTTCCATTTTTTATTTTTATTTTTGTAATATACAATGACCATCTGCTCTGCTTGTCAAGTTGTGCTTGAAGCCACTTAAACGTTGATTTAAATTACAATTGAAGGTCTGGCAAATAAAATAAAAAAAAGGACGAAAAGATAATGTAAAAGAAGGGATAAATAAAATGTAAAGAAAATAAGTACAGGTTTGCACTTTAAGCGTTGAACGAGGTGTTAAGACATTTTATTGTCATTTAACCCTGTAATGAATTAAAAGGGTATTTTCTTTTAGATTTCAAGTACTAAGGCTCTTGTTGAAATATTTAATTAGGATGATATTTTTTTTTTTTGAAAATTAAGTAGACAAGTACTTGACGGTGCTAAGTGTTAATAAGGAATTCGGTGGAAAGAAATAGTTGCTTTTAAATCTACTAAAATCTTTCAACCTTTTTGTTCCATAATGGAGTTTTAGTGTTTTTCTTAGAGTTAAAGGCACTTTTTCTTTGAATGATACTCATAAGGTAAGAAAAGCTCTATACGGTTACTACTCCTGTAGAGTTCCATAGTCAAAAGTTGTGGATTTCAACTGGATATGATAAAGGTACTAATTAGGAATACATTGCTTATAATGATTTTGTAGTTTCAATGTCACTAAAGAGTGGATTTAGCTATATTGGTTCGATCGTGCTTAGGACAAGGTATGTATGAGCATGCCTGACGGTAGGTTCATAAGCAGTGACTTTGACATTATACTCGAAACAATGTTTCCGGATAAAAAAGATAAAGAGATAAAAGACAAAGGACAATGTGTGGTCTGACGAAGTTTACGTAATTACTTAAGTTGGCTATGCATCCCGTGGATGGTCTCTGCCTGCTTAAGGATTGGCTTACAATCACTTTTGTCCTGTTTGCGCTCGTTTTAGCTTGAAACTTCCATCGGAGTCCCAGTCTTTTCTGCATCTTCAAGGAAGTTGTCATCCAACGCCATTTCGGCTTGAGCGTTTATATCCATTAGACCAACGAGGGCCATTTAGAGCAATCGCTGTATTCTAGTGCGCTTGACTTTAACTTCCTAAAGCTTAAGTTTCTTTCGACATATCAGACCGTAGACTCAGCAAAGGATTTGCATCTCTCAAAAAGACACAGCACTTCTAGCAAGCTATCGCAAGCACTTATGTTTCAGCGCCATAAAAAGTATGAGTAATATAAGCGTTTTGTAAATTTTGCTATGGTGCTTCGAGAAATAATTGTGTTCTTTAGCTGTCTGCGTAGCCCAAACTAGCAATAATTTTTAAAATCGATTCTTCGCCTTATTTCAATGCTAAAATCCCGGTTTTTTTTGGTGGTGGAGCTGAGGTGTACAAAATCCTTTTGACCGCGGCAATTGTCTCCATTATATTGCCATTCTGTCATCGTGACGCCCAGGCACATAAAATAAAGCGATGACTCGAGACCTCCTGGGTCCATTGTGCATTCCTTTTACTAATCCTGAATTGATATTATAGGTGCTTTGTTGACATTATACATCAAAATCCTATTTATCCAAATGTTGATAAAAAAACACTTAAATTATTTATTTTGATGTTTTATGCCTTTTAACAGATTTTAAAAGCGAACAATTTTTATTTTTAAGGGTTAATATTAACAATTATTCTTATTTACTTTCCTCATTTTTTTGTCCTTCTTTAATGGCACATGACCATTTAAACAATTGACACTTCCATTTCCTCAATTCGTTAGCGTTTTAATGTGTGTGTGTGAAGGTACTATACTGGTAAACTTTTGTACGACAGTGTCCTGCTTGATTATTTGTCTAGAAATTACGCGTCTTCCGTTTCTTTTTCATTTGTACTTTAAATGTGTAACAACTTCATTGTTATTTTTTTCTTGCTGCTTAATATTGAAACTGTTGTAATTGAGTGATTATTAGAGAGTATTTGTCGAGAATGATTAAGCGCTTAAGTAGAAGTAGGTGTGTAAGTATTTGCAAAAGAAATTTCCTTTAGCCAATTTGTAAGCATATAAAAGAAGTTTAATGAACCGTTTTCTTTGCTGCCAAAACAAAAAAATATTTTTTTTTTATTTGATGGCAGGTGAAAAGGATAAAAAAGTGGCCGAAAAGGATTTTGTTTTTACACACATATAACATTACTTAGATGGGGGCGGAAAAATTAAAGCTAAAATTTACGATATTTAATTTTTTTACGAAAGAGGTCTTAAATTAATAGTAATTTAATTTTAAATTTACTTTCAATTATTGCTTTAACTCTTAAATTTTAACAACATTTTTTATCTAAAACTTAAAATTTAAGTTTTTAAAATACACATTTGTTTTGAGTGCAGACACAAAATTTATCCGTTTGATTAAATCCAAAGATAAATATTTGTTGACAAAAACCTTTCTTAATGTTAGTTTTTTTCAGAGTAAAACTAAATATAATAAGACAACAACAACAAATATCTATAAATAAATTTCTCTCCGAAAAAAACAAAAGAACAAAATATACGTTACAAATGTCATGTGAATACAAAACGAGACTTTTGGAGTAATAGAGCAACATTAGCTTGACAACAATGCAACAACAAATACATTTAAGCTGACAACCACAAATAAACTAATACAAATGCAGGTGAACAAAAACATTCAAACAAATACAAATATTAATGGCAGCAAAAACAACATGTATCCAAGGCACAGTGGCTTAAAAAATAGTTTATTATGGGAAATTATTTAAAAAAAACTATTTATAACTACTAAAAGTTCTTTATGAAAATTTACAATAAATTTTAATAAAAATTAAGATCTAATAATAAAAATATGTAAAAAATCATTATTTGAACATATGTATGTACATCCTACTTAGGTTAGGTTAGATTACAAAAGGAAGTGGCGAGTCCAACTCTTCACCTCCACTCGGAGGCCCTCAGGCCAATTGTGAATCAATTCAGAAATGTTCTACTAAACTAGAAACAAAAACAAACAAGTTAAATTTGTTCTAAATTATTTTTATAACTTCTTCCTCTTGCAGCTAACTTCACTTTAAACCCAAAATAGCATTATCTAACAGCTGCAATATTTTGCTGAAATTTTTAATTAAATTCCATGGTCATGAGGACTTTTAAAAAAGGCTTCGTCTTACTGCATTGATTTTCCGTTAAAACCAGTGTTTTAAAAACACTTTAAAATATTAAAAAAAAAATATATAAAACAACATTGAAATCAAATGGCCTGTTTTGTTTTGTATTTGTCAATGACTGTGTATTTTAGCTTCTTTTTACCCCTTGAATGTGTTAGTGTTCACCAGTGTATATGTGTTTGTCTGTCTGTCTGACTTTCTGTTTGAATATGCTGAGTTAGCAAATAACATGTGTTGTCAGTTTTTTGTTGCACAAGAGCAACAAATCAGTATGCAATCTAACAAGCCATCAGGATCACATTCATACAAACTTACTTACACACAGACATTCATGCACTTGTAGCATAACATATATTAAATGTCACATTCTATTTCGCAACTGAAGCAAACGATACAAACGTTTGTAGAACATTTCCAAAAGGATTCGTTTGTTTGGTAAAAAACGCACGTACTTTTGTTTCGAAAATACTAAAATAAAAGAAAAAAAATCAACTAAAACTTAAAAAGCGAACAAAATCCAGATGTCGCTTAAAGCTACAACAAATATGCTTTTTGTAGTTTTATTTTAAATTTTTTTTGTGTAATTTTTGTTAAAAAATTTACAAAATAAGAATACAAATAAACACATTTAAAAATATTGAAAAACTAAAGAAAATTTTTTAGAGAGAAGAGGCAAGAGGAGAGGGTAAAACATATTCGCAATAAAAATGAAGCATAGAAACGTGGTCAGTTAAAAGGGACATGTTGCAACAGCTGTCACATCTTGTTTAACGAATTGTGGCACTAATGTGAATATATTTTGGTTAGTTTGTAAGATACAGATCTAACTTATACATATTTATATTGTAATGGAATATTAACAACGACAAAATACTAAATGCTTTAAAAAATAGAGAATTCGAAAACCAAATATATAAAACCACAAATACATACAAACATTCAGATGAACATTTGTATACGTTTGTTTGTGTGTTCGTTAGATAAGTAAAATCTGTTTTGCTGCATTTAGCTTTAAACTTACAACAGATTTTTATTTTAGTTACAAATAAACCAATTTTAGTCACAGTAAAGAAAGAGTTGTAACTCATATAAATTTTTAATTTTTCTCTTTCGGGTTTTTTTTAGATGAACGTAATAAGCCATGACATTTTCTTTGAGCTCTTGTCAAAATCAGAATTTGTATTCAGTGCAACAAAGATTTTGTTTAACATGTCTTTCTTCTTAATTAGTTGCTTTGTCGCATTATATTTCCCATATTTGTGGATTGATCAAAGAACATGTGTATGTACACATGTATGTGTCAAGGATTGTGCAATAAAGTTGACTAATTAGCAGTCATTTTTAAGATAATTGTAAAATGTCAAAGAAAACCTAATGCAGCATAAATATAAGCAAATTGAATTTTGTATTCAACACCATTAAAAAATTATTTTAAACAAATTTATAAATTAGAGCTGGGAAAAAATGTCTTGTGAAATGCACTTTGTTGGCTTGATTTTGACTTGATAACAGCGCAAGCTTTATGAAAATATCATAATCAAACCCGTGCCTGGTCCTTTATTAATTTTGAGCCCTAAAAGGCTTTAACAATAAAATTAATATTGCGGCCCTTTTAAGGCTCAATTTTTAAAGCTTTTTAAGCAATAAAGATTGAAATATAATTGAAACAGCGTTCGATAAGTCTCGATAAACTAGAAGAAAATTTTTGGTTCTTTTTTAAAATTTTAACTCTTAACTTTTTAGAATTTGGACATTTGAGAGGTACCAGGGGTAAAAATAATATTTTGGTCCTTTTTGCAACTCCTAAATCAGCGAAGATATACCAACTGATTAAATTTCGCTCGACGGCTATGAAGCCTGAATGGGGAATAAAAACGTACGTTTTAAAATATTTGGCTCTTTTTAAGCAAAAAGTACGTATATTAAATTTTTGGTACTTTTTCGATTTTTTAGGATCATGATTGTGGAAACATAAATTGTCAACTTTGAAACCAAGTATTACTTTTTAAAATTTTTAAAACTGTTTGCGATTATGAATATAATAATTTGAAGTTGACGAATATTAACCCAGATTGATTTCTAAAAAATTTGCATTTCTGGATTCTATGAGCCAAACTTGAACAGTAATTTGGTGAAGTGGACAAAAAGTACATTTTCACATTTTAGAAAATTTTTGCCCATTTTAAGGTCATGAGTCAAAAATATTAAACTTTGACTATTAATTATGGAATTGAAATTTAAAAAAAACACTTTATTTATATTTTTGGTACATTTTCTCATATTTTAACGTTTGGTGTGGTAGAACAGGCAGCCGTTAAGCTAAAGGCTACATTTGGCTTCTTTGTCAAGAGGCAGACAGAATGGGTGAAAATATAAGGAAAGAGTTAATTTAGTGAAGGATAAGAAAAGAAAATTATGATGAAGCAGACTTACTAGGGCCTCTGGTGGGAATTATACCTACCCCAGGATGGCAGAATCGTGCACTTACCACTGATCTAACGGGGTACCCTATTCTAAGATTATAAGCCTAAAAGTATTAACTGAGAAATTATTGACAAATGTTTTATATGTAAAAAGCTATAAACTTTGGATGAAGATTCTATAGAAAATTATGTAAAATTATGTCATTTACGAAGAAGGATTTAAGAAGAAGAGGTTAGTTGCTCGTTTCCATGACAAAAGAACTATTCGAGCGGTTACTTAAGGATTCAAGACTAATTGTGCGGTACTGATTGCCGAAAAGATAAATTGTGACAGATGCCCAAAAGAACATACTCATACGCACCGAAGGATTTTTTTGTTTTTAAAAACTTTTTTAAACAAAATTACTTATTACAATTTGTTTTCCTTAAAAGTCAAGCTGATGCTTCCACCAATTTTAATTAAAGCTAACAAACAGCCAATTTAATCCGATACACACTTTTGAGCCTTTTGCTAAAGTTCAAACGTTCTATTTTTAGGCAATTTTTTACTACAAGTGTTTGCAACTGTTTGCTTTTTTTATTACTACCAATGGTAACAACAACATTTTGAGTAACCAGCGACAACAACAACCATTATATTAACAACAACAAAAAACACTTGTTATGACTAATACTTTCAAGTCTTATAGATTTGTTCATTCTAGCTTTTCTAAAATAAACAAATCTTTATTGCCATAAAATGGAAAAAAGTGAAATATTCACGGTAGTAACAGGCTAAAGGAAATGAAAACAAACAAAAAAACCTTTGAAAACAAGTTGCTGATTTCAAAAAAAGAGAAGAAGGAGTTAATCGTGCCATCTAAAAAACAGCAATTTATAGAAGAAAAAGAAAAAATAATATTCGCTTAACCTTTAAAAAAAAATACAAACAAAATTTTTTTTATGTGCTTTAAGGATTTTGCAGAGTCCACTGCAGTTAAAAGTGAACATGGCTTCTAGTTCGTTTTACAAACAATCTTTTTATGCTGGAGTAGGCAATTTATTAAAATTCGTACCCAATGCTAACACAGTTTTATGGCTGCATATGAATGTTATGTGTCATGTATGAATGTACAAAGGTATGCTTGTATGTCCATTTGGCAACAAAAACAACAATTTTCAAAAATATTGTAGAATTTGGATTTTAATCGGCTTAAGACAGGTTCAACAAAGTGCCACTGGGATAAAAACTAGCTTTTAAAAAATTATGTTGTTTTAGGGGTCAGATATTCGGTTGGGTTCATTGTCAAATTACTCACCAGGTCGTAGCAACTAAGAAACTTTTAAACTCTCTTACCTTTTTCTTTTCTTATATGGAGTTTGACACAACAATATTTGGAATTTTCTCTTTATGTTCGGCAAAGTGTCAAACTTGATATATAAAAAAGAGGCAAAAACAATATTTTTTTAGTTGCTAGGATCTGGTAAATTATTTGACTATGGTTGGGTTGTACAAGGAGACGTAAATAAAAAAAATATATAAAAAATATAAATCAAGATTAAGATATCTTTGTTAAGCATAAAAAACATATCGAAAAAGAAATGTTGATTATATATAGAAATATACTTACAATCTACGCTGACTTTGATGCGTTTGGAAACTGTTGGTGGCACACCATTCGAGGCAATACACAAGTAGGCACCCATATCTAAGCGTGATATTCGTGTTATTTCCAAAGTGTCACCCTCCCATTCGTTAACTGCAAAAATATTATTAAAAAAATTGGTATAAAAAACAAGTTTTTAAAGAATAAATAAATTTTGTGTTTGAAGATTGACTTCTCAACTTTTCTATTACTTAAATGTTTCCAAAGCTTCAAATCGTTTTTGCTAGTGACGTCTGACTCTAGGCAGTAATAAATATAATACTCAAGAATTTATCAGGTAACTTTCGCCAAAACGGTTTTTTGGGGTTAGGTAGAAGCGGCTGGCCTTGGAGACCCCATACTTAATAGACCCCTTATCCCTTGTGGTTCAAAACAATAAGAAACAAAAACCTTTTGATTTGAGTTTAAAAACTGCAATGAGTTTAAGGGCGGGGCACATTTTCGTTTTTAATACCAGCAGTCTCGTCTTACAAATACAAAGTTTTTTGCTCTAGGTTTTGAACGAAATCACACTCAAAGTGGTTTACTCTGAAGCGTACAAGTGCTAGAAGCGCAGATAATATCTTCAACGGTCTTCTTATCCCCCGGTGCACCATCATTGCTGGCCAGAAGTTTTGCTTTTTGACAGGAACCGCTATCCAACAAAGCCTTTTGTTATTTCCGCTTGTAGCCTTTAGTCATTCCTTAGCAATGATAGAAGAAACCTCATTGCCCCTGGGCTCTGGGACTTAAACATAATCGTGGAAACACTACACGAAGTATTATTTACCCATGCCGCCGTGGCTCTAACCCCCACAGTAAAGTTTAAGAACGTTGTTATACCCCTTTAATAGAACTACCGTGTAGTGCAAATGTTCGTTGCTCTTTCCATTGGCAAATATACTTCTTTTCTTCCCAGTTCATCCGCCAACTGATTCCCTTAATACTACTGTAACTAGGAACCTGCAAAACTAGATTCCTTGTACGCCTGAGCAATTAAAGAGACAGCGATTGATTTGACCGTCAACTGCAGCCGCCCGAAAATTTGTATAAGTCTTTGACACCCAGTTTTCGAAAGAACTGGAAAGGTAAGGCCCGCCAACTAACTCGATTTAGTAGAGGCAAAATTTTAGTTTTTTTTTGATTCACTTTATTTCTGATTTTAAATCATATCTATCGCTAAGTGTTTTGCCAGGAATAAAAGGTCTTTGCTAATTCTTCAAAGGATCAAAGTAGCCAATTGCTAGGGAATTCAATAACCAGAACAAGGAGAGATATACACCTAAATGCCTCTCCTGAATTTACTAATAGTAGTCCAGTGATAACCATAATCCTTTTCGGTTACCCAGATTTTAGACACATTGGGGTTCATGTTTCATTGTCTGATGATAGTGCATCAGGTGAGTGTGGTTACTGCCAAGTGAAGGACTGAGGTCGAAATCTGTCTACTAAGGATCTTTCCAGCCTAAAATTGATCACATCAAAGTCGTCCTGGTTTGATTTGTTTTATTTGAAGTGAGCATTGGAATCTTAATTTTAAATGGTTTAATAAAAACACAACGAATTTTGGTACTTACTTCAAAATATTTACATATATTTAACTTAATTAAAACTAGTTATTTTCCTTTTTAACCTCACTTACCAATGTGATTTTTACTAATTGTTATTCTTGAATTATCATCCCTTTTCCATTTTATGAGCGGCTTGGGACTTCCACTGGCACGACAGCGCAATGAAATATTTGAACCTTCACGAACAATGACATCACTCGAACTCAGTGAGTCATCAATATTGGGAGGAACTGTCAAAAAAGAAGAAAAAACAAATTCATTAAGAAATATACACCTCGTAGCCCTAATATAGAATGAAGGCCCCTAATTTTTTTTAAGTCGAGATGTTTTTTGGCTAATTGTGAGGTATGAGCAGATTATGTATCGTAATAAACAAAAAATAATTGTTAGGGCCTTTCTCAAGAAAATTTTTAAATAAAAAAATTTAATTTGCAGGCAATAAATTAATTCTTGATTATGTGGTTTGGCCATTAATTACTTTAAGAGTTTTAGTAGACTTAAAAACAAATTCAAAATTTATATTTTTAAAAATTGCCCAGCACAGCTTCCTTCAAAAGCTAACTTCCACACTTGCTCGTTTTACATATTTGAAAAAAAAACGCAGCAAAAAAGCTGTTATACTTGATGATGAAGTAGTTGTAGTTAGAGAGTGTCTTTAACTTCTCCTTACTTTCTCCTGAAAAGGAATCATTTGAAAGAAAGTAAAGAAAACAGACAAACACTTGTTTGTTTACTTATTTATTTGGCCAAGAGGCTAAATGAGCTTCTGACTTATTATCCTGGCCACTTATACTCTCGTCATGCTTTACTGTAACTTAAACTAACTTTTTGAGTAAAGTAATAAGCAAAATAATAAACAAAGTGGCAAGTGGTGAAGGGGATGACTTTTTGACTGACTCATTTGTTTAACCACTAATAAAGATTTAAACTGACTTTGCGGCTGCTAAGGATGATACTGTCATTCTTAAATTATAGATGCGGATAGGGAAAATGGTAAAAAACAAATAAAATTATTTTATTAAGATAAAAGTTATGATGATAGTAGAGTATAGGTAGAGAGTGGAAGCCTTTTTTAGTATTTGGCGGTTTCTCTGGCTTTATGTGGCCGCAGGGGTGCCATATGTTACTATTATTTTTACCAAATTGGCAAAAACGACGACGATTTGCTAACTACGTAATAAGATAATGAAATTTACGATTAGTTGTAGCCATTTGTTTCTCAAGGGATCTACAGGACATTATACATATGTATCTACGCTTAAGGACTTACATTGGTAAAATAATTTAGCAGGTGACCGCAATTTGGACAGACTTTCTTGACTCTCTAACTTTTTTCTTTTATGTATTTAAAGTTTGACAAAAAAATCGAAATTATTTTTAAATGCATGGGTCTAACTCTATAAAAAATAAGGAAACAGTTAGAGAGTAAGAAAACCATTCCGTTTTGCGGTCACCTGGTAAAATATTTCAATATGATATTTACGAAAATAGACCGACTTAAATACGAATTAATACAATGCAAAGGCAGCTGTTTAAAAATAAACGTCTTTACCAAAGTGAGCTGGTTTTGCAGAAACATATTTAGAAAAATTAATCAGAGTAAGGCCAGAAACCCGCTGGATAAAGAAGCTCTTGAAAGGATTTTGTTTTCGAAGGATATATGAAAAAATATTCTTTAGGATGTTTTGATATTCAAGCATATGCAAATATGACAAACACGTTATAAAAAGACATAATTCCAATATATACATTCAAGGATTTAAAATTCGTGAATTTTTTTTAATTTGATATTCATAAAAATTTGTTTTGAAAAACTTTTGTTAATTAAGCAAAAACTAGCTTTTTTGACAATTTATTTAAAAAAACTAACAATTTTAAGGTTTTTTCTTATTCTTAATTTGACGATTTTTCGCAAAAAAGTCTAACCGCCCTAAAAAAAGTTCACCACTGTAAATTAAAGCATAAAGAAAATGACTTTTAAATGTTTCAATAATTAAAGGAATTAATACTTGTTAAACTTATCTATTTCATGGTTTTTAATCTTTGTATAATTTTCAACCTTTTTATTTGCTTTTTAAAGCTACAATATTAACAGTTATAACCATTTGGCAACACTTAAATAATTAAATTTCCCATTATATTTAATGCGTTGAATAACAATAAAGAAAGAAATTCTTTTTATTTCATATAAAAAACAGAGAATTACTCCTAAATTTTTATACAAATGAAAGTAAATTAAAAGTTGTCTCTAAATTTGTTAATTTTCGAAAATCCATAATACTTTTCCTCTAAATTTGCAATAGCTTAAGCTTAAGATTTCTAAAAAAAATTTTTTACCCTTAAATATAACAAACTTAACTCCTATTACTTTCCTTGCGTTGACAAAGACATCAAATGTTCTAATATTTCTTAGTAAAGCATAGTTGTGGGTAAGAGTAAAATATATTGCCTTGTAACAACAGAAGCTTGCAACAGTTTAAGTTTGTTCCAAAATCAAGGAAGTATGACACTTTCATATATTCCCAATGCCCCAACAAAAAGTTTTTTGCTTTACGACTATATAACAACAAATGTTTGAAAACAGTTAAGACTTGTTTTTCTTAAAGTATGCAATTAAGGAAGTTAATATTTTTCTTGATGATGATACTTTTTCTAAAATCAAATTATCATTGTTGATAATTTAACTTTCTTTAAACTAAATTAAAACCTAAAATTGTATTAAGCTGTTTGTTTTCTGTTGTGGTAGTTTGTAACATAATTTTAGTTAATGTTTTCTTAATTAGTAAGTAGTTGTAGTCTGTCACTTTATTATTGGGTTTAATTGACTTTAAAGCATGCGGAAAGAGAGAAAGTTAACTTATAAAATAGATAAGGTTTAAGAAGTGAGTTTTTTAAGATAAATAATGTGCTGTTTTTCGAAGGCGAGTAGTGATCGTTTTGGCACGATTTATATGTATTTTGGTATTGCAAACAAGAACAAAATATACATTAGTCGTCCCAAGACGATCCCTATTCGGCTTTAAAAGTAGCAGATAAGTGGAACGGAATGAGGTTTTAGATCAAATTAAACTAAAATAAACAAAATAATTTCTATTCATTCAGCTCTAAGTTCAATTTATGCCCATCTCTCATACGTGGTAGGGAAATTATGCGTTTGTGCAGATGCTTCTAACACCCAATAATAATGATCTGAGACCCACCTTAAAGCATACCGATCGCACAAAAATCACTTTCAGAGTCGATTTAGCATATTCGTCCGTCCATCCAGCTGGGTGTCTATGAATTCTTGTAAATACGCTACAGATCGCAATTCGGAAATATTTTGATGAACTTAGGAACAGATAAGTTTTAAAAAACTTGCTTAAAGCCGATATTATTTGTGGGCCTGATCGTTTTACTTTTTGATAACGTCCAAATTTAAATGTCTTTCCGAAATAAAAATAATTTGCAAACATGTTAATCTCTATGCTATTAACTATCATATTGAATACAAAAATTGTTGGTCTATTGTTTCATAAAGCCGCCATATTAATTTGGTGTAGGGTATGATTTGGTCTGGCTTGACCGACTTAAACATTATAATTTTTAAAATTGTAATAGTTGAAAATTGAAATTATTTTAAAAACTAAGAAATTCCGTTATTAGCCGAGTGCAATGCACTTTCTAAACAAGCTGCGATATCTCGTCAGCATTCTTTCTATTTGGTGCTAGTGTAGGCTAAATATCAGTTTGTTCTATTCAAACGAACTTTTACAAGCATTAGAAAATCGGAATATATTTATGTATGTATTAATTTGCATAATATATAAAATGAACGTACGGCCAAATAAACCTAAATTTTTAAAAGGTGAAGAAAACACTGGTATCACAAAAAGACCGAAGAAATATACCCAAGTGCCGACTGGGTTTACCCGGCCTCACCTACAAGCACATGGTCCAATGTATAAAAATTGAGATAAAAATTTCAAAAGAAATCAATCTTTTTAGTCGCATAGAGGATCATGGTAAAATATAAGTAAAATAAAATCAATATTTACCCTACGGGGAAGTGGACTGGTCCAAGACTATTGACGTAAAAGGTTCCTTAGGGTAGGGACTGGGTCTAGTTCTTGCACTTTATATGAAAAGAACCCGTCACTTTTATATTGCGTTGTCATTAGAGGGGTCAATTGGCTTAAAACTACCACCTCAGAATGGGTTACAGGCCAATCCTTTATAAGCAAACTTTGCACTAATTGTTTAAGATCCTGCTCAATCTACTCTGTTTATATTTACGCGTGTGTGTGTATATATAAACAGATGTATGTTTATGTGTAGGTACCAGAATTTCTATTTTTTCCTCTAACCTCCTTAACAACTTTTAACCAGTTACTTGATGGGTGGGTGCTTTTTAACCGTTCACAATAACTTTTGTCCAATTCATGTTTTGTACCTGTAACAGAACGAGTACGCCGACCAATTGACACCCATTTCCTGCAGGGTAGTGTCACATGGTGGATGGCAGAAAAAAATAAAATTAAATAATAGAAGTAACAAGTGATAAATGCAAATGTAATGGCAATAAGAGAACATTGGATTGTACGTGAATTCAGTTTAGTCTAAACAAAATAAAATAAAAATCTAGTTGAAATTCTAGTAACAGTTTGTTTAAGTAAAACAAATTTATGTTCAACCAACAGTAGTACGAAATAAAAATGGTACTGAAAAGAAATCGTAGCTGGTTTCGAAAGTGTATTCACTCGGCTGATATTGAAATTACTTATGGCCAGTTTCTGAGGGAAACAATAATTTTTGAGTTTGATATTTAATTACCAAATTCCCATGCAGAATTTGCGTTTAAATAAAATTTAAAAATAATTGTTGTACTTTAAAACCGGCCGTTAGTTTTAATAAAACTTCCATTCTGAGCGAGCATATTTTCAAAAACGAACTCAAACTCAAACAAATAGAAATAATTATAAGAAATAAAAAAATTTCAAATAAATAATTTAAAATGACTTGAATGCACATTTCAAAAATTTATATTTTTGTAATTCAAATATTTTTTACACAGAAAAAGTTACGACAAATATAATTGTCATATTAACAATCAAATTGTAAATACAATTATTTTGTTGTTTTGTTGAATTGGCACTAACAACCAAAATTGTAAATGCAATTAATTATTTTATTACCAGCCTGCGTTTATTAATTTTTAAAAATTTAAAAAAATTACAGAGAAGTTTAAAAATATATTCAAAAACAACTGGTTTAACAAACAATATTAAATAAATTTTTTTTACACTTGATATCTGTTGCCATTTTTTTCTGTCTAATCTTTTCTTTAAAGTGTTTCCATATAAAGATTAATGTTGTTATTTAAATTAAATTTGTTGTTTTAATATACTAGTTGGTGTCAGTTTTTCTGAAAATTATTTTCTTAGAGGCAACTTCTGGTACTTTAAGATATCTCGGAATCTAAATTTTTCTTTGTATGTGCTTTGAATACAAAATTTTCCTTTTTTAATAAAAAGATATATTTTTTTCAGCACAACATAAAATTAATCCATTGAAGCATAAATTATGACTTTAATAATTTTTCTCTTAACTGATATTTGCTGCTATTGCTATTTCTTTTTGTCAGCGTTGTTGTTGTTTCGTTATATTTTCTTCTCTTTGTTGCTGGTCCCCAAAGATACATATTTGCTTTGATTTACAATTTTAAAGCAGAAGAAACTCAACCAGTAGAACGGGTGGTAGAAAGTCTTTTGAGATGTTTCAAGGAATAAATTAGTTTCAATGTTAAACAAAAAACAAAACACATACGCAAAAGAGTTTCGTTTTATAAACAAACTAAAAAAAAACATAATTTATTGAAGGAAATTACTTTAAAATATTTTTTAATACAACAAACATGTTTTTTAAAAATTCTCATTCAATATAAATAAGTTACACTTTATTACTCGATAATTTGGGTAACACTCACCAACCACATTTAAATAGCCAAATTGTGTTTTGGCTGTCACAGTGTTAATTTGACACATATATCTTCCTTTGTCCTCTTCTTGGACATTGCTTATGTGCAAATACCAGGTACGATGACGATCATGTTTGTCATGTGTTACACTGATGCGTGGATTACGGGTTATAACATGATTGTGTACCGTTAATATGGCAGATTGTTCAAAGTGCATCCATGCTACCTGCAAAAAGTTAAGAAAAGTAAAAAATTATTTAATACAGGGTGTCTGATGGCAGATTTATATTTTCAAAATTAAATAAAGAACGTAATAATTGACATAAAGTTTTATTAAGAGCATTGAACGATAGAATGAAAATGCGGATTGTATTTTTTAAGGAATATGTCATCCAAATATCTTCCGTTGAGTTGAACGCACTGTTTAAAACGGAGCCTTGTGTTGTAGGCCATACGCTGCAGTAAACTTGGTTCAATTGAGCTGATTTCTGGACGAATATTTACCTTTAAAGCCACAAAAGATTAAGGATTGTCTCTTTGAGGCACCTCTGAGGTAGTCTTATATAAAACTCCATTGGAGTTAGATCGGATGACCTCGGTAGCCATCGGATGTTATTGGGGAAAATTTTCCCGAAGCGAATTCTTTTAAGTTCTGGCTGTGTGTTCAGTCGTCCCATCCTGTAGAAACCACGTGTGTGTTTTTGTATTTATAGAAAATTTAAGGTTTATTTAATTCCCAATTATATTTCCATTAAACTTCTTTTATCGAAATCCGTAACTGAATTTCTTTTAATTGCACCCATTACAAAAAACCGCCATTTTTATTACTGCTAAATGATTTTTCACCAAACACTTCCTTTAAGTATTTTATTTTATGAATGATTTAATTTTTATTTAAGTTTCCGTTGCAAAATAAAAAAAAATTGTTTCGTAGGTGTTTTATTTTTCGTTAACTTTCTTACTATTTTGGTGCTTCCAAGTCTATATCCTGCAGACTATATAAGGCTTTTACTCAATATTGACAAACACACAACCGAACATATAGTTGTAGACACATTTGTGCCGGAGCATATTTTCTTGTCATTGATTATTAAGTTCCTGTATAAAGTTTTCGTTCAACAAAAAATATGAAAGTAAAGTTAAACATACCTAAGTAGAGTCAATTAAAAAAAAGCGAAAATAAATTTAAAAAAATTTTTTTTGTTTATTTTTAAACTAAAAACTTTTAAAAGAAAAAACATTGAAGTTGTGCAAAGAAAATTTTGTTATTTTTTTATTTTGTAATTAAATTCAAATTTTAAATTTATTGAAATTCATCTCTTTTCCTTATAAAATGTTTCCCTTTTTCTGCTAAAAATTTTACTTAAAAACGTGTCAAGAATTCAACAAATGCCAAATATCGTTTAAAGTTACAAACACCTTGAGAGATGTGTATTTAAGATAAAAGCTGCATTGACAAATACTAAAACAAGGAAAAAAGAAGACTGGAAGAAAAAAACCCCTTTGCTGTTAACTAGACGATAAAACTAGACATTGAAATGTTACCATAAGTAGCTGTAAATGTGTAAATATTGCAACACGCATACGTTTGCACATATGCATACACACACACACACACATGTAACTTTAAATATGCACATTTAATCATGTCTTCTTATTGGTATCTCAAGTTTTTATCTTTCACTTTTAGTTAAAGGAAAATGTAAGAAAAACACACTTTAGTTAAACAAGTAAAAAAATCAGATTTTTTAACTAAAGTAGAAATCTTACTGAAGTGCATTTAACTAAAGTATTTTTAAGATGTTTTTAAACCTGCATATCAGATTAAAACGACAGTAATGGCCAGATCAATTTTTTTATAATGTTTGCCGAACAAAGGGGAATTTACACCATAAATTTATTGGGGGGAAACTGTGAAATCCTTAGTCTTTTGTGTGTTCTTTTGACACAATGTAGCTTAATTTAGCTTAGTGCTTCTATTTTTATCACATCTGTTTGTTTAATTTTTGAATGGAATGTTTTCTTAGCATTTCTCTTTGCTCTTACTTACAACATTTTTTCAACGATATGTGCACTTAAAGGTAATGTTTTTTAATAACTATGTGCTACTGATACATACAACGTGTATCAGACAACTAATAGAAAATAGTAAAAAATTATGTTAAAAAATGTACAAATCCATGCCACTCAATCTGGTTTAAAAATTAAGACTAATAAAGGTTAGAAATAGAACTAAATATTATTAAAACCTAAATACATTATAGAAGAAGTAAGTTTAAGAATAAAGACTTTTTACTGCTCAGATTTGAAAAAAGGTCATAAGAAAATCAAAAAATTGGCCCATATGTATTTTAAATGGGTAGACCTATGGTGATGCGATACCCTATCGGAACCATTTGCTTAGGCCAAGGACCAGGGACTGTAAGTTAGCCCAGAAAAGGCGTAGCTAGTTCTGTTTGCCAGAAAGAGCAAGATGCGGGCTTTAAGCTGCCAATGCTTGACTAGGTTGTGCTAAAACTGGCGGAAAGCGCCAGATATCTGGGTATCTGGCAGGAAAGGGCTAGGAAAGCTCTAAATGGTAGTATTGTATTGTGGAGGACCTTGGAAACATAAGCAGGCTGCACTAGGCTGTACAGGAGGCAGAAGTAGCACACCATAGGCCGCTCTGAATATCATTCTGGATCTTACTTCCATTGATTTCTTTGCTGAGTTGGCGGCAAGAAACTTGTTGAGGCTTAGTGAATCAAATATGCCTAAGACAATGTCAGTTGGAAACACCGACATTTTGGGGAGTGACGAAGATGGTTGACTGGTTTTTACTGACTATATAGTTGCAAAACTTGACTTTGGGGTTTCACTTTATGTAGTGATCCTGGACTGGGAGCCACGAAAAAGATCCAAAAAGATGTTTTAGGGATGTGCAGTCTTCACTTATGTTTAAATAATAAATAGAAAGTAAGGATGTCATACGCACTTTCAAACGAGTGCAGCGTATTCCATGCTGAGATTCTGGCAACGTTTAAGGCCACGAAATTAATATGGAAAAATGCAGAAGGGAGAGGAAACATGGCAACTTACATCAATAGTCAGCCCAAGCTCAAGGCTCTTAAAGGATATTACATCAAGTCTACACTTCCAAACGGCGGTATACGAGCTATCAGGGTGACTATCGCAATGCGTAGCGTTAAGTTCTCCTTGCTGGTGAATTGGCTAGGAGGAGCTCGGCCTGGGATATTGAGCTCAACTAGGGGCTGGTATGGCCACCAATAAGTTTCTATTTTGATTTGATAGGGGTTTGGACAAAGTGGGCCAAACCTGAAAACATAGAGCTGATTGCAAGGCTTTTAGGCTTTTGTGGCCAGGGCTGGATATTAAGGGCACTGATCTGTTGTTCAAAGAGAGCAGGAATCGTAAGGTATGTAATTAGGACTCTCATAGGGAGCTGCGTTGGTTAAGAAGATGGAGACTGGGAAATACCTTTTCTGTCACTGTTCAAGGCTGCAAAACTGCCGACATATGGGACTTGCAGGACGCTACTTAGGTGTTAGATGAACTTGCTGAGGTCTCTGGTTGTGGGCTGGGGATCATAATAGGATCCATCAAAGTGGTTGGGTGGCTGTTTAATATGTGGTTTCAGCGTTTGCTTACTTTTTTGACTTTTTGACGGCGTTCTCGCTTAATATTTTTTTTATCGTTCTGTCTGCATTTTAGGATTTTAATTTCCTTATCTTTTCACTATAGTTCTACTCCATAAAGTCACATTAAACAACGTAAATTACAACTACATAAGTAAGGCTCTTGTAGTATTAAAACAAGTGTTAAAATATTTTATACACAAAGTAATTACAAAATTTTGGCCATTATTGACCCACCTCTTACGGCAACACTTTGCTCAAAAATCTTTATAATACAAATCTGCGTCTTAACTAAATTTTGTTTTAATTCTAATTTTTAATATTTTATATTTAATTTTAAAATCTTTTTTAGGTATAATTTTTTGTTTTAGTTTTTTGGAAATTAATTTTTTTATAAAAAAGTGAACTGTCTTGCCATAAAGCGATTTAAGTTGCTTGACACATAAAATTCATGTTGATTGCATTAGTATGCCAGTTCGTTTCGCCAATAATTCAACATTTTTCTCACGAACTATTTCTGGTCATTAAGAACTCTTCTGTTTTTGTTTTTATATTTTTGAGATGATTTCAAATAAAACTAAAACGTACACACACAGCAGGTCATTTTCTGTCATATCAGCAAAAAGCATATTAATGAGAGGCCTTAAATGAACACAAACTCACTCACGTATGAGCAGAAACTTTTATTAAATCAAAATCATATGCCTTGTTTCCCTTTCATTATTGGCATTATTACCTCTGGCTGTGTTAGATCTAAGCAACTTTGTATAAAAAAAAATGAGGAGATTAAGTGTTAAACCAAAGAATACCGCATTGCGTCATCAGTCCAGCAACAAAGACAAATGTATGGAAGAAGAAGCCGGAAGTAAAATGAAAATAAAAATAGAAAATATTGACAGTAATTTAAGGGCAAACATCAACAGATTTTTTTATAAGGAATTAAATTTGTTTTATTGTAAGGGTAGCTCAAAAAAAAAGAAGGAAATAATACGTCATAAGGGGCAGGATTTTTTGAAGGGTGTGATCTTAAAATCTATATTTTTTTAATTAAGAAATTCGTAAAAGGTATTGTCTCTTTATGTTTTTATAAGTACTATAGCTGTGTTTTTCGATTATTGCTATTTCTAATATCTTTTCATTTAATAAATTTCAGTTTTTTATAAAATCAAAAAATCCTTTTTTGGGTACTTTTTAGTGTTTCAAAAGTAATTTTTTTATATTTTTGCTGTTAAAAATAATTGTTTTAAAATTGATGAAGAAATGTCAAATTTTTAAACTAAAAAAAATTATCTGCTTAATTAATAAGACTATTTTCTTTCACAAAAAAAATATAATTTTAAACTTTTATACTATTTTTCATTTTTCTAAATTTAAAAAAATTATTACGAAAAATTTCTTTTAAGAAAATAATTTTTAATTGAAAAATTAAAAAACTGGAGCTTATTGTTTTAATAAATATAATAAAAAAATTTTAATATTTAGGGTATTCACAAGGTAGTCATAAAATCATATGTCTTAAAAAAATAAAACGAAAATATACTACTGTTGTGAGCATCCGCTCATAATTTACAGAAAAATAAGTAATTTCAAAAATATTTTAAAATTAATGGCTGCGACTTGTTAATTATACCAACGGCTTCACTAAAGAGTTTCGGCAGCCCGGCTCAGGTTTCTACTGTTTATGACAAAACAATAAACACAGTTCAAAAAGTCTTATTATTATAGAACTTTTTTCTTTTAAGCACAACAATTTTTTTAAACTGCTGTAAAATATTAAAATTTTAAGACAATATGACTTGATAGCATACCGTTTGAATACCCCAATTATGTTTAATATTTATCTTTGTTTCTAAAAATATTATTCAAAGGAGTTCTGAAAATTGAGTTGATATTCTTATGCATTTTCTTCCCTAAAGACGTTTTCATTTAGAGAATTTTTGGGAAGGATTTGGATTTTTTTCAGTTGTGCTTTGGATTTTTTTTGGTAAAATTTTATTAGTTAAAATAGAAGGAACTTCTTTTCCTAAAAGTTCAAAAGTCCTTAAAATATATTGCTTTGATGTTTTGAGTGTTTCAGTTGCTTTTTCCATAAAAATTTTTTTATTTTGTTCCTTGGTGTTCTCTTGTTACACTAAAAAACCTTGAAAAATTTTAGTATTGGCTGTTAAATACAAACAATCAGCAAATAAAACCAACTATCTGCAAACCATGCAAAAATTTCGAAAAAATAAAATACTAAGTAAACTCTAATTGTACGTG
The DNA here is from genome assembly GCA_963583895.1 of Melanophora roralis. NCBI lineage: Eukaryota > Metazoa > Arthropoda > Insecta > Diptera > Rhinophoridae > Melanophora > Melanophora roralis. The sequence continues at coordinate 2,323,278 of OY757188.1, read as the reverse complement.
ACTTTTGGTTTTTATTATCGCTTAAACTATTGCACGTAGAAAGTTTTAAGGCAGCATTAACACCACACAATTGCAGTGGTTACACTAAAAGGATTCCAATATGATTTTTCCCCAGTGGCCAAAGACATGTCATAAATGTATAAAGCAAGAGCCAAAGAAGCAAAGAAAAAGGACAGAGGTTATAAGGAAATTAAAGGATAACATGTAGTCAACATTGATGAGCTAATTAAGAGAAAATAAACAAACGTAATCAACAGAAGGAAAATAAATAAAAATAAAGGCAAAATCACGGGAGGATAAGAAACAATTGATTTCAAACAAAGAACTCCGCATAGAAAGTCAAGAGCTCTTTAAGGTGTTGCTGTTTTATAAATTAAAATATAAAGAATAACTGATTTTAATATTAAAGGAAAGTGTTGTAGTTGTATAGAAAAATTAAAAAGCCTGAAGTAAAAAGCACTTTATGAATCTTAGCATTTTCCCAAAGGACTTTTTTCTATATTTTTGCTTTTTATCCTTTTTTTGATTGTAGACATCGCAATAAAATCTCCAAAAAATCAAACAAATGTGGTTGTTATACCATAAGCAAAAACAAAAATTATTCACAAAATCATAAAGGAATTAAAGAAAGCCATGATACAACACACACACATGCATTTCTATACGTTTGTGGAGCATTCTTGCAGCCAAAAAATATCTCTTTGAATTTTTCAAATTTTTATTGTGTTACGGATGGGCTTAATTTTTGTACATCAAAATCATAACTGCCAATTGTTACAGACAAAAATTTTTTATAGCTTTTTTTTAAGAATCAGACATGTAAATGCAGAGAAAAAAATCCAACAAATTTTTAAAATGTTTTAAAACCTGAAGCAGAGTTTCCCAAATGTAAACTTTAGTCGCACTTAAAGGAGTATTTACTTCTTAAGTAATAAAAAATTTGCTTTTAAAAGATTTTAACAGATCCATGCTATGAGAGAAATTTCTAAGAATTTTTCTTGTAAATATAAATATTCAGAGCAAGGTTTTTGCATATTTAAAAAAATAATTAATTTACTTTAAATGTTTTAAAAAAATATTGCCGTTCCTTACTAGGGACCATTTTTGTATTTTTTTTTTCTTTTGGAGAACTTTATTAATAAAAATATTTTATCATCTAAGAACCTTCGCTTACTCCTTGCTTCACTTACCACCTAATCTCAATTATAGCAATCTGTAACTCTTTTTACCCTCAAGTATTTCTGTCAAATTTGTGGAATGTTCCTATGAAATTGTAGCAAAAAAAATAAAAATTGTTAAAAGCGTTGCTTCTCAAACCAAACTTTTACAAAAAAACAAAATAAACAAAAAAATTCACGCTTTAAAATTACACTTCTTTTCTTCCTTTTTAAAGGCTTTTTAGCTAAAGGCTGGGTTAAAATTACAAACGGCAGACCAAAAAATTAAACATTTCTCTAAGGGAGCTTAGACTTTAGTGAGGTAATATGCAAACAATGCCAAAATAAAAAAAAATTAAAAACAAAAAAATACAAAAAATAAAATTTTTTTAAAAAAAGCTTAAATTAAATCAACAGTTTGACGTAGTTATTTCTTCAAGTTCATATATTAAGGACGAAACAAGGCCTGCTTTCTCACTCAAATATGAAACCAGCAAATATTTGAAAAAGTTGATAAAAAAACCCCGCTCGTTTGCATGCCAAAGAAAAATTTGCAACAAAAGGCTTTTTTATCCTAAATGCTTACGGCGATTTCAGTTAATAAAAGGGGAACAAAAGGAAATGTAATAAAAAAGATTTAAGCAAATTTAAAAATCAAGTAGCAAATTGATACTTTAATTTGAATAAATGTTAAAATTTTAAACACCTAAAAACCACTGAAAGGTCTTTAGAAAACCATAAAAGAAAGTTTAGTTTAAAAAGTTATTCACTGGTTAAAATTTCTATATTTGGGAGTAGTTCCTTTTATTAATTAAGGAGAGAAAACAATTTGCTTCAAGGAAGCTTTTTTATTTAATATTGAAGAGCGTGATTTTAAATTTGATGACACAATCTTTTGGGAAAAAAAATTCCCTTTAGAGAAAATTTATAATTAAAACCCCGAAGTAAGGTTTTGCTTATTTGGTGATTTTTAAGTTCTAAAAATGAATGGCTATTTCCTTATTGTGAGTTTGAAAAAATTCTAAGGGCATGATTTTTGCTTGCTCGACATATTTGCAATCACTGCTGCTGAAGCCGTAATGGGAACAGTTAGTCTAAATCGTTGTAGAAACAGTCACCTGAAGCAGCTGTGGGAATAGTCAGTTGTTAGCGCAGTAGGAATATAATGCCGTAGCCGCTATAAAAACAGGCATTCAAAGTCGCTATGGAAACAGAAACCGCTGTGTGCCGTATCTGCTATAAGAGTGGCGTAAACGCTTTGGTAGTAGCCAGTATTCGAAGAGTCAGAAAAAGTCCCTGTAAGGAAGAGTTACCCAAAAGCGCTAAAAGGGAATAGCCAGCCGAAGCCGCTTTAGAAATAGTCAGATAAAGCTAGAAGGCACTGTCGGAACAGCTAGCCAAAACGTTATGGAAATAGTCAGTTGAAACTCTGTGGGAAAAATCAGTCACAGTGGCTCTGATAACATTTAGTCAAAAATGCTTTAGATGCAGTCAGCCGAAACTGCTGTAAAACCAGCCAGCCAAAACTGCTGTAAAACCAGTCAGCCAAAAAATGTGTAGACGCTCTTAGCCGTAACAACTGTAGAAGCAATCAGCTGAAGCCGCTTGGCAAGATAGGTAGGGAGTACAATTAGCCAAAGCTGATGTGCCAATCAGGTATATTTTCCAACACTAAACTAAAGGATGGGTGCTGATTGTTAATACTAAACTAACGACTAGACTAACACAATGTTATTTTTCGTTTATTTACTTTCGCCTCGAGGAATTTATGCGACATATTTTTATTTATAAGAATCGAAACGAATAGAAGCAATTTTAGTAACTTATTCAAAAATTAATACAAATTTATTGAGAATTATTAAATACTCATACCCTCTATGCATTTAATGTCCAGTGTGACTGTAACACAAATTTTAAATTTTATTAATTAGGAAAATGTTACTTAAATATGAACGCAGTAGTTATGCCACGTCTAGTAACTTTATCTGCCTCCAATATATGCTCCTATTCTCCCCTAGATGAGTGAGCCTTTAAAACCATATTTATTCCAAAAAATATTTTGTTATTGCCGATATACGAACGAAATTCTACTTTAATTGTTTTTACATAAAGCAGATATGATATAAAAAAAATATATAAAAAAATATGTAAAAATTTTTAGCTTCTTGGCCAAGACGAAAGATAGGATCATAGAGCCTACTTTAATAAACATCATTATCATCTACTAAAGTAAGGCGAAGGAACTCAATATTATCTTGTTAAGAAAAAAAAACTATTGCAATCTAAGATAAGATTAAAAAAAGTAAAAAACAAAAAGAAGCTAATTGCCTAACATCTAGGGCTGCATTTTAATATTTATGCCCTATACATACACAAGCTTTTACATAAGTACAACAGACAAGGACGGTTTTAAAATACAAAAAAAATTAAAATTCTTTAAAATTTGCTTTTTTCTATAACAAATCTTATTAAGTGCTTGTAATAACATAGTCATACGTGTTCATAAAAGCATTAACTTACATATACATATGTATGATAATATATATACAGCTGTGCGTTGTAACACTTTCAGAAGTAAATTTATGTGTGTTTGTGTGTAATTTTTAATGCAATCTTCATATTTATGAAAACACGATGAAAAAATTACATTTTAACATATTCGTTTGCAGGGGGAAAGATAAAAGACCTAAAACTTTATATTCATAACATCATACGTGAAAAAAGAAATAAACTACGTTGTTGTTGCGTATGCTTAACATGGGTGTGCAAATCTTTTTCTATCTCTTTGGCTGTTTGTCATGCATTTGTAAATGTATGTAGACATTTTAAATAAACTAAAGTTGTGGTAAAAAATATTCTGTTGCAACTTTGGTTTTTCAAAAAATTTAAGTGAGAAAACATGTTAGTTTATGTAATTTTCTAGCTTAGGGGTTACCTTTAAGCCCATACAATTAAATTAATATAAAAAGGAGGTAAAATTTTAAAACTTAATTTAGTTTAATAACATTGTTGAAATTTTATTAATTTTGTAAGATTTTCTACATCGACACAATGCTAAGTAAAATATTAAAATTTCTTCTAAGGCAACTAAAAAAAATTTAATTCGTAAAATCGGGTCTTGGTGTAATTTTTTTTAAGTTTTCTTGTCTGTGAATCTCTTTTATATAACTTTCTACAAACAATATGTAAATTTAAGGCAGTTTTTTAAGAAATAAAATATTGCCATAAAACACTTATGGTGCTGCTTTGCAACAATTGTGTTAACATGTGATAATACCTACATATGTCTTACCTATGCGTTTTTAATGTTATATACATTCATACATATGTTTTTTCTAAATTTGTACAAAAATAACTAATTTAAAATTTTCTCCCATAAACCGTTTTAATTTCTTGATAATTTTTTAAACAAAATTAAACTTAAACAAATCCTACGTGTTGCTGTTGACTTCAATTTTAGAAAGTTCTTTAGAAAATAAAATAATAAAAAGTTTTAACAATACCACCACTTCTTTTGTTAAATGTATGTTTTTCCATATAAAAGAAAAAAAATTAAAATTTAAGCAAATGTGTAGAAAGCAAGAAATAATAAAACACTAAAAACAACAAATCTGTTGCAGTTTTTAAATGAAATTTTAAATATTTTCCCATATTTGTTTTCAAATAGCTTCTATTTTTAATTTTTTTTCATTGTTTTAGTAGTTGGAGATTGTAATTGTTTAATATCGGTTTTGTATTATTTTAAGTAAAACAGGCGACTGCTGGTGTTGTTTGTCTTTCTTGCAACTTTTTTTTAAAAAATTTGTTTAGTTTTACCGGATGTGCACAATGGGGTTTTATATTGGTCTTACTACAAACCAGACTAAGTTTATCCCAATTTGTTATTAATATTTATTATAGTTCTAATTTGAAACGGTTAAGGGCCTTGAAATACGAAATAATACTACAAACCAACTTTTAGACGGAATAAATAAGCACGGTACGGGGTAGCATCGAATTTAAAATATCTGTTTTAAAACATCACAAAAGTGGTACCAGTTGCTGTTAAAGTTTGTTTTAATAAGTAAATGCCTTTATCCAAAACTATGTATTAACCAAATGAGAATTTTAATACGTTTTTTAATGTTTTGATTGTTATTGTTCCTAAAAGCTTTTGAAATTATTAAAAAAATTGTTCCTTAATTTTTTGCTCTGAGAATTTGAGTTAGATAAAAATATGAAATTGTTATTTTTTGGAAAAAAGTTAAATATTCTAATCGATTTCTTGCTGCACCAAATCCATTAATATTGCTTTTTGCAGTTTAATCGATCTATTATTTTTGCACTTTTAATAAATGCAAAACTATACTTCAAAGAATTTAAAAGTGTCTTAAGAAACCCGAAACACAATCAATATTATATTTTTTTTAATTTAATTTTTATTTAAGGACTTCGGCAACCATTTATATCTAGAAGCTACCGAAAATAAGACAAACAAAAGAACAAACTTTAGCCAATTAAAAACCAAATAAAATCGGTAAATCTAGAATTAATTCTAAATTATACTTAAAGAAGTTTTTTATATTAACATAAAGAATAGTTTTTCTTAGCTTCATTTGTATTTAACCCACTGTAGTTATGCTTTAATGCAAGTTTTTATTTTTTCTATTTTTTTTAATGTTATTTTATTATAGTACAATAACATTAAAGTCCTTTTTCTTTAAATATATATAAAATTTAAATAAAAGAAAACAATATTGAATACTAATGAAGATTTAAAATCTTTTATATTATTTTTTAAATAGAGAAGGATAAATACCAAATAGATTTTGCATGCTCTTTTTTTGTTGGCATATGCAAATTTAGAAACCGAATTTAATTTAAATTAAAAGAAATTTTGTTAAGTGATTTAAAAATTATTTAATAAGTTTAATCAAATAAATATCAATTTTTATTAAAATTTAATTTTGAATTAAATATTACTCATACGCCGGAGAGAGCTTAGAAACTCATTCCATGGGTGCGTATACGCAATTTTTAATTCATTATTATAAAGGCAAAAAAAGTAAAGAAAAAGTTTAAGCCTAAAAAATTTTACGTAACCCATAACAAACCACTTTTTGCACAACTCTCACTGCTTAATAATATCATTAAAAATTTACTCCTTAAAAATTCTTTGTGACAATCACAAAAAAATATTTAAAAAAAATCCTTAAGGACCTGTTACTACTCTATATGGTGATTGCAAAAATTTCAACCTTTCACATTTTTCGTTTATCTTGTTATTTATTGTTTATTTGCCAAAATCTTCAAAAAACATTCTAGAAAATTATTTATAAAAGTCAACTAACATATTATCAATGTACAAAGTTCTCAGATAAAATTCAAATTATAAATGAAAAATGCTTCTTAAAGTTATAAGACGAAAAACTTAAAAAGTTTTCTAAGGACATAGTATCCCTTTGGTAACTAAAAGTGTTTTTGTAAGTGTTTTTTATGCTCCATAACATTTTGATTTTCTTTACTTTTTAAAAGCTAAATTGACTTGTCAAAAATTTAACTGAAAAGTGTCTTTGGCCACATGCTGAATCATATGTGCATCTAGTCATGCAACCACTATCACTAATGATGACTTCCATTTTTGTTGTGTTCCTTACAGCAGCATTTACTTTCATTATGAGCTGTTTCACTTGCTTGTGCACTTGAAACTTCTGGTTTTCTTTTGAGTGTGTTGCATAGAAGTAAATTTCCCAAGTTGATTTGGTTTCATTATAAATATTTTTGCCGGAAGAGCACTACACATTTTTTGTAGTAGTACAACCGCAGTTGGTTATAAGTCATATTTTAGCATTTCTTTAGGAACAAGGTTTTAAGAGCAGGGGTGAGAAGTTAAGAACTATTATGCAATTTATTGTCGTGTTTGTATTTTTTGTCTTTTTACAGCTAAGGATTGTAATTGATTGATTGATTTTCCGGGTTCATTTTGGTATACTCACATCTATGTATTTCTTGGCCGTTCGCGGTGTGTGGTGCTCCGTGCGTTCCACTCAGTCTCAAATTTTGTTAAAAGAGGGGATTAAAGTGTAACCAGCCATGTCAGTTTCTTGGAAAAATTTTTTCTATCAAGCTAGCTATTTTGTTAGGGAAATGAGAGTCATTTTTTCTATCTTTTAAGTGTGTATAAGCTTGCTTAGTTTGCCTTGTTTAATTCCCTTCTTATAACATTTAAAACTGTTTTGATATCACAAGCTCTGCTTGCCACCTTCCAAACTGCAGGAGGATTATTCGTGAGACTCTGTTTAGGACATTTAAACGATATTATTTCACATTTAAATTGGCCTTGGTAGGTCTTTTAAACAAAACCCAACTTTGAAAGTATCTCACACACACTTTTCATGGGACAATATTTAACTTCTTTTATCTAAACAAAAGAAAGGCCTTACAATTCTCACACCATCCTCGTTACAAAGTACAAATAAAAAAAATCAAGCAATTTTCTTAGTGATGATGTACGTCTGAGATACAAAAATATTTTTTTCTTTGTATGACTGACTGACAGTGATCAAAAATCATTATTCACAATCATTTCCATACATTTTTATACAGCCAAAGACTAAAAATATTTTTTTATAAATTGAAATTTGCATACATTCATACTTGTTTATATGCACACACATGCATAAATACTCAGTCAAGCAAGTTATAAATGTAAATCTCTCTGCTCATATTTATTATGTTTGCAATTCTTTTGCATATTTTCGGGTTTATTTTCTATTACATTTCTATTTCTATTTATTTTTCTATTTTTTTCTTGTTGCCTTTACGGGGATAAAAATTTCACTTTGAATAAAAATACGTGGCGAATGATTTTTGTCGAAATAGGAAACGGGTATATTTTTTATTTTCTATTAAAAAAAAAATAACTAAGAAATTGGCGGAGTATGTGTGAAAACATATCTTTAAACACAAACATTCATACGTTAGTGTCTAAGTATGTGTAGTTATGTTTATTTGCACGTTCTTTTTTAGAAATTCAAGAGTAATATTTGTCTTTCTATACATTACAAGTTACATTACATTATTTGCTTTTTTATACATTTATGATACTTTTCTTGGGAGTGTTGTTTGTATGTGTGTGTGTGCGTGTGTGTATATATTTTTTATATTTGCTGTAGTTATACCTTTACTCAATTATTTCCCTAGAGTGTTTACTTTTTCATTTAATTTTACATTTTTGGTTTGAAAAAAAAAACCAAATTTATACATTTTTATTTACTCCTGTTACGATTTAGTTTCATTTTTTACCAATTTTTTTTTCTTTTATTTATTATAATTCAAGCGTGAGTTTCTATTTCATATTATATTAAGTTAAATATTCATGGAACTTTATTAAGCTATACGTGTGTGTGTGTTTGTTTGTATTGGTTCCTGGCATTATTGTTTGGTTCACTTCTTGCAGTTTGTTGATATTTGCTTTGCAAACATTTAAATTGTTTTGTCGAAATTTATTGTAAAATTTATTACTTTTTTACGGAATTCTACTCGATTGATAGAGTTGTCAATGTTTTTAATACAGGAATTCTAATAAGAATTTTTAAATTTCGATTCGAAGCGAATGCCGTAATGACGTTCTGTGCTAAACTTTCTTCTCCTTTGAAAACGACAGCAGCATATGCCATTTATACTCATTTTACTAAAGGTCTAGCCTTCTGAAGATTAAAGCTATGAGCCATAGTATTAATGAAACATTTAACCGCGATTTAATGCTAATTTTCGATTGGGGCCGTGCGGATATGGCCAATTTTAATACACGTAAGATCCAACGCTGTCTTTTAACGCATAAGCGCATGTTAGACTACGCTCGTCTGTATTAATGGATTGTATAAATATTGGGAAGACAGAAACTTTAAACATTCTGGGTTAAAAGATCCAGTGCAATATTTGCGGGACGGAACAAGATTTTATTTGTGTCGAAGGAAGCATCTACATAAGTATCTTGGTATCTTGAAATGGTGTAGAAATCATTTTACACCACTTGATCTTTTAAATAATTATACTACTTTTATCCGACTAAAAATGGAATACAACTCTCATGTATAGGAAGGTGCTCCAAAGTCCATTTTAGAGCTACTTGACTGTATCCAGGAACAAGCAAAGGTACTCAACGGTGACCTGGAGCTATCTAACTTCCTTCATTTACTTGAAAATCTGCCCAATGTGGGATGTGTTTCACCATCCTATCGATATAACAATGGAATGTTTTATGAGGAAATCAGGGAACTTGTTCCTGAAACCTACGACCTTTTGCGTTTTACTCGTCTTTTAAGAAGAGCACACTTATTTGTGGTCGACGGGTCAGTAAATCGCACTTCGCATTACAAGAAAAATTTGACCTTTAGTCGCACAGTTCACATGTGGATTGAACTTTTTAAAGATGTCTTTTTTGTCACAGTTAATATCGATTAATTCAAACCTAATGCGGAGTACTAACGCCCACTACTTTTTCAATGGCATAAAAGGCCCGTGCTTCCTCATTTGTCAGCAATAAACTATCTTCCTTATTTCTGGGTCCCTGCAATTATTCAATATTTATCTGTGCAATTGCACACAACTTACCAAATAATTCCTTGTAGGACTGGATAATAAACGAGCATTTTGGGTTTGCGGAGATGGCTTGAACCTTTGCATTAGACTAAAAACTCTCAGTGGGAAACTGGGCAATACTAAATGCCTTGATGGTTGCTAGTACCCCTAGCTGAGTGATACTGCAGTCTTTAACTTCTTTACTTTTATTTACTATTTTAACATAGATTGCCTTTAAGAAAGCTTTTGTTTTGAAATATTTTTTATAAAAAAATTATCAATTAAGGTAATTTTAAAAATTAAGGAGTTTATTTAGGCAGCTTTTCATTCAAATTATTTTTAAATAGTTTTAAAGACAAATTAAAAGAAAAAAAAAATTAAACTAAATTATCAAATATTTATTTATAAACAAATATTTTTTTTTTCAATTTCTGAGCTAAATCATAACTTTTTCTCCCGACTTTAAATTTGCCACCAAATATTTAATAGAACGAACTCTTATTGCATAGAAGCTTAGCCTTAAACAAACCCACCTGGTGCATGATTACATTTTGGATATTTTTCTTACTTGTTATGACAAGTATAATATTTGGCTTTTAAATGACAAAACTTTTGGCCAATAACATTCATTATCATTAACTTTATGACACTTAATTTATAAAATAAAATACTATTTTGTATATAAAGAAACTAAAAATGAAAAACTCTGTAAATCACTAGAAGCATTTGGGGGCAACAGATGTTTAAATCATTTTTTGCATATAAAAACATATTTTCGTAATGCTTTGGTTTCTTCTTCTTCATCTTCTTCTTCTTTTTCTTCTAGCAAAGTAGTTAAATAAATGATGAAAAATAAATTTAATAAACTTAAACATTATCTATGAAGATACTTATACCATATTTACTTACGCCCATTCCTTTGCTACAACAAACAACCTTTTGTTTTGCAAAGCTGAGAAATTTTAGTTGAAAAGAAGGGAAGAGGACTAATACTCCCTTTAAACGGAGACAGAATGATAAATGACAAATCAAACATTTAAGTAAATGACTAACTTGATAATATGCAAATTTTATTTTCAGTTCTTTGTATTTTTTCTTTGTTTGTTTTTAGTTTATTGCCTTGATATTTGTGTGTTTGTATATGTGTGTGTGTGTGTGTCTTGAAAATATGCAAGTTCATGTTAAACATGAAATGTATTATAAAATAAAAATGACACACACACACATACAAACAAACTACACACATGCTTTCACATTGACTAAAGCAAGTCTATTCGATGGAAACAAATTGTATTTATATCTATTGAATAAAGAAAAGGATAAACATAAAAAAGACAAAAAAAGGAAATATAAAAAGGAAGAATTTTTTAAAGATGATTGTATAAATGTATTACAAGTAAATTTATTCAATTTCTATATGTGTAACGTTATACTTTTGACTACTCAATATGCTGCATCATATTGAGTGAAAAGTGTTTAAAAATTAGTGTTAAAAATTTGCAAAAAAAACGGATGGCGATGACATGGGTATACTGATGTTTTGACAAACAAATTCGTTTTATATTATGTGACAAATAAGGATGACGAAAATATTATATTTGATATTTTTCAGTCAAATCATTATGACAATGCTATTTTAGTACATGTTTAAGATCGGAGAATTAAAACTTGTTTTTTTATAAAAGTTTTGGGGCTTAAAAATTAATGGTTAAAAAGAGTTTTTTTATATCTCGCAATTTAATGAGGTAAAAATGACAACAGGAACATTTTAAAGCAAGCGATTTTAAGAAAAAATTTAAGTTCTTAAATTTGTTAAAGCTACTTAGTTTTTTTTTGTAATTTATCAAGCAGAAAAGCACCACAAATATCAAACATAAAATCAAATTCTGGCTTAAAAAGATGGTTGTTTACAAATGACCAAGCAAACAAGCAAGTGGGAAAGTTAAAGTCATATGCCACTATGCTATATAAATGCAAAAATTAATATATTTAAAAATTAATCCAGTTAAAGGTGACTTCTATTAGTTGGTCTATTATTAAAATTATTTTGAAATATAATTTTGACACAGACCTTAATACGCTACCTTTAGAGGCTATCACGATTTTTGCATACATGTACTATGGATATTACGATCAATGATGGGCGGATATTTATAAGAAAATGAAAAAAACTATTTTTATCGATTTTTATTTATTTATTCGCAAGTCCTGCATTTTAATTTGATTTCTGAGGGCAGAGCTAATACAGGATCCATAGAAAAATTGTAATTATCAGATTTAGTTTAAAAATTGTTTGGTGGCATAAGCTTACAAAGAAATGCGAAGTTCTGTAAATATTGTTAAGTTTGCAAGGCAGTTATATCCCAAAATATTAATCCTGGGAAGTCATTTTGACTATGTACCTGTGAATGAGCCGATCTACCAAAACTCAATAAATCAGTTTGGGCAAAAAGTCAAAAGCGTACGCAAAAATTTGTGAAGGTAGAGATATATTAAAGGCAATTGTAGCCCGAAGTTCCTATTCCAGACAGAACGTTTTTAAGGGGTTTTGTGAAAAAATGAGCCTACCATCCGATAGGTGAATGGACAAAAAGCTACCCTGCGTGAAATGGGTGTCAATTGGTCGGCGTACTCGTCCTGTTACAGCTTCAAAACATGCATTAGACAAAAGTTATTGGTCGTGATCGGTTAAAAAGGCACAGCTCAAGTGACTGGTTAAAAGGTGTTAAAGAGTTTAGGGGAAAAAATAAAAATACTGGTCCCTACACATTAACATACATCTGTTTATATATATACACACACACACACACACACACACACACACGTAAATACAAGCAAAGTAGATTGAACAGGATTTTTAACAATTAATGTAAAATTTGCTTATATAGGATTGGCCTGTAACCCGTTCTGAGGTGTTGCCCCCTCCAATGACAACGCAATGTAAAAGTGACAGGTTCTCTTCATATAAAATGTAAGAACTAGAACCAGTCCCTATTCTAAGGAACCGTTCACGTCAATAGTCTTAGACGAGTTCACTTTCCCGTAGGGTAGTTTCAGTATTTATTAAAACTTAAAAAAAATGTTTGTCAAGCCAATTGTGTATTGATATTATTACGCAGAAAGAAAAAAACACATTCTAAAATCAAGAATTTTATTCTTGAATTTATCCAATATTGTACATGAAATTATACGACACATACTTAGGTTTTATTTAATCAAGTCTTTTCGGATTATTTCAAAAAATAAAGTCGAAAAATTTTGTTTCAATAGCAAAGTGTCTCAATAGCTTAAAACAATCTGTTAAGGCTTAAATTAAGTAAAATTTCGAACAAAATTAATCATTTTTCGGTTTTAATTTGGACAAAAAGGAAAAAATTCGTATTAGATAAATCGTATTTGCTTCAAAAAAATCCATACTTGGTTTAAAAAAATCCGTACTCGCCATACTTTTGACTCCGCTACGGCTTGATTTAAAAAGGACTTCACAGCTTTTTTGTGTCTATGTTTTTTCTTTAATTTAAAAAATAAACAAAAAAAAATGCAGTATTTGAAAACTGGATATTAAATTTGCAACACAAGGATACTTATCGATTATTTAAAAATAAAACACTTTTAAAATTTTTTAATGCTGCTACTTAAGCTTTAGAGTACAAAATTAATAATTTTAAAATTATCTATTTTCAACTTACTTACACATGTTTTATAAACAAAGTTTATCTAATAGATCCATTGTCGCGGGAAGGCCATTCTGGCAATATTTCAACCAGAACTCATTTTGAAAAACAAACAAATAAATTAAAATAATTCTTTAGTTCATGCCAGCTCCACTCCCCCTCCCCCTAAAAAAAATTTAGGTATGCGAATGAGTATATCCCGCTAACTGCAAGATGGCTTCTTTCACATACTGAAGAGCTTTTTGTAACCTTTCTCAGTATAACATTTTAGTACTCGTATGACAAAATTAATGGTTCTTCCATGAAGTACTATGGAAAACAATTGCTTCAATTATGATTTAGGTTAAAAGTGTTGCTAGCACGTTTAAATTAGTAGCACTTTTGGGTTTATTTCGTAACAATATTTATTACTTTGAATAATTTTTTATAGGCTTGATAAGTGTTTAAAAAAGAATTAAACATTTTTGGCAGCAAAAACTATTTTTTATTTACCAAATGTGTCTTTAATATCCTTTTTTTCAATTGAAAGCTTTATGTTCTAATGAATAAGGCATTCAACACGATATAACCAAAAGTTTTTTGTAATCTAATTTAAGAATTAAATATAAAAAGTCTTAAAAAAAGTTCGTCTACTAAAATTAAAACGTTTATGAAATTCATTAATGGATTTTAGAACTAAATGTACTTCAAATTATTATTCTTTTAAAGCTGTTGAGCATTTTCGAAAAACAAAAATTTAAAAGAACTTTCTCTCAATTTTAAATTTTGACAAATTACCTAAATTACGTATCGTTTACCAAATTTGATGAAAAATTTATATTGTACATTAACTATTTTATATTAGAAAATAAAGTTGCAGTTGCCGTTGCCATTTTTTCATGTTTTTCATTTTGTCTACTTTAGCTATTTTGTCTTGTATTACAAAAATTTTAAAGAAAAAAAAAAACATTTGTTTGCATATTTTATAAAACGTTTTTAGGTAAGTGTGTTTGTCATCAAGTAAAAAATATTATACTTAGACGGTCTACTGTTACTGCTGCTACTGCTTTTTGACTTTAGTCAGTCACATTGACTTAAGTTGTAGTTGTTAGTTAGAAGGAAACTTAGTGACATTTTGCTATTCATATAGTCATTTATCAAATTCTATGTGTTTGCCGAGCACGCACACATACTTAAACAATAAAATGCTTTTTATAAGGCATTTCCTTTTTCTCTTACACTACGACAGCCTTTTTTGAATGTTTTGCTTAAAAAGGTGAAACATGTTATCTAAAGTGCTGGTAAACACAAGATGGTAAAATTCACATTAATGTTATAAGTTTTTTTTTTGGTTTTTTATAGTTTTTCGCTCGATTTGTTGCTTTATTTTTAACATTTCATGATAAATGTATTTTACAAATTAAAGATTTAGACAAACTTAAGCAGTGAAATATTATATTATTTTATCTCACTTTTTATTATGATGATTTTCTGGTTTTTGAAGTTAAAATTTTGAAATCTAAAAATAAGTAAACAATCATGCCATAAAAACCAAAACTTAATTGGTTTCTATGGTTTTGGTTCTGGCGTAATGGTAAGTCACCTATAATCAAATACAGTGTTGCCCATAAGTTTGGTTCGAACAGCTGTTTTCTCTGGCTATGGTTAAGTCACGTATAAATTAATTATGCTTACTACACCATTTGCAACAAAAAATAAACGAATTTCTTAATTTTAACCACATTTAAGTTTGGTTTAAGATTGGTTCAACTCTAAAGCCGTACTTGATGTAAACTTAAAAATATAGATTTAGGCGTAAACGGCATTAATCAGAAAATTAAAGCTAATTTTTCTGAATAACGGGGCTCTGTTAATAAATAAAATTTTGTATTTTATTTTATACATATTTAATATTTTTGATTTAGAAAATTTTTGCCGTAGCTGGGATTTGAACCCGAGACTCTCCGAACTACAATACTAGCGCGCTACAACCTAGGCTACCGAGACGCTTTGTTTTTTAGGTGTTAAAATATATTCAAAAACGACAACTTTTTCTGCTTGATTTTTTTGTAATTAATAAGAATTTACTCGATTCAAGACAACCCAAGTAAGGATCTTACTTGCAAATTGCAAGTACGGTTTTGGAAAAATTCAAGAATAAAATTCTTAGTTTTAGAATTTGTTTTTTCTTTATGTGTACATTTCAAAACTTTAAAATGGTATTTTAGAAACTTAAAATTCACTTTTGGAAGTTCTTATTTGCATGCCAGAAATTTCTAATTTAATTTAAAATTTTTTATCTCAATTTTTTAAACAAAAAAAAAAATCAGAAATTTACAATCCAGTTCAGTAGTTGATTTATAAGTTTATTTCAGAACTTTTTATATTAGTTTTAGCTTTAAATTAAGTTAATTTTTTTCAAAATTAATTTAAAAATTTAACAATTGAATTTCAGGATTTTTTAATTGTGTTTGAGAATTTTCTTTAAATTCAGTGTTTTCGAATTTTTATTTTAGATATTTCCAATTGTATATTCAAAACTTTTTTTACAACATCTACTTTGACTTAAAAAAACTTCTAACTAATTTGAATTAAAAATTCTCTAATTAAATTTTTGAAGTTTTTAATTGAATTCTAGAAATTTCGAATTTAATTTAAAAATTTTCAAACTGCGTTTTGAAATTTTCATTTATATCTCAGTATTTTCTACACCATTTCTAGTTTTCTAGAATTTTCTAAATATATTTAAGTTGTTTAAAGTTAAATTTAAAAAATTCTTATTTTATTTAAGGAATTTTTATTTTAATTTAGAAATTTCTAATTTAATTTAGTATTTCAGAATTTTTTTAGTTTCAGGTGTTTCTAGCTGTATTTCAGAGATTTCCATTTAATATACAATTAGAAATTTTTGAAAATGAATAAGAAGCTTCTGAAATTGAACAAAAAATGTTTAATGTACAAATGGAAATAGTGTGGTAGCTGTGGCAATATTTTAAATGTCACTTATTTTGACCGGAGACAACCACAACGACAAGTGTTTCCGATTGTTTTCTTTTTGTTTTGATATACTGACTGTAGCCTCTTCCATATACTTGTGTTTTAAATTTTCCCTGTCCACAACAACAAAAAGTTTTTTACGTTGCCTACTGTTTATTGTTTATTAATTTGTTGTTTTTGTCTTCTTCCAATTTGCATATCAAACTTTTGAACTTTTTCCAAGAAGTATCAACTAAACTGTAACAAATTGTATTTTTGTATAAACAACAAAGTTGTCAATTTTTTATTCTAATATAATTTTTCAATATTTTTTTAGGTGATTTTGGAAGAAAGGAAGTGGAAAATGTAACATATTGTTACATAAATAAATGCCGGTAATATATATGTCTACTGGCGATTTAGTGCCACTAAATGCTAAGCTTAAATATGGGCTGCTTTTGAAAAACTAAACACAATGCAAACGTACATACAAACTAACTTAAACACACACTTGTATTCGATTTGCTAAAATCCTTTGTAAAATGAACTCCTGATTTTTTTTATTAATTTTTGAGGATGACATTGGAAAGTTTTGAAACATCTTTTCATTTATTATGCTTAAAAACAAATGTGTTTATTTATTAGTATCTTCGAACGTGCCCACCCTGTGTGTGTTTTTAAGTATTTTTATTCTAAAAACAATATATCATTTTTAAATGGTTTTTGTTGTTTTGTGTTTTAAAATTGAAACAAAACAAGAGAATACAAATTGGTTTTAATATACAGACTTCCACAAAGTTCATTGTTTAATAAACAGGATGTATAAAAGGCCTATTCAAATAACTGTGTGTACCTTTGTTTGTATAGGTGTGTATGTGTACTGCTGTAATGTTTCGCATTAAATCATTTTAAAACCAATAAAAGTTTTATTGAATTTTTATGGTTGCAAAACGTTTAAACGTATTTTTCTGCCCCAAAAGAAAACTGACAATTATTGTATTTAAGAAGGAGCATGTCCTATTTTAATCAAATATAACTATTTGTTAAAATAAAGTTTCGAAAAGTATGCAAATATTTCTTAAGTTTTGTTATGTAGGACGTAAAAAAAAACAACAAGAACTTACACTAAATTTGAAGAAAACTTAAATACTTTTACTCCAGATATCTTTCAATGCTTTTATATGGTTGCCATTGTGATATTTTTCCGCCTTTTTAATTTTACTGTCGTTAACTATTTACATTTTGGCAAATATATAAAAAGTATTCAAGCAAGCTAAGCGCCAGCTTGTGTTCTCTTTTTCCCAATTTTTTTCATTACTATTTTTTTTAAATAATTTTTTCACAAAAAATTTCATACGCATTCATACAATTGAAGCTCAGCTGTGTGTGCAGTTTCTATTGTTTCCCTTTACAAAGAGCGTAAAAAACAATTGCACACCACCATAAAGAGTCTCGTAAAAAGAAAACTGCCATTACGAATTGCCAGAACAGAATAGAGGGTTTTAGGAAACTCATTCAGACATATGCACATTTACAAGTACAATCATATGCTGTTTGCGTTTTACTTTGGTTTAAAAAAAAAAATTTTAAAAAAAATTCTAACTGACAGTAAAATGACATTTAAATGACAGTTTTCACGAAAAAATAATTGTAGTAAAAGTACTGCAGTGCCAAAAGTTCAGCTTTACGTTAATGACTAATATTGATCCTCTGAGTTGTTGGATTAAGTTCCTAAGGACAGTTTGAAGATGAGCATAAGTTACCCTCAAAATTTTTTTTTAATTTTTCTTCAGAAAGCAAAATGCCGCTTTTTGATTTCTTATTTCTTTTGAATGAGAATTTCTTAGTATTGTTTTTCTTTATGATTTCCAAACCAAACATTTGTCAATAGTTCCTAATTAAAAAGAAGAGAAGTTCTCATCAAAAAAACAAAAGGACCCTTAATGCATACTATACATGCAAAAATTTAAGAGCATAGAGCAGAGGCTCGCAGCCAAAAGTGAAAAGCTGGATTAACAAAAATATCTAT
Source organism: Melanophora roralis (assembly GCA_963583895.1). NCBI lineage: Eukaryota > Metazoa > Arthropoda > Insecta > Diptera > Rhinophoridae > Melanophora > Melanophora roralis. Next base: position 2,304,901 of record OY757188.1, on the reverse strand, counting down.
TTTCACGTATGGTTGCATTGTATTGTGGCGGTAGAAAAGGGCTCCAATAGGAAGCTTTTTACTTGGCATCACTAGTGCCATGAGAAGTACACTAGACATCATCCTTCACAGAGTACCTACAAAGTGCTGGGTAAGGGGAATAACAGCAAGAAATTAAGCCAGACTAGACGAGTCAGGATCGGCAAAATTTCTTAGTACTGGCCACAATAGGATATCATGGTTGATTGGTCTTAAAGATCTTGCTTTTGCCCGAGGATCTAGGATAGATTATATGGTCACGAAAGTCAGTTTTAAGAGAACGCCATTGAAATGCATGAAAAGGATTGTTGGTTCAATAGTCTTTATGAGGGTTGTCAAACTTATTTAGACGGATATAAGATGAATATAGGCACAGAAAACGAGGTCTATATAACTGGAGAGAACACCAGATTGTCCTACAGGTTATCTGATAAGTGTAGTTTATTCCAGGCAGAGAGTTGCGCCATTTTTAGGGCAACGGGTCTTATATCGGGACATGTTCCAAGGGATAGTTAAGACACTATTGTAAACAGCCAATTAGACCTTGGGGACTTGAAGGCAGATTGCATTAGGTCTAGGCTAGTAAGTGACTGTTGGAAGGCTCTTGGTGGACACCTTCAACGTCAGACTTTGTTGTGTTGTAGGACACTGCGATATTGTTAGCAATAAAGTTGCTGAAAGGCTCGCTCGTAGTGGCTCGGCTCTGGATGTGACATATAAAAAGGAAACAATGTGGCCACCAATGGGCTATTATTTTCGGAAGACTAGAACATAGATGCTTGATATTACGAATCTTCAGTCAAGGAACAGAAATGACTGCACGGTGGCTGGGGCTGAGCTAAGCAAGTATTAGGCTGCTCATGGACTTAGAAAAATTAAGGACTTTAATTGGGGTAATAACTGGGCACTGTCCCGTTAGGGCTATGACTTCCAAATGGAATCGTTGAACTCTAGACTTTTTTTGGATGTGTGAAGATAAAAGAATGTTAGAGACGATAGAGTATGCTGTCTGCCAAAACCCGAGGTTTCAGAACCATAGGGTCAAGTGGTTGGGTAAAAGACTCCACCAAGAACCAGGCGATGTTTTGCAGTACAAACTGAAACAAATCAATGGGTTAATCATAGGAAAAAAGTGGTGAAGAGGTAGGTAATTGAGGAAATATACAAGTTTTATTAGGAAAAGAAATACATCGAATGAAATATGTTAAAAGATTAAAAAATGTACAAGGGACAATTCAAATTTTAAAATTAACACACAAATACAAATGCATTTATAAACCCTCTTAGAATTTTTTTTTTTGATTTTGGTACATAGTTTTTTATTTTTTTTCAAATTTTATTGCTTTCTTTGCTTTTGTCATTCTTATTTTGTTTTACACATTTATATGCACAATTTATGTTAAAGTTTTATTTTAATTTTTCCCTTAAATTAACGCGTAAAGGCAGTGATTGTTGGCTGCCACTTATTTTCACTTGTTGTATTGTATCGGTGTGAGCCGCAGAATGAATGAATGTGTTTTGTGTATTGCAAGTATTGTACATACTTCTAGTGTTAAATGTTGCTTAAATTTCAGTTTATTTTTTTTAGTTTTTTCCCTAAAGTGTCTGTTTGTCTGCCTGTCTAGCTGGCTGACTGATTCTCTTTTGTATTGTGGGAATAAAATTGCAATGATGAATGCACTGATGAATTCTTTAAATAAGAGATTCACAAGAAGAAAGAATTTTTTTTTAAAGTAAGTGTTTTCCAGGAACAAATTTTATTTAAGGACTTAAAAATATTTTTTTTAACTTTAAAGGAAAAATCAAATATTTACTGTGAATAAAGGTTAAGAACTATTTTTCCATACAAAAAAATTTTTTTTGGGGATTACTCTTTTTTGAATTACAAATTTTACAAAAAAAATTTTTTTTTATAAAAATTATTAGACAATATTCTTTTTTAATAAAAAAAATGTTTACTGATTAAGACTCTCTGCACTGATGCATCCTTTAAATGTGCTATTTTTTTCAATACCATTAAAAATATTGCGAAAAGCTTATAAACAGAGAATAAATGTTTTGTTTATTGGGTGTATGTGTGTGTGTGCACAAAAACTGTCTGCATGAGTTTTGTTGTCGGGAATGATTGTGGTTTATTTTAATAACAAAAATAAAAATGCACATACTTGTCTCAGTATCTCTTATACGTTTACCACTCACTTTTAGTGGTCGGTTTTATTAATTTTAAATGTTGTTACATTTTAAAGGCATTTGATCAAGTATCATATCAAGTATGATTGAATACGTTTTCACGCATATACAATATTACTCAGGAAGGATAAATTGTTTAAAAAATTAATCACGCCTCAGTCATAAGTGCTTATAGATGATCTGTATTATAAATTAAATATAAAATCATTTTTATGAATAAATATATTGCTTATACTAACTTTAGTAATATTAAAATTATTATAAATATTTATTAACTTTTTCCTTTTATCAAAAGTGTCGTTTCAAAAAGGTCACATATTTCATAATTAAATATTTCCAGGAAAAGAACAGTTTTATTTTCAAAATCTCTGTGATGTAGACAGTGAACTGATGCCAAAATGGTACACTGTTCTACCAATTTAGGCACGAAAAATAAAAAAAACCAAATGTGCCTTTTTTTAAATTGCATATTTAAGCTGTGTGGTTAATGTTACAGTTTTTTTCATGAATATGCGCCATGCATCATGCACCAACAACACATCAAATTTGTGCTTATCATTGAGGCGTAAAATTAATTTGTTGCAAAAATGAATGAACAAATAAATTAATAAAAAGTGAAAGAATTTTATAAATGTCAAATTTCTTTTAACTTAACAGAAAACGAGACTATTTATATGCTTTTGTATATTTAATAATTTTTTTATTTAATGGTTTGTTGTGTGACATTAATATGTAATAAAAATTAACATTTTTAAAGTTGTTTTTATAATTTCATAAGGTATGACGTCTGAATAAATAATTGTTTTTTTAATTTTTATTTATTGTTGAACTAATTGTTTTTAATACAAATTTTTGATTTTTAGTTTGGCTTTAGTTCATATAATTTCTTTTTTTATTAGAAGAAATTATTATTTTCCGTTAATGTTGAAAGAAACCTTCAATTTGAAAAAAGCTGATTCTTCTACCGCTACTAGCCGAGTAGAATGCATTTTCGAAAGCAGCTACGCTATTTCATCATCAGTACTCTTTGAACGGTAGTAGTGTATATGGTTGTAAACATCACCTATTTAACTTACATGTAACAGAGAAAAGTATACACTGATACCGTATACTTTTCTCTGTTACATGTAAGTTAAATAGGTGATGTTTACAACCATATACACTACTACCGTTCAAAGAGTACTGATGATGAAATAGCGTAGCTGCTTTCGAAAATGCATTCTACTCGGCTAGTAGCGGTAGAAGAATCAGCTTTTTTCAAATTGAAGGTTTCTTTCAACATTAACGGAAAATAATAATTTCTTCTAATAAAAAAAGAAGTTATATGAACTAAAGCCAAACTAAAAATCAAAAATTTGTAATTGTTTTTTTGCTAAAACTTAAGCGTATGTATGAAATTTAAAGTTAATAATCAAAATTAAAAAAAAAAAATCCCTGAATAAAAACCCTCTGCCCAATTACTACTTGTAAAAAATTTTAAAAATCTTACCGAATGATTGACAGAATGACTGTTTTATCATCCCCTATCCCAAACGCTTTAAGCTTGAGACTTAAAACTTGAACTGCGAGCACATATGCCGACGTAAAATTCCACTCAGAAGGAGTTTTGGAAAATATTAAGGTTAAGGGGTTCAAAATGAGTCTTCTAGACTATAGTGTAAAAACACAATACCAACGTCAACGGGACGACTTGCCGTCGTTGAGAAAAAATAATATAACAACGGCGGCAACTTAACGGCACGGTTTTTTTTAGTTTTTTTATACAAATATGTACGTATATATATATGCTATTGTGAATCATTATGTGAACTTTTAAAAAAAGATGGAACCATTTTCGGAAAAGTGGGACAAAACTCTAAAGAGAATAACAAATAAAATATGGGATAATAGTAAAAACCGGTGAAAATAGAAAATAAATTTTGTCCCAGCGGTGTTGACGTCGACCGGCAAGTTCTCTCAAATTTGTATGAAAGTGCCGATGGCGTCGGTTGTAAACGATAGAAAAAATTAAAAAGACCCATGTCTGGTACTTTTTTGTCCCTAAAGTATAAAAAGGGGTGCATAGACCAGTAGAGAATAAAGTACAATTCTAACGCAAAACATGCTTTTTTCATTTTGATTTTTGAGCAACTAAGTACATTTTTTCCTTTCTTAAGATTATAAGTCGATAAGTGTCAATTAAAGGCTTATGAATAAAATTGAGATCAAAGACCCATGTAGAGCACAAGCAGTACTTATTTTACATTTTAAGCACATCTTTGCCTTTTTCTGTGATTAAGAGCCTGGAAATATTAGAATTAAGGGCCATTGAGCCAAATTGATACAAAAGTCAACTAATTTGACAAACAGTACTTTTTACACCCTTTTACGCTTTGGTATTTGCCTTTTGATTCTAAGTCTTGTATATGAAAATAAGAAATATTATCCTGCATTGGAGTCGAAAGTCAACCAAGTGAATCAAAAAAAATACTTTTTGATATTTCTGATAATATTTGGCATTTTTTTATTGTAAGCCTGGATATATAAAATTAAGGACTATTGACCAAAATTGCGGAGCTGGTACTTTTTGTTTTATTTTTGAGATTGTGGTCCTAGAAAAATAATTAGGAACTATTGCCATAGATTAAAGTCACGCATTCAAAAACCTGTAAGGATTGTTTTCATATGTATTCATTAAAAATTAAAAACCAGGGATTTTGGATTAAGACTGCATAGAGAGTTATAAAAAATTAAAATTTTTTAAAATTAATAATTGTTTACTAAAACAAACAAAATAATTAATTCAAGCTATTTGTGATCAATTTGGTTCATTCAAAAAAATTTTTTTCATATCACACTTTCTCACGGTATAAAAAAAATTATTATAATTAAAAACTTTATTTACTTAAGTATTTTATGTTCTTTTTTGAATTTTAAATTATTTTAAAACCATTTATACTCATCCCCGTGTAAAACAAATTTTTTTTTATAATAAATGTTTTATAAATTCACTTTTAGTTTAACTTTTTGCAAATAATTAGTTTCAAACTGAACAATTGTTAACCTAACTCTGAGTATTTTTTAGTTATTTTAACGATTTTGTGGCTTTGGCCAACTGTTGATTTGAGATTTAATAAAATAAAAATTTTTGTGGTTTTTCTTAACCACAAGACTGTGGTTAATTGTGGTGACATTAAATTAAATTTAAAAAGCACTTAAAGATTTTTACTTTTTTGTACTCCTTTTTTTAAAGAGTATACACTGTTGGAAAATATTTTAAATTCTTACCTTATATGATCCTAGATTCTTAACGGAGCAGGCCAATTTAATATTACGTCCAGCAGGTACAGTAACATTTTCAATATATTCAGTAAATTCGGGTTCTTCGGTAAGAGCTTTAAATAAATAAAACAAAAATATAAAAATATTAAGTCTTTTTAAGCTAATTTATAAAATTAATTTTAATCTAAATAAAAATATTATAAAAAAATCATATTTAAGCAAATTAAATCATCTATAATTGTTTTAATATCCTTATTTATTGAGAGGATTAAATCTTTAATAAAATGATCAATACTTTTATAAAAACATACAAATGTGTGTGAATTAATTTAAATGTTTGTTTGATTCTTTGCCATTGTTATGACCCTAATTTGTATGTAGTTAAGATAATATATAGTTTAGTAATTAATTTCAATCAAATTTCAATTACTGAACTAATAAATTAACTGGCAATAAACATAAAATATTTACCACAAAAAAATGTAGGAAAACAATTACAATTGTAACACACACAAGCATTCGAGTGTAGAATGAAAAGTTTATTTTTTAATTTAGGACTTCTAAACATCGGGAAAATGTTTGTGGAATTTTTTTTGTAGTTTTAAATTATTACGTTTTATTATTTAATCTTCACTTTAATAATTCAAGAATAAGTTTTAAAATCTAAAAATAAAAATCCATAATTATACAGGGTGTCTGCGGGCAAATTTATATTTTTAAATACGATTATTTCAAAAAGTGATAAGAGGTTCTTATGTAATTGCTCGTAGACAATTTTTTCAACGGCCAGAGCCCAGTCGATCTTCAAGGACTTCCGAAAACATTTAAATGGTTGAAAGCAGTTTACGCAAAAATCCGCTACTTTCAATTCGGAAAAGAGCAGCCTAACTGGGACTTCCAAGGGCGGTTTTTCATTAAATTTTAAAAAAAGCATCTTAAGTTTCATCCTTTTAAAATCTAAGCAACTCAAAACTGAAAGAAATAGAATTTGACTTACGCAAAAATTTTTGTGAAACCTTGTTGGAGCGTTTTCGCACTGTAAATCCCGTTTTTTGGAGCGACAAGTTTAATTTTACTTAAACGGCTACCTAAAGAAGCAAAACTGGCGTTACTGGTCTCCAAGAGCCCGAAACCCTTGATTGAAAGATCAAATACTATTGCATTGCCCCAGGGTTACTGGTTGGTGTGCCTTATCCACGCATGAGATAATTGGACAATTTTTTTCGAAAACTGTCGAGGCCAGGCGACGAATGTCAACGGTGAAAATTATTGACGCATGATTACGGAATTCTTTTCACCAAACCTGTGAGCTTATCCATCGTACTCTTCGCAAACGAGGTTTCAACAGGTCGGGCGACTGCACGTACGACCAAAAACTAACAAAAACTGATCAGTCGCTTTGGGGACATCCCATGGCCACCAAGGTCACCCGATCTTACTCTAATGGTTTGCCTATGGGGCGGCTTACAATGACAACCCCCAATCTCTTGTGGCTTTAAAGGAAAATTTTCGTTAAGATATCTAATAAATTGGACAAAGTTTACTGCAGCGTGTGGCGCAGCACACAAGACTCCATTACGTTTTGTATTCAAGTTAAAAAATATAAATCTGCCACCAGACAAGTCCAGTCAGCTTTAACATAACATTTAAGTTCTCCATTTTAAGTATACATCGTTTTCGATATCAAAGTTATTTAAAAAGACTTTTCCTGTGCATCCTCGTACATTTGTATGCGGGTACAAGTATATGTTTGCCCTTTACATAAACAAACACTTGTTTATGTTTAAGTATGTAATAAATATATTCGTTTCCCTTTTTTACACTTCGCCCACAAAACATGAAAAGGTCTTGTAATATTAATATGTGTGAATTTATTTTATATTGAAATGTGTTTTCAAACCTACAGTTCTCAAGGACTGTTCACGTCTATTTAAAGGTTAAGCATCTTTTGTTATCGTTAATGAGATATAAGTTTTTATGAGAAGGTAGTAAAAATACAATTAATATTTATTCAGTCAGAGAACCAGTACATTTGTCACAGTTAACTCATTTAAAACGTTTTTTTTTTTTTTTTTTATTAAAAACGAGAGTAAATTTTGTACAAGTAACTTGTATTCGAGTAAAATAAAATTTCAATCCTTGTATTTGCTCACGATGTAGTGAAATGGTGATTTTAAACTTTGTTATAACTATCAGCTTTGAGTATTCTGAGTGCGGACGTAAAAGAAAAGGTGCTTATCTGTTCATTTTAGTAGGGATAATATTTTTTTTTAATATGCCAAAGCATCATCGTGTCTAATATCTAAATGGTTAAAAAAAATACTTTTTACTAACCAGCTTAAGAGCTGCAGGGTTCTACATTATTGGTTTGATAGTAAGTACTTGGAAAACCTAATGGTATGTAAACGATGTTGTTAAATACGTACGATATGTGACTTTGTAAATTAGACAACGACATACAAAAGCATGTTGAAATGAAACCTTTTGTGATTGTGGTTGTGTATGTGAATACACTATCGTCTCCAATCATTAATATTATTAAACTGTTGTGTAAACACAAACATATGAGTTTGTATGTATGATTGGCTTGTTATCAGCATTTAATGAATTTCCGCTATACAATTACAGCCAACACACGCATACAAACGAAACAACATCAACAAGTTTGTCTGTCCGTCTGTCTGAGTTACATGTGTTAAACATGAATGATTGAAATTCAACTTGTAGGTAGTTTAAGATGAAGTATTAAAAGTGTTTTGGATAGTTGTAAATACTATGTAGTACCTTAAGAAGCATTAACACATACATACATACCTGCACACATGTTTATAATTTAGTAAACACCAAATATTTTGTATGTATTTCAACAATTGCGATAACGTTGCTTAAAATTTAACGAATATGAGGTCAAAGAATGAAATATCAATATTGTTTATTCTTAAATATAATTCTCTTAAATGTTTCAATTACGTTGAAAATACTAAGGATTAATTAATTGTAGACTAAACTATAAACTGCAAAACTCGTTCAAACTCTAGTCTAACTCAGGTATGGACTTTATAAAAGACTGCAAAAAAATGTATTTCAAATCAAGCCTTAATTAGTTTCTTATGCATTCCTTTGTTTTAAAAATCATTGTTATTAAAAAATTATAGTTTTACACAGCAAAAGCTGTAACTTGAATATATCATTATGTAATTTTCTTTGTGTTAAATTTATTTTTACACACATCAATACATTCGCTATCCTTAGCAGTTTTAAAAATATGTTTTTAGCAAAATGGAAATATTTCAAATTCGTCTCGCCACTTAATGCTAAATTTAACTTTGTAACGTATATGCCTTCTGGGGTCATTTGTAGGATATACGGTGGCTCAGAATTGTGTAACGGTATATCACAAGTTCTGGTCAAAGCTAACTGACCGTCCTGGTTTAATGGAATTCTAAATTAGATACTTTTTTACTGAAGTGATACAGTCGAATTCCAAGCCCTTCGTTCTGTTGGGTATCTGCTTCAATTTCTTAAACCAAGTTTTGAGATGGTCTAATTCACTTGATCCTTTCATAAGAGGTTTGATCTTCCCTCACTGCGTAATCCATCTCCAAGTTTGCATCCAAATCACTTTCTAGCTGGAAAATCTTCATTATTTTCACAACGTGACTTAGCCAACATAAACGTTTTGCATTGATGCGCCTAAAAAAGTCAATGACGGTAATAAGCTCATATAGTTTTTGGCTCATACAACATCGGTGTTCCCCAACACCGTACGCAGACTTTAAAATAGTTTTTCTCCCGAACATTCCAAGTACTGATTTTGGAGGTACCCACGCCTAGAACCATACAAAAGCGAGGGTAGTAAATTTGGAGCAGATGCTCGAAAGAAGGCTCTGTTACACGGATGACTCTTAGATATATTTTTAGCTCTAGAGCCACAATACAGTCCTATATACAGAGGTTGGATCAGTAACCGAAATTTTTCCTGAATCAGGACACATTCAGGGTGACTCAGAACATGTCCTGAACCTTAGAAGGTAATTTAAAATAAAAAGTCTTAAACTATAGGCACTTGACCTGAAAAACGCCAATCCCTATGTTGCGACAAAGCCGAGTTAAAAGAGTAGGCTTAAGTTGCTCAGGACACTATGCAAATGATGCAATAGTTGGAGTTAGTGCTGGCGAGAATCTTAGGGGATGACCGGGAAACCAGACCTAAAAAATGTGATTAATTGAAAATTAAAACTGAAGATCAAATAACGGGTAACTTAAGCCTACAAGAATAATCCCATCTCATGGACGTTGCAGAGAACAGCAAATGCAGTGCATGCACGGATAACATCGATTCATTATAGATTACCTATGTCCCTGCCTAGATTTTCCACTGGTCTGGTATTTTACTAGATGTGGTTAATTTTGGGGGCTTTAAATGGAAAATCTTGAAGCAATTTATCTACATCATTGAATTTGTTTCCATCGAAAAAAGGTGCATAAAACTGGCTTAGATGTGCATATGTCCAGTGAAACCTGAACCTTTCTCAGATCTCTTCGTTATGGCGCTTGTGAAACTACCAAAGTAAAACTTGCCTTTTAAAGCAAAAAAAAAAATAAATCATTTTTTCCTAGTAAAATTAATTTAACAAATGAACTTGAGCTAAAAAAAATTTCTTTAAAAACACTTATATGTAAGTACGTGCGAATAAAATTAAAAAACATAAAAATTATTATTTGTTATTTAAGCTTTTAATACATTTTTTTTTTAATTTCCCACCAATCTTTTATTTTCCCAATATATGTCATGTTTAATTAATTTCATTGGCAACATACAAACGTACCATTGGATGTAATCCAGACATCATTTATCACCAAACAGGCTTAGAAAATTCGCCTTCACAATCGTCGTTAACAAACGAACATGTTGGGTTAAAGGTTTAAAAGTGGAAAAGAAAAGGTTCCTCTAGTACATAGTTGCTGTTGTTATGACTGGATTTTTATTTTTTATTGCTTTTTGTTATAAATGGGTCTCCTACAAATGCAAAGCTATTAATAGCAATTGCATAGTTTATGTTTAGGTGGGGAATGACTGGGAAATTGGTTTGTTGGCTAAAAACAAACATAAAAATTGTCCTGTGGAGAAGCCAATGAAAAAACGTGTTTGGCATTTTAAAACATCATTCTATTTCAACTAAGTCAAGTTTGCTCTAGTTTTTCTCTATGAGCTTTTAGCTTTTATTTCAAATATGTTGCCACTCAAATCATACATTTTAACTGAAAATTTGTATGGCTATTTGAAAAATAGGAGAAAAGTATAGAAAACTAAAAGAAAAGTAAGAAAACAATTTATGATTTTGAATTGTAACATGTGTATATTATATCATGCAGCTAGCAAACATGAATAGGGTTCCCAAATAATTTTAATTTTTTTTCTGAAACAGATGTAATTTGGCTGTAGAAAACTTTCTTTTAAAAAAAAAGTAAATTTGTAAAAAATTCGCATTTTTCAACGTTTTCAGTTTCACCCAAAACTTTATATTGGGAAACCTAAGTTTTACATTTTTTTCGGGTTTTAATACGAAACATTAAAGTTATTGCTTTTATGCGTTAATTTTGGAAGCCAAAAATGTGTGTTGTTTGTGTACATATCTGCATGTGTGCTTTCGACATTAAGCCTTCGGTTATGTGCTTTGAAATTTAACTAGAATTTATTTGTAACTAATCATTTAAAAGGTAATAAATTTATACATTTCAGCTAAGACAAATGATTACTTATATTACCTTTGACTTTTTGCCTTGTCCTTTGCAAAAAAAACTGCCTTAAGGTATTTAATATATGTTTTCGTTTAATTCAATAATAAACGACTTAAATGCAGAAATTATACTTCTTTAAGTGCTTTTGGTTTTACTACATTGAAGAAAATGTCTATTACTAGTATATTTTAAGGAAAATAAGTAGATTTTCATATATATTATGACTTAGCTTTACTTCCAGTTAAAATAAAAACATTTGTTTTAAAAGAAGTTTACAGATACTTGGTTATGCGAACGGATTTAATTTTCTATTGCCTGATAACGTCTTGGAACCCATATAATGTGGACCTGGCCAAATTCTAATGACAATATGGTTTATCCTTTTCAATTCTTTCTAATCTGTCAACATTCCCCAATAGTCCGTAGTGCCACAGTCCCACCTGCTCGTCCTTGCCTTAACGGTTTAATGTGGGCCTTTGACCAATTGACCAGGTCAGTACATGAGCAACCTAGTGTTTTCTAAGCTCAAGCCCATGCCTTATAGCCCTATGTGTCCTACAGTCTCTCGTGCTCTGTCACTGAACATTCGTCATGTTCAACCTCCATGTTGCAATCTTTCCATTATAGTAACCCATTTGTGTTCGCATATTCTTCTTTCAACTTAAAGGTCGAACAACTATAACTGCACTAGATTACATTTACCCTAATGCCTTATCTTTTGTCACTTTCTTAAGCTTTTAAATTATGCGTGCCATAACGTAACGACTTAAGAACCAAAATTCAATAAGTTTTTATGGTTATGGTTGTGGCGTAATGGTAAGTCACTTTTAAACAAATACAATGTTGCCCATAAGTTTGCATCGAACAGCTGTGGTTATGGTTTTGTCACGTATTAAAGCTTTAATTCATTCCCATAAGTATGCAAATCTAATTATATTCCTGATAATATTAGGTCCATTTAATTTTTTTTAAATTCACTAGTTTTTATGCATTCTTTGAATATTTTTCTCAAGACAACTGCAGCATAATTAAATAACTTTAAAATAAAATGTCTATCCTTTCATGATTTAATTTAATTTATTAGATTATAAATGCATATGTTAATAATTGTTATACATCTTGATCAAGTAAGGACACACCTTTAAGTCTATCCTGCATTAAATGCATCATACACTTAATTGAATTTTAATTTTATATATAATGAAAATTCTTAATTTTCCCAAGGAAAATATGTCTAAATATTTACAGAAAACTTGAAAATGTCTCACCCTTTAAATATCCAGTTGACCTTTTAGTATAAACAAATCAAAGTCTAAAGTTTTCATTACAAATTAGTTTCATTTGTCTAAAAAGTCAAAACACAAGCAAACAAAAACACACAACAAAGAGAATACTTTCCAAAGTGAGAAGATAGAGATACAAGTTTAAGTGCTTTATGAAGGAATACAAAAGCTAATATTTAAATTTGGTTATAAGAAGCTTCAAGTGTTGTTTTTGTGTGCAAAACAAGATGTCATATTTGTTATTATTTGTGTTTAGGAATATCCTTTACAATATCCTTTGCAGAATATACTTGAAAAATACCCAAAAACTGACATACTTTTAAACACTTGTATTCAAGCATATGTTCATATGTACACATATACATATTCATATGTTTGCTTGCACAAACACTGATTCACTAAAATATAGACTTTTTTGTTTACATATGAGTTTTACTTGTTGTCAGTTTAAATTTTCTGTCTTATTTGTCTTTTCGGTCGCCTAAAGGTTATCAGTGTGTGTATGAGTGTGCGAATTGTTTGTGATTAAGTTATAAATAATTAACCACAACATACTTTGAGGCTATTTTACAGGGACTTAACAAAATTTTGTGGGCATATATGTTTGTGTTTAAAAAATATTCATATATTTGTACCAAAGATTTAATTTTAATGAAGACTAGTAAGTGATGCTTAATCGCTCTACAAACAATTAAGATTAAAAAAAAAATTTAAAAAAAAGTTTTTTTTACAAAGGCGTTATTAATATAAAATCGGCTAAATTTATAATTGGGATATTCAAACGGTATGCTATCAAGCCATATTGTCTTAGAGTTTTAATATTTTACAATAGTTTAAAAATATTTTTGTTGAGCTTCAGAGAAAAAAGTTCTTTAATAATAAGACTTTTTGAACTGTGTTTATTGTTTTGTCATAAACAGTAGAAACCTGAGCCGGGTGGCCGAGACTCTTTAGTGAAGCCTATATCAAAGGCAAGTCGCAGTTATTAATTTTAAAATATTTTTGAAATTACTTATTTTTCTATTTTCTCCAGCAGCTGATTCAAAATTTGAAATAGCACACTTAATTATGAGCGGATACTCACAACAGTAGTATTTTTTCGTTTTATTTTTTTAAGACATATGACTTTATGACTACCTTGTAAATACACTAAATATTTATTTTTTATTTGTTAAAAGCTAAGTTGACAAATTTCTATGGAATATTTGTAAAATTTGCCTTTAAAAAAATTAAAAAAAAATTGTTTTTATAAATAAAGCTGAATTTAATGTTTGAATAAAGTAAAAATATTTAATGAAATTGTAATTAGAACAATTTTTTACTTAAATTTCTTATTCTAAGGAAAGTACATTTTTCTTTTAAAAAAATTACATTTTACCATAAATTTTGAAAATATTTCTCTTTGTATCAACCTATTTTGGCACACAGAAAGTAAAATTACATTTTAAAATCAAGAGTATAATTCTTGAACTTATCTAAAATCGTATTTAAAATTTTTAACTACGATCCGTACTTGGGTTTTCCTAAATCAAGTCTTTTCGAATTACTTAAAAAAATCAGGAAGAAAAAACTGATTGTTTTTCAATATAATTAACAATTAAAAATAGAGTGCATCGGTAGCCTAGATGGTAGTGCGCTCGCGTTGCATCTTGGAGGGTCCCAGGTTCAATTCCTACCTACCTCAAGTATAAAAAAAATGTCAACATAATGAAGCAATTTTTTTAAGCTTAAATGAAGAACGGTTTCAAACTGAAATCAATCCTGTTTTCTTTTAAACATGGGTAAGAACTAGATATTCGTACTAGATAAATCATACTTGGTTTAAGAAAATTAGTACTTGGTTAAAGAAATCCATGCTGACCGAATTCTTGATTTTACTAAATATAACTTGGTTTATATTTTGTTTGTTAATAGATTCTTAAAATTTTTATTTAAATTGCATCAAGTCTTTTTGTGGCCAAAAGTCTTTATTGGATATAACTTTTTGCTTTTAAACCAAACCTATATTCGGGCAGTGCATAACTGATCAACTCTCCATACGTGGGTGGCTCTTTATTTTTCAACAGATGTTTTTAGTTTTTGCTCTTGTGTTGTCAATAGAAAAAAAATAAATAAAAGAAACTATAATAAAATCACAATTTTCTGCAATATGTTAACTTTTCATATTTCTTTGAGTTTGGGCGGAAAAAATTAAATAAAAAAACAACAACTCAGCTCAAATATTCGATTAAGTTTTTTTAACGTATGTCCTGTCTATACGATTTGCATAAATGACGTTTATATAATGATATACAACCACAATTAATAGTTTAAAATATACAAAGTGTCATAACGAAATAAATACGTATGGTGGCAGACAGACAGAAAGACAAAGTGACCCTTACTTTTACTAATAAACAGGCAAATAAATAACGTGTTTTTTTATTTTATTTATAAATGTATGTTTGTATATAAAGTTAAAGCTCTCAACACTTACTATTTAGAGACGATGATGGTCCAATGGAACCATGTAGGGAACCGCCTGCTACGATGACACCATTTCCACTAAGAACGGTGCCTTTGTTGCCAGTTGTTGTAATGGAGGTTTTTGTTATATGATGATACATGCCGTTGGCGGCATTTGTGTTGACGATATTGCTGCCAATTTGCTGCGGTATAATGATTTTATTTGTGGAGTCCCCCGCTCTTGCTGATAGCAGTAGGAGGGCCCCAATTATATACCAGGGGCCCATCAACTCAATACTTTTTCCGCTTGTTTTTGCTGCTGCTGCTGCTTTTGTTGTTGACAATGATAAAAAGAATTTCGTTTTTGTTGTTGCTGTTTTTGTTGTATATTTTTGATACCGACAAATGCAAACAGCCATATACCACCGAAATTGTTGCAATTCTGCAACAACAACATTATTTTTAAAAGCCAGCGAGATCAAATCAAATAAAACTTTAATTGAAAAAATTTTATTTATTTAAAACCTTGTTATAGTTTGCCTCGTTGCATGCTGTTTTATGCCGCAAATGTAATGTCATTTATTTGGTTTTTTTCCTTTAATACTTTTTAATAAATTTACCACAACTTTTGAGCAGGAATTTTATTAAAGTTTTATTCCGTACCCCGAGTCCTACAAAAAGAAAAAAGATAAAAACAAAAATTAAACATAAATCGTACAAATTTTATATCAACCATAATTTAAGAAGTTTTTATCTCTACAAAATTCCAATTTATCTGCAAAGTCATATAAACACAAAAGGCTACTAATTTAGAATAAATACTACAAATATATTTCCCACACACACATACATATATTCACATGTACACAAATACTTAAACTAAATTTTCTTAAGTCCTTACAAATCCTGTGTTATAGTCCTTACAGGCTTATTAAATGTACGTGTTCCTACCTTAACAACTATTGCAATGACTCGACTCCCTTAACAATAGTTTTGAAAATATTTTCCTGTTGCCATTATTGTCGTTTTGTTTAAAATTCAATAAAATGTTCATTCCTTGAAATCCCCAAGAAGCCACATGCACATATGTTTGTTGCCACTTATAACTGTTTGCCAGTGTGTCTCTGTTTGGATGTGTGTGCCTGTTTGTTTTTTAAACAAAAAATAATCATGAAGATTTTCAACTTCATATTTGTTGGTTCCTTTTATTTTCGATGTAGTTTTTGTTGAAAATATTTACTCGTTTGTCTTTACAACTTAAACTAAAGAAAACAAAGAAAGAAAACAAAGTTTTTTTCAATGTGTTTTAATTTTTTGTTTTTTTTATTTTCTTTTTTGTTATTTTAAGAAATCATCACACATAGTTACGGAAAATATTTGCATCTTTATCTTAAAGAATAATTTGGAATTTATGAAATAATTTAAGAAACTGAATATGCAAAATGCATTTCAAAGCCAAGAATCGGCAAATTTAATAAAACAAAAATTCAGAGACAAATTACGAAAGTGCTTAAGTTCGACCAGCTGATGCTTTTTAACTGGCATAAATTAAAATTTTAAAAAAATCTATGGAATTACATTAGTTAAACATACAAATTTCTCTCTGTCAGTTTTTATAAATTGGAGAGTTTTCTAAGCCATGTTCCTGTCCTCCTATTAAAACCCTCTACTCATTAGTATTTGACATAAAGCAGGATGATTGTTTATAAAAAATTTAAATAAAAAAATTAATTTAAAAACATGTTTGACTAAAAACTAAATTTTAAGCTAACTGGACTGCCCACTCCGCTGTTTCTAAATGTAAGGACTATGAGAAGCTAAAAGTTTCAACCAAAGGATTATATGGTTTGCGCAATATTTTTGAGACCCATTTTAATATACATATGTGTGCATTGTGTAGTGGTAGGCGGCAGCAAATGAATGTTATAGGAAGCTTCTGTCTGAAGTTCAAGGATGTGTATCACTAATGGTATAACCAACACACCTTTTTTGGTACCGAGTAATGGGAATGGCGACAAGAAGCTTTGTCAGGAAAAAACTGGTTTTTTAACTCTGGCCACACTAGAATGTTATAGGAAATTCGTCTAAACGATCTCAGTATAGGCCGGAGATATGGAGATCAATTTTTGGAGAGCACTCGCTGATCTATGATGATTTTGGCAACGTAAATTCTATCTGATAGTGCTGTCAAATTTTAAAACTGATCTAAGGAATATTAAGGAAACTATATCGGCAGTCAAACAGCCTCTAGGATCTTGAAAGTGCATTGCGTCAAGTCAAGCTTGGTAAGGGACGTAGAACGGCCCTTGCTACTTGTTACGGGCTTCTGCTGATCTCTGTAAGCCAGAAAGTAATAGTCCCATCATCAAATACACCGATTAACTCAGAATCAATTTTTTTCTTTTAAAGCATGTCCGTCCATCTGTATATCTAGTTGGGCGTCCAAAGTACTGTTTGAATTTCAAAGGATATTTTATTAAAGTTACAGTAGGGACCAAAGCTATTGAAACTGGTGATGATTGCGTTTTCTTGCAAAAGTATTTTACATACACCTTGAACTTAAAACCTTTAAAATGAAATTGTGCTTGACCGAGTATATATATGGGTTCCTTTTACGTCAGAAGAAGCCAGGATGCCGGGAACATTGTCCCTTGGTTGGCTATTAAATCGCAGATGAGCTGGCTTTTATAATAGCTTGACAATTGAGAAGAAAACTGTGAATTTAGCCATGGGATACTATTAAGTATGTTCCACGTAAAACGAAAGTTTCGAAATGTAACCTGGAAACATTAAAACCTCATTGGGTTTATCACGGTAATCAGTTGGCTGGGAGATATGCATTGGATTTGGAGGTCCTTTATACGGATACTCGAGTTTTTTTGATCTAATTTAATTTAACAACTTTTTCTGCTTTACTTTATATCTTATTTCATTTGTTTTGAAAGGAAACACAATAGAACTTGAAGGTCTTCAAGTACTTATGTATTAATGAGAGGCAGTACTTTGTTAAACATAGTTTAACCTTAACTATGACTTAAGCTATGGATCTTAACCTTTTGCCAGACTCTTTACTAAATTATGGACTGAGCTTAAGGTATAAAAATAATTTTTAACTAATGATTCTAATAAGTATAAACATTTAAAATCATTCAAAATCATTTCTAAAGCTAAATCTTTGTTTCCTCAGCTTTTAACTACTTCTTCCATCCAATTAATTTTAAACATTTTTCCAACAGATTATAAAGCATATGAAGTTGATTTAATATATTCTCAATATGTTACAAATTAAAACTCAATTAAATCTTTTCGTTATTTTAAGAGATAAATTTTATTAGTATCACTCGTATTCTGATGAGATTTTAAACTTAATGAATGAAGTCGTTTATATAGCAGAACTAGCAATCATGCATACCGACACACATTCATGCACACAATTTTGGGTATGTATTTTAGTAAGTGTGTCTGTATGTGTGCGTCTAGAAGGAAAAAGGATGTGTTGAAAATAAAAATTAAAAAACAAATAAAATTAAAAATTGTATGATGATGGTAATAAATCGTTGTTGGTATTCACATGTTGAACAAATACAGACTCCACTTCTTTGCACATGCTGCAATATGTTTTATAACATTTTTTTATTTTATTATGCCACTTTCATTCATACCATCAGCAATTGCCATGTATGGGGATGCCAAGTAGTGTGTTTGTGTGTGTGCGTGCGTAAATTAGTTTAAGCAAATGATTGCAGGCAGTGTGCCAGCAGAGAACATATTGACTTTGGCAACAATGCCTACAATAAATTAAACGAAGCCTGTTTTAAAAGTTCTTAAAAAAATTAACGTTTAATAAAAAAAATACCCAGCGGATGCTGGTTGGAAATCTTAATGTCGTAAAATTTTTTAAGATGCAAATTGGACAGCTTCATTATTTTTTATGTGTAAAAACATCGTTAGATATAAGTTTTCATTAAGAGAGAAATAACTACCCTGGATATCCCCAAAAAGCTACCCTGTCTGCAAGTGGAAGAGAGCTGATGGATTTTTTAGGCTAACAAATGCTAAATAATTCGTTTTAGACCAAGAACGAGAAAAATTAAAATTTAAAAAGCATTAAATTTAATACGATCGCCTATTGTAAAAAATAAATTTTATTACATTTGAAAATTAAAATACAAAATGGTAACAAAAGGACTTTTTTCGGCTTTTTTTCAAGCTTCTTTTGCTAAAAACAACAATTTTTTTCTTTTTTATCTTCTTTGATTACATCAATTTAATTCTTGTAAAGTAAACTGTAATTTTCTTAAGAGTAAGAAACACCAACATCATCCAAAATTTAAAAAGCTGCATTTAACGGCCTAAAAGCTTAAAAAAATTTTAAAAAGTCTTCTTTGCTTAACCTCGTATATAAATACCTTCTTGTGGCATATTTTTAAACTAAAAATAACTTTGAGAATCTTCATATGCGTACGAATTTGCTTTGTGCTTTCTTTAATGAGTTTGCTGGCTGCATATGTGTTTCACATTCTAAAGGAAAAGGATTATATCTGCACATTTACATGAAGATATATTTTTGCTCGCGTGTGCATGTGTGTGCATGTGTGTGTATGTGCGTAGTTATTTAAAAGTATTTGTTTTTTTGGTGCAATTAATTTCAATGTTTTCATACACTTTCTTACGTATTCATATTTATATCTTCTTTAGAAACTGTTTTTTTTTTTTTAATATTTCTTTTCCTCAAAACTTTTGTTTTAATGTTTTTTTTTTATTTAAAAATATATTTTTGTTGGTTTTATTATAAGATTTTATTAAATAAACTTTGCAAGATTAGCAAAAACTCTGTGTTTCTTCTTTATTTTATTGTTTTTATTTCTTTGCTGTTTGTTTATGTTTTATCCTTCAACTTAACTTTTAAAAACACAAATTTTTATAATGATACAAATGTACTTAGTTGTAAATAATTATGTAAATGGTGACTTTCCCAACTTGTTTATTTTAAGGTTTTTAAAATCTAAATAATAATTCAGTTTTAATTAAGTTAAGCTTGTAGTCATATATTTGATAATCATCGTGTAACCCTAGTAAAAAATTTTAAAAACTCGTCCTTATTTACTTTTAATAGATCGGTGTAAACTATCTTTTGTTCAAGTTAAGTATATGTCTACTGCTATACAACTTTCAAACGCAAGTCAAGCCCTGCTCTTGATTTAAAATATGAAGAATATCTCAAAAGTAATCATTGACAATCATGAAACCTTTTAAAGAAACTATTTTCGTTTTTTGAAGGAGAACACCGGCAGGGAATTGCTATAGGACGTTTCCAACGAAGGTCCAAAGATGTGCTTCCCTTCAAATCATTAGAGCAATAAGTAGCGGTAGTAGGCGTAATAAACTTTTTTAAGTTTAAGTTTAGGCCGCGGAATCTAAGACAAACTATTTGGTCTTAGAGGTCAGTTTATAAAGGACACCGCCGATAATAATTCCTGCGGGAGACTGTTACTTGGGACTCCATAATCTGTATAAGGGATGTGCAATCGTTATTGTTATTGCCCGTGTTATGATTGAAATCAAAATTTTAAAGTCCCCCGGTGTCGCATAGACCCGTCAAAGGTATCAAACTATTAGAAATATTTGTGGATAAATTGCTTTTGAAATCCAACAAAATTGTTAAGTAGCTGACTAAGATATAAACCAAAAAACCTCTGTCTATTTCTCTAATATTTGTATATAAAAATCTCTACAACTGCCCCAGAGTTGCCCGTACACGGGTGCAATGTAAGACCGACTTCAATTAATTTTTCCTCCCAAGCATTTTTGTAAAACATATTTATCCATCTCCAGCCCCTAACAGGACTGCCACACAAAGTTTAATTTTCTTTAATTACTCCCAGAAAGCTTAAATATAAGGCCGACTCCAAATCAGTTTTCCTTTCAAAAATTTTTATGAAACAAATTTACCCCTTATCTCGAGCCCCTAATAGAATTGGCATACAAAATATAAAAAAATTTGGGTAAAAACCCCAACAACTTTTCCGAAATCGCCCTTAAAGGAATAAAACGTTTTAAAAACTCCCATTAGTTTTCCCTCCCAAACATATTCGTAGCACATACTTTTTCCTTATCAGCATCACCTTTAGGGGGCTGCCATACAAATTTAACTAAAATGATGTAAAAACGCCCATAATTTTCACAGAGCCGGCTTTAGTTTTTTTTCCCAAACATACTGCTAGAACATACTTTCCCCCTGTCTCTATCGCCTAAGGGGGTTGTCATACAAAACTTGAAAAAATTAGGACAAAAATCCCTACAACTTTCTAGTAGTCAACCTAAGAGGGTTAAAATATGACACCGACCCCTATTGAAAAATAAGAAATATTTCATAAGTAAAAAAATGGTTAAAAATAAAAAAAATTTTGGGGCTTCGAAAGGCCAGTGCGAAGATTCGGCACAGCCAAATATAACGCTCTTACTTGTCTTCATATAGACCTTTAATTGTTGGTAAAAATTTGGGTATTATTGTTTCGCATTGTTTAAGTCCCAGCTCCAAATCTAGTTTATCTAATTATGCACAAGAAAAATATATATTTAAACCTTACATGAATAATAATTTGTATGAAAATATTGCGCTCACACTAACACACACATATAATAACGTATTTGTTTTTAAATAGCGTTTGTTGATGACTTTTTTACAGTTATGTCGTCATTATGATTATAGTTCTAAACTCTATTTTTCTTGTATTTTCATACATGTCTTGATTTGAATACTTTTTGTTGTTGTAGCTTTTCTTAACTTTTTAAAACTTTTCCTTTTATTTTCAAATGTTATTAAATATGTTGTGATTTTTTTCAAGCTCTTCTGATGCATTAGCAAGTGAGCGTGTGTGTGTGTGATGTTTTTATGTCTATTTTTTTTCTAACGTGTTCCTATTATTTGTTTTCTTATACAAATTAAGATTTTTAAGGTGTGTGTTTTAAGAGCTTCTTAGTGTATGCTTGTAAGTGTATAAGAATTTTTTGTTTCAGCAAACTCCCAAGTGAAGGCAATTAAATTACACTTAAATTATGAAAATTAATTACTAAACTTTTACCACAATTTTTACTTATTATGCTTGTATGATTTTACTTGGGTGCCATGAAAAGAATCCTTGTGTTCGTGTGTGTTTAAGAAGTATTATAAAGTTTATTTTTTATATTAATTTAAATGTTGTGATCTCCTTAATGAGCTAGTGTTTAGGCAGTTAAAACTGTTCGGAAAGAGTTGTATTTGTAGCAGGTAAAGAAATTATAAAAATTTAACTTAATGGACTGCTCTAAGGAATGACTGAGAATAATACAAGGGAAACTAAAATTTCTAAAGTAATTAATAACTAAAAGTTTAAAATAAAAACTAAGTAAGAATAAACTCTACATTAAATTATTTTTTATTAAAAATAAAAAACTTTAAACTTTAACAAGCGTAAGCCAAGGTTGACTTAAAATACTAATTTTGTATGTAAATTTCATTAAAAACGTACTTATGTTAAACCTAAAATTTTTTTTGATAAAACCTTTAATGTGTATTTATAAACACCTTTTGAATTTTGTACAAAAATAAAGCCCAAAGGCACTTTAATATGTTCAGACATATTTAAGTAAAATTTAAAAAAAAGAATACCAAATACATCCCTTCTACACCTCAAGCAATATGGACATATCCTTGGCCATTAGCCACCGCAAATCTAGGTCCTTAACAAGATTTAATGCAAAAGTATATGTATGTGTGTTGGTTTGTAAGCGCTGTCAATTTTTAATTTAATAATATTAATTTCGACACAAAGGCAGCCATGCAGAGACAAACAAATGAACAAATGAACGTATGGTCGAGTTGCCATTATGTTTTGTTTTATAGTCTAGCAGTTGCCTTAGGTCACTACAGAGCAAATCCAAAAAAGACAGTTAATATGTAGCAAAAAAAATAAATAAATAAATGAATAACACATACACACATGCATATATAAAAGTTTGGCCGTAAAGCCGCCTTTATTATGAGAAAATGTGCAAAAGTTACAAACTCACATACGATTCACATTGTAAGATAACAAACATGCATTTGCCCAAATAAAAATTTTTTTTATTTATAACAACTAGAGTTACAACTATAACTTAAAAGATAAAAAAGGATGTTGTTAACGGCATTTAAAATGCTTTAAGCATACATTTGTATGAACCAACACTCGTTTCGTTTTCATTACATTTGCGAAACTATTAAGCTTCTCATAGTTTTGTGTTTTTCTTTTCTCATGCAAACAATTTTCCCAACAGTAACTCATATATGTATGTGTGTGTGAGTATGTAGGCTTATTCATGGCTACCTACTAAAACAGCAGGAGCAACACCAACATCAGCAAATAAACAAGTAAACAAAAGACTGTACGCGGTAAACCACAAACATACTTGAACTTCTACATTTTTGAATTTAAACATAACAACTCTAACTTAACCATAGAGAAAGTTACAGTAACTTAAAGCTTCTGACTGTGTGAGCTGCATGAGGTTTTTAAACCATTAGGGCAAAGTAGATCCAAAGCGGGACTTGGTTAGACTTTTAAGTTTGAAAAACTTCAATACATCGAATACATATGTATGTAGATAGTTTTGTTATAATTTTTTTTATAAAATCTGGCATAAGGGAACTTATACCATCTATCGGTTAAAAACTTAATTTTTAGCTAATCAGCTGTAGTCATACAATAAACAATAAATACTTCTATAGTATCTTTTAAAAACGCCAAAAGATCATAACTTTTCGTTTTATTGATAAGTTCAAGTTAGGTTCAAGTAGGGTTAAGTTAGGTTAGGTTAGGTTAGGTTAGGTTAGGTTAGGTTAGGTTAGGTTAGGTTAGGTTAGGTTAGGTTAGGTTAGGTTAGGTTAGGTTAGGTTAGGTTAGGTTAGGTTAGGTTAGGTTAGGTTATGTTAGGTTAGGTTATGTTATGTTAGGTTAGGTTAGGTTAGGTTAGGTTAGGTTAGGTTAGGTTAGGTTAGGTTAGGTTAGGTTAGGTTAGGTTAGGTTAGGTTAGGTTAGGTTAGGTTAGGTTAGGTTAGGTTAGGTTAGGTTAGGTTAGGTTAGGTTAGGTTAGGTTAGGTTAGGTTAGGTTAGGTTAGGTTAGGTTAGGTTAGGTTGGGTTAGGTTAGGTTAGGTTAGGCTAGGTTAGGTGTGGCAAACGAGGCAGATGGTAAAAGAGTATAGCTTACTTGGGTCAGCTTTTTCGGCTTTCTAAGAAAAGAATAAAAAGAGTGAAAATGGAAATGAAGCTTAAATGTAGAAAAAGACTAGAACGAACGAGAGAAAAATAAAATCATGATCAATATTTGGTGCAAATCGATCCACGGTCCCCAGCGTAGGAGACTTGCTGTTCGGCCCAGTTCTGAAGCTACCAACAGTAAGATGTTGTTAAAGTGTTAGCTGTTTTAATATCAGAGTAAAATTTTTAGAAAATTAAGATCCATTTAAGCTTGACTAATTTAGATTATAATTTTTCTCAAAGCCGTTTGACTGTAGGAGAACCCAAAGAACCACCCTTAAAAATTGTTTTCTCAATAACATTTTACCAGCTTAACCCCCATTCCCCGGTTGTACGATTCCCTTTGTGTACAAAAACCTGAATATGAGCAGATTTATGCCTAATGGAAAAGCATAGCTTAAATGCCAGGTAACACCTTTAAGGGTTGCGGACATAAGAAAGCCCTTTCATGTCAAAAAAGAGATAACTGCAAATGGGAAAAGCAGTGGTGGGCAATTATGCGAATAAAAAAATGATTCTACGAAGTTCTAAACTACTACTAAAATCTCTTGAATCAAAGAATGGAAAATCTACGGATCAGTCTGATGACGGCTTTGGAACATGCTTTGAATAATGGAACGTAAGAATGAGGTAGCGTTTTAATTCTCAAAACTACATGGATCCGCTAAGATGTAATGCAACACCCAAAATAATATCTAGACCATCACATTAGGATTCTTTTAATAAATTATAATATTTCTTTTTATAAACTAAGTGTAGAGTTGACTTTGTTTCCAAAAGATCTTACCTCTAATAATTCCTGACTTTTACCACCTTTAAAAGGTTAATAACTGCAAAATTATTTATTTTACTAAGCATTAGGGGCCACTAAACGTCTAACTTTTAACGAACTAATTAAAAGGATTTCAAAATGAGTGTACAAATTAATTTTATGCTCTCACTTATAAAGGCAATACTAAACTTAAAGGAGGCGAGACACAAAGTGAAAGCGAAATATGTTTAAGTGAAACCCGAAAGTATGAGGAATCCCCCTTGTGTCGTGCCGTAAGCTTATACCATGAAAATGTAGTGAAATGGTATGAAAATTGAAATTAGGTAAACCACAGTAAAAAAGATTTTTTAGAACAAGTTCATGCAGCTTAATATTGTCATGATATTATAGGACAAACAACAAGAGCAAACAAGAGAAAAAAGCAACATGAAAATAAGCCACCAAAATATGCTAAGCATACAGTCACATCTTCATTACTAAGTATGATGATTGAAATGGTGGGACTAATAACATCGCTACTTAGCATTTCAATCACATACCGGTGCCGCAACAACAAAGAATACAAAATAATTAAATACCACTACTACAAGGACGTTTGTTCAACAACAATGCCGCCTATAGGCGAACGGCTAAATTCAAACATTGAAAAAAGTTGGATAAATAAACAAACAGAAAAAACCCCAAAACAAATACCGACAATTCTAAACATCTGTCGTACATTGATGTTTTACTTTTGTGTCTGTTTCTAAGGCCACCTTTTTGTAAAGGTCCCTTCAACTTTACGCCAACCTGTAGTTTGATCAGTTTTCCATTTTTTATAACTTGTTGTGTGTTAGTGTCTTAATAAATAAAAATTTTCTTGTTAGGAATTTCAATGAAACTAAAGCACAAATCAACAAAAGAAAATTCCTTAAGGACTTTAGTTCTATAGTGGCTATTGGTTAATAAGTTGGCGTCAAGTTCTTTACAACCTTAAAAACAATATAAAAAAAACACGGTTGTCTAGGTAAGAAAATTATTGTTACTTAAGTGGTCTGTCGTTTTGTGTTGCCATAAGGAAACATAATTTTCTTTTTAATTCAAAGATGCCATAAAAAAGACGCAAAAATGAATGACATAAAATATTTTTTTTAAACCAAAAAAAGGTCATAAATTTAATTTGTCAGTATATGAAAATTATGGTTTTATAATTATTTTTTTTTTGTCCAATGGTTTACATTTTTCTTATTTCCTTGGAGATGGTAAAAAGTAAAGAAATTTGTTATTTTAATTTATTTTCGTTAAGAGTGAATAAATCAAATTACACGTGTTAAACACAAGAAAGCAAATTAATTTTTTTCAACGTTAAATGTTTTTAAAGAATTAAAAGAAGTGGGAAGAATTTAATTTTTAATGAAATACGGTGCATTAGAAATACATTAAACTTTATTTTAAGTTTAAAGCAAAACCTTGGATAAATCGATAATTTTTCTTAAAGTAGTAATTTTCAAAAAAAAAAAATGATAAGAATCTCTAAGTGTTCTTAATAATCCAAATCCCTAAGAGCTTAGACCTGACCGAAAAGGAATCGAATCAATATTTAACATCAGCATTAAAGTGGGAATCTCAAGACCCTAAGTTTTAGAAAACTTCCAAAAGTTTTAGCCTAAGCCCCAATGATTTTTGTTGAAGCATATATAGTACAACGTAGTTTTAGCATTTTTTCAAAAAAGAAATCAAAGTGCAAATTGTGAAATTGAAATTGGCTTAACTATGAATAATTGTTTTAGTATTCACTGTCCTAAATTTAATTCGATCATTCAAAATTATATATTATTTATCATACATTTTTGCTACATACAGCCAAACAGATCATATTTTAAATGGGCTCAAAAAATCTAACCGAATATATGCAGCTGATTACAAATACTAAACAAAAAATTTTCTTCTGAACAATGATACTTATGATACAAAATGAACTCTCAATTACAATAATAATCTGTATTTTCTCTAAAAAATTAAAATCAATCACAGGATGAAATCAGCATAAAGCTATGAAAATGGTCAGCTAACTTTTTCGAACTGGTAAGTTGAAAAGTTTATATAATTATACCCATACCATACATGTGGTAGTGAAAGTCTTTGAACGTGAGGTACAAAGGTGGTCTCCATTCCACAGATTGCTCTACAATCACTTTCAGGCTTTTTACATGGTCGACACAGGACTTATAGGCACGGAAATCGACTCGCTCCTTCTGAGCTCAGAAAGAAGAGCAGCTGATAGATAGCCTTTTATCAAGTATGTGCGCCATCACCTTGTTAATTATACTAAGAAGCGTAATCCCTTTTCCATTTTAACGTTCTGTGAGATCCCCTTTTTTGGGCAAGATTACGATAACGCCTAGAACATTTTCGTCTGGAAAATGTTCCTTCCATCAAAATTTCCTAACGATAAGCAGGAGTAGCTAAGCACTAGTTGATGCATTAATCATAAGCATCTGTGGAGAAATATTGTCTATACCAGGCGATTTGTTCATCCTAAGGGATTTGATTGATTCGCCTTTCTCAGAGATTTTTGAGCAGTTGGTGGGGATGTTTGTGTTTATTGATGTGTAGGGACTGATAAGGATAGCATTTCACTGTAGAAATCTTCCCCAAGTTGAAGATACTGTTGTCTTATTGTTATAAGCTCTTTAACTTTGGGTCGCGCGATTAAGGGTCGCGCCCGCTGTGTTTCAGCAGCAACTTAAACTTCCTTGGCGATTCTATTTATTCAATTTCGCTTTTTACGCAGATCACCACATTAAAATGATTTTGCAGCTGCTGTTGTGATGTTTTACCCAAGCGTTCTGATACAGTTCATTTCAGTCTTAGCTTCCATTTTCTTCAATGCGAGTCTCCAAGTTTTATCGCTGATCCATTATTTGCGAGAATTTTCCTTATATTCTAAGCGCTGTTTACTTCCTGAGTCGATAGTACAGCTTGGTGATCATGTATCCTTGTAATCAAAGCACAGGTTGCCATTTTTAGGATATTTTTTAATAAAATTTGGCACAGAGAGGTTTTCTGGCACTAGCACTATTTTTTGTGGTGATGATCGGTCCATTTTTTGACATAGCCCTTATACAAACGTTGTCCCGGAATAAGCACTTTGGGCTATAGGTGATTCGAATATTTCTTTACTTTGACATAATTTTGCACATATGTTTATGGTATTTAAAGGTGTTAAAAATAAGCTTTTGTAACAATTTTATATATTATTAAGGGTTTCAGCCCAATTTTACTTTGTTTTTTAAGGGAAAAAGAAGGTAAAAACAATTGAATAACGAAAAACGTATTCTTGGGGTTTGGAAAGAGCTATTTTTTAAATATTTTGGTTTGCTTTTAAAAATTCTCAATAAGTTTATTAAAGTAGTTCTATAAAGGTAAAAAATATTCATGGGGGTTTTCAAGAATTTGGCAAGAGTTAATGCAATTAATATAAGCCCAATTAAACCAAAGCAAACCCTAAAAATAATTAGTTTTTATAACTGTTTTATAACTATGTTGTAATAGAATTGTAGAAAGGAAAATTTAAAACCATTTTCCATTTTTTTAATGCAGAATTAAATTCGCATAATTTTTTTATATTTGACTTCATGTATGTTGCGCACTGCTTTTTTATATTTTACATATACGAGTATATGTACAATGGTTTTTTGCTACACTTTTCCAATATACCGAAGCAAATATTATTACGCATAAACTACAAAATCTAGTAAATGAAATGCATGTTAAAAGTATGAAAAATAAAAAAACGCCTCCTTTCCGGTTATGTTGTTCAGCGTAAAAATGAACTTAATGCTCATGCAACCCAAAGAGGTAACACACATACACAGTAGAACAACATGTCATAGGGTAACGATACGTTATGATTACAATTGTCAATGAAGATCGATGGGAGTTGTTAAAATAATAATTGTTAGTTTACGTTACCAAAAAAAGGACACACACACACATACACGCACTCACAAAAACTTTCGTGTAAAATAACACAGGGTCAATAATTAAAACAAAAACAACAATGAGCTCTGTTGTTCCTCTGCATATTTTTCGTTATTTTTTACAAAAGTTTCGTGGCAGTAAATATTCATGAAAAAGTTTTCGTTTTGTTTGCAATATTTGTATTTATGTGCAACTTTTTGATAAATATTTATTAAAAGAAAAAATATCCGTCTTTATACGAAATATTGAAAATTTCAAGCAAGTAAATGTATACAATTTCCAGCTTAATTGTAAAATAAAAATGTATTTAAAAGCCCTTTTGTTAGTTATCAATACGCAAATCCCTTACATGATGTTAAATAGTCATCATTATTTGCCCAAAATAATTCGCAAATATTAATCTATTTTCATAAATTTGTTCAAAATCTTATATTGGTGCCATAAATAATAAATTATTTTTGCTTATTTTTTAATTCAGGACAGCTCTTTTTTACGTCCTACTCTAAACTGCAAATAAGCAATGACGTTGACCATAGTGACAAAATAGGCTTTTTAGGCAGAAACAATTTTTGTCCGCAGGTATTTAGCTTTAAATCAGCTTTTACTCGTGCCATGTCAATATGGGAACCAAATTGTGGTCGAACTTTTTGGAAGTAAGTAAAAATAATTTTAAAATTGCTTAAAGTATCTTCCATACAAGCCCATGATCGCTTGTAAGTTCACTTCTTGTAAATACGCATTTATAAAAATATTTTGATTAAATTTGGCACAGAAAATTCGTTAAGTGAAGTCCATTGTTGGTGGTGATGGTGGGCCAATTCTTTACATTGCCTCCATACAAATGTCCTTCTTGAATAAGCATTACACTTGACCTTACACCATCGATCCACTATACATGCAAGCCCTACTCCCATAAATCGTGTCTAACCGTATAAATTGCGAATAATTGATGCTTTCGAGACATAATAACACATTAAAAAAACCTTTTAAAAAAATAACCCAACCAAGTTGTTGAAAGACTATCTAGTTATTGACTGTAACCGTAACCATAACCCAGATATGCATTTGGGCAAAAATCATCTTAGTCGCATTAACCAGCATATTTCTTTTGACAAGCGATAGTCTTTAATATTTAATAAATTGTGGTGTAGAGTTTAGTTTTTTTGAACTTGGGACAACTGTAATTTTCTTATGTGTTCAATATGAAAAAATTTAATTTTAAAGGAAAAACTGATTTTCCATTAATAGATATATTTTTTTCAACTTCTGCAGGATCGTGCCCAGGAAATTTCATGTTTAGCTTAATTTTTGTTAAAAATAAAAAATTATAAAATTATATATGTATGTATGTACTCGTATAATGCCAAAATCTATATTAAGTTGTAAGAGCTCAAAAACATATTTATATGTATTTTTTTTTAATTTTCATGCATTTTAAATGTCCTGTTGAAAAATTGTATCTTATATTGATTGATCTGACCAGAAAATGTTGTTGTTTTGTTTTACCTTAATGTATTTGAACTCAAAGTATTTAAATTTATGCTGCACTAACTTATATTTATACGCAAACAAAGGCAAATAATAGCACACACACTCTTACATACATATTTTGTGCGTAGGAAGCAACTTTTACCGCAAAATAAAATATGTCACTAAGTACGTATTATTATGTTGTTGTTTTTATTTTTGTAAGGTTTTGTTTATTGTTTGCTTTGTGCTGTGACTATGTTTAGTTTATAAATACAAATTTCTAGCATAAAATACGAATTTACATAAAATTTCCTTTTTGCAACATGCACTCACACACACACAAACATATGTTCCAGTTTATTGGTGATGGTTACATCAATGACAATATTTAATGGCATTTTGTTGTTATTTTTATTCCTGTTTTAATATTGCCTATTGTACTGTGCAATAGTTTTATTATTTTGCACCAAATTTCACTATAAGAAGAATGCTGGGGTGTTTTACTGACAGTTTTAAAAATAAGAGCGACAAAATTGTCCTTATGATTAAAATTTGCGTTTTTGTTTTTATTTAGTTTTAGTCTGGTAGATAAATTTTATTTGAAATTTTTATTTTACTTAAAAAAAGTCTGCACAAATTGTATGTGGGTTAAGGTGACTTGTGAGGTAAACGCTCAATGTAATTGGTGCGATCAACAATAGGCCATTCTTAACAAATTTCGGTAGGGGCATTTCTATTCCAAAAAATTTGCACAAAAATATTTCAATAAAACAATTTTTCCACAGTCCATGCTATTAAGGTGATTTCCACGACTTCTGCTTATAGACTTAAAAAATTATTACGGTAACTGACTGTAAGCTATTTAGGAAGTATTCCGTAAAGTTGTTTTTAATTGAAAAAACAGTTAAATTTTAATACAATAATTTTTTAAACTGATTTGAAGAGTTATTCAAAGCCTCAGCTAAACAAAATACTGATTTTCAGTTGAAGTTATTTTTGTCAGTTATTTTTTGGTAATAGTTAACTTTGTTGTTATTTTTCTGATAGTTTGCGTTTTGCTGTAAATGACAGAAAATCCAGTTAATTTTAGACGAATATGTAAGTTAATTTTTTGATGTCTGAATTTAAATGAAATATTTTATTAATTTTAATAAATATCTTGCTGGATGGCTTTTAAATGAATATCCAGTTATTTTAAATAGATTTCCAGTTGATTTTACCTTAATAATTTTTTGAGTGCATGTAGCTCACGAAAAATTGTGGACCATCCTAAAGAAATGCAAAAATATGCGACATTAAGTAATACAAATATCCAAAATTTTGTGAAAATAAAATAGTATTTAAGGTAGTTATTTCCTAAAATAAGTATTTTGGGAGAACATTGGCATGCTAGGTAAGTGCAAAAATAGATCGAGCATTATCGCATTTAATAAGCTAACCCCCTTATTTCCTAAAACGAAACGCCCTAAAACAAAAGCAAAATGTATGGAAAATTTTTTTAAATTTTAATTTTTTCCATACAATTGTTTGCGTTATTATGCGTTGCGTTTTACATAATTAGGCCCTAAGTCTCTTTTTTCCTACTGTGCTAAATTTCAGCAAAATATTTTCACAAGAAACAAGCGACATCCATCCAGATGGACGGACGTATCGATGGGATGACGTGCTTTACTTGACTCAGAAAGTGACTCCAAATTGAAAAGACTTGTATTTAATTATAATTTTTTTTTTTCTTTAAAAACAATTAAAAAAAAATTTTTTTAAGTGGAGAAAATTATGAAAATATATAACAAATGATTTATATTTTTTTTATCAATTTAACAACTGCTTAAAACCATATTTAATAATCTTTTTCTCTTTTTGCAAATTAAGTCGAAATATTACACCCTTCACATTTTTTTAATAAAATTTTTCCAGCAATTTGGTCCTTATTAAATTAAAAAAAAACTATAAGCAATTAAATATACAAAATAATTGTTTGTATTTTTTTGAGTTTTTTAAAGAATCTTATCTCAAAGGCAAAATTTTCTTAACTTATTTTAAAAGAACCCACCCGTCACTGTATTTTAGGTGATAATTTGATCAAATAAAACTCCGTTTCAGTGTCGAACTATTCTTTAACGATTTCGGTCTTATTATCCTTTTGGAATCTAATTACAAATGTAAAAGTTTTGAATTATTGAAAAAATAAGACGTTATTTTTACACCCGTCACAAAGGAATTTCCCATTTATTTTTAAGGAAACGCTTAAAATGATGCTGTGCTTTAAACCAAAATTATTGTAAAATAACTAACTTTGCTCGTTTGTTTTTCAGACCAGAAATTTAGAATATTTAAATATTTTGCTAAATTTTTTCATATATAATTGAGGATCATTCTTTTGCCTTGGTGATCTATCAATTAAAGACAAACATATTTTAGACTTTAAAAGCAATTAAGTTCTTTACAATAAATCATTTGTGATAAGAGAATTAAAATGACATCAATAAGTTGATTTCCTTTTTTTTAAACTTTCCAAAAAATTTAAATGATCCCATGCAGAAAAATTGGCTATTCTTCGTTAAAGTTTTGATAAGAATCATATAATATTGTTTTGTAGAAAAAAAAATATTAAACACGATCAAAACACCATTGAAAAATTAAAAAACAAATTAAGCCTTCCTTCAAGAATATTTTATACAATACGAGCTTAATGTGAAAGAATGATTAATTTGTAAGGTCATACCCGTCATAATTTTCTATTGGCCGTTGTGAGAAACTCTATTTTTTTCAGTGTTTAACTATGACGTAACGTTTAAAAAAACGTTGAAATTAATAATAAAACCGGGATAAAAAATGAAAAATTTGTTTGGAAATTGCACAGATTTTATACAAAATTTAATTTTATTTATTCATTTTTTCACAACAAGTGTTATTTTAACTAAATATTAAATTTATTAATTTGTTTGTAATAAGTATATTTTCTTTAAAACAAAGATAATAAGTCGATGTTTTTTCTTTGCATTAAACTTCGTACTTCAAAAACTCGATTACTAAGCAATTTACATATTTAAGATCATTCAGTAAAATCTAAACTGCTCAAGAAATTATTTTTATTATTTATTATAGCACTATTTTAATCATATAATTATTTTTTTAAGTATTGTTTTCCATTAAAATAAGATTTATGAAACCAAAACAGAAAGTCGTGTTTATGTTTTCCGGCAATTTTTAAACTGAATATGTTAAAAAAACACAACCGTTACAAGTGAATTCCTTAAGGTAACTAATTTAACACAGCATGGAACTATCACAGAAAATACAAGAAACATAAAAAACATATATATATGTGTGTATGTGTGTGTTCGCCTACAAAATTTTCTTAACAAACTGCAAACCCTACATGAAAACGAATCCAAAGATAAACTTCGTGGTCTAATAACGACAAACAAAACAGAAATAAAACGAAGTTAGACGAGAGAGAGAGAGAGAACGAACTTATTGTTGCTGATGCTGGGTATGCAAGTATGTGTTTGTTGTTAAACATTAATACAGTATCAAAATTGAAAAATGTTGTTGATGTTAGTTGGTGGTTGATGATAATGAGGCAATTTTGTTATTGTTGTTGCTGGTAATGTGCTATGTTGCGTTTAGCCACACAACCACAACAACATGCCGCAAAACACGCGTCAAAAATGTTAAGGTTAATTTTCAACTTTGCACAAATACACACACAAATACACAAGCACTCCTTAATGTGTCTACAGGTAACCGGATATGCTTACAGTTTTGAATATATATGTTTTTATGGATTTGCATTCTTGTGTGTGCTTGCCATATAATAGTATTGTTGAATAGTAGTGATATTTATTGTTTGTCTGAAGTTTTATTACATCCGTAACAAAGATTAAACTTGCATGAGTTGCAGTCGCAAAGTTTGAACAGCTGCTTGCAACTTAAATAATAAAAAAATAAAACAAACAATACAAACAGGGCAACGACATAATGGGGATTAAATACAAATATTTGAATAATTATATTAAAATCGTTTAAATGGAAAATATTTTTTTAACCCAAGAACTGTATAAAATTTAATTTTATATTTATACATGAGTTAACTTTTAATTTAAAAGGTCAGTAGGTGTTAAGAGATAGTGATATCCTTATTGCATATTTGTTTACATAATACTTTTTTGGTTTTACAAAAACTAGTAACACTTTTGATGAGCACACTTTGAAACACAATTTTTAGCTTTGCCTTAGAAATACGTAGCATTTATTTTAATGCGTAATGTGAAGAATATCCAAGTTTCTTTAGTATTATTCTTTAAATAAAACATCATTTTTAAGTTTACCCAATGTTAGACAATGTTTTTGTCTATTTTAACAAAACACAAGCTCAATGCTAAAAAAACTAAACAAAGAAAACGAATAAATTTTAAACTTCAATATAATTCTGCAGACAACTTTACTTAAAAAAAAATATAGAAAATTTAATATTGTATCTACTTAAAACTCGTAACTGCATAGCAATAATGCTGTTAAGAAAAATATTTATTGTTAACGAATTTCCCATAATAGTCACGGACTTGAAAAAAGAAACTAAGTGAGCTTGCAGCCAGAAACAACTTTCACGTGAAATGCGTCAAAAAGTTTTGGCTTTCACAGCATAATAGACAACAACTGAAACACTTAACTTTTTATAGAAAAAATTTTTATTTAGTTCACAAGTTCTTTAAGTGGTCAATGGCTGAACAAATTGCCAAAGAGAAAGTG
Organism: Melanophora roralis; assembly: GCA_963583895.1. Lineage (NCBI taxonomy): Eukaryota > Metazoa > Arthropoda > Insecta > Diptera > Rhinophoridae > Melanophora > Melanophora roralis. The sequence goes on along the minus strand of OY757188.1, from coordinate 2,269,723 downwards.
TTAAATTTAATAAACAACATTTCTGGCTAAAATTTTATATATTTTTTCTATGCAATTTTTTAAGCATTTTTTCACAAATCTTAAAATTAAATATAAAAAGGAAAATTTAAAGGCAACAAATAGGCAAAATGATATTAGAAAATTAGGTTTAAACTCTCTTCTAATCCACTTACTTTTATCGCAGTTAAACTTAAATTTTATTTATAAGAACTTTTTATTTATATGGAAATCCCTTGTTAACATTTATATATCCGCCAGCTATAACGGTAATTTGTGTCAGGTTTGTATGCGGAACGGAAGTAGAGGAGAAGGTAATAATATAAACACGTGCACCACATTAAATGACTTTTTATTATTAAATCCTTAAGGCAAAAATCTTATCGAGGTTTTTTAATCTATTGCTTTGTTACTTTGCATTTTCAAGTCAATTTAAATCTTAAAAAAAACTTTAAAGAGGAATACTGTTTGAGAGTAACTATAATTTAATTTTTTACATTTACCCCTTGAGCCATATTACAGAAAAATCAGGTAAAATAGTTTTTTTCCGTAAGTAAATGTTTTTTGTGATAACACAATTACTGTTATTATAATTTTTACTTAATTTTCTATAGAAAAATATAAATATTGCAAAAAAAAAAAATATTTTTTTAATTTGTTTAGGCTGTTCCAACTCGAATTCTAATTAATAATAATTCTTTCCCTTAAATATCAATGTATATAGAAAAAGTTAAAAAAATGAGAAATGAAATGCTACAAATCGAAAATCTTGTCGATAAAATATTTTAAAACAGTTTTGTATATTTTTTTTATTATAATAAATATTGCTCATACGCATTGTTGTCTAATTTTATTTTAAGACCAGTCAGCGTACGTACGTAGAAAAATAATAAAAAAAACGTAGATGATCAAGCCAGACCGTAAAAAACATGCAAGATGAGGCAATTTTTGGAGAAGGGACTTTATGGGTACATGAGGTATATTAGCACGAAAGGGTTCGTAGCGTTTTAGTCATACCCAAAAATACTTTTTTCGGAAGAATATTTTTATGGAAGCTATGTTAAGAAATCAAAGGAACAAAAGGGCCAGAACAAGAAAACTGCAAAAAGGATAATTAATTATATTGTTAACGAAGCACAATCTACTGCCGCAACCAATAGCAGAGAAGCAAACAACTTATACACACAACACCTTATGCAATTTATTTATTTAATTAAAAAGAAGTTAAAGGATTTCAAGAAAATTAAAAGACAAACAACCCAAAACTTAAATAAACTTTAACACTGTGCTGCTTAAATTTCTTCTAACATTTGGTTCACCACTCTGATCATACAATAAGACTATCTTAAGGTACAATATCTAGACAATGTCGAACCTCGCCGAAATCTAGAAAGCTATTGCTGCGTGGAAGCCTAATTAAACCTAAAGAAATTACAATATCCCAGCTAAACTGCTAAAAAATCAAAAAAATTTTAAAAATAAAAACACCTAGCAGCTGACATCTTTAAATATGTTCCAAAAAATTTTTCTCTTAAATACCAAAATTGGAGGTGAAAAAATATCTCTGAAAAAACTTTTTTAGTAATTTATTACAAGCCTGAAACTGAAGGTAAAATTGCCATGGTTATGTATTGTTGGTTCAACTATGGGAAGTTGTCTTTAGTACCATTATACTATAAACCACACGCACCAACAGAGACATATGCTAAGGATGGCTCGGTGTTTGGAAGACTTTGACTTTGGAAAAAAAGATAACTGTGGTTGAAAAAATATCCATAAAATTGGAACTCTGATGTGCATTAACTTACCTGCGATACAACCATTTCTTCTGCAGCATTGACCGATTGAGTTGCACAACCATTAGTTCATCCAAAGACGTAAAGCGCAGAATAAGCAAGGAAGACATGCATTTGTCAAGCTTAATTCTGTGCGGTGTTCCTCCCAACTATCGACTAGCACAATGCTTAGAATATGGTAGCGAATCTTAGAATATTGAACTAAAAAAAATAGGAATACTGTACTATTTTGAAAAAAAAAATTGTAGGCAAAATGAAGCTGGTTTGGGCCCCTTTTAAAAAAAGCCGCCTGACGTTTTAAACAGAATAGCTATCAGCTGGAGCCGCTAGGGCCGGAGAAGTCTTGACAGACATGCCAATACCTAGAGAAGGTGACACAGTCTTAAAATTAATACTTTATAAGACGGTTTTAGCACAATAAAGTGCATGTCCACTAAAAGAAGCGATTTGATCAATTTTCTTACGGCTCCATTTTCGACAATTAAACATACGTAAAACTTGGTGACAAATAAGTAACAATCGTAGAAGTTAAAGATTGAATGTTTTTTCTTGAAAAAATGTTCTTAATGGCATTATGTGAAATAACAGGCCAAGCATCATTAGTTTAAAAGGACTTGGCTCCTATTCCAAACAATTTTTTAAAATATTTTTACAAACACAACCTTTAACCACAAGAATACAACGACACCAAGCTAGATTGACTGATAAACGGAAATGATTTAGTCAACTCAGATAGTCACTCTGAGTCAATTGATATAAATAATAATGGATCCCAGGTTATTATTTGTGAGCGTATTAAACATCCGAACAAATACATAATACCCCTACCACTTATGTTGCGGGAATATAAGAATATTTTTGACAGTAATTTTTCTAATGCACCTTTACTATTGAAAACCACGTTGCTAGAATATTTCAAATTTGTTTTTATGCAAACTAACTCCTTTTTCAAAAATTTAAGATCTAAAAAATAAATTTTTAGGAGCGTTAAATCTAAGAATTTATATTCAATTCTTATCTAAAATAAATGCTCGTAAAATATTTCATTCCAACAATTTTTCTAGCTTAAAAATACACATGCATGAATATGTAGCAAAACGAAATATAATACTTAATCTAATAGAAATCTAAATTTGAATAATAAAAAATTTAACAAAAGGATGTTATAAAGTAAATATATAACACTTGCAAAGCAGCTGTAAATTTAAAAGTAAAACAACTTTATTTTTTTTTGCTCACAGACTAAGATATTATTATTGTCATCATATAATTTTCTTTTTTGCATCGTAATATTATATGTATGTATTCAAGTAAACATATGTATGTATGTATGTGTAAGTGTTTCTAAAAGTGTGAGTATGCGAATATGTTGCTACTCTTTGGTGTTGTTACCTTTTTAGTTAAAAAAAAAGATTATAAATAAAAAATCTAAAATTATAGCTTCTTAGCAGAAAACGTATCTTTTTATTCAATGAATTGAAGAACTGATTTAATTTTTTTTAGAAATTTATTTGAAATAGTTTAATAGATTTTCTATAAATTTTAAGGAAAAGTTTTCACTTTTAAGAAAACAAACCAAAAAAAATTTTAGCTAGTAATTTTTTTAAATTATTTTAGCTTTTTCTGCTGCCTTGTATTGCTTTCTTTTAATAAACTTGTTAATCTACTTTGTAAAAATAAAACATGTCGTCAATACTCAAATTGCTGACAACTCACATGCTCGCAGGTAATCATTTTCTTAAACATGTTCAAAAGAATATTACATATATGATATTAGTTTAGAAGAACATCTGTCTATCATGAAGTTGTTCTGGGAAAAATATTCATGAAATATGAGTGACAATAATATGATTTTAATAAATGTCAATCACTTTATAAAGCCAACACTTCTTGCATCTTAAAATAACTAAAACTCTCACACTCACACGAAACTCAGAAAAAATATTCGATTAAATTCAAATTCGTTTCGTTTTTTGACAGACGTGTAACAAAATTTTTTCTCATTATTTTAATTTTAAGTAAAATAATTATTTGTTGATTATGTTTATTTATGTCTACTTAAATGAAATGTTTGATGTCAATTAAGTAAACAGCTTTTGTCTTACAAAGTAAATTTTTTTTACAACATTCTTGCCTTTCTTACAATTAATGCTGTAAAGCAATATAACATAAGAAATAAGAAACTGTAGGGTAAAATGTTTATATTAATAAAAATATATTTGAATTAAAAAAAATCGAAGATGCATTTTAAAGACAGCTGACACCATCTCGAACAAATTACATTTTCTTTTTACTTTATTTTTTTACTTTTGTAGCGAATTCAATATTAAAATAAACATATACATACATATGTAACTGTGACAAATTTCTTTTTTAAATTCTATAGTTATTTACTTTTAATTGTTTAATAATTTTTATATTTTTGACATTAAACAGTTGGTCCTTTAAGTACAAATATTAAATGTATAACACAAAAGAAAGGCCTTAATATCTCACTGTAAGCGCCATCAAGCCGAACGCACGGACAGACATGATTAAGTCGACTCAGAAAGTGGTTTTGATTCGATCAGTATGTTTGAAGGTAGGTCTCAGAATATTTATTTTGGGCGCTACAAACATTATTTTTAAAACTTAGAGTTTGTGGGTGACATTTTATTAAATAAAGAACTTAATGTTAAGGGGCGTATCAACAAGTTTGAAATTAAAAAAAAATAGGGCTTTAATGTTATACAGGGTTTCTGGTGGCAGATTTATATTTTTGAACTTGAATAAAAACGTAATAATTCGGACAAAGTTTTATTAAGAGCCAATAACGATATAGTGGAAATGCGGAATTTATTTTTTAAAGAGCATATTATCAGATATATTTTGTTGAGTTAAACAAACTGTTCAAAACGCCGCCCTGTATTCTACGCCACACGCTGCAGTAAGCTTGGTTCAATTGAGCTGATTTTTAGACGAGTATTTTCCTTTAAAGCCACAAAAGATTGGGGATTGACATTCTAAGCCCCTCTAAGCTGAGGACCACGGGATGTCCCCAAAGCGACTGGTCAGTTTTTGAGAGAAATTTTCCCGAAGCAAATTTATTGAAGCTCTGGCTCTGTGTGCAGTCACCCCATCCTATTGAAACCAGGTGTATAAAGAGTACAATAAATGTGCTCGCAGGAGTGGAAAAAAATACCGTAATCATGCGTCGATAATTTTCACCGTTGACATACGTCGCCTGACTTTGAGAATTTTCGAAAAAATGGTCCAATTATCTCATGCCTGGATTAGGCACATCAAACACTTACCCTGAAGCAATGCAATGGTTTTGGATGTTGACGTGGCAGTTTAACTAAAAGTCGCCTAAAAATGGGATTTACAGTGCAAAAACGCTTCAACATCGTTTCACAAAATTTTTTGCATAAATCAAGGTCACTTTCTTTCAGTTCTTCAATGGTTTAAATTTTGAAAGAATGAAACTTCAGATCCTTTTCTAAAATTTCATGAATAATTGCTTTTAAAATTCAAAGTGAGGCTGCTCTTTTCCATATTGAAAGTCGCGGATTTTTACGTAAAGCAGTTCAATGTTTTCGGGAGCCCTTGCCGTGGGATATTCATAGCCGAAGCAGTTGCGTGGAATCTCTGTACACACGAAGGAATAAAATTTAAGCCTAGTCCATCGCGTATTCACCGAATATCGAGTTTTTTGACGAGCAATAGCGAAAGAATCATTGCTCGTAAAAAATATCTACCACCGTGACACCCTGACTAACAAATCTGCGCAATCGATTATTCCTGAGGTGTAGGGCTTGACTGACTTTTTTTTTAATTGTTAATATTTCTCTAGTTTTGATCTCTGCAAAAAGAAATCACTTTAGTGATAAGTGGGCAGGCTAAAATGGGGTTTGTTCTACATACTTGAAAAGCGGAATAATTTACGATTATCAAGAGTGGCATCTTCGGACATTTTTCCTAAAGTGGCTGGGAACTGGTGGTGTCTAAACGTATCAGGTTTTCAATAGTACTTAATGTGGCCCCATTTTGGCGGCAAATGTATCGTCTAACTTATAAGTCATAATCGGAAGAATGTGAGTCTGAAATCGTCGCTATCACGTAAATAAACTTGGGTTCCCTTCTAACGACTTCTGTTATTGCTGTGGGAATGGGAAAAAAGGAGAGACTGTTTTTCATCCTAATTCAACTAGCTAACTGCTTGCTGTATTGAAATTTAAAACAATTATGTTTTTTTTTTTTTTTTTGGTAAATTGTCTTTTAATTATTTTTTTCCTTTTATTTTAAAATATTAATATTTTCCTGTTTTTATATTTAATGGTTTTTAACCAAATATGTTCTAATATTTAAAAGGGCGTATAAAAATTTTAAAGGAACCTGTTTTTTATTAAATCTTAAGTGGCATATTTTCAAGCTAAAATTTCATATATTTTGTTATATGTTTTAAACAAGAAAAAAAGTTTGTTTTTAAATCATAATATTTAAGAAAATTTTTATTTTCAAAAATACTTTCTACACTTCAGAACGGCTTTTTCAAACAAAGTTTTATTTATTTTTCTATGTTTTTTTCAGTTTCTAACATTATAGCGATAATGCATTATTTTTCTTTAAAACTCTGTTATTTAATAGGAAAATCAACCTAAAGGCTTAAACAATTGTATGGCACAATAAGAGCAAAAGTCTTGTAAAGCAAGGAGAAAGGGATAAGAAATATAGCTCCAAGAGGTGCATATATCACATGTTTGTGTGTGTGTGTGTGTGTGTTTGTGTATGTGTATTTTTTTATGTGGCATGCAACAAGGATTATTGCAGTTACTAAATTGGCACTATGTGTAACGGTAACTGAAAAGCTTTTAAGTGAGGATACGCAAAGTGTAAGTTTGTGTCAAACACATGTGCAGGGAATAAAGTTTAGTTAAGAAAAAAAATGTTTGAAGTTTTTACTGAACTAAAACAAAAAATAAAAACTTTGTCTATACAAGTTCTCACCTACTTAACACCTTTGTTGCCAAAATAAAACTTTAGTCTCGCTTTAAAAATTTAAAGTTTTTTTTCATTCACTTACCCTCATTTTGCTGGTGTTAATAGTTCGTGGTTGTTTTAAAATAAAGAAATGCTATAAATTTAAATATCTTCTAACCTTACTTATAAGAAATCCTAAGAAAAAAAAGAAAATAAATGAAATTGTATATCATCATGTGCAAAAAAATTTTGTTCCATTTTATTTTATTTAAGCTGAAACCCAAAGATAAAGATAAGTCTTGACTTTATCATGTGTTAAAAACTGTGAGTAGTCTTCTACGTTATTTTAACATCACATCTACCCACAGACAGACAAACAGACAGACAGCCAGCACGTAGATGTGCTAGATAATACAAAAAACCCCTCCTCCGATTCCTAATACGACAGCAACGAATGCTATATTGTGACTTGGAGTTGTCTGTTACTTTTACGTGCTGACTCCGGCAAGACTGCGGTTTAAAGTATATATTCACTTGTATTTTTTCCTTGGATTTTTTCTCTAAAGGCCATAACTATGCGGTTGTCTTTGCTCCGATATGTTCAAATAGACAAGAGCAAAGTAAAAAAGAAACTTAAATGAAATCTAACATATTATTTTGCAGCAACTAAAACAAAAACGTATAATATTAGTATTCATCAGCACTTAACAAGAGTTTGAATCTTAAGGCTGCATAGAAAAAAATTTTAGAAAATAGAAAATAACGTTGGCGAAAAGGTGAGAAAATTGTGTTAATGTTGCTTTCATTTCATTTGAATGACATCAAAGTGCAATATTCTTCTTTTTTTTTTGTATTAATATGGTTTCGAGAGAAAAAAAAGTTAAAAACTAAAGCATATAATTAGGCGCTTTTATATAAAATATTTGGTGCAAATAGAAAGAATGTGAATAAAAAAATTATTTAAGAATTTAAATTGAATTTTTCTTAAACGACCAAGGTCAATTCTAATTCAGTTTTTTTCTGGCTTTTTTTGAGGCTTCTTTTTTTTGCTTTTTATAAATTAAGAACTATCCCACTTACGTAAATATACTTATCTTTCAAATTAATTTTACTGTTATTTTCTTTATGCATTTAATTACACACTTTAACGTTTTTATTTTTTAGTTTGTGGTTAAGCTTTTAATGAATTTGTGCATGTTAAGTGTTTCGGAAAATTTTAACATAAAGTATTTAAGCAAAACATAAAAAATAAATGCAGACAAATTAAAAGCATACATTGAAGATGAGTTTGCTTACATAAAAAATAGCATACATGAAGGCATAATATAATGAATAACTAAATGTTTTATTAAAGGAGAAAGGCAATATAAACATTAGTTTTTCATAATCTTAAATGCATATCTCATACCTAGTTTATACATAAAACTAAATCATAAAGTTTTTTAAAGTTTGTTTTTATGGGCAAAATATAATTAAGAAATTTTTGTGTTTAAATTCAAAGGAACGACAAAAACTTGTTTTAGCTTATGACAAAATTTATTATTTTTATGCAAATTTACTTAAAGTAATAACAAGTTCATTTTATTTTCACAGTTTTTGCTTCTTCACCAACAACATCTAATATCTTTATAACCCCCCAATAAACATCTGCTTTAAGGACGCGCACAACTACAAAATAAATATTTTTCTAAGGAGTTTTATATTTTATTAACATTAATTTTCGCTGTAACTTAATCTTAGGTAAAAAATATTTTTTTAAGAAAAAAAAAATTATTATTAGCCTTAAAAGTTTTTAGTAGCAAAATTTCAAAGTCTGCCTTTAGCAGAAATGGTCTAGTTGTATACGTTTTAAACAAAAAGTTACCTTGGCTTTACTAACATTTAGCTCTTGTATTCAGAAGAAAGTGAAAGCTATTTAAAGAAGTAAGTACCTTATGCCTTTGCACAATGTTTAAACTTAAAAGTAATTAAACAAAAGTAATTAAGATTACAACCTTTTTTAAGGCATTATGCTTAAAGGCATCATCAGTTTAACAACAAGACAGAGTTTCTGGAAGTTTTCTTTCATGAATACTCTTTTTGATTTTTAGTTGGCTTAATTTCACTTTTGTTCGGAATCACTGCAATAAAACGTCAAAATATTAAGAACACCTTTAAAAATGCGATATTTTTGGCGTGTTTGCTTAAGAGCATTTTAAACAAAAATCTTTAAACAAAATGAAAGGTCAGAAAAATGAGTTTATTACATAAATATCAAAGTTTTTCTTTGTTTTTATATACACAGAAAGAAAAGCCACATTTAATAAACAAGAATTTTATTCTAGATTTAAGTGAAAGTACCTTGTTTTACTTGTTTTACGTTTAAATATATAGTTTTTGTTTTTCCATCTAATATGATATGATTATAAGCAGACAAACCTTCATAAATTTTATTACTGCAACGAGTCAATTATCAAAAAACTTTACGTGTCTACTCAAGCATAATTATCAAACAATTTCTTTATTTATTTATATCCAATCTTATGCCACCGCCTTAAAGTTTGTTATAAAAAGAGTGCAGTTTTAGGAAAAATTACAACGTTTTAAAGCTTTAGATGTTTCCGAGAGATTTATTAGCATTCATGGCAACATTTTCTTAAGCCTAAGCATCCAAAATAGGTGATTTTTAAAAGATAGCGAAGAAAAAATTAAATGAACATCGAAATCGCTTTTGGTTTGATTAAATGAAGCTTCACGAAAAAACACACACACACGCACACACTTTCCCACTTAACTTGTTCTATTCATCAACATTTATATTAGAGGCAAACGTGCCAAATGTGTTGTAAAGTCAAGGTGGGTTTTCTACACACAAACATACAAATACACTGAAAAAAATAACAGCTTAACCATGTTGTTTCTTTATTCCATTTTTTTTCACAAAATCGAAAATATATTTCAAATGTGATTTGCATACAATTTTTGATCGCAGGGCTTTGCAATAGAAATAATATTATTTTCTTTTTATAAGGCAAATACAGCCTTTAGAAGAACATACACAATATATTATAAGCGAATGCTCACTTGAATAAAAATATAATAAATACAGGGCGTTAAAGACAAGTATCACTCATAAAATCTCCTGGATCCATTGAGTTACCTTTCAAAGAGAAAAGATCTGAATTTAAAAAAGTTAAAGGACTCCATAGTATAAGGTGGAGAAGAAAAACAGCTACAACTCCCATGTGCACGTGCCATTTTCATCACCTATCTCTTAGCCATCTGGTTTCCATGTTGAGCCTAATAAGGCTTTCCGATTTACGCCCCGAATATCAACTTTAGCCAGTGGCAGACAATACACTCAATCGCTTGCATTTCATTCTAATATTTACACGTCTTACGATGGTTCTGAGTATTGAGATTGTATTTTCTTGTCCTAATCCGAACCGGACAACCTTTCTAGTTTTATAAGTATCCTGGTGTTTGCTAAGATCAACTCTTCAACTGTTCTCCCAGTCAAGTGCCGTTATGTTAAGCACCCATTTTTTTATAAAAAAAACCCATCAATGGTTTTACAGTTTCCTCTTGCGCTAAGTCACTGCAAATAAGCTGGAAGGCAACTAATTGATAGCATTGCTGCAATGCACCCGAGCTGAAATTTATTTGACATTGAAGAGGTTCCAAATTCTATCTTTTCTTATCTTTCTTAATAATATTCTATGTCAGTTTTTGAATTTAATCTTTTCTCTGCAGACGACAGCAACCTATACCATTCATATTTAATTGACCGCAGGCCTAGCTATTTGGAGATTAGAGCTATGAGCCAAAGTGTGAATGACACTTTTAACCGTGATCTGATATTAATCTCAATTGGGGCAATGCGAGTAAGATCGTTTTCATTGCGCGTAAGGCTTAATATTGTCCCTTGGTACATAACCACACAGTGGACAATGTTGCACCGTTAATATTAATAAATGGTAGTTGAGACAGAAACTTTTGAAGCTTAGGGCATAAAAGTCCAGTGCGATAGCCACTGGACAGTTTTTTTAAAAGGTATAGAAATTATTTTAAACCACTTGACCTTCTCCTTGACCTCTACCCCATCGAAAATGGAATATAGCTCTTATGATGATCCAAAGTCTATTTTGGAGCAGCTTGACTGTGTACAGAAACTGGCGGAGGTATTCATCGGTGAAGTTAAAATATCTAAGCTTATCAATTCACTCAAGCATTGTCGCCATGTGGGATTTGTTGCACATTTCGCTCGATACTAAAATGGAATTGGTTTTGAATAAATCAGAAAACTTATTTTTGAAGCTCGGGATTGTTTGCGTGATATGTGCCCTTCAAGAAGAGCAGACCCATTTATTGGTGACTGGCAATGCATTGCACCATACGTTACAGAGATAATTCAATCTTTATTCGTTTGGTTCCTGTGTGGAATAAACTTCCAAAAGATGTCCTTTCTGTCACTGTTTATATCGAGAAATTCAGATCAAATGTCCACAAACACTACTTCCAATTTTCATCTTCTCAAAACCTATTTTCACCACAACGCAATTCAAGTAAGGCCCCTATACCCTTATTTTTAGAAAAAACGAAGACCTTCATACTATCTCTTTCCAACCTAGACTTAGCGCAGTGCGCCTTCAAAGCCGCAAGCGATGATTGGTTGTAGAAATAAAGGGAACTACTTCTGTTAGATCTGCTTTCGTTAATACATTCCGTTTTATATCAATTCTTCTTTCAAAATTCTAAGCACTATAATCAAGAAGATTTTGCTTTCTGAGAAGCAAATCTATCACGCGACGTGGTTTTTATCATCACCATATCTTCATATACAACGTAGGCTTAAAAGCACACTAAACCAAACAGTTATACTAACGTTGTATAAAATCAACTTTTACAAATACAAATGCCAAGTTTCAAGTTTCCCCTAGAGAATTTCTCTGTATGTAGAATGTTTTTTCCTTTGCTTTTAATTTCTCATTCACACATTAATACAGCCATAAACATCTATATGATTCATGTTCTAAGTATGTATTTAGTGGTTATTGCTATTTTGTTGTTGTTGTTGTTGTTGTTCAGATTTAATGTTTCTATGGGCGGTTAACCTAATGAGTTCATTTACTGCCCAAGCAATTGGCTTTTGTGCTAATAAAATGAATGTTCACATTTTTCTCCCTCTCTTTTCACAATTCCCACCACCAGGTAAATAAGTGATTGTACATAAATGTTTCCCATATTCAATATGCACACAAATACCCAACTCTTTAAACTTGATAAATTGACACGTATATTTATTGCTGCCTTAGGACAAATGTCAGCCTTTTGTATTTAGTATTGTTGGGTGTTAAACAAGAAAAAGTGTTATAGCACGTGTCGAGCTGCAAAGAGCAAAAGACATGAATAAAACTAAAATCGAATAAAAAGCAAGAAAAAAATTTTCAAAAGTTTTTTTTTAAGGAAATGTTTGTAAAGACCAAATCATGCTGCTTTAGCTTCTGCCTAGAAAGTCAATCAATAAAATAACAAACTCTTACATATTGACAACTGCCTTTTCCTTGTTTTTTGTATATGTAAAGACGCAAAGTTTGTGCTCAAATATCTTTTGGTATCATTGTTAAGCCGCATTAGGCTTGTAATCCCTCTTAAGTTTGATTTTTTACCACAATGAAAAGAAAATATTGTCTTTGTTGAGCTTAACTAATCAAACACTTTGGGAACAATTGACAATTTCTTAAGGACTCATTTGGAAAAAATAAATAAAGAGTTTTGAAAAGAAAGCCTTATTAAGGATAAAGAATAAAAGTATGACATGAATTTAGTAAAAACTGCAAGAAATAAAAAATTAGGCAAACAAATTTAATACAAAATTTAAAAAATATTTTATGCTCTTTAGATACTTTTGTTGATTTCTTTAAAAAAACTGTTACATCACGCTGCTGTCAATATGGTTTTAAGCGAAAAAAACAAGACCATTTAAACAATAATTTCATGCATTCTAAGGCATTTCTTAAGCAGGTGAGGTCAAAAAGAGCCGTAGCAACGACAAGAAAACTCGTCTACTTATTTACTTTTGAGTAAAATTTTTCACTTTTTCACATCCCCTCTTCAATATTTAAAATTTATTCATATTTTGTTTTTCGTTTAAGCATAATTTTCCAGTTGCCTTAACACGAAATTTATTTTTTTCGCGCTCAATGATTTTTACTTTTGCATTTCTTTCAGCACAGCACAGCACATCAAACGATGAATATGAAAAAAAATATTGAAAAGTAAATTCAAATTTTTTTCGCTTAAGGACAGTGTAAGCCAACAGTTTTTAAGAGAATAGCTTAGATTTTCATAAATGGTAATTAAAATAAAATATTAACATAAATTGTAATGTAATGATTGGAATAATCGGTAAAACTGAATCGAGATTATTCAGGAAAAATTCAGCAAATTTTTGAACTTCAGTTGCAACGCGGAAACTAAACAATGAATTTCTTATTCTCTAAGTCCCTATAATAGTTCGAAAAAACTTGTTTTATGTTCTCCATATCCCTGGTTGTAGGTAAACTAATGCTCGTTGAAAGCTTCGAATTACCAAAATTGCTTACTATTTTAAATGAAAAATTTTCAATTATTTTTGTTTACAAAAAGCCTCAAGCACAGTTTAAGCCAGTTATTGGCTTGTGTATCTCCGGCTTGAGCATCTAACATAAGAAATTATTTCAGGGGAGAAGCTCAAATAAATTCGACGACACGGATAAGCCCCAATAACATTTCGAGTGTCACACCTCCTAAGTCAGTTACATCTGGTAGAGAATCAGGCATAAAACTGGGACTATGGCTTGTGCAAAAGCTATGCCCAATTCCTTTGTCAAATCAATTTCCAGGCTGCACTCTCTACAGTTGCTTTTCTTCACACGACTCCCCATCTTTCCACTTTGCTAGTAGGTTTTATCGATCTGAAACCAGGTTCTTCGTCTTCTCAATTCAGGGTTTTCTAGTTCTCATAATCACCCTAGTCCTTTCCTCATTCAGATTCGCCTTGACGATCTCCATCATTTGGTCAACTGTTTCCTAGTTCCACAGTACTTTTTTAATACGAGCTTCTTCCAACTGTTTTCTAGTCCTAAGTATTAGCCAGATCATTTACCTCTTGGTTTCCAGTTACCCCATAATAAAATGCATATTTTTACATATTTTTAAGTCATCATTAATCATCCTCTTGCATTGCAACACTGCTGTTATTAACCCTTGGCTATACATTCAATTTTTAACGCCCGTTGTGGCCTTACAAATATAAGCTTTTAATCATTTTGAATTCAACGTCGTATATTAGAAATTTTAAAGATTTGGCTCAATATATTTTCGATCTATTTATAACTTTTTTTACAAAAAAAAAAAACATTTATTTTTAAAGAAACCCTTTTGGAAAATGTGGCGGGTATGATAGGTTTATTAAAACAAAAAATATTATATTCAGTAATGCTCGTTTTAGAACTTCTTCCCAATTAATAAGAATAACATATTTCGATCATTGTCATTTAAGAAAGTAAAACGAGTTTTTCCCATTTTGCGTGGAATTTTCCACACGTTTTTTCGAAAGAATTGAAAAATTTTATTTATTTTATAAAAATAAATAAAATAAAATTAAAAAAACATTTTTTTGATTTATTTAAAAGGTAAAATTAAATTTTGTACAACAACAAAAATTGGTCAAAAAACTAAAAGAAAACTTTTCATACATTTGTCTTTGAAAAAATAACTATAAAACTTGCTAACCAAATCAGTCAGCCTCACTCAAAATTTGTAAACACTGCTAGAAAATTTTTTAATATTTAAGTTTCACCAAAAATCTTCCTTTTTTTTACAAAAATATGCTTGTCTAAGTAAGTGTTTAATGGTCTTAATTAATATTTGTTATAGTTCGATTTCTATTTTAAGTGTAACGTTTTAGGTGTGTGTGAGTCAGAATTGGTATTTCCTTGGTTGCACAATTTATTGCTTTGCATGGTTTTCAAAGCCATCCGCATCAATTTGTTATCAAACAAATATTAATGATATCCTTTGGCTGTTGTAGCAATTTTTTCAAATTACTTACAATTAAGCAGAGTGTAATTACCACTAACTTAAAATGCACACTCAGTCACTTACAAACTTGAACATTCTATTTATATTTAGGTAACGGAAATGCTCATTAGCTATAACTTATGTAAGTAATAAGTAGTGTTTTCTTATTTTGGCTAAATATCCACAAATCAATTTTAATATTAAAACAAAACAGAAAATAGAAGGGAAAAGCCAAATTCTTGCAAGTTGCAATTAAACCTTATGTAGTTTGCTAAGATAAATAATATAATGTATGGGTATGCTTGCAAAAAATTTTATCTGTGTTTGTGAACAAGGAATGTTTGTAAGTCCTTTTATATTGTAGTAAATTTTCTTATTTATTAGACATCAATGAAGGCTTATGGGTATTTTTGTAAACGTTTTTAATTTTTTTTAGGTAAAAATACATGGGCATATTAGTATATTTATTGATATTCATTGATTGGCCAAAGGCTAAAACCATACAAAAAGAGTAATAAATAATTTTAAATTTTGTCCAACTAACAGTCATTTAGGTACTTTCAGTTATGTAATTTTTTAAAAATTATGGCAACTCAAAGAGTACCTTAATTTTTTATTGAATTAAATAGAAGTTGCAGTTACACAGAAGAAATTACGTAATAAAAAACTAAACAATCGGTTAGTTTTTCTGAATAAATATTTGGTATTTAGAACCCTGAACGCTTGTAGTTAAAAACTATAGATGACGTTTAGCTGTATGCTGAACACTGACTCTGTTGTCTATTATAAAAGGTTCAATTTGCGCAATAGTAAACGTGTCTAAACGTAAGTTAGTTTTTTATTATACTCGTTGAGAGAACTTAAATTTATTTATATTTATGCGTTACATGATTTTTTTTAAGCTAAAATAGAAAAAAATCATTAATTACTATTCTCTGCTTAACTTATTGTTTTTTAAGACCTTTTTTTTTTTGCTTAATTATTTTTTTGTTTTTACTTTATTTTTTATAAATTTTTTTTTAACAATTTGCAAAAATTATTCAGGATTTGATTCCAATTTTCTTTGTTTATTTATAGGGTTTGTTGTAGGTTAAGTTTGTCTATATGGAAATCAACACAGCTCATGGCGAAAAATGATTTGTTGGGTTCTTAAAAAACACTTGAACATTTTGGTTTGTTTATAGTAATTCTCAATACGTTTATTAAGGTTATTATATAAGGGCAGAAAATATTCATGAGGCTTTTTAAGAATTTAGTTGAAGTCTACTGATGATTTGGTGTAAGAACGATTGAAATGCATATAGACAAACTTAACCTACAACAAACTTATACATTTCTTTTTACTAATAATAAATTATTGATTAATAATTTTTATAATTGTAATTTAAAGATTTTTTCACAGTACTCTTTAAACGGCAACAGCGCTTGGCTGTTAACACTGTCTTTTTATTATGCATGCTTTTAAAAAAGGCGAACGGGATTGCTTTTTCTTTGTAAGTAAGACTGAAGTTAGCCATTTTTCCATTACAAACTAAAAGTGAACACTCGTTCAGATATTGTAATCGTTTAGCAATGTGTTAGGCTGAACGTGAAATTTTATATATCCTCGAAACTTACTGATAGCTACATTCGTTTTTTTTAACACAAATTTATCCCAAAGTAATAAAAAAAATTATAAAAAATTTACAAAACATGTAGTTTATCTTTAAAATGGCTAAGTATTTATGGTTTATTTTTTTGTGTGTTTTCAACAGCTGAACACTTCATGATAAAATACTGAACGAGCGTTTAAGCTTAGGATTTTTGAACGAAAATTAAACGGAACGTAGTACGTTTAACAACGGGCAATGAGGTTTTTACTTTTCTTAAACGTTGCATTTAATAATGATATTTTTTCTGTGTAGAAACAATTTAAAACACAAGAACCTTGATAGCCAAGTGTAGGCTTATCTTGGACTGTCTTTTTTCAATACACATGTACGTAATCATACTGGTCGTTCTTATTCTTTATATTTAACCCTATTTTTATACGTGCAATCGTGTATCTGTATCTAAAATAAAAGGCTTTGTCCTGTGCCTATATTTTACTCATCCCTGCACTTTGATTTTGTCTTTTAACACCCAATAAATTGAGAGTTTTTTAAAAAAAGTTATTAAGTGCTTCAACATGTTTTTTTAATAATTGTCAATTATCATTATTTTAAGAACTAAAAAAACTTACCATTTTTTTTCATAAAAATATCAAACAACACATTCTAATCGACTTATCAAAAACCAAATATTTTATTGCATTTCATTAATTTTTTTTGCCAAAGAATATTGAGCAGCATAGTAAATGAACGTCATTGTGTTTTGTACGACAACATAACATTCAATTAAAGATTGTTATAATTTAAATCTTAAATACATAGTGAGGATATGAACAAATAGATATATTTTGTACATATATAAACGATTGAGTGATTATAAACACAATAATAACAAAAACACACAATAAACTTCATTAACATAATTCATAAATTGTTTGTGATTTCAGTTTAAATCAATCAAATGTAATTAAATATTAACTGAATGAACAGCAACATCATGTTGGATATAAAGCACATAACCACATACATATACACACATGTGCATAAGTATGTATGAATAGGGCTACAAAAACATGCTAAAACAATTCAAATACACACGTACCCAAACAAATAATCTTATAAATGTGATAACAACGAATTGTGATTGTTATGTTAAAATCATACTGATATGGATGATTGCATATATGTAAGTGTGCACAAGTAACTTTGTGTGTGTGTGTGCTTATATACATATGTGTTTGATTATTTCCAAAAGGGCTAATATGTGTGCTTCAATTTCAAACTCCTGCGGGTGTTTAATTGTTAAGCAGAAATGTTAACCATATTATTTTCTTAAAATTTAAATTATGCTTAAGTTGGTTAAGGTTTCTGTTTTTAAACTTTTTGAAAGAATTACTTAAGAGCCGCAATCAGCGGAACAAGGTTATGTAAAAAAATGTTTTTTGACCAAATGTACTAATATTGAAATTAGAAATTGTTCATAAAAACTTTAATGCAAATTTTCATATCTAGAATTCTCTGAGAAATTGTTATTTTTATAAATGTAAATTAATGGATGACCAACGGGAGAATATAATTTGTCAGGATAAATGGGAATTTTTCGCTATATGCATGTTAAAAAAATGTGTTAAAAGCTAGCGTGGTTTTATTGCTTTTTAGGGTAATTTTTAATTTTTTAATTTGGATTTTTTCCATTGTTTTGGTATTTTTATGTTCTTGTTGTGTTCATGATAAACCCGATTACATTTCTGTCCCCGGAAACCAACTTGGCCGTCGTTGATTTAACTTTGCACACTATGTGATGCAAGTTTTCTGATTTCTCTTCTCTTGAACATACATAATATCTGAAAATACTGATCCCTGAACCAAACTAAAAATGGTACAGAATTAAGGATATTAAAAACCTATTACAGCAAATTCATAATAGAAAAAAAAATTTAAAAGAATATATGAACCATGTTTAAAGCTTTTAAATGCCAATCTATTAAATTATTTACTGAGCTATATAAAAAGCATAAAGAGTGTTACGATCTTATTTCATATAGAATAGATGCATTCGTTCAGTTTATTGAAAATTACTACCCATAGTTTCGATATACTCCATTGCGCATCGAAATATTAATTCGTTACTATTACTCATACGCACATACATATATTTGATTTCTTAACCCTGTTAATCAAAGCTTGATTTAAACTATTTAGGAATCTATAGTGCGTCAATACCGACCGTATATTGAGCACAACCGTATGAATTACATGTTTCCAGGTTAAGTTGATTTTTATGAGTGGGTAATTTCCATTTACGGAGAGGGCGCAATCCAACAAAACCCTTACAAAATTTAGTTTCTTTTAAAAAAAGCTAAAAAAACCCTAAAAATATATTAAATTTCATCAAAATATATTTAAAGATGAAAACTGTACTTTGATCGCAGGAGTACATAGACACTCAGCCGGATGAATAGATGGACGGACGGACTGATGCGCTTGAATCAAATCTGGAAATAATTCAGAGTTGAAATTTTCAAACGTTACAAATATCTGCCTTATTGCATAATATCCCTACAAGGAACTCTTTTGATGTGGTTTCACGTTTCCCTAGTTTTAAGTAGTCGCCTTTGAAGATTTAAAGCCTTAATTACTAAAAATTTGATTTTTCGCCAAAAAATTATTTAAATCTTATCTTTAAGTACTTTTAGGCAAAAAGGAAACTAGAGAAAATCCGGCGTGGGGCACAATTACCCCAAACGCTTTTTTAAAATATAAAAATAATAATAAAGACGACTAGTGTTTCTTTAAATTTGGTAGATCTTTCAATCATAATAATAAATTAAATAATAATTTCCATGTAAACTATATTTTGTTTATCAAAACATAGTTTTTTTATAATACCAATAACTCAATTAGAAATCCACGACTTTTTTGAATAAGACAGAAGACTGTGAGACTTTTATTCAATTTAATTGGACAACTGTGTAGGATGGAGAATTCTTACCGTAGGAGATGCATTCTTGCGAAAATACTTCTTTTTTGCTTACAATTTATACGTTTAAAGATGATGCTTTACCTAATTTATTATGACCTTTTACCCTAAGTTTTCATTAAAGAAGTTAAATCATTGGATTCTTATGCTAAGTTACCACTAGGCATCTTAAATGTTGTCGCCTTGTGACGTCACATTTTAACTCTTTGTAATTTGTGACAAAATGACACTACGCTGTCATTTTATTGTTATGCCTGTATTGGGTTTTTACAACCGTCCACAATAAATAAATTGTTTTCAGTTTAAAAATCAAAAACAACAGCTTCTGCATACTGACAATAAGAAAAACTTATTTAGTTTACCCAAAAAAAGTGTGAAATATACCCCATCCAAGACAGTTTCAACTGGACAAAGAAACATTTTATTTTTTAGAAAAATTTCAATCAATTTTTTTTGAAATAAAACACATTACAGCAAAATTAAAAAAATATTTTATTATATTTAAAAATTAAAATATACATATATTTTTGTTGAATTATTTTTAACAGCTTATCAATAATTTATTTTGCACAAGTAAATATTTTTTGCTGCTCACAACCGCTTTTCTGCTGCTTGTGAGGAGATGTTACAACTTCCGTTATTTAACTGAAACTGTGCCTTCATTGGTAAACTCCTGCCGCTTTATATACAAATGTTTTCAGCCAATGAATGTAACAAATATTTGAGAGTCCTTTGTTGGTAGTGGTGAGTGTAGTGAAAACAATGTAAAAGAGCTTTTGAATATTTATTCAAAGTTCAAAATATGCTCTCTCTTACTCTAGAGAGCTTTTTAACGAAAAATATTTTTAAGGAAAAGCTTTAATACAGGGAAATTATTTTTTGCTTTTATTGAGAAGGTAAAAAACCGTTAACAAATTTTTAAATTGGGAAAAATTTATTTCTGGGGTATTTTATTTTGCACAGAAATTATAGAAACCAAAATAAACATAAAAACTGTTAATTTATTCCTTAGTGTAGCAAGAATTTATTTAACAAAAAAAGTAAATCTTTTTTATGTTTTTATTAAAAAGTTTTATTTTATTTATGCATAAAGTATTTTTAGGGGGATATTGTTTTAGATGAACGAAGAAGGATGTCCTTTTTTGATTTTTGTATGAAAACTTTTGTCAGATTTTAAATAGTACTTCCTGTTTGAAGTTATACCGCAATCTTTGTAAAGTAGTATGACCTAACAAAACAAATTTAATTTAATACGGTGATTTCAACACATTTTTGTTAATTAGACAAACATAAATTTCCGCCTTAATTATATTTCTCTCTGCTTATTCCTAAATAAATTTTATTTACGTTTACTTCTTCTTTTGTGGTTTCTTAATCCCATATTCGTTTAAGATTGTTAAAAAGCAAAACTTTTTTTTAGTTTGTATAAAGAAAAAGCAACATTATATTTTGATTTTACTCATTTTCTCTTTTTTCCCCTACTTTTTTAATGCAAATTTCTATTGAATTTAAAAACCTTCATAATAAACTTCCGCACACATTTCGAAAAGAAAATGTTATTTTTTAAATTACTACAAACATTCACCAAATAACACTACGAATTGAACCGTTCTAATTCTCACTCTTAGGAAAATAGTCGTCGTTAACATACAAAAGATAATTGGGCAATGGCTGCTATTAAGAAAAAAAGAAACGAATCAAACAAAAGTAAGAAAAAAATACCACAAATTTGATAAAAAGGTTTAAGCAACCAAATAATTTTAATTTAATAAGGAAGGTTGCACAAATGTGTTGTAACAGGCAACAACTATGGGGGCATTTGTTAGGAAAAGAAACGTTAACTTAAAAGCGTGACTGTTACTTTGAGTCTAAAAATCTAAATGAAAAACAGGAGTTAAGTCAATTGGTGTTTATTGAATTTTACAGTTTTTTTCATTGAAGTAATTTAAAGAAGAAAATTAAATAAAATGTAGTAAGTATTTTCACATTTTTTTTTAGTTTTTGCGAAGCATTTTGTTTTTATATCTTTTGGAACAGATTTTATTTATTTTTTTTATTTGTTTTGGAATACATGTATGAATGTATGTGGTGTTTGTCTTTATGTATTTGCAAATGTTTTAGAAATAAAATTTATTTAAATTTGTTGTTGTATTTAAGTTTTACGTGAGCAAAAAAAAAATTTTTTTTCAAATGAAAATTTCATACATAAAAGTTTATTTTAAATAGTTAGCAAATCACTGCTTGGAGCTCTTGTCACAGCAGCGTCTTCCGATATACCAGCCATGGGCAACCTACACTATTACATTTGCAATGGTATATGGGCTGTTCAGTCTATCTTAAGAAATGTGCTCTTAATGTTTATTCTACATTGTTGTAATTGTTATTTAAACAAAAAGCGATAACACAACCAGCCTTTTTAAAGTTTTAAATAAGTTTTTTAATTCTCCACAATGTGGGTGCACACACACGAAGTTAAGAGAAAACATAAAGGCGCGGCGCATAGTTTTTGCCTATGGCTGCTTTATACTTACTTCTCGCTAGGGAGCTAAAATCTAAACTAGAAAAAAACGATTTGTTTGACTGGCCATACTTATCTACATCTTGATTTGGTTATTGCATTTTCTATTGCAAAACTTTTACAAAAAAGATACGATTTTTCTAGAAATTAATAAAAGCAAACTGACCAAAATGTTGTAGTTTTGTTAAGTTTCAAGCAAAGTTGAAATTTCGTTTTCGTTTTATTGACAGTATTAAGTTATAAAACTTTGACTTGTGAAAGGAAGATAGTTACCAATGTAATTATTTAATTTAAATTATTTTCTGTTTTCTTTCGTTAAGCAGCAAAAATTAAACTTTCAAACTTGTTAGAGTCAACTGATACAAAGTGTGCAAATCAAATAGTTAGTTGATCAACTGTAATTTTTTGTACCAAAAGTAATGCAAAAATAGAAAAATTCAGCAAAATATAATTATTTATAATTACAAATTATGCAAATATTACTTGCATATATTTTCAATAATTTTTAAGCTCCTCGTTGGTAATGGCTGGCTTTATGAAAAAATTATCTTTAAACAGCTTCAAAAACTATCCAAATCATATCAAAAAAATCTTAATGATTGCTTGCTTACCTCCAAATTAAAGTTAGCAAATAAATACTCATAGTTTTTACCAGGCTATATTTAAAAGGTCTGTTTCTATATTAATATTAAAAATAGTCTTATTTCGCACAGCCCTCGTGTTTGTAAGATACAATATAACTTTAACACCATTAGGCTTTCTTATATAATAGGATAAACTCAATATGCATCAAATAAAATATAAATTTCCCTATTTTTACTGTTTTTAATTTTTCTTCAACCACATAGAATTTAGCACACATTGCATATTTTAGATTCACCTCAGGCTAGTAGTTACAAAAACGTGAGACTTCGACAAGTAAATAGAAGATTTTGCAAAGGAACTCATAATACTTACTTAAATACTACTAACTTCAATATCTTATATAATAAAGGTACATATGTTTAAAGATGTGTGTGTGTATAAATACATATTCTAAATATATATGTACATATATACCAGCAAGTTTAAATATTATTATATTACAAAACCCCCCCCCCCCCCCCCTGCCAATATGTTTCTTTACTAAAATAAATATTTTGCAAAAACTCTTTTAATATTTAAGGAATTAAAAGTTATAAAATTTTTCCTAAATTTTTTCACTAAGAAAAATTGTCTTTGATTTTAGAAAAATTACGCTCTAAACTAGTTTAAATCCTACATACACACTCCTTTCATTTGTATTTTCGAGGGGACTTTTTGTTTTTGTTTTTTGTTCGCCCAAAAGTTGTTATTCTGGTCACATTCTTTGTTGTGGACACTAACGAAGCTAAACTTTTAGCTGAATAAATAAAGATTTTATGTTTTTGTTATAGTTGTAGCTGCATTTATTGGTTGGTTGGCAGTTTTTCAAAGTTTGGACAACAACTGCAATGTGCATTGCAAAATACAACATACTGGCTGCAACACTCAAAGTAAAATTCATGTAAAATATTAATTGTATTAAAAATTTTTCATTTAAAAAATTTTAAAGAATTTTCTAAAAATATATTATAAAAAAAATGTAACTGAAAATTATTTTAAAATATCTAAAAAATATTTAAATAAATATTAAAGTTGAACTTTGTTGTTTTTTTATTTTCTGTATTTTAATAAAAAAAAAATAACAAATTAAAAATTCTTCTTTCTCAATATTTTTTAAGCAACTGAGCAGATTCTTATTTAAAAACAGTTTTTATTTCGTTTGGTAATGTAAGGCTATTCTCTAAAAAAAATCTTAAATTAATTTCATATCTCTAGAGGCATATTTTTTTCGTGTAACAACTCAAATAATATTTGACACACTTTATTGCTTTAATTATATGTCATTTTTTTACGGTTTTATTTATTTTTGACTTAAGAACTCATTGGCAACTTTAAAACATTCTGCTGCGTAAACAGAATGTAAGAAAAATTATAAAAATTTCAAATTATATTTCTGCCAATAATAAGCACCAATAATTTTAAACACATAAAGGAAGCCACTGGTGCATTTGAGAGAAATAATTAAATAATTTTTTAATAACCAAAAACCATAGTTCAAAGTAAGTTTACAGTGTTCTTCTTTTGAAACAGATTGAAAACACTTACATACATATGAGTTATAACTTACTTGTTTGTGGTTTTTTATATCTTTGTGTCTCTTGTCCTTTTTAAATATATTCCTATTTGTGAAATGGCACTTGAAAATACAGTAAGATTTTTTTATTATATTTTGTTGCTCCTTTTTGATGTATGCATGTTAAGTTTTCTTTATATTTGTTTCTTAATTCAGTTTCTCTTTTTTTATAGTCTGTCAAACGTAAGTGCAGTCAGCCTCTTGGAACATAGCATACTTCAAAAGTATATACTAACTCCAAAGTCAAAGAAATAGTTTTTATATTTAATTTTTATTTTTTCTTTTTTAAAAATTCTACTTTGCTTTTTTTAAAAAGATTTAGTAAACAAAATTTCTAAGTTTATTACATTGATAGAATTAATTGAAAGTTTAAGTAAAAGGAAAAAAAGAAATCAAAGAAAAACTCACAATATTTACAAAACTTTATACGTGATATCTTAATTAATACAAAGCACACTTTCTTTAAAAAAATACTTCAAGTTTTTTTCTAAAAAAATTTTAAAACAGTGTTTATTACAAGAATGCAGTTTTAAACATTACTTCAGTGTTAGTTGCATAAATAAACTCTTAAAATGTTAAGCAAAATGTTATCAAACTGAAGAAACTACGTGAGAGTTTAAGAGAGCTTGAGAGGTAAAAGTTGAGAGAATTTCAAATAACAGTTTGTTTATGTTTTGTTTAACAGGAAATACTTTATGCTGGTGTTGGTAATGTTTTGATTTACAATTAAAAATCCAAGCAAAAGTATGTATGCATGTATGCCCTGTACAACTTTGAGTTATTGAAATATCAGTTTATTATAAAAACTTTAAACTTAAGTTAATTTATCTATTTTTTTTGCTTCGTTAATATAAATTGTTGTTAATTTTTTTTTCTAAGTAAAAGAGCTTTTGAATATTTATTCAAAGTTCAAAATATGCTCTCTCTTACTCTAGAGAGCTTTTTAACGAAAAATATTTTTAAGGAAAAGCTTTAATACAGGGAAATTATTTTTTGCTTTTATTGAGAAGGTAAAAAACCGTTAACAAATTTTTAAATTGGGAAAAATTTATTTCTGGGGTATTTTATTTTGCACAGAAATTATAGAAACCAAAATAAACATAAAAACTGTTAATTTATTCCTTAGTGTAGCAAGAATTTATTTAACAAAAAAAGTAAATCTTTTTTATGTTTTTATTAAAAAGTTTTATTTTATTTATGCATAAAGTATTTTTAGGGGGATATTGTTTTAGATGAACGAAGAAGGATGTCCTTTTTTGATTTTTGTATGAAAACTTTTGTCAGATTTTAAATAGTACTTCCTGTTTGAAGTTATACCGCAATCTTTGTAAAGTAGTATGACCTAACAAAACAAATTTAATTTAATACGGTGATTTCAACACATTTTTGTTAATTAGACAAACATAAATTTCCGCCTTAATTATATTTCTCTCTGCTTATTCCTAAATAAATTTTATTTACGTTTACTTCTTCTTTTGTGGTTTCTTAATCCCATATTCGTTTAAGATTGTTAAAAAGCAAAACTTTTTTTTAGTTTGTATAAAGAAAAAGCAACATTATATTTTGATTTTACTCATTTTCTCTTTTTTCCCCTACTTTTTTAATGCAAATTTCTATTGAATTTAAAAACCTTCATAATAAACTTCCGCACACATTTCGAAAAGAAAATGTTATTTTTTAAATTACTACAAACATTCACCAAATAACACTACGAATTGAACCGTTCTAATTCTCACTCTTAGGAAAATAGTCGTCGTTAACATACAAAAGATAATTGGGCAATGGCTGCTATTAAGAAAAAAAGAAACGAATCAAACAAAAGTAAGAAAAAAATACCACAAATTTGATAAAAAGGTTTAAGCAACCAAATAATTTTAATTTAATAAGGAAGGTTGCACAAATGTGTTGTAACAGGCAACAACTATGGGGGCATTTGTTAGGAAAAGAAACGTTAACTTAAAAGCGTGACTGTTACTTTG
Organism: Melanophora roralis; assembly: GCA_963583895.1. Lineage (NCBI taxonomy): Eukaryota > Metazoa > Arthropoda > Insecta > Diptera > Rhinophoridae > Melanophora > Melanophora roralis. The sequence continues at coordinate 2,243,665 of OY757188.1, read as the reverse complement.
AGTCTAAAAATCTAAATGAAAAACAGGAGTTAAGTCAATTGGTGTTTATTGAATTTTACAGTTTTTTTCATTGAAGTAATTTAAAGAAGAAAATTAAATAAAATGTAGTAAGTATTTTCACATTTTTTTTTAGTTTTTGCGAAGCATTTTGTTTTTATATCTTTTGGAACAGATTTTATTTATTTTTTTTATTTGTTTTGGAATACATGTATGAATGTATGTGGTGTTTGTCTTTATGTATTTGCAAATGTTTTAGAAATAAAATTTATTTAAATTTGTTGTTGTATTTAAGTTTTACGTGAGCAAAAAAAAAATTTTTTTTCAAATGAAAATTTCATACATAAAAGTTTATTTTAAATAGTTAGCAAATCACTGCTTGGAGCTCTTGTCACAGCAGCGTCTTCCGATATACCAGCCATGGGCAACCTACACTATTACATTTGCAATGGTATATGGGCTGTTCAGTCTATCTTAAGAAATGTGCTCTTAATGTTTATTCTACATTGTTGTAATTGTTATTTAAACAAAAAGCGATAACACAACCAGCCTTTTTAAAGTTTTAAATAAGTTTTTTAATTCTCCACAATGTGGGTGCACACACACGAAGTTAAGAGAAAACATAAAGGCGCGGCGCATAGTTTTTGCCTATGGCTGCTTTATACTTACTTCTCGCTAGGGAGCTAAAATCTAAACTAGAAAAAAACGATTTGTTTGACTGGCCATACTTATCTACATCTTGATTTGGTTATTGCATTTTCTATTGCAAAACTTTTACAAAAAAGATACGATTTTTCTAGAAATTAATAAAAGCAAACTGACCAAAATGTTGTAGTTTTGTTAAGTTTCAAGCAAAGTTGAAATTTCGTTTTCGTTTTATTGACAGTATTAAGTTATAAAACTTTGACTTGTGAAAGGAAGATAGTTACCAATGTAATTATTTAATTTAAATTATTTTCTGTTTTCTTTCGTTAAGCAGCAAAAATTAAACTTTCAAACTTGTTAGAGTCAACTGATACAAAGTGTGCAAATCAAATAGTTAGTTGATCAACTGTAATTTTTTGTACCAAAAGTAATGCAAAAATAGAAAAATTCAGCAAAATATAATTATTTATAATTACAAATTATGCAAATATTACTTGCATATATTTTCAATAATTTTTAAGCTCCTCGTTGGTAATGGCTGGCTTTATGAAAAAATTATCTTTAAACAGCTTCAAAAACTATCCAAATCATATCAAAAAAATCTTAATGATTGCTTGCTTACCTCCAAATTAAAGTTAGCAAATAAATACTCATAGTTTTTACCAGGCTATATTTAAAAGGTCTGTTTCTATATTAATATTAAAAATAGTCTTATTTCGCACAGCCCTCGTGTTTGTAAGATACAATATAACTTTAACACCATTAGGCTTTCTTATATAATAGGATAAACTCAATATGCATCAAATAAAATATAAATTTCCCTATTTTTACTGTTTTTAATTTTTCTTCAACCACATAGAATTTAGCACACATTGCATATTTTAGATTCACCTCAGGCTAGTAGTTACAAAAACGTGAGACTTCGACAAGTAAATAGAAGATTTTGCAAAGGAACTCATAATACTTACTTAAATACTACTAACTTCAATATCTTATATAATAAAGGTACATATGTTTAAAGATGTGTGTGTGTATAAATACATATTCTAAATATATATGTACATATATACCAGCAAGTTTAAATATTATTATATTACAAAACCCCCCCCCCCCCCCCCCCTGCCAATATGTTTCTTTACTAAAATAAATATTTTGCAAAAACTCTTTTAATATTTAAGGAATTAAAAGTTATAAAATTTTTCCTAAATTTTTTCACTAAGAAAAATTGTCTTTGATTTTAGAAAAATTACGCTCTAAACTAGTTTAAATCCTACATACACACTCCTTTCATTTGTATTTTCGAGGGGACTTTTTGTTTTTGTTTTTTGTTCGCCCAAAAGTTGTTATTCTGGTCACATTCTTTGTTGTGGACACTAACGAAGCTAAACTTTTAGCTGAATAAATAAAGATTTTATGTTTTTGTTATAGTTGTAGCTGCATTTATTGGTTGGTTGGCAGTTTTTCAAAGTTTGGACAACAACTGCAATGTGCATTGCAAAATACAACATACTGGCTGCAACACTCAAAGTAAAATTCATGTAAAATATTAATTGTATTAAAAATTTTTCATTTAAAAAATTTTAAAGAATTTTCTAAAAATATATTATAAAAAAAATGTAACTGAAAATTATTTTAAAATATCTAAAAAATATTTAAATAAATATTAAAGTTGAACTTTGTTGTTTTTTTATTTTCTGTATTTTAATAAAAAAAAAATAACAAATTAAAAATTCTTCTTTCTCAATATTTTTTAAGCAACTGAGCAGATTCTTATTTAAAAACAGTTTTTATTTCGTTTGGTAATGTAAGGCTATTCTCTAAAAAAAATCTTAAATTAATTTCATATCTCTAGAGGCATATTTTTTTCGTGTAACAACTCAAATAATATTTGACACACTTTATTGCTTTAATTATATGTCATTTTTTTACGGTTTTATTTATTTTTGACTTAAGAACTCATTGGCAACTTTAAAACATTCTGCTGCGTAAACAGAATGTAAGAAAAATTATAAAAATTTCAAATTATATTTCTGCCAATAATAAGCACCAATAATTTTAAACACATAAAGGAAGCCACTGGTGCATTTGAGAGAAATAATTAAATAATTTTTTAATAACCAAAAACCATAGTTCAAAGTAAGTTTACAGTGTTCTTCTTTTGAAACAGATTGAAAACACTTACATACATATGAGTTATAACTTACTTGTTTGTGGTTTTTTATATCTTTGTGTCTCTTGTCCTTTTTAAATATATTCCTATTTGTGAAATGGCACTTGAAAATACAGTAAGATTTTTTTATTATATTTTGTTGCTCCTTTTTGATGTATGCATGTTAAGTTTTCTTTATATTTGTTTCTTAATTCAGTTTCTCTTTTTTTATAGTCTGTCAAACGTAAGTGCAGTCAGCCTCTTGGAACATAGCATACTTCAAAAGTATATACTAACTCCAAAGTCAAAGAAATAGTTTTTATATTTAATTTTTATTTTTTCTTTTTTAAAAATTCTACTTTGCTTTTTTTAAAAAGATTTAGTAAACAAAATTTCTAAGTTTATTACATTGATAGAATTAATTGAAAGTTTAAGTAAAAGGAAAAAAAGAAATCAAAGAAAAACTCACAATATTTACAAAACTTTATACGTGATATCTTAATTAATACAAAGCACACTTTCTTTAAAAAAATACTTCAAGTTTTTTTCTAAAAAAATTTTAAAACAGTGTTTATTACAAGAATGCAGTTTTAAACATTACTTCAGTGTTAGTTGCATAAATAAACTCTTAAAATGTTAAGCAAAATGTTATCAAACTGAAGAAACTACGTGAGAGTTTAAGAGAGCTTGAGAGGTAAAAGTTGAGAGAATTTCAAATAACAGTTTGTTTATGTTTTGTTTAACAGGAAATACTTTATGCTGGTGTTGGTAATGTTTTGATTTACAATTAAAAATCCAAGCAAAAGTATGTATGCATGTATGCCCTGTACAACTTTGAGTTATTGAAATATCAGTTTATTATAAAAACTTTAAACTTAAGTTAATTTATCTATTTTTTTTGCTTCGTTAATATAAATTGTTGTTAATTTTTTTTTCTAAGTATAAAAACTTCATCAAACGCACACACATTTTTATAAAAGAAAAAATACACTTCTCTAATTTAGCTTAAAAGTCGTTTAATCCTTTTTTTGACGCACATGCCTCTGAAATTTATAATTTTTTTTTAAATTTTATGTAATTTTTGTCAAAAAAGTTTATAGTTTACATGTAAAAAAAACTCTATGGACTTAACTGCAAAAGATTCAATTGCAATACAGAGTAACCTAAGGCTGTCAGCAAATATGTATCGCTTAAATTGTCCAGTAAAAATCTTTACTTGAAAACTCTTTACCTTACTTATTGCACATCAACATTAGCATAAGTACGATCTTAGCACTTTAGCTTGAGGTTCCCTACTGCATAAAGGTAGAGCTGTAATTGTTCTATTTAAATTAAAATAAGTATAGCTTATTCAAACTAGCTCCTATTGTTTTAGTACTATATCTCTACTTAAAAACAATCTAGACGAAGCAGCGTTTATGCTCAAATATTTGTTACATAGCTGGCAACAAGGCAGCATATATGTAACTTGCAAAAAGATCATCTACTTTCTATATACATATACTTTAGTTTATAGCTCCCCATGGATATCATGGTTACTTTAAAAAGTTTGAAGCGAGTTTGCAGGGAATAGTTGTGAAACAAAAAATAATTTTAAGGAACGGAAAAACACAAAAAGCTATAATTTCAAATTTCTTGGGTCTAAAGTAAGTTTAAAGCGACTCAGCGACTATGCGCTATTCGCTCCTTCTTTCGATGACCATATAAATCTCTATAAATAAAGCTGAAAAAAACATAATTTTGAATTTTAAAAACATTTTCCTAAAAACGTAGCAAAAGAAAACAAATGATTAAACTTTAATTATTCTTTTCATGTTGCATTATATATCAACTACAAATGATGTTGCATTTGTCATCACTGTCTCTTAATTAAACTCCAGAAAGTGTAAAAAAATAATATCGTATAATATTCCGAAATTTCAATGTTTTAAAATTGTTTTAACAAGCCTAGATTGTAAGCGCCTAACCAAATTAAGAGTTAAGAAAAAATAATACAATTTGGCATAAAATTCACCTTGACGTTTTTAGATATACAAAAGCAATGCAATGTCATTCTCGTTTCACTTCCTTGGATACTTGTGCATATTTGAGTATATTAAGCAACATTAACGGCCATATTGTTTGTCAGGATAGATCTAAAGGTTTTTAAAATAAGATTAGCATTGAATAACTGTGTACACAAGTAAATCAGGGTTATATTATCTAAGAACTAGAAATGATGTGGATGATGAGAATGATGTCTGACTGACGACGATAGATAATGATTGCATTTGTACAAGCATACAAGTGAACTTATAGATGAGTTAGTTTAAAATGCTCTTGCAAAGACATTAATGTGAATAAAAGTTAAAAGCTTTTCGGCAGTGATATACAATCTGCTATTTAAAGCTGTTACGCGCAAGCATTTGAAATCAACTTGAATGGTTGTTTCTCCTCAAGAGAGCTATTTTCTAATTTTAGCCCAAACTTTTTGTTAACAATTGATTTATTTTTCCAGCCTTAATTCAATTATTAATTTTAATAAATATTACAAAAACTAGGATTTTCAGTCATATTTAATCTTCATATCTTTTTCTCTAACCTTTGGAAAATAATAAAGTATGGTTAGGAATATTATTAAGAAATTGTTCTATGGTTTTTCGTGTTCTCTGCATTGCCAACAAACTTTAATTTAATTTCATGGCAATATAAAACATCACGACAAAAATCTAATCTGATGGCAACTACCAAAATACAAATTACATTTAACATTTATACGTATACAAGCACACACATATCTTCGCAAACCTATTAAAGTCATTTTACATAAGCACAAACACATATACTTAAGCCTGCTTATTTTTATATTAGTTTGTTGCTTTAGAAAAGAATTAGAAATTTGCAGAAGGATCTTTAAGTTATCACTAAGACTTCAATGCCCTTATACTACAGACTGCATTTCCTTTTCCAACTCTACACACTTAAATGTTTTTAAATATAAAGAGACAATTAGTAAAACATTTACAGGCAAAATGCTTGATTCCTACATAACAAGTTCGTACAAATATTTTACATAAAACATACTCTGTGTTTTCTAACAAATTACTTTTTAATAATAAAATAATAAATTAATCAACGTTAAAATAGATTGCTTATATATATAAATATGTACGTGTAGTAGTATTATGCACAAATAATTTGTGACTCAATAATGCAGTTTTATGTTCGGATCACAAAGCGTATGGTCGATGATAAATTTAAAAATTAATCATGCGCTACGTTAATGGGCTTTAACAAGGTTTTTTCTAATTAAAAACTTGTTGTTTTTGTACAGCTTTAGAAAGTAATTTTTCATTATACATGTTAAAAAAAAATCTAATAAATCTAATGTTAAGATAATTTTGAAGTTAAAATAAAGCCAACTACAACCTGTTTTATCTTAAGTTTTTATACATTTTTTGAAAATTATTTAAATTTTTTTTTTGTAAATTTATTTTTTTCTGTAAATAAATTATTCTGGCAAACTAACACATGTTTATTCGTCAACATTTCATTGCAATTTATTTGATTTTATTTAAGTTTTTTAATGGTTATGAGTTTTTTGCCTTTTGAAAATAATATTAAATATTTTAGCAATTGTTATTTTAGCTTAATTTATTATTTAGATGCATTTTGTATTTTTCTAATTTTACTAATAGCAATTTAAAAAACCTTAAATTAAGCCAAAACAAACTCAAACATGTCGAAGCAGCCAACCCAGTAACTAAACCTAACAAATCAGCTATATATTTTGGTATATAATGCCGTGGTTGTTGTCGCTGTCGTATGAACTATATTAAGCAAATAGCAACAAAATTAAAATAAATTCTACAAACATACATAACGAGACATAGGCATAAAATGGCATGCTTTGGCATATACATTCATATCTTTGTGCATTTATATGTTGACAAGCGGAGAGACCTCAAACATTTTATTTGAAATTTCACTAATTTTAATCATCATAAAACCATTGTTATCTTATCATTTGCTTTTTTTTCTCTTGTTGTTTTTTCTCATTACAACGAGGGCATATTTAACATCAAAATAATTTAAAAAATGAAAAAAATGCATTAAGCCTATGAGTAAGCACTAGCACAGACAGTGAAATGTAGAAAGTTAAAGCAAAATATTTTTAAATTATCTATTAATGCATAGCAGCTGCTTAGTAAGGGTATTCCGAATATTTTGCAGCTCTAAAATATAAAAGTTTTATATTTTATAAAACTGTAGATGTTTCCTAAAGTTAAAAATTTAAAATTACATTAAATAAATATTGTTTAATTATCTGAGAAAAAAACTTTCAGTTTTGCAACAAGGATTAATTACTCAAGTAGAAAACGATAAAGTCCCTTGATTTTATATAAAACGATCTGAAATTGGCTTAAAAACAAGCATTCCTTATGAATATCAAGCAAAACAATCCTCCTCTCAGTGCAAAATACTCGAAAAAATCACTACCGACAATATAATTTAAATCCTTCAGAACATTGGCGGTTACGAATGTTTTTCTGGTAAGGCAAAAATTAAGCTCCAGTATCATAATGACCCCCAAAAAGGTTAAAGAAAATTTTTGGCAGCAGAATATACAAATTTAAAATTTTGTATTTTATTCAAAGGATTAAAAAATCTGAATTTTTAATCAAATAATAACCAAAAAAGTCTGTAATGATATATTAAGCACCAAATTGGCTGAAAAATCCGAAAAATTTGAAATTGTTCAAATAAAGGTATTGTAAAAATAATTGTCCCTTACAATGATCTCATTTATGCATGCACCTGTTAATACAAGTTGGGCAAAAGAAGTCACCCGATCAACTGGCAGCAGCTGATGCACGGACTAGACTTTGTAAAGGAAAATGCGAAGGTCTTTGAGGCACTCACATTAGGGACGACCGGCTGATGACTAATTGCAAGGCACGGCGTCTGGTCGATGTTTCTGGCGACAGCTTGACATCCTCGCCAACACCGGCGATATTCTTGGCAGAACGGGTGCTCCAGCGTCGGTGACACTTGGCAGCATCTCGTGTAGTCCCATACGCTTCAAGGTTGGTGGCCAAGCGGTGCAGTGTTAACGCAGTCGTTGCTGGATGACCGGGGAATCGGCGATGGAATTCGCGCTGCACCAGCACCACAGACGAGTTGTTACAAAAAAAAATATACACCATTATTCCACGTTATCGGGGAGTGTATGGATTGTTCACTTGTATTCTACATCTGTCTAGTTTACAAGTGTTGAAAAAGATTTGGCATTGGCCGCCATTTGCAAAAATAAGAGCATCTTTCCAAAGGGTGCTTTCTTTTTGCCCACCCTGTATATAACCACAGCAAAGTCATTGATACCCCTGTCTACGGTATTAGTTTTGGTCTTTAGTTTTTTGGGTCCATCTTGAGAAAAATATCGAAAAAGAAAAGGAAATAAAAAAAACTACACAAAGAGATTGATTTAGAAAAAGTGAAAACAAATAACGTTTGAGTATGGTATTCCTAAGGTATTCCTAAGGTGCAATCTGCAGGTGTCCAATAATAATTATTGATGGTCCAGGTGAGCGAGAAAGGGAATATATGTTTTAATATGAAAACATTTATTTGACAGTCAAAAATTAAAATTGTTTTAGTTTTTTTAGTTCTCATAGAAATACTTTTACTGGTAGTTAACTTTTTTCTTAATTTTTAGAAAATCTGAAAAAAGATAAAAAAATTTACAAAAAAAACAGTTTTCTTTTTAAAGAAAAATAAATACGTGGCAATAAAGTTTTTTGGCTTTACTAAACTAGGTTGATTTAGGTTGTTATTTTATCTGACAAAACAAGATAAAATAAAAACTGATTTTACTTAATTTATTGCATTCAAACAACTACATCTAAAATATTTCGAAGTCATTACTAAATAATGTAGTTTTCTTATACATATAAGAAAAGCTTAAAAATAAATATTTATAATGTTTTTATTATTTTTACTGTTTTAGCATTTCCGTTTCTTTATTACTTTATTTTACAAGAACAGCAACTGCCACAAAAGTCATTGTCTCATAATTAAAATTTACTTCTAATTATATGTATTTTTACACCATAAAATTCTAATCTTGTCCATCTCTTTTGTTGCCCTGGTAATATGCCAACATAAGGAAACTATTATAATAATAAACTAACACTACTATAAATATAATAAAATTACAACGACATTTTTACACGCATACATTCACAATCATTACACTCATTAAATATCTGCTTGTAAGTGTGAAGCGAATAGAAAACGGTTGAGGAAATAAAACAATCCAATCCCTAGACATAAATTTTCTTTAAGCGTTTTTGTATTTGTTTTTCTTTATATTTTCTTTAGAGAATTTTTTTGTTAACGTTTTGAAGTTGTTGTTGCTACTTTCTGCAGAGTTTTTGTAGCAAGAGAAGTTGTTATCATAAAGCAGGCATCAAAAAAGATGCAATTAAATTTTTAACCGCACACTGCACACACCATGGCATTTGTACTTAAGCTTGTTTGTGCTGCATTTAGGGCATGGGGCAAAAGATGCAAGTAAAACTGAGAATTGAAAAAAGAAAAGAAAAATTGCCAGCACTGCATTTTAATTGACTTGATATTTTATTTATTTAAAAATTCCAAAACGAAAAAACTTTAAAATAAGCTGAGTATCAGTGAATTATTTTGTTCTATTTAAAAATTGTAAGTAATAAATTAAATGAACTTAAGAGTATCCGGTTCTAAAAAAAGTCTAGCTCTAACCCAACTTAGTTTAATTGATAACAATAATCGATATTTTTCGATTTTTAATTTGAATAAAAATTTAACAATTATTTCTCAAAAAAAAAATTAAAAAATAAAAATAAATTTTTAAATCATTAAAAAAAACTGGTTTAATACGATTAAGATGGTGTACTACACTTGACTTTCCAATATACATTGATTTTTTCGACAAGAATATTATTTTAAGCATCCCTTTGCACTTTGATACCAATCTTACCTGTTTTATTAAAAAAAATATTATTTTTGTTAATCCCTTTCAATAAGGGAAAGTAGCTTAATTGAAGTTTTTTTTAATTAATGTTAATAATCAATATTCAATGAAATATTAATCAATCAAGATTATTTTAATTTTATTTAAAAAAAAAGGATAATTATGTATTTTACCTTGACACTGTTTTTGTGCAATCAAAAACAACTTAATTAGCATAACAATTATAATTTGCATTTAACTTTTTATTTCTATTTACCTTGAAAAACTTTTAACAATGTAAACACACAAACACAAACTTAATGTTTAAAATTAAATAAAAATATTTGTGTTACAATTACCCCTGCCCCAGCTACTAAATGTCACAATGGTAAATATTATAAATATTTTTGTGGTAATTTTAAACTATGCCAACAATTTTAAACAAGTGCACAAGCACACATCCTTAAACACACATGTTCAAATATACAGAATGCATGTGTGTGCATGTAACTCATATATCTCAGCTACTTAGGATTTTGCACAATTTCCTTATTTCAACTTACACTCAACCATTAAATCAACATTTTCCGTTTAAATGCCGCTTTACACTCGCACTTACAGACACCTACAGGTACCCAGGTACAAACAAAAACTCTTACAATATATTTAAGCATTTACCTTCATACTTACGGTGACAAAAGAAGTTTCCACAACTACAGTTAAAAGAAAAATTATGTCATGAGACGCCAATTTTCTATGGCGCCAAAATTGTTCGCTACAATAATACAACAAAATACAAATACATTGAAATATTTTAACAAGAACAGTTTTAAGAATCGAAACATTTTTCAAGTACTTACCAACTCCAAATAAAAAAATGACAAATGTCACACCACGACTTTTTCTCAGCAATAACAATAACATACTTACATATGTATTTGTAAAGACATTTATAAAATAAATTGCAAGATACATCCACACTTTCAAAGGTTTGAAGTTTGTTTACAAAATTTACAAAAACCACAAGGTAGTCTACCAATTTAGGAAAACCTAATATTTTTAGTACCTTAAGGATCCTTGGCTTCTGCAGAAAATCCTTAATTTTTAAATAAAATATGATGATGTGTAAACATACGTGGTAGGTTATGCATAAGAATAGTTGTATGAGACCTACAACAACTCGTAATCACTTTCTTATGCGATTGAAGTATGTTCCTATGTCCGGCCGTCCAACTACTTTTATTTTTTATGTCCTGTTGCTAAGATACAAAGGGCCACAATAGAGTTATTTCATTCAATTCTGTTAGGAATTTTATGTTTGATTAACCTTCAGCTAAGAACGCTTTATCAAAACTCATGTTAACACCTTCATGTATGCAGTGAGCATCCGCTCATACCCGTCCAGCCATTGGCGGATTTAGCTATGCCATCCAGTGACCTTCGCAGTGTGTAACCAATTCAGCACCACTTGCAGTTTCTTTTATTTGGGCACTCGCTATGGTTTCTTTTTTTGTTTTCTGGTGCTCCGGTAGACCAGAAAGTAAATAAGCAAGGTTGCCAGTCTAGAGGTCATAGGCTTGATTCCCGCCAGAGACTCTGGTACGTCTGCTTTATCCTATTTTTCTTTCTTTCTTGCTCTTCTCTATAGTTTGTCTTGCCTTCTATTTATACTTATTTTCTCCGGTAGATAATACAAAGGGATGGATTAAGTGTTCCGAAGGTAGCAATATCTTTCCTTCAAAGGCTGCCACTTCTACCTAACCTATCCTTAACGCCCTTTGTTAACTGCACGCAGAGAAAACACATGGTTGAATATGGTCACGGGAGTGTGATCACGCACAATTTTATCATTTTATGGTTACGAAAGTCATTATTATGACTGTCACAACCATACTATAGTTATAGTAAGTTTTGGCAAATATGGTTATCATAATCTAAGAGCAACATATGTATGGTAACCTATAATCAAGATTATGGCTCCCTATAATCAAAGTAATGCTTACCACAAACATATAATTGTAGTATTAGTCATAACTATGATTGTATTTTTCGCCAAAAACTAACTACAACAATAGTATGGTTCTGGCAGTCATAATAATGATCATCGTAACCATACAATGATGAAATTGCTCGTGATCATATTACCGTGACCATACTCAACCATGTTTTTCCCTGAGTGTGGGGGTTCATTTATTTTTAGCCCAAAAGTTACTGATCAGGGGTAAAGTATAGTTTCATTTTTTCTGTATATTTTGGAGATTTCGGAAGCTTTGTTACCCACTTCTACTTTGGAGGCGCTTATTGCTTTCAAGGCAGTCTTTGCACTTAGTATTTTGATGAATTTAGGAGTCTCAGTTGAAATGTTCTGTAGACTTTTGACTTGCGCTTGGACAGTTCTTCCCAAAAACAACAATAATGTTGCCTTCAAAATTTCTAGCTGTATTGACTGCGATGTTGATTCTTCTCTCTAATTGTTCCTTAGGGTTCAGTGGTTGTAAGATTTTTACCAGTGAGTTTCTTATTGATAATAAAAGGTTTTTCTAGTCTGTGGATTTCCGCCGATTTTTTAGCCTTACAAGTAAGTGCTTAAATATTTTTTATCATTTTCGGTACTTGGCTTCACTTATTTATCGTTGTAACTTTACGTTTTTCCTAACTCAGCTTTCTTGGATCGCGTCTTGGTTGAATTGAGTTTACCTTTCCATATATTTGCCAAGTAAAAGCATTAATGCTAAATGGGGGTTGCCTCATAATACCAAAGGATTTTTTTTTTTGCAAATGAAACCTCAACCATTTAACTTCAACTTGTTGCTGAAAACAAGAACAATTAAGGCAATAAAACAATGAAGTTAAGCTGCGGAAGTATAACGCACACATACTCACGCTTTTAAATCCCGCCTTTCAAATACATTAACAAGCGTACATAAGCTTAAGCAATATCTTCTTAGCACACAAACACAGGCATAGAATAAAACTGTAAAATCTTATCCCAACACAAAATATTTTTGTAATCATTATTATTGTATGGCTATTGTTTTGACTGCTATAACAACAACAATTATCCAACAATTAAAACTAGCAATTAGCTGTGTCGTCTCAATGGTATCCTTTTAAATAAAAATAATTGTTGTTTTATCCTTTATTGTTATTAAACAGTCAACTGTTGAAAATATTGTTACAGTTTGATGGTAGGTGCACAATGGCCTGTTGTTGGTTGTATATAAGGATATGCTATGTTTAGCTTTTAAGCATTGTTTGGAATCCATTTTTTACACAGTTTTGCTTATTTAACTTAAAGATGTAAAGTCTAAAATTTTAACATTTTTTCCAGTTATATAAAAAATTTTAAAAATAATATAATTAACAGTTGCTTTCAAAATCTGTTCAACATTTTTTACCTAAACCACCCAATGAATTTTTAACTGTACTGTAACGATAAATTTAATAATAATTTTTATTTAAGAAAGCTAAAAAAACAGCAAAAAATAAATTTTTTTCACTTTTTATTTGATTTTGCAACACTGTGCGAATCACTAATGTAAGAGTTATACATCTAAGTAAACACAGTAACTGGTTTACTACTTCATAGCAATTATTGTAATACAAGGAATACTTCTACTAACCACAACAAACGGATAAAGGCAACATTATAGGATAACAGTGGTAAAAGTCTGGAGCCATTTAAGTGGCGCACACAACAGGAAACACACAACAGATCATAATTTCTGTATTAACAAAAAAGCAACAAAACAATTTTCCCTTTCCATATTGAAGATAATTTTAACGTTAATTGCAATGCATTTCAATGGCATTGTTGCTTAGTTGGCTGTTTGTAGAAAAAAGGCGTAAATATTTAAATATTTTGTAAAACTTTTCAAAAAATAAAATCAAAAGATATTATTTCTTAAGGATTAAGGAGAAGATTTTTAATAAATTATTTGTTGAACCAACAAAAAGAATTGCAGAAAGAAAAGTGAGAATATTTGAAAGTTTAAGCTTTTAAAAAAAATATTAACGCACTTATTCATAAAAAGTTTTTTATGTTTATTTAGCGCTTATTTGACAAATTTCTATGGAATAGTTTTCAAAAAGAAGCCCTTAATAAACATAAAAAAGTTTTTATGAATAAAAAAACATTTTCAAGTTAAAAATTTTTATACAGTTTTTTCGGCTTTTTGGTCCATTTTTATTACATTAAGTTTTTAATTGAAAAATAATATTTAAAAAGTTTATTTTCCCGATGCTAGCTGAGTGAAACGAATCCAAGTTGTGTTTTAAAAAATGTTCAATCAAAAAATCTTAAATTTCTAAAAATAACCGCATGTTCAGTGTCCTCACCCGTTCACAGCGTATTATTTTTTCGTGATGCTCAGAGCCATTTTCTTTGCTAGGAGACCCACCGGATGCCAGGATGAAAAGACAAAGTTTACCCAGTTGAAGTTGATCTCATTCCGCCTGTTGTCAGAATTTCATTTTTGGCGTTGTCCTCTCAGTAAGTAGATGATTCACGGTAGAGCGTATAGTCTTCGCCTAGAATACAGCTCCATAGAAAAGAATCAGCTCTATTAGCCAACTTGTGCTCCGGGGACTGAGAAGAAGATCTTAGGTTTGGTAAGGTTGCGAAGGTCACATTAGCACCTTTATATAGCAGTCTGCATCCTCACAACGCTTGCTTTGTAATACTTTACATTACCTGACAAAGTCAGAACCATGCCTTCTAATGTCTGGGGGTCAAAAGAAGGAATTTTAATTTGGTGTGTGAACAGCACCAGCTATAAACATCCTTTTTCCTGCGCTCTATTCGCTGAGTGTCCTTAAATTCAACTTCTTTTTATCAGAGATGGTCATCCGTATATGCGAACAGTCCCTACTTCAATTAAGCTCATATTCTTGAGCAACATGTTGAGAGTCAAGTTCAAGTTCCTTATCATTCAGGAAGGAGTGTAATCGCCATTGCTGTGCAGCATAACTCTTAACATGTTAATCTTAAAATTTTAAATTTTTTTGTAAATGTTGGCATTGCTCATTTTACTAGAGAAAATATTTCTAGGACACTTAAGTTTGTAATATGAATAATACCTTGCCCAATTACACTTTTAGGTGCATAAATTTTTTTGTACTTAATGCATTAAGAAATGAATCCTTGTTTTAAACGACTTTATGTAGCACTTTCTATCTGTTCGAAAATTGTTTGAAATTTCTACTTAAACACATTTTGCTTTTGTTAATGACAGATCAAAGTAAATTTGTTTCATTTGCTGCTTGCTTTGTGTAAAACACATTTTAAAACACCCACAAAAACGCACATAGATTTGTTAACCCACACACACATATGCAAAATTCCATATTTATGTGCGTTAACAAATAAATTAACTTTTCATTAAATTGTTTATTTCTCTTACATACATTCTCATTCGATTTGTAAATTTCACTTTAAAAACCATTTAAGTGTTTATAATTTGTGACATTACCAGTAACCTCTGCACCAAAACCAAAAATGAGAAAACCCTACAAAGAGTTTTAAAAATTTAAAATAAAAAGGAGAAATTAACTCAATTTCGCAGTTAAAAAAATCGTTTCAACTGCATGTTCTTTTGTAATACTGATGTTAAAAAAATATATTTAAAAAATAAATACTAGTTTTAGCTGAATATAAAATGAAATGAAATACCTGATTGAATACTAATGGAACACCTTTCAGAACCAATAACCAGCTAAACAATACAATTGATTTTAATTTGGCTACAAAAAACTATTTAGTGTAAATAGAGGTAACACTCAAACAAACAATGACAGCTTAATAGACATTTTGCTTTTTGAAAGGAGAATATTTTTTATTTTTTCCTGCAAGAATATAGGAGTTTTAAAAAAAGTCCTTTGGTTTTCGTCCTTTTGCTTATAAATTTGTGAGTCTGGAATTTTTTATTTTAAAAACAGAAAAAAATTAATTTTAATAAATCATTTGATATTTTTAATAAATATGGAGTAAATTTATAAAAAGTTTTTAATTTTGTTCTATTATTTAGCTCATTTAAAATTTTGTATCATCAACATTTAAAAAAAACTTTATAGAATTTTAAGCGTAAAACCACTTTCTTTTCTACTTGTAACTGATGGGTTAAAAGAACACGATACCAAAACAATAAAAGGTAATAATAAACGAGCAATTTAATTAAATTCGCAAATGGAGCGCGTTTATTTGTTTATTTGTTTTTTGTCTATTTTTCAACACATAAACCCTAAAAGTAACATACTTTTGAGGTTTATAAAATTTCGGTTAAAATAAGTTTGTAACACAAAAAAAAAAAACAAAAATTAACACAAAAGCAGACAACTACAAAGCTTTGGCTTAACATTAACAAATCCATTACATTTGTTTGTGTTCATTTGCTTGAAAGAGAGTATTTAATTGAAGTTGTAAACTGCATGCTAGGGTGTGGCGTAAAGTATCATGAGTGTGTTGACCTAAAGCATTAAAATTATATTCCCTTTAGGAGTGAGTTTTTTAAGGGAAAATCTCGTAGGAAACAATGATGCCAAAACTTGCACAGATGGTTCTTAGATGGAGTGTGGTGTTGAATTCGGAGCCTATTCGTATGATAAAAGTTTCCAGTATCGTCTGCCTGATGAATGCACTGTATTTCAGGTCATAATATTTGCTATCTGTAGAGCATACTATATGACTATATTAAAAATGTTCTCGGTAGTATTAGAAATTATGCTGACAGTAAGGTGACATTTCTGTTACTCAGTTTGCACATTACATCTGCTTTTCTAAAGCAAAGACCACTTTGTTCCTAAGCGGTCAGAGCAAGTGGCTATCCTGAGGTCTGATTTTCAAACCTTTAATATTGAATCAGTCGCGATTCCAATTGGGACTATCAGAAAGAGATCTTTAGAGATCTTTTTGATGTGGCTAAGAACAGAAAGCGTAATCTGAACATATCCAGGGTTGGTTGGTTGGTCTTTTTGCAGCAAGAGTAGAACTCAAGTAATGAGACGTAATCGTGGATGTCAGTCTAAACTGATTACTGGATAATACGCAAGCAGGCAAGTGTACTCTATCTGCACAAAAATAGCTCCAAATCTAGGTCGAATTATATCAAAAGCAAAAACATAAGAAAGTAAAGTAATTTTATTATAGTTTTTAAAATTGTTTTCAAAACAAAGATCAAACAAAAAACATAAGTATGAAAGCTAAGAAGGTACTTAAAACTTCAAAACCAATAATAGAAACTAAACACTTCTTTTAAACAAACTTCTAAAAACATATTTTAATTAACGTATTTTTTTTTGCTTGCTTCAAATTTAGTAATGTATAAATTTTATAAAATACAAAAAATCAAAACCTAAGAAAACCAGTTGTATTTGCAACCCAAGACTTCATATTTCTAAAAAATATAAAAAAATCTAAATGTAAAATGTGAACAGGTATATACACATAAATATAATAATGTACTTCAATATAATAAATAAATATACATAAAAACACAAATATATATTTAAATACATACATATTTCAACACAAATATTTCAAGGAAATACACTTTAGCACAATTGTGATTGACACACTGATGAAGCGGAAATGAAATTTCACAAACAACTGAGAAATAAATAAAATGTAACACATAAAGTGCAGCAAGAAAAGAAAGGGAAAAAATATTTATTTTGTGTATTTAAAAGAAAATACAATATTGCAATTACGTAAATAAAATGTTAAAGAACTGAAAATATAAATAAGATTTAATTTGCATTGAGTCTCTATTCATAACTTATTTTTCAATTTATTAAATCTTAACAAAATAAATTTACATTTCAAGGAAATTTTTGAAATGTGTAATTTGTAGCAAACTAAGAAAGTTGCTTTTATATTGAATTTGTTTAGTTTTTATTTTGTTTAAAGCCCACAATTATCAAACGTTTAAAAAAATTTCCGGAAGCAAATTCATCGAAGCTCTGGCTGTGTGTGCAGTCGCCTTTTCCTGTTAAAAACATCTGTGGGGAGAGTAGGACGGATAAGCTCCCAGGTTTGGCAAAAAGAATTTCGTAATCATGCGTCAATAATTTTTACAATTGACATTTGTCGCCTGTCTTCGAGAATTATCAAAAAAAATTGCCCAATTGTCCAATGCGTAGATAAGGTACACCAAACAGTTACCCTGGGGCAATACCATGGTTTTTGATGCTTTAATCGAGGGTTACGGGTTCTTGAGGACTAGTAACGATAGTTTTGCTTGTCAACGTGGCCGCTTAAGCAAAAATGAGCCTCGTCGCTCCAAAAAATATGATTTTCAAAGCGAAAATGCTCCAACATCGTGTCACAAAAATTTTTGCGTAAGTCCAAATCATTTTCTTTCAGTTCTTGAACGATTTGAATTTCAAAAGCTCTTGGAAGTTGCAGTAAGGCTGCTCTTTTCCGTATTTATTGAAAATAGGGAGACAAATTTTATTTTCAATCAAAAATAAAACAGAATATTTTTAATAAACTTGGCATCTGTTTGCCAATTGAAAAAACAATTTTTTTTATAAAGTAAAGCCCTTTCAATATTGAGACATCAGTGCGCATTGGAAAAAAATTTAAGCATTTTAATTAAAAAAATTATTTTAATATTAGAAGAAAAACGCTAAAGTTTAATGTAAATCATTGCTTTTCGGGAAGAAGAAAATATGCAGTGATCAGCGCGTTTTGCGCTTCTATCGGTGGAAGAAGAATTTGGGGTGAGAGGTTACAGAAATTCGTTAACGTAGACTTTCTGCATGCCCTTTAATCAATGGCTTCCGCAAACCCTATCCAAACTCGTCACCTTACTGAATTCACGTTTCCAAATTATTAGGATTTTCCTTGTCTTACCCTGATTTGTATTAATCAATTTTAATTAAAGACAAATATAAAAGTTATAGTCGGTTAAGTCCGACCATATTTTACACAATTTGTTTTCTAACTACTTATGCATTCAGTGGGACTATCTTGAGTGAAATTAACATATTTTCGGGTAAACTCCTACTAGGGGGGCACAGTCAAAAAACCAATTTTTACAAAGTTGAGTTGGATTTTTACTTTTAATAAATACTTGGCCATGTGCTTATAATTTTCGCATTATTTATTCACAATTTATACGGTTAAATGTGATTTGGATCTATACGGGACTATAAAGTTTAATTTGATATTCGGCAGTATAAGGTGAGAATGATATGCAAAACTTTGTGGGGATTAAGTAATATTCGTATTATTCTGCGAGGATATTTGTATGAGTGCTTTGTGCGAAAATATACTAATCATAACCACATAAAATTGTCTTTCATTAAAATATCTTTAAAAATGCAACCAGCAGGATGAATAGGTGTACCATGCATCGATCAACTCGGGAAGTGAATCTAAGTCAATAAGTATAAGTTAAAGTCGCCCACCTACACAAACGCATAATGTCCCTACCACATACATAGCTGTTGTAGGTATAGCAAAAATAGTTTTTTTAAAGAAACTAAATTTTCCAATATTTTTTAAAATTATTTTTAAAACTTGTTAGTTAAAACTACAATAAAATAAAACTGAGTTTAGAATTTAAAAATAATCGCTAAAAAACTATAACTCAAACGTAAACTTTTTGTTATATGCTTTCTTTTGCAATAAAACATAAATAACAAACTATAAACAAATGGTTTGTAAAACCAAAAAAACTAATAAAAAAAACTAAAAAAATTCAGAGTGAGTTAGTAATAAAAATTAAAAAAAAAAATTTACAACTTTTAACAATTTGCCATTAGAATGCCACAACATCGAAAACCAAGGCAAGCAGCTACATGACATATGTAAAATATTTCATTTGCCTAAAAGTAAAAACATTAGGGTGGCCAGCCCTGTAACTCAAGATAAAACCCCTTAAAAAAATTTTAATGTAAAAGCACTCGCTGGATTAATATTATTGGCTTAGTTTTAAGATTGTTAGTTCGCAAAAATCAAGATTAAATAATAACAAAAAATTTCAAATAATTTTCAATTTATTAAAATTCCCTAAAGAAATATAACTTTTAAAATACTTCCCTAATGTTATTGTTTACATGACTTGGTAGATTTATGTACATATGAATGTGCACTTGTACATATGAACGAATATAAGTTTAGAATTATTTTTGTTGCTGCAGCATATTAAATGTAACTCCAGATTTGTTTATCTTTTTAAAAAATAGTTGAATAATATTGTTCAATGTTGTGACAGTTGCTCTTCACCATCTTTACCCTTTTTTATGTGTAAAGGCGGTGGCACATACAATCCGTCATACGTCATACTTCGCCTTTTTTAACTGACGTTAACGTAACAACGCAAGAGGTTGTCACATAGAATCCTTTATAAACGGATGTTAAATTAGCAGGTGGTGGTGGTTCTACAACAAAATTTGGTGAATATAATTATTGTTTTTGTTGTAGTTTTCGTTGGCTCAGTTATCAAAAAAAAAATATGTAAAAGTAAATTACTTTGACTACGCAGCCTCGATTTATGCATGAAAAAAGTCGATCAGTTGTGTTCATAACACCACCTGGTACACATAATTTCACCATGCAACTTGTCAAAGTACTTGACGTACGTTGAAAGTTAAAAGTTGCCCAACTTTAGTACGTTGCGTTGAAGGAGACGTACTGAATGTGACATTGTTCATAAGAAACCATGTTATTTAACTTAGCTGTCAGTTAAAAAAGGCGACGTATGACGGATGACGGATTCATTGTGCCACCGCCTTAAGTCTTTTTGCTTTTTACCAAAGAACTTTTAGCTTTTTGCAATTATTTAGATACGTATGTATGTATGTTTACGTGTGTATATGTTCTCTTTTTGTTTGCATTTTTACGTAATGTTAAGTAAATATGTTGTTTAACTATTTAAAAGAAGTGCATTAAATCTTAATTGTTAATTAATGTGCATGTTTTTGCTTTTGTTTTTAGTAACTGACTACCTTGTAAAATATTTTTTTTTTTCATTAAATTTTAAGAAAACTATTTACATTTCTACTTTGCAGCCAAAAATTGATGATTGTGTAATTTGCTTAAAGATGTTTCTATTAAGTGAAAACAAATTAAATATAAAGACATATCAAGCAAAAACTTTTCAAGATTGAGACACCAAATGTTGAGTCATATTTCACAAAGGTTTATTAAAAGCAAGAATAATAAAAATCGGAAACTACAATAATTGTTATTTTTTGATTTTTATAAAAGTTTTAAAAATCAAAACTATTTCTTAAAACAATATAAACCATAAAAAATAATAATTTTTTATTTCTGCAAAAATTAATAAAAATCAAACTTTAAAAGCACTTGTTTAAATACCATCTAAAAGGTGTGCTGCACTCCAATGTTTCCTTGTGCCTGCTTTTTATACCAGCGGAGCCAAGCGAGATTAAATGATTTATGAAAATGTATGGGTGTTTTTTCACTGCACTTAATTAATTTAAAAACTATGCAATTTAAACTTACGTTATTTTTTTGTTCTTCTTTTGTTTCGCTCTCTTTGTGTAGTGAACACTCAAAACCCGATTAGTGTTTGGCCCCCGAAACACTCTTGGCTAACGTTGATTTTTTTTAATATTTCGGGCTCTCTATACTGTTGGTACTTGTATTGTTTACATGTAAACCCCGATTAGTGTTCGGTCCCTAGAGACATTCCTGGCTAACATTTATTTGTTATTCGTTTGTGCAGATGTAAGTTATGCCTGGAAATAAAATTCTGAGACACCTTTCAGGCAGAGTCAATTTTTCAGATGTCCGCCTTTGCGTCTGCCTGCCTTTATTTTTTGTGCTGAAAGCTTGAGTTTTTTTTTAAATTTTTTAACAAAATTCCGCCACAGATAAGTTTAAGACATGGGCACCAAGCGTATTAAAACTGCTGATGATCTACAAGCTATTTCACATGGCTCCATGCCATTTCCTTCCAGGATAAGCATTTTGGGTTATAACCGCCACAACATTTTTTGCACATGCTAAGGACCTTGTGCCGGCAAAATTTCGTGTAGGTCTCATGCAAATGTTCTTATTCTAATTTCCATATCTGAAGAACAATTTCCAAATAAATAAATACTAAAATCGTAATACAGTAAAACAGGCTTAAGTCTTTTTAAACAAAAAGAGCCAATCCAAAGTGTGCCTAGATTCGTGTACTATTGATTGTACATCATGCTAACACCCAAAAAAAAGATTATGCGCTCGTTTTTAATTATTTAAAGGAATTTGTTTGACAATAATTTACTAATTTTTTTTTGCATAAGTTTGTAACTAAAGACAGTCAAACTGTAGCTTTTGGTACAATATGGTTGAGCATAACCGACATTCTTAAGAGTCCCTGATAAAAACTATAGAATATGTTGATTGATATGGGCAGTGATTGTTTATCCTTTATCACAAGCCACAAAAAAATATTCACTTTCTTAAGAACTTGTGGCATTTCAGCTAAAACAATCAACTTATTGGTCATTAAATAACACTTTCAGCAAAGTTTTTTTATTAAAATATTGGTGTAAATCAACTGTAATGTTTTTTTACTTAAAACATATTTATGTTTATTATTCATAAAATCTAAGCCATATCATTTAATCTTCTCTTTGCTGTTTTTTTTTTTTCAAAAAAAAATAAATTTTTGAATATATTATTTATTATTTAGCTAGACAAATTCAATATTTAATCAACTAGAGAATTTTCTTTAACCACAAATATTTTTCATCTGTAAAGTTTCAAGAGATTTGAAAAAGAAGGAGAGTGATATATTTTAAATTCCTTTAAATTAGAAATGCAAGCAAAAAATATTATTCCTTCATGTTTATCTAGTATTTATGTATTTGTTTGTCTATGTTAATAAATAAAAAATTCATTTCAATTATTTTAAAGTAACTTTCTCCATACACAAAGCAACTGCTACTTCCAACAGCAACAACTAGTTGCAACACCCTCTCTCGCACAATTTAGTTTTCCGTTCTGTGTACTATTTTAAAAATAGGAAAAATAAAACAGTTCAGTACAAAAAGAAGTATGTATCATTATTTTTCATTATATCTTAAATAAGAAAGGGGAAAAAAATGAATAGAAAACTAGAAAAAACAACGGCCACTGTAGCTGAACTTCATGTTATTCTACCTGACTGCCAGCACCTTCAATATCACTAATAGAAGGGATAAACTAAAAGTTTAAGCAGTTGTAGCTGTTATTTGTTTTGGATTTTCTTTTTTTTACAACCAAAAGCTTCATCAGCAAAAAATTAAAAAAAAAGAAAATAAAAGTAAAATTTCAATTACAAACAATATTTTTTCCACCGTGTCTTTCTGCATTCAACAAAATCTAAAATTTTTTTTTTCCTTTATTTACTCCTTCTTTAGTCCTATACTGGCTCCTGTTGTTATTCATAAAAACCCAAATATTAAGGAAAGAAAAAGAAACAAAGATTTAATTTTTTTTGTTTTTGTTTACAACAAAAGACAAAAAAAACATCCGTTATTATAAAAAAGCTGTCTATTGGTTTTCTTTATTTACTTAAAGAATAAAAAATTTAGTTTATAAAATTTAACACTTTTGTTATGAAATA
The DNA here is from genome assembly GCA_963583895.1 of Melanophora roralis. Taxonomy (NCBI): domain Eukaryota; kingdom Metazoa; phylum Arthropoda; class Insecta; order Diptera; family Rhinophoridae; genus Melanophora; species Melanophora roralis. Next base: position 2,220,339 of record OY757188.1, on the reverse strand, counting down.
TTTAAAGGGAAAATAAAAATTGCCAAAACTTTTTTTGGTTTAGCATTGACTGCTGATAGGAAAGAGCTGGGTTGGCAGGTACTATGGACTTCCGCAACGGTTGTATATTCATTCTAACATATGGTTGCACTATGTGGTGGGAAGCAGAAGTGTTTGATATAGAAAGCTTCTAACTAAAGTTCAAGTATTGGTATCACTGGTAGAGTCTCAAATCAAACCACACTAGAAGTGATTCTCCAAATGGTATCTTTTAAGAACTGGGTTATAGAAATGGCGGCAAGAAGCATAGTCAAGTCAGGGACGGGACTGTTTCTTAATCCTGGCCTCACTAAAATAAAAAGGGAAATTAGTCTTAATCATGTTTAAATAGGAAGGGTACCTAAGATGGACTATATGGTCATAGAGGTCACCGATAATAATTTATATAAAGGATTTTCGGCTGTGATCCGATAACCAGTATGGGGGATGGATATGGGCGTTGGCGTTTATTTAAATAAAGAGGGCATCAGGTTGTTGATGAGTGTAGTGTATTCCAGGCGATGCTACTTGTCATTTTAAGGGAAACGGATCTCATAGTGTTACACGAGCAAAGGAAAAATGGTGTCGCTATTTATAGCGGGAAGCTCTTCGGACCTTTTAAGCGCATTGCTTTCGGTCTAGTTTTGTAAGGAATTTTAAAATGGCCTTTGTTGGAATTATGAACTTCTTTAATAAAAGACTTTATTGGGTTCCGAAGCTCTGCGATATAGCTGACAATTAAGCTGCCAGCGAGTTTGCTGTAGTGGCCCGGCCCTAGAGTTCAATATTTAGAAAAGATAAGGACCCGGGTGCTTAACATGATCAATTTCCAGTGGGGGAACAGATGTGGTTGTAAAGTAACTGTGACTTTTTAGCCAGGGCTGAGCTCAGCAGGCACTAAGTTTCTTAAGTACCTTGGAAAATGTGGTCTGACTATTGGGGTAATAACTAGACATGGTCCGGTAAGGGCTAGAACAAGCAGATGGAAAAAAAGAATTTTGAGTTATTTTAAGATATGTGAGCATGACTAGGAATTGGAGACGGTGGAGTATGTTGTCTGTCACTGCACAAGACTAGAGAACTTTCAGGAGCATGTGTTTGGTTGAAAGATTTAACGAAGAACTAAAGTATGTTTCGTGGCATGGCTGTACACGTGTGCTTGAGATGAGTTTCTTTTAGTCTTAGACATTTTATTTCCTTCTTTTTATCCTTGCAGTTTCTTTTTTCTTACATTGCTTAAGAAGCGTTTAAATAACTATTTTTTCCTAAAACAGGGTAAAAATTACAATTTAAGCAAAAATAAAGTAAATATTTTATAAGCTCGAAACAGTGTTTTCTACAATTACTTAAATGTTTGTCAATTTAAATAAGTTACTTTCTTTAAAATCATAACTAACTCCTTATTTAGAAGGATTTCAAATCTAAAATAAAAAGTTTGTTCAAGTAATTGTTTCTACTATTTGTAGAGAAAATATTACAGGCTAAATAGGACTTACAAACAACATAGTTGGCTTATAGCCAAAGACTCCACAAATTTTGCACATTTTGTTCAACATGTAAAAAAAAGGTAAATTACAAACATAAGTAAATTATTATGTAGTAAGTATGTCTTGGGGAATTATTACAATTGTTTGGGTTAAATTTCCGTTGGCATAGGAAAATTCATTGCTAGCAGTTATCGTATCGTCATCACATCACAAGACATCATATGTCGTTTAGCAAATTAAATACAATTCATAGTGTCTGCTGGCTGCCGTTGTGTTTGCCCGGCTTGATGTGACAGCAATAATTTAAGAAATAAATAAACGGAAATGGATTCAATCAGTGTTGTATGCAATAAAGGTACTAACTTGGAGTTTTACCAAAAATAAAAAAAATATTTCTGTAGGTGCATATGTAAAAGGTAAAATATATATCATAAACATAAAATTGTCATAAAAAAACTTCTCAACTTATAATTTATTGTCTTATGCAAAATATAATTCCTTTATAATTTACAATTGTTTTAAAAAAAATAATTCATTAAGCTTTATGTTTTTAAAAAATACATTCTTGTTTTGTTTACTTTTATCATTTGTACTAATTTTATTTTCCATTTATCCTGTCGGCATTTTTCCTTGTCTCCAAATCTCATAACATGTTCAATGAAAATACAAAAACCTCTTTTCTAATTTTTGCTTCTTAACATTTATTTTTGCCAACCCATCCTCCATTATTAGCTTAATGACACTTTCGACAATGATATTTCTTATGATGACTTTTCATAACTTTGGTTTTAGTTGGATTTTTAGATAAAGTTTTTTTAACCATTAAATTCAAAACTATGACGCTTAATATTATTGCAAAAATATGTTAATTGCCTGTTTTCATAATATTAAATGATGATAAACATTTAATACTTTGGCTATCCAAATTAAGTTTTTAATGGTAAATATAAAAATTATTCTGACGTTGATAAGAATCACTTTTCAACTTGTATTTTTTAGATATGATATATACATGTGCATATTTTAATAATAAATAAAGTTTTTAGTCTTAAAAAACTTACATGAAAAACCTCCAATGATTTTATTTAAAAAGCCTTTAAGCGCTTCATTAGTTTAATATACAAACATATTCATCCCATTTTAAAATGACATGTTTTCAAAACACAGAAGACGTTTTAAAAGTTGGCAACATACAAAACGTTTTCCTGTTATACCCCAAAAATTTAGTATCCTTTAAGGTACCTTTACACGGTAATACAAAGTAATTAGATTTTGTAGAATCAAAATATTATGAAATTCTCTCCGTGTTTAAAAAAAGAGAATAAAAATCTGTTCTAACTATTTTTCATGTTTACACGGATGAGGTTGGTAAAATCAAAATCGGTTGTTTCTTGCCAGTTTCCTTTTGGGGTAACGCCATATGGTTAAGGTTCTACAATATTAACAAAAACAACATGAAAAAAATCTTCTTTGATTTTGATTGTTTGTGTATTGTTTAATTAAGTGTAGCCACCTTCATTAGATGTTGTAAGTGCTGCCAATCTTTCACACCTCTGATGTGATCAGAATACCCAAGTTTCTAAAATGGTTTAGAAAATAAACATTTACCGAACACTTGTCAAATTTTGTATCCGTATTTGCTCCCACTCAATACATTGTGCTTTTACATGATGAGATTTTGTATTATTCTACAACATTTTTTGACAAGTCATAATATATGTATTACCATGTAAAGGTACCTTTAGTATCTATAAATTACTAATTTTTCTTCAATAAAAAATGTTTTAAAAATCCTTGCCAGATGTATTCACTTTTAATATAGTGAAGTCAAATATTGGTTTATGTCTAAAATAACTAAAGTGTTCCCTTTGGAACAAGTGGATTCTAAACTGTGGAAATAATACGTTCCATTTCCCTTAACCTATAAATCTTACTGGAAATTTATGTATACTTTAATCCCCTGCATTATTGACCAAAACACTTTTACCGCCAGCAATAAAACATATGGTAATACGGGACAATGTTATAGCACAGTATTATAACTGGTGGATTCTAAACTATGTAAATAATACGTTCCATTTCCTTTAACCTTCCAATCTTACTGGAAATTTTATTATACCTATTCCCCTGCTTAAAACACTCTTACCACCAACATATGGTAATACAGTATAATGTAATAGCACAGTGTTATAACTTGTTATGTAGAAAAAGCAAACAATTGTAAAACCCTCAAACGTTTGTAAGACTTAACTGCTTTATTTAACAGCTTTGTTAAATATTTAAGTAATTTTATCTCTTATATGCGATTCTTAAACAAAAGTTTCAAATATCATTAATGGTATAAGCGTTTTGCTTTGCACACTGCTATGCCTTTATACTGCACTATATGTTTTCTTACCGAGCGGTACTGCCAATAAAAAAATATATTGATAACGTTACACTTACTAAGGGCCATTATTACAACTTGGCGACAAAGTTGGCGGTAGTAAATGGTAGCGTTAACAGAACAGGGCGATAAAGTGGCCGTTAGCAAATTTCCATTATTACAACTTGCCGGTAAAGTTAAATACATATTTCTTATTGTGTGGCAATACCGTTAGCAATTACCGACTTCTTTTGAATTAGTAATAAGATTGCGAAAAATTTTAGTGGCAACGACACACTTTTGTTTACATTTTAAAAAGCAAAAATTGTTTAACGGATAGTGCTACCATATTAAAATAATAAAATATGGTAACTTAAACATAAATCCTCCTTGTAAAACTTACCGCCAAGACGAACTTGCCTTTAATTTATCGCTCATTTTTAGGTTAAAAGAAAGTTGTAATAATGAAAATGTTTTTATCCGACCGATAAAATCTCACTTTAAGCTAACGCCAAGTTGTAATAATGGCCCTAAAAGGTTTAAATATCTCTAACATAATCTTGCCGCCCCTAAGTTTTTTTTTAAATGTTTGTAGAATAATTTGTTAATATTAAAGAAACTTTATATATTTCCATATTAATATTTCTTACCTGACATATACAGTAAGAGACGGCAAATAAAACTATATATTCAGTTATTATTATTTTATTTAAACAAATCATTTATTTATTTTATCATTTTCTTGTATATATTATTTTAGTATTATTTTGCTTCCTTTTAATATTCGTATTTTGTTTTTGCTAATTTTGTATTAGTTTTTAACTATTTTATTTATTAATAGACAACAAAATAAGAATTTTGATGATTACGAAACCAACTATTCTTTTGAATTTATATTAATAAAATAATTTTTATATATATTTTTTTTTAATTTTAATGAATTAAATGTGTTTTATTTAAATAATTAAATTTTTATATATGCGTGTATTAGTATTACCTTTATTTTTAATCACAGAATTTTTTTAACTAACAAATAAGCACAGGGAATGATCTGCGTATGTGTATGCATGAATATACATATATGGAGCTGAGGAAATATTTTTAAATTAATAAATAATTCTATTTTAAATAGATGTTAGTTCATTTCATCAAAAAATTAGTTTGGTGTTCCTTTTTTCAAAACTAAAATTGTTTATGCAAATAAGAGATTGAAATATTTTTTTTTTTATATATTTTGAATGGTTGTTTCGGCGGGCCTGTATAGATTTAATTTTTAACAAATTATTAAATAAGGTTTGTAGTAGACTAGTGGTACATATTCGACCATAACTTTTGGTTGCGCCAACATATGCAATACTTTTTTATTTCGGCCATTAACGGAACATTTTGATCTTTTAAGATCAAAATAGGAAGCAAATTATATATTTTGTGAAACGCCCTAATGTACGTTGATGTAAATGTTTTGTATGTTGGAAATCAATAAGTGATTTTTTTAATCATATTTATAATTAATAAAAATAAACATATTTTATGTTATTGTTAAATTCTTATATCTGTATTTTAATTTATTTTGAAAATATTTTTTTATTGTTTTATTTGCATCTAAAGATATAATTTAAGTAATAATTATTAATTATTTGCTTAGATTGTACATTGTGCATTTAATATTTGTATATTTTATAACTTTGTATGGTAATTGTATATAAATATTGGTGTGTTTATAATTTTTGATTTAGGTTTAACATTTATCCACTGCATTGTATAGAATAATTTCTGTTATTTTTAGGTTTAACATTGTTCTTTCCGAAAATATTATTTATTTTTATATAAATTATTTTGTTAATTTTTTTTCAAATACAAAGTAAGTTTAAGTAAAGTCCACGTGTTGCTCAGTGTATATAAATGTTATGCATATTTTGATTTTAATAGTTTTTTGAATATTTGTTTTTAAAATTATTACGTATTGAAGCTTTTAAACGAAATCATAAAAATGCAAAACAAATTTCTCCAAGGATAAAATAAGCCTTAACAAAAATGGTAAAAGTATTTTTTTAATTTTTGGTTTATTGTAAATAATGGTTTAATTGTTTTTTAATTATTTTATCTAAATTATAATTTACTAAGGTATAGGTACTTCAAAATAATAATGCTTATACAATTGTGCCCCAAATTATGTTGAATAAATAAATAAAAATACAATTCATTTTGCAACTCACTTAAACTTATTCATATATTAGTCATGACATCTAATCATGACACCAAATTTAACATTACAACTGAAATAGAGTTGAGTTGTAAACCAAAAAAAGGGGCCTTAAATATGATTTCCGGCATATGTCTGCCGCGACTTAAATTTTGGCTTCCAATGTCATAAACGTTGCTGTTTTGTCGCCACAAACCATTGGTTTAGCATGGCCAAATTAAAAAAAAAATCCAGTGGCAAAAAAGGGGGAGGAGGACCAGTAAACAGGATCACTTCTATAAATAACATTGTCACCAAATATATGTTACAATTAGCGCGCTGAAGATTAAAAAAATAAATTCAGTCAATATGGCTTGATAGATAGAGCTCTCCATTAACCGTTACATCAGCTTCTTGCTGATTTCAAACGAAGCAAAGACTGATGATGCCGCCAACGTGTAACCTGCACCAAAAAGTCAGTTATAATTGTTATTAATTTTTGTCTTCCCTTAGAAGCGATCAATAACCTTACAAATAACTTGCTTACTAAACCGATCTTGTTGGCTGCATAAGTAGTAGACCAAGTGCTCTATTTATTAACTTCGCGAACATATTTAGGAAATGTCAAAAGAAGGAAACGCTGTTCTGGCGGTAGACGATTCTTGATGACCTGCAAACCCGTATTGAAATTTCAATGCAGTTTGACATTCTCTGCTATCAAAACATAGTTTTCGATATCGATAGTTCTAATGCAGCTAAATAAACACCCGATCTAAAATCATGCAAATTTATGGTGAGAGTTTTGAAACTAACAGCTAATTTCATTTTAATCAAAAAAATCACATTTAGCCGTACGCGACTAAGGTTTAAGTCACATACTTTAAAATAAAATTAAAAGAAACGCTCTAAATCTTTAATCATTCACATGATTAATAGAATTGTACGCTATTTTCTTATTAGCTACTCTAGTAATTATACATATGCTTTAAATCCTTTCGTATCTAGGTCGATTACGTAATAACTGGCTGTCCGTATCCTGTATCAACTTTCAGGCAAAGCTTGTCCTCCGAGTGCGATATTAATTTCAATCCACTTTGTTATATATTTTAATAAAATTAAAAAATAAACTTTCTTATATATCTCGATAGCCATAGCAGATAGGCCGGCCATAAGGGATGTAAAGATCGAAATAATCAAAAAAATTTTACGGCCCTTTTTGGGTGAAATAATTCATTTGGTGTGCAAAATTCGGAGAGAATTATTCACTGTCTTACTTCTTTATTTTTTTTAGAGTTTGACAAAACGATTAAACTTATTTTATAATGCCTGTGTCAAACTGCATATATAAAAAAGAGAGCCAAAAATTCTCCCTGATATAAATAAATAAAAATCATAACAAACTATTTATAAATTTCAAAATTTTTTTTATTTAAATTAAGAAATTAATTTAATAATTAAAACTCAGAAGAGGCCTTTTATATAGAGATTTCCTTGATAACTAAAACAGCAACAAAACTTAAATAAAGAAAATTATATGAAAATAATGTCACATTTATTTTTCTTTTTAATCAATGATTTGTTTTTTATTTAAATTATTTTATAATATAATTAATTTCTCAAATATCGTTTTGCAATCTATTTAAAATACAATAAAATAAACTACTAAATTAAAAAATAATACAATTAAAAATTATTAAGTAATATTTAAAATTATAAAATTAATTTAATATAATACATTTTGTACAAATTAATCAATTAAAAATTGGTTAAATATAGACATTTGATTTAGTTAATTGAGAATGTTTAAAGTCTATTATTAAAGAAGGCGTTAATTGTTCGTTATATTTAAAATTAATTAAGACAGCTTAAGTTTCAAAAAAAAACACAATATGTTTTTTAGTCGATATTAAATATTTCTGTAAGTTATTTTAAATATAATTTATAAGTTTATGTTAAGTTGTCTGTTTATTTTAACAATTTCTTATAGAAATTGTATGTCTGCTTTTAGGTTTGTTTCAACATATTGCTGGATCGTTCTATTTAAGGATTTACAAATATAATATTAGTATTAAATGTTTTTTATATTAATAATTATTTAAATGATATTTTTATTAACAAAAATAATTTAAATAGTTTTCACTATGCTCTTTTAATGTAATTTTATTTAACGTTACCTAAAATGCATTAAGCTCTAACTAAATTAAGGATAATTTTTACAGAGTCTATATTTTTTTTTTTTATCAATTGTTTTAAAATTTGTTAAAACATTAAAAAATATTAATAAAACCTTTAGTTATAGCAATTTTATTTGTAGCTAACGATATGTAGCATAATTTTCTTATGCCTGAGTTTGTGTATGTAAGTAACGTCAATTTAGCGATTAAATAAGTAACAAAATTGTCAGCCCTTTATATTTGTAAAAAGGCTTTTTCTTTTAAATTCTGCCAGCAAAAGCTTGCAATAACAACTTGCTTTTCGTTCGGTGCCTAAGAAAAATAGTTTTAAAAGTGGCCGTGTCCAACACTGCACTTCATTCCCCCCACAACAGTAACCGTACTTTTCCCATTTCTCTAGTCTCTAATTAGTAACTAATTTTTATTATTTTATGTGCTTCCTTTTTAGAGTTGCACCTGAAATGATTGCGCTGGGACTTTAGGTGGAGATATAAAGGGATTAGTACTATGTAACGTTGTTGTGGTGACGGTAGCGGTAGATGTGACTGGTAATGCCGTGGGTGTAGTAACATCTGTTAAGCCAATAGGTAATTCGGGAGATAAGGGTTTAGTTACGCCAGCCACCCATTCGGCATCGAAGGGATCATTTGTAAGACCAGAAACCGAACTCATGGATTGTGTGCGCCCAGCGGTAACCAGTTGTGGAGCACGTTTAAGTAGAGCTGGGGAGGTGCTCTTCACTACCTGGCCTAACCATTGATCGGCTTTTGGCAGTGCGGCTTCTTTGAGTGACAGTTTATCGTTACTTGCGGAGAGTGTTGGTGTATTGCTGGGCGTATGTGGAGGTGTATTGAGTATTGCCGGTGAAACAGTGGCAATGCGTGGTGTGACTTGAGCGGTAGGGGTCACCACACCATAGCTGTTGATACTGGTTGGTGAGGAGATTACTTTTTGATGATGTTTTTCGGCCGCTATTATATTCTGATTAATGCTCATGTTGTTGTTAAAATTGAGATCATCGGTCGCACCATTTGCAGAGACTGTCAATATTGCATCGTTTTGTGAAAGCAAAGTCAGGCCCTGGCTTAACTCTTGGCATAGCTGACTTACTGTCTCAGCCGTGGCTAGACCACCATTTTCCAATTCTAAACTAACTTTAGCGGGCGAAACTTCGGGTATGGGCGAAACACTACGAATTGGTGTATTTAAAGCCAAAACATTGCCCGAGGCAGCAGTCATGAAGGCTTTTTGACGTTCAGCATTGGACGGAAGATCATTGATGCGCAACGACATCTGTCGCTTAAAAGGTGACTGGCTACCAATTGTGCTAAAGGCCCTAAATGAGCCTTGTCGCTCTAACATGGAAGGTGTAGCATGAGGCCGTTCAATAGCAAAGGGATTGAAGGGTTTCGGCTGTGGCGTTATAGCAGCCGAAGGTGTTTCAATGCCACGTTCGTTATTGGTAAAACGTTCCGTCATTGTCTGCGTACGAAATGAGCCGGTACGTGTAAAGGTATTATTCTTGCTATCAAAAGTCATTGTAACGCCACATTCTTTATCACGTCGTTGTTTTCGTTCTAAACACACTGCAAAAGCGCAACCAACCGCATGGGAAAGTCGTTCGCCGGAATCTTTGCAAGCCAAGAAACCATGGCACATCCAACGTCTGGTAGTGCCATCACGACAAATGTAGCTAAAACCTCTTTCGTGGTTACGATCAGGGGCACAGAAGCTGACTTTCTCTATCGTTTGATCCACAATTAAGCCCTTAGTTTCATCATCAACGACACGTAAACCATCGCCACTAACATGTAGTAGACCACGTACGGGGCGACGGCGAGAGTTCTGCAAAAGAAAAAAAAATATTGTATTATGACGACAAAAAAAATGAAGGCCAATATATATTATCTTAAACTTAAAGTTACAGATTTTTAATTAGTTCAACCTTTCATTAAGCTGTTCCGAATTAAAAAAAATTTAAAAAAAATTTAAAAGATTTATAAAAAATATTGTGGGAAAAAGTCTTCTGTATAAACACACCTTTGATAAAAAAGATTTAATAATTTTCCGCAAATAATTAGTTTTTTAATTTAGAATATAAGCCCAGAAAAAAATTAAACTCCTCTTGGAAAAATATTAATTTCTCTACTCGATTACGTTACTAAAATTTGTTTGCTGGGAACAAACCGCAAAATAATAAGACAATAAAAAATTAGAAATCTCCTAAAGTTATTTTTCAGTTGCAAATGTCTGTTGGTTTTCAGCAATAAATAAAACATAAGACAACAATAAAACTAACACAAGAAATAATTACTCGTACAGTAAAGATCAAAACAATTAGCCAAACAAAATTTTTAGAGAGATATATTTTAAAAGAATAAGTTCGTTAAAATAATAAATAATGCTTGTTTTTATTTCTGTTGAACTAAGTGTTTTAAATACAAATTTTTTTTGCTTTTTATTTCAACATTGACGGAAAATATTAATTTCTTTTAAAATTAATTTAAATATAAAAACAACATGGATTGTTTTATTCCAAAAGCTAAAAAAGTCTTTATGTTTATATTTTAAGATGTATAAACCATAAACATATTTAAACAATAAGACTTTAGAATTATCTTTATCCCTTTTTTTTTTGTTTCTTTTGCTACACACTGTTATCAAACACATATGAACTTTAACAATTACTGATGTTTCATTAGCACAAAAATAATCTATGAAATAATTTTTTTCACGATTAAATTTTTCTTTTTATAAGACTTTAAAGCTACGCCCCCAATTAATGTTTATGGCCTTTTTGGTGTCAGTTTGTAATTAGTAGTTTATTAATTTGTGGTTAATTTATGTATAAAATTATTCTTGTAAAAAAAACTTCAAAATATAATGAGTCTTCAGTAATTTTATTCAATTAAATTAAAATTTAATAAATTATTGTCGCAAACGCACCTGTCCATTTCGGAAAAATTATTTATGATTTTGTATTATCTTTGTAGAAAAATTTGTTTTTTTTTTTGAAAACAAAGGCTTATAGCACTTAAAAAATACTTAGATAAATTTGTGCTCTAAAGTAAGAGACCGTAAAAAAGTCAAAATCCAAAAAAAAAATTTGACAAAAGAAAAAAAAACTAAAACTCTAGCTTAAAAGCCTATTGTGTCCAATATATTGTAAATAAGATAATTGCATTATATTTTGTACTTTTTTAGCAAAATTGTATTTTAATTTTCTTTTCTTACTGATTTTTTTTTTTTACAGAAACAAAAATTATTTGGAATTTCTTAAAAAAAAGGAAAAAAAAACTATACAAAATATTTTATATTTCTGCCAAAACAGCTTAAAAACCTAAAATTAATAATAACACAATATTAAAAATTCTAAAAATTATTTAAGTACTTTAATCACTATTAAGGTGGCAAACCCGACGTTTCCTTGTGTCTGCTTCTCTTCTTTGAAAATTTAAAAATAAAAATTATGATGCTTGTAAAGCTGAGATATAATAGTTTAAGATCCCCCTTTAAATATACCTATTGACTCAGAATCACTTCTTAAGTGGATAAAAGCATGTCCATCCATCCGTCTGGCTGGGTATTCATGTATTTCTAGTGACTAAAGCAGAGGTCTGATTTTGGTACAGATTTGGCAAAGATATTTCAGGGACCAAGCCTATTGGAACCGGTGATTGAAACATGGTTTTATAACGCCCCATACAAATGTCCTACTGAAAAAAACATTTTGATATATAACAAAATTTTGCATACATTAGGAATCTTACACTACCAAATGTAATGTCGAATTTTATTATGACCAGAAATCAATTTAAACCGGATTAATTGAAAAGAAATAATTTTACCAATTAAAAACCATATATGCATAAATTTTTTATTTGGAATGGCCCACCAAATTTTGTTAAAATTGATACATTGTTGATCGTACTTTCCACAGTAGGCAGTTTTCCGGAAAACAATTTAATTCCGATAAATAATTTTGCACTTTTTTATTTTAATATAAAAGAGTTTCCCCCAAACTTTAATTCCTCGGCTAACAATTATCATGGGTCCCTTATAAGCCCCACTAACGAAAGTCATCTTAAACTGCATGCGTTGCCACATAATGTCAAACAAATCGTGGTGTAGGATCGGAAATAACCGGTTTTAATTGTTTTACATATTTTAAATATAATTTAAAAAATATTGGCAACAATCCTGAATGTAACAAGTAAAAGTTCATCCTTTTAAAAAAGTTGTTTTAAAGCATTTTTTCTAAGTGTGAGCTAAATAAAACATGATTATTTTTTTGACAAAGAAATACATTAAATTTTTCATACAAAAATTTACAACACTTGAAACTTACCCGTAAAACTTTGAGGGCTTCCTCGCAAACTTGCATACCACGCGATTCGAATACCTCTACACAACCTAAATACTTAACCGCAAAGGAACATGTTGCGGTGCGTACAGCTTCTTCGTCAGCCTGCCACTGATGAGGTTTTGATGATTCGGGTACACGATCTTTTCGACGCCTAAACGAATCACGAAAGGATCGTCGCAAACGATCCATCTTTTTTGGAGACTTTTTACTAAAACGGAATGAAGCGGATTTCTAAAGAGAAATATTAAAAAAAGAAGAGAAATAGTAAGCAAAAGAATAATTTACTTATTTATTTAGAAAAATATCTTTGATATATGCTTTTTTAAGAGAAACAAGTGTTATATGGCTTCCAAAAAAAAATGTTTAAGTAGATGAAGTTCATGTATATTTATATCAAAACCTACCCCATTTTTAATATCACCAAATTTTCCTCGTGTAAAGCCCCGTTCTAAAGGTTCATGCGTGTGTGACGATGTGTTTCCCATTATGAACAAATAATAATTATTGTTGTTGTTATTGTTGTTTTTGTTTCCTCCGTTAAAATGTTTTTTACTCGTTTATTATTTTAGTTATTTGTTTTGCTATCGATATTCTGCTAAATGATGTATCGTGTATGTTTCCGCGTTTGTATATTTATTTAAACTTCCTTCTATGTGTATGTGTGTGTGAGTGTGTAAGTATTTGTATAAATTTAAGGGTTTTTTTCTTTTTACCTTTTGTTTAAAGTACCTTTAACAAGAGGTAATGCTAACTCGTGAGAGAATTACACAAAGCAACCGTTACAATTTAAATTGTATTCAAAAAAAAAATAAATTTGCAATCATCCGTATAAAAACATATGGTTAAATTGTTCAAAGTTTTGTATTATAAAATTGACACTAGAGTAAGACTTTATTTTATTTATTAAAACTTATGTACTTTAAAGAATTATTTTTTTTCTAACTACTGTATTTTTTTGCTTCATATAAATATTTATTAAATTATTATTTAATATCACAATTTGTTTGTTGTTTAATTGATTTATTGTTAAACTTGCATTGATTTGTTTGCAATGTTTGTTGTTTTGCTGGTGTTTTGTTATGGTTTTGTACATATGATTGTATGTAGTTGTATTTGAGACAGCAGTTTGATTGATTTTTATTGCTTAATTTAATAATAATTCTATTAAAACGACGAAAATTTATATTTCATAAAAATCCAAGTGCCTTACAATGTTCGTTTAAGAAAATCAAGCAATGACTTTCATACAATAATTTACATGGGCATAAGTTGGTATTTAACAACTTGGTATGCTGTAAGTTAAAAAAAAAGTTTAATTAAAAATTCAGAAATCTTTTATTAAAAAAAACTTGGTTTACTTCTATATCTTTTGTACAAACGAATGCTTAGAATAAAATCACAATTTATTTGTATAAATTGAAATTAAAAAGTGTAGTATAGTGTTACAAAAAAATAAAAAATAAGTCATTTTTCTAGCACCTTTAGAACTTTATACAGATTTGCATTCTTTAGCAATATTTTTTTCTTTGTAATTCTAATCATAATAAGGTGACTCATCGTGGTCACGTTTAAAACCTCAGAATATTCTGTATTAAATTGTAAATCTATATATAAGGGAATTTTTTTATTGATGGTCAGCCTGTTTATTCATTGCCCATTTATATACGCCATTCCATAATTTCTTTTTTATTAGTTTTATTTACTCTAAGTATAATATCATTAATCATTTCCTTTTTTTATTAATATTAAAATAAATCACCTAAAAAGAAACATTTAGGTCAATAACACAAATTTCACCGAATACATTTGTAATATTTTACAACAAACATTTAAAATAACAACAAAAAGTTTTAAAAACACTGTTCAACAAATCAAGTTTGGAACACAATAGTTACCCTTTCATTCTGAGGAGCCATAATGAGAAGATCATTTTTGTCGAAAAAGCTTATAGTCCAGCTTGGCTAAGTTTCTTTGCAGTGGGTCAAATATTGAATATCTTGGTCGAAGGGATCAATATACTAAATGACAAAAAACAGGGGCTGTAAATAATAATTATTTGCGAATTTTTCATGAAAAAAACATCGGAAATTCAAGTAAAGTGCATTTATTATCTTGATGGTATTAAACTAGATTTTTGGAAAATCAAGTGCATTTTCAATTTTTTTTTTAGAAAATAAAAAATTGTTATTTTTTGTCAAGAAATAATAATTATTTTTTTTTTCCAGAATCAATTTTTATATTTTTGATGAATATAAAAATTAAAATTTTAACGATTGCCATTATTGATTTTTATAAATATTTAAAAATAATATTTATTTCTGTCAAAAAATTTAAAATCAAAAAATAATTAATATTTTTTTACAAAAACAATAAAAGTTATTTAATAATTTTTTTACAAAATTTATAAAAATCAAAAAATAATTATTATTTCCTGAGGTATTTTTTTTTGCGTAATTATTACGGTCCCTGGAAAAAATGGTAAGTAAATACCTAAGAGAATTTTTGTTATTAGAGATAGATACATTGTGGGATTTTAGGGAAGGTCTTAACTCTCGAGCTCCTCTTTATATTGGTCAGTTTTTGGCTGTTGATGGTCGGCCTACTTTTTCACGTATCTTAATGCTCTACTGCAATAATTATTTGAGGCTTCAACTGCCACGAACATTAATTTATCTCAGAATTTTTTGGCGATGGAACCATTTCTTCACATAGCCCTCATACAAATGACATTTTGTAAGTTGATAATTGACTGATTTTCAACCATAATAACTAACATAACTACTTAGTAACAACTGCTTTATGATGTCACCCAATAAATAATTATATACTAAAAAGACCTAAGGCTTCAAATAAACTTAAACAGGAGTTTGTATTTTTGTTTGTTTAACATATTAAAGTTCTATCTATGTAACATTAAAAGCTGTTTTATCAAAGGGTGTATGTTTAAAAATGTGTGACTGAATTTAAAAATTTTAAAAATTTTATTTTCTCATCATCAATGTTTTGCACGTACAACCTTGTAATATTGAGCAAGCGATATGCCTAAGCTTACAATAAAATTAGCTGTGTTAGCTTGACCTACTTCAAATTTCTTATCTATTTATTTTTATTATTTCTAAAAGAACAACTTTTTAAAAAACTCCTAAATTTAATTAAGAAAACCCAAAAGTCGCCTAATATAGAATTCTTTATTAACGAGGTTAAGCTTTTAGTAAAATCGGTTACACAGAAAATCGAGTAATATTTGCCACAAAACTAATAAAAACATTTTTTATATGTATTCTTTAATTTATATTTTGTTAAAAAATGTTTTTAGAGAAATCTAAGCAAGTGTAAAAAAAACTATTTCTCCAGCAGAAGCCTATTCCACTCATGTCAAAGACTGTAATTTAGCAGAAAAGTAAACAAAGTTTGAGTTTTGTTGCACATTAAACGCATTAAAATAAAAAAATAATAAATTTAGACGTCTGAAAATTGATGTTATTATAATTTTATACAATATCTTATTAAAATGATTGTTTACAATATCTTATTGAAAAAAAATATATTCGTTAATTGAGATTTTAGAATTTATTTATTTATATTTATTTTCAAATTACAATTTGACGACGTAAATGTAAATTCTAAAAAGCTTTTGCGATGAATTATACATTTAAAATAATATTAAAGCATAACACGGTGAAATTTAATATATTAACGTAAAGTTTAGACTAAAATTTAAAACAAACTAAAAAAATTCAATTCATATGTATCTGTTTAAGTAATCATAAAAGGTTAAAACCGGTTTTAAACTTAATTAAACTAAAACATAGATAAAAGTTTTATAAGATAAACATCGATTAACTGATTAGAATTCTCGTTTATACTTATAGATTTAAATAACAAAAAATTTTTTTTAAATAAAACATTAACCTAAAGTACTCTTTACAAACAACAAAATCAAATAGAATTTTACCGCAAACTTAGTACATATTACAGAATTCTTAGAATTAAATCACTTTAAAATGTAAAAATATTTTTTTCTATTTAAGAAAGTTATTTTAAAAGAGTGGAAAATACATTAGAACTTCAAAGACAACTAAGACATTATTTTTATAAAAGCTTTTTTTAATTTAAAAATATTTTATAGAAAACATTTGCAAAAGATAAAATAAAAAAATTGCAAGAATCGTGATTAACGGATGGAAAGTTTTATCTTGATATAAAAATCTTTTTTCTATAAAATCAAATTTATAAAATATTTATTTTTATTTTTCGACTGAAAATAATTAGCAAAAAAATTTATTTTATTATTTTTTATTTATTTAATACTGCATAAGGCATGTGATATCTTAACTTTAAAATATGTCACTCACTTAGTTGTGTTCATTTACTTTAACATTTTTATCTTTATAAAAAGTAAAGACTAGCTGATAAGTTAGTTTAACTAAAATAAATATATAAATTATTTTTGTTTTTAATATTAATGGCTACGAAAAATTAATATATAACAGGTTATTTGTAATTAAGAATAACAAGAAATTTATACTAGCAAAACTATAAATACAAATAAGTAAACGTTACATAGCTTCTGGAGAGACGTTTTAAGTTATAAAAAGTTTTAAAAATTTTAGAATAAAACTTTCTACTAAATAGTTTTTTCTTAGATTTAAAGGATGACATACATAAGTACATGTTATGTTTTGTATATAAACTGCAATAATAATCGGAAATCTAAAGATGAATCTCAGATGTTTCTTACCTAAAATTGATCCTTTCTATCTCTCGTAGCTCGAGACTATAAAAAAGATCGCAATATACTACATGTCACCAATTATGTACATATGTATGTATATGTATTTGCATATCTGGTATTTAATCTTAATTACTTAAAAATATATAATTCAAACTAAGAAGCAAAAAATATTTATATTTTCAGGTTTTTTTAAATTTTACTTATATCTTTACATTTCTCTATTTTCAAGAGAAGATAAACATAATGGAAAAACACCTGATTAGAACTACGTGCTATCTTTAGTACATCAAGAGAAATCCGCTCTTAGCCTTGAAATTTTCTCATAGACCGTTTGTTTTAGGAAACTTCAAAAAACTATATTCTATGGAACTTTTAATAAATTATCTTAAGCCTCATTTTAGAAGTAATCAGGGCAACAAAAAAAACAAACACCGATCAACAAAAATTAAAACATGTTGATTGCTTTTTGTACGATATCTTAAATGAAAGTATGAATGTATTTGTATAATGACGCTCGCTAGTAATAACGAGGCGTTTAAAATTCTACTTTTATAAAGATTTTTATTGCGATTCAAAGTATGTTGCCAGAAGCAGAGATTGACTGATAAACTAATAAACTAATAAATATATTTACTTATCTAAGATCCCCAGACTAGCACGTTGTTTCTAGTTTAACGGGCAAAGGGACACGAGCATACAACCAAAAACCTTTTAAAGAAGCATGTGTCTGATCTTTTAATCTAAGCTCGTTATAAATGTTTAAAACAGGAACTGTAAATAATGATTTTTAATGAAAAAAAAAATCATGTAAAAGGAAACAACGGAATTTCACGTGGGGTACACCGTATCGTCTTGATGATGGTTTTCTAAAAATCAAGTGCTTTTGAAATTTTTGAATTTTTTTTTTTTTTTTTGTTTTTGTCAAGAAATAAAAATTATTTTTTGATTTTCAGAAAAGCAAGTGCTTCTTAAATTTTTGATTTTTTTTTTTTTTTGTTTTTGTCAAGAAATAAAAATTATTTTTTTTATTTCCGAAAAGCAAGTGCTTCTTAAATTTTTAATTTTTTTTTTGCAAGAAAATAATTATATTTTTTTCAGAATAAATTGTTTTTGACAAAAATAAAAAAATTAATTATTCTTTTTTGAGATTTATTTTTTTAATTTTTTTGGCATAATTATTACGGTTCCTGGCTTAAAATCAAAACTAAGAAATGTATTAAAAACATATTTCGGGTAAGAAACTAAGTAACAATACTTAACAATACTCCTAAATAATTAAGTAAATTTAGTTTCTTTTCTAAACCCACACTACATAAGTGAGGGGTAGGGGTGCTTTCCTTGTCATTCCCTTATATAAAAATACCTGTGGCCGTCCGCCTAGAATGCTGGCAAAAATAAGTTTTTTTTGGCAGGGCCAAGCCTATTGTTTGTGATAATGATGGGTCTACACAGTTTGTTCTTTAAACTCAGAAAGGTCAAAGCTTATAAAACATCACGAAAATTCCTCTTTAAACTAAAATTTCCTTAACATAATATAAGCCATTACCAGGTTTGTTTTTCATTTTCGAATTTAAACTCATAAAACGGTCATTCAACTCTCTGCGGATACTAAAGTTGCCAGATTAAAACCTAAAACGATTAACCCTTTTACAAAAAATACTCAACAAAGGTAGTCATTATTTAATTTAATTTATTTTCAAAACTGCTGATATAGTAACATTTTTCCACATAGTTTTTAATTCTTATTTAAGTTTTCCATTTTTATTTTCTCACACTATTTTGCTAACTAAATAACTATACACACAATTCATTTTTATTTATTTATTTACAAAAACAGTATTTGTTAATGATTGAAACACTCGTTTTTTTTATTTAAAAAAAATGAACCCACAATTCAATTAACCCTCATAACATATTAGTAGATACTATGAAAACTTTAAATTCATGCCTGTTATAATTAAATTTAGGTTGATGATAATTAAACAACAATAAACATTATCATGACAGTGAGAAATATTGTCAACATTTGCAGGTTAATATTTTACAACGATTGATTAAAATGTGGGTTTTGAGGAAAAAGCTATAAAGTTATAAAACCCCAGGTATCGCAAAGGGACCAACAAAAACGGACCCAAGTAGGCTGCCTCCCATTCTTCTATCACTTGCTCAGCCTGCTCAACCTTACCAAATAGTAAATTCATCTTAAGATGATTTGTCAGCCAGTTAAAAAATTTAAAAGAAAATTTACAAGTTTGATATTCTAATAACGTTTTTTAAACTTCTGATTTAATTACGCAACCAATAGAAAATTCCAATAGAACTTAAAAATTCTCACGTTCCTTTGCAAGTCTTGACAGTTTTTTAAACTCCCCCTATATTTATTCAAAAAACGACCAAAACAAAAAAATACTCAACATTTAAGCAAACCACCACTATTAACAAAAAATAACTTATATGTAATTAAGGATCGAGGAAAAATATTCAAAACGCTTATGAAGGATAATGAATAATTTCATACCTAAGCAAACACTTTGTAACACACATACATATGAACACATCCATATACACAGCCATAAGTAGTTTCAACAATTTGTCTGACACACCAATGTAAGTTATTATGCACAACTTCGCTTTGATAGTTGTGTTTTAAAGTACGTATTGTGGTATTGGTAGTAAGTAAGTAAGCATTAAGTAGTTTAGGATGTAAAGGAATTTTAAATATAGTTGGTAGTTTTACAAAGGTATAAAATGTGAATGAATTTGCCGGCAATTACAAGAATATGAACCTTTAACTAATACAAAGAGAAAAAGTGTGGGAATCAAAGTTAAACTAAACATCTTTCTATTCTTTTTCTATGTGAATAATAACTTTAGGGTAAATTATTTTTGAAATTCTTATTTCATAATTTAAGTAAAATAATAGAAAATATAACGTTAAATTTAAAGCAACTTTTAAAAATGAATGAAAGCTTTATAAAGAACAAGTTTTGAGCTTAGCTCCTACTGTAAAAATTTTTTAGTTCCTACTGTAAAAAATTATACAAAAACACTTAAATATTGATAAATTAATTGTGACAGGTGTGACCATTTGCTCACATTTTTGTTTATAACTCAAATATTTCAGAAATTTAGTTTAATAAAAGGCTTTGATTTTTAAGAAAAACACATTTCACAATTACCACTTAAAGATTGTGATGGGTGTGACCTTGAAAATTTTAATTCGACTTTTAAACACGGTTTAAATGTGTAAAATATTTTCAAAAACAGGCTTGCTCTTTTAATTTACAGGGTAGTATTTGACCTTTTTGGAAAATGTGACGGGTGTGATTTTTTGATCAAAACGTAAAAAAAGAAAACGGATTGCTTTGCATGTGATCCTATCAAACTCTTGTGAAATAAAATATTTATTAACCAATTTATTTATATTTCTTTTATTATCATTTTCTTAAAGACGTTAATTCGTAAATTTTTTCAAAAAGAAATGAAATCAGTTTTTTAAATTTTAGGGTGTTTTACGTGGAAATTACCTTATATACACTTTTTTTATCAGTAAACAATTATTAAAATAGAAAAAAATATGTGATTATTATTATTACTATTTTTTTTAATTATGAATATTTATAAGTTTTTACTTGATTTGGTCTAATACTTTCAAAACAAATTTGACTAGTGTGAACTTTGCTTTAGTAGTTGTGGCTCTTGTTTGAAAAAAATTCGTTTGAATATCTAACGCAGCCCTTTCTATTGTTAGCATCTTAAGAAAATCTTTTTTGCATTCCCTTTTTTAATTTAATCTTTAAATAATTTTTTTCTCATCATTGAAGTCCTTAGAATCTTGAAAGATGTTCTTAAAGGATTCTTTTATTAAATACAAGCAAAGCAGTAAGAAGTTAACTGTTTCTCCCTAAAATATTTCACACGCTTTTTTCACAGCCAATGTGAAAAAAAGAGAACAGAAGAGCACCCTAAGCATTCATTCGTCTCTGTTGCAACCCAGCTAGCCAGGAGCTGTTTAATAGACGATGCTGCTTAATGTAAAACTCCTTAACGAATCTTCTGATGATTATTTGGCGAGTAACAATAACAAAACCGTTAATGTTTTTTTTGTTAATTTTTACTCTTTTGAACATTATCTGACACGTTCGCCTTTTAGTCTTGCAATGTTTAATATACAACTCTTTTAGGAGTCTTCTGATGATTTTTTTAAGAGTTACAAAATAACTTTTTTTTATCTTTTGCTCAACTATCGGCTTTTAATCTTACAATGTTTAATCGACGATGTTTTTTTGCTTTTGTATCTTTTTTAATGCAATTTACGGTTATAAATTTTTGTTTTAGCTTCGTTGTTCTTGTAATGTGTTATTTTAGTTTTGAATAATACTCGTGCCGGTTGTTTCAAGTGGGTTTTTGTAAAAATCAAAGAAATTTATAAGAAAAGTACCTAAAAGTATAAATATTGATAAAATGCAATAGAGACTTCAATAAAAAAAGTTAAATTGAAATTAAAGCATAATGTTGTCATCGCAAGCAATAAATATGAGAAGCAAGCGTGAGGCTTTGCTTATTATGAAAAGAATTTTTAAAAAAAATGAAAGTGATTGTGGTAGCAACAAAAAACAAAAGGAATGCATACATCCAGTTGAAGCAGAAGAAACCTGTTATGAATCTCTTGGTGAAGGTGCAGTAATTGAAGAAGATTCAGAAGAAATGTATAATGAAACTTTTGCTGAAGATGCACTAGATGAATATGAGGGACACTCCTTTGTTGATACCATAAGCGCAGAAAATGTTTTGCGGAATCGTTTATCACAATGGGCAATAAAACACACACTGAGCACAACGGCAGTAAATGATCTACTTCAAATTTTAAGAGATCATAATATTAGCCTTCCAAAAGATGTAAGGACACTAAAAAAGTTGGTATATATAAAACAAGCGAAAACATCGAGGAGGGACAACTCGTCAGATTTGACAACAAAAAACTAATTAAAAAAGTTGCTTTGATACAAGATAAGAAAGAAAAGCTATTTGCTTTCATAATTTTAATTTAAATGTCGGACGAAACTTATTTCAACTCTCCACAAACCGTTGAATATATTGAATTGCGCAATGTTAATTCAGGTATGGTTAATATAAGTTTTGTTTTATTTTCGTAATTCTTCATTACTTTTTACGTTTTTCTTCAGAGTCAATTCAAACTCCGGATATTCTCACTGAGTTTAAAAATTTACACAATCGTATTTCATTGTTAGAACAAAACCAGTCAAAATTGTTAGAAAATTTAACGAAGGAAGTCATTACGTTGAGAAATGAAGTGCGACAATTGAAGTTGGTCCCTGAAGATATTCCTACCAATTTGCTGCCATCGTTGCCAGTTAAAGATATTGAGTCCTTCAAATTATTGAACGAAAATTTGAAAAACGATGAGATGTGCAAGCAATTAGTAAGTTGTTTACCTATGTTTATTTACGTATGTACATATGCATAGAAATAAACACAACTTTCTTAATTTCTAGAAATATGTATTAGGAAAGGTTGCAGCAATTGACCCAGCATCTTTTCTTAGAGGAGCAGTGAAAAAAGTAATGATCGATGAAGTCGCAACTGAATTTACTTGGAGAGGAACAACTGAAAAACAAAGCATTCAAGATTATATCGTTATTACTATTATGAGAAGTACATATAGAACTTTTAAGCTCATCCCCTTAGTGATTAAAATTTTTTTTTTTTGTAGATCTGTGTCATTCAAAATTCCCGCAATGTGATGACTCTGTTATTAACAGAACGCTGCAGCAACATTTTGTCCACGCTAAAGATAGAATTGATAGACGTTTAAAAAAGCAAACTCAAACAAAGCAATCTTTATAATTTTTCCATATAAAGAGGCTGTTATTTTTAAAAGAAGTATGTATATAATATTTATTTTTACATAAAGATGCTATTATTTTTAGCATGAACGTTTGGATTTTTTTATACTTGTTTCTGAAATGATTTTATGTTTTAGAATAAGTTCTATGCTAGTATACTTAAAAATGCTTTAAAAATAATAAATAAAAAAATTAATTTATAATTGATACCTCAAACTTGAAACTATTTTTTTTATAATATTTAACTGCTAAATGGAAATTATTGGTAGAAATGTATAATTCGTCAAATCGTCATTAAATGCGCTTTTGAAGACTCTCTCAATGACTCATAAAAGAATAACATGACGAGCATTTTAGAAGTTGCAAAATAATCTTTACGCGAGCCTCGTACGATTCTTCATGTTTTTCATCAACGATTTGTAAGATAATCTGTAATAAATCTTTAATGAATTCATCTGAGGCTAATATAAGCGTTTCCTGCGGCGTTGTGGGGGACTCCTGCAGATGAATCGTCTTCATGAACAGTTTCTCCCGTGCGATGTGTCTTCTACGATTAAAATATGCGCTCGTCGACGACTAAAAACGCTCTGCAAGTGATCCTCAAAAGACTCTTCTGCAATTGAAAAGGCTAGCTGGGAACCAACACCTTTTAAATAAAAACCTTTTGTGTGTTAAAAGTTCTGTGCCATATCTTTTGCTAATGAATAGGGTGCATTTTATCATGCGAGAACATGCATGCAATTTAGGATGTTGGTTGAATTTAATGTGCATTATTTTAATTAGAGGGTTTCTTACGTTTATTGTTCTGCTGGAATTTTGGAATTGTTAGCTTAAATAGTCAAATAAAAAGGTAACATTGCGAAAATTACTTTACATCGAGATGGGGATTTCTTAAAATAAACTTATCTATGCGGAAAATAGGACATTAAATCAAGCAGCAGCTGTTAATTAGAAATCACAACTGAAGATTCGGGTGGGAAAATATCCAATTAACTTGATTATGATATTCATATGTAGTTCAATTTAGCAATTTTTTACTATTTTGCAGAATTGTATTTCTTTATTCTATTTTTTTTTTAATTTAATGTTTCAATGATAGTGCCGACAAAAGTTTTTTTTTGTTAAATATAAACTGCTAAATTTCAAAAAAGTGGTTATAATTAAGGGCACAGGAATAGGTATGGTAAATAATGGACCGATACAATGATAATTCAGTATAATAAAAGGTGACCAAATAAAACTTTCAGGCGCGTAAAAAATGTTTTGGGGTAATATTTGAGGTATGTATAAAGTCTCTTCCGGGAGGATGCTTGAAAAGGGAACATGTGCAATTACGGGCCAATCGTCACTAGTTTAAATAGACTCGGTCTATTTATTTTTTTATTAAACATTCGTGTTTAATTTTGCCTTATTATGTTCAAAAATGTGATTTTTACTTGCATCACAAGATAACATTAACACCCTGCCAAACGGATGGACATTGTTTGATCGACTGTTATTTTAAGGCATCAATACAAACACACGTGCATATGTTATGTATGCAAAAACTTAAAAATCTCTAAATAAGAAAGAGTATGAAAATCCCAGCGTTAAATGAAGCGAATTATTTAGAAAATTATAGATGACATCGGTAAAGCGCTTTAAGTAAGAAGAAGTACTTGGATTGTAATCCAGGCGTACGCAAATATATTATGCCGTGTGTTTAACTCCAATTACAAGGTAAGCGAAAATTAGGAAAATATGTACAAAAAATCTGCATAAAACTTCATTATCCAATGTAATCACAGAAAACAATTACGACTAACTAATTGTCATATTAACAAACAAATTTTAAATACAATTATGATCATGCTGATTTGCCACTAACAGTTAAAATTGTAAATACTACTAATATTTTTGCTATCAGCCGTCGTAAATTGTTTTTTAAAAGTTGTAAAAATTTATGGGGAAGTTTAAAAATACATTCAAGTACAACTGGTTCTACAAATTAATGTTATTAATTTTAGTTTATAGTCAAATATTTTTTTTTTTGATTTCTTGATATCTGTTGCCTTTGTTTTGTGAAAAAATTTCAGCGATAAGGGTATATATTAAATTGTCATTTTGTTTGTATATTTTTAGCATCCATTTATATAGAGAAGGAAGTCGATTTAGCCATGCCGCCTGTGTGTCTGTTGAAATCAAAAATATCCCTGAGATGTTTGCTATTTAAAATCAGCAAGAAAGGCTAAAAACAGACCGAGATCTATACATAAGGAGTCGCAGAACAAAACGTGTTTTTCCATTCTTGTATGGTATTTGTATTAAATTTGCTAAGTTCTATTAGAAAAAATCTTATTTGCATAATATTTCTACCTTTCTCTAAGAAAATTTTTGGTTTAAAAAATTATTGCAGAACAAAACGTGCCTATTTTATAACAATTTTGTTTTTTTTTTTTTGTTTCGTGTTAGTTTCAATAAAAGAAAGTTCTCTTTCCTTGAAGCTCAATATATACAAAAAAGACCAATGTAAAGGGTATATAAGATTTGGCACAGACGAATAAAGATCTCTTACTTGATTTAAATTAACTTTAAGTTATAGATGAATCATAATATGTATTACATATTTACCTCCGCAAGCAAATAAAATTTTCCAATAATTAAAATAAAAAATTAAAAAACATACACACGAAATGTGTACCTTACAACCCCGTTTTAAATGTAAATGCAGTTGTAATGACGCCTTCTAACGAACGTTGCTTATTTTGTAAGCAAAAGCGTAACCGGTGCGCTAGCCTATGATACTTTTATGTTAAACCTAAGCGAAAAAATAAGCGGAAGCATCAGCACTGATGCCTACGAAATAAAGCTAACATCAGCGATTGCGTCATGTGCATTTTTTTCGCTAGAAGATTAATAATAGAGTTGTACCATTTTACTTGGCACTGTTGCTCAGCAACCTAGTGCTTTAGCATAGTTTTTAGTGATTATTGAAATTTTTTTAGGGTTGTGGCCCATTGTAGTAGACTAAAATCGCCTGCTTCCACTGGGGTCTACTCTCTCTAAGTTACACACAATTGACATCAAAAAAGGCAGCATTGATTTTAAAAATCTATCTTAACTTAATTTTATAACCAGCCAAAGTCATTATTGCTGCACACAAAAAACTACAAAAAAAATTTTTCAAACAAATTCTTGTTCAAAATAATTTATTTTTTTAGTCAATTTATTTAATAGTCTCTAATAATATTTTTATTTGATTTTTAAATCAAACAAAATTTTCGCCTAGACAAATAAAATATTTAGCCAGCTCAGCAAAATTTTTTAACAGAAGCTAAAATTTTTGCAAAATTGTTTGTCTAAATTTACAACTTTCGTTGTAGGTCCTCAGCCAGACAAAATATTTACTGATTCTCTGAAATTTGTTACTGATTCTACAACTCAGTTTTTTCTGTGTGGAAGATTATTTTTAAACGCCCAGTTACATGGATATGTAGCATATATTAAATTTTTTTATCAGTGTACACACAAAAAACTACAAAAAAAATTTTTCAAACAAATTCTTGTTCAAAATAATTTATTTTTTTAGTCAATTTATTTAATAGTCTCTAATAATATTTTTATTTGATTTTTAAATCAAACAAAATTTTCGCCTAGACAAATAAAATATTTATCAAGCTCAGCAAAATTTTTTAACAGAAGCTAAAATTTTTGCAAAATTGTTTGTCTAAATTTACAACTTTCGTTGTAGGTCCTCAGCCAGACAAAATATTTACTGATTCTCTGAAATTTGTTACTGATTCTACAACTCAGTTTTTTCTGTGTACGTGTACTTATATTTAAATCATCTACAAAGTACTTATTCTGTTACTCGCCCTAACTAGAGACATCTGCCATAAAATAATAAAATAAATAACTTCGTTTTTTCTATAAAGCATATGCGTTTTTACAACACGTACCATACGTAGGAATAGTTTTTTACCATTTACTATCCCTTTTTCTCTTTTTAAAGCTGGTGTCTCTTTGTTTGCCTTTGAATAACTGCATTTGTTCTCATATCCTGTCATTTCAGGTAGTTTTTTTCGTAGACAACTCTTTGGAAGCACTTTAAATGAAATGAGAGAAAGAGGAGCCAGAGAAACAGTAAAAGGAAATAGTGATTCATACCAAAAGGAGAAAAGTAATGTGGCAATAACAAAAACAAAACATTCTTACATATTTGTTGTTTTTCATTTAATACGGGACTGTTTTTAAATTTTTTTTATTCCTTTTGTTTAAATAAAACATCTGTCATTTCAGAAACAACAACAAAAAGGTAGATATATAAAAGAAGAAGAAAAAAAACAAAAGTCTAGTAAATGCTTTGGTTTAAAAATTATTACAGAATCATACAGCACATGCTGCAAAATTTAAAAAAAAAATTTGAACTTCTTTACGCCAAACATCAGGTCGGAATGCTGGTATCGGTGTCTCTTTATTAAAAAAAATATAATTTTAAATAACATTTTGTTTTAATTTTTAAGGCTTGACTTAAACAAATTTGTGTAAAAGCCAGTTTTTAATTCATGTACAAGTGTGTATACTATACAAATAATATTCAAATAAAATATTTTTCATATATGCCTTACACACAAGAAATTCTTAGAACATTGATGTTCTTAAAGTAAAGTGTTTGTACATATTTGTAAAGTCGTCAATAAAATTATGTATTCATACCGCAAAAACTCATTAAACAGCAACAGGTTTTTTTCTTTATTTAACACTGAATATTGGTTGTCTTGCTGTAAGACAAAAAAATAATAATTTAAATATTAAAAAAAATTATGAAGAATAAGAACAATATGGTTGAATCAGATATGTAAAAGATGAAGTAAAAGTCGGGGTTTTAAAACCCAACAGTTAATGGGTTGGAGTTAAAGACAACATTGAGGTTAAATACCTTGAAGTAGTCCTTGATATGAAGTTATAATGGAAGAATGACACACAAAGACATAAAAGGTTGAGATTGGATTTGCTGGATTAACACAATAATTATTTAGTACCATTCTGACATATGGATGCACTGTGTGGTGGGAAACGGTAGAAAATGGCTGTTATAAGCAACTTTTTATCAAAGTTCAAACATATGATTCACTTCTTATTACTAGTGCCAAGAAAAACGCATTTCAAGCGGCACTAAACGTCATTTTCCACACGATACCTTCCGAGGACTGGGTGACGAAAATGATGATGATAAAGTTCATAGTCAGACTATGGTGGTCAGATTTAAGAAAGTTTCTAAATACTGGCCATACTATAGTGTAATAGAAAATTGGTCTTGAGAATCTTATTAGAGGTCAGAAATCAGTTTTTGAGGTCAGAAGTCAATTCTAATAAAACACCACCAAAAATAATCCCTGAGATGGATGAAAATAAAAATGGAAAATTTTTTTAAATTCATATACAACTGGCTTGCAAAAAATGTTAGATATTTTAGCTGGTTGACATACCATTTTTTATTATTAGTGTAATTTTTTTTCTGTGTATGTTGAAAATATTACCAAAACTACAATTAGAGCATGTAATCATTTGTAACAGTGATTAAGTGAAATGTTTAATCTACGAATCTAAAAACAAGAATTTTTCACTGTTAAGATTAAAAAATAAAAATTAATCTACACATGTGATTAGTTTTATGTCAAAAAAAAAATTAAATGGTTAATTGCTAATTTTCTATGCATAAAGAAACTTCATTTGAAAACTAAAATTATTTATTTATTTTGTAAAAAATTTTCATAAAAACGCTTGCTTTCTTAAAAATCTATTTTAATAAAAAAATTAAAGCTTTAACAAATGATAAGAAGGATGACTTACAATTTCTGACTGTCGCAAATATTTGCCTAAAAAACTTTTGAAAAAATAACGATATATTTTGCGCATATTTGCTAAAATGTCAAGCACATGTGTACTTCGGACTGACAGTTTTGCTTAAATGAAGATAAAATTGCTTTGTTTCTTTTTTTAATTTTCATATACCTATACAGATGTACATATGTATATAATTAAAGGCTGTTTTATATTAAAAAAAATAGTGATTACAAAGATAAATATTTTTTTGAAATTAGGTTTTGCCATTCTAGACATTTACTTCTGATTTTTTCTCCACGTTTTAATAGAAAAAACTTTTTAGACAAACCTACATATTTATGTATGCACCTATAAAGAACTAAGTTTACACATTTATCTTCAAGCTAATCTATTTTTATCTAGTTTTTTTATGAGTAAGCTAAAAATGTTGTTGTGTTTTTCAGTAATAAAAAATTTTACAAAAAAACATAAAGTACTCATAACTCGTTGCTTTCAGCCAACACCCTTTCACTTTTACTACTTCCTTTTAATTTTATATAAATATCTTTTAACAACGTTAATATTATATTTCTCATATTTATAGATACTCAACAACTGTATTGACATTAAATAAACCACAAAATTTAATTTTAACATAAAACTTCTAGCAAAAACAAAATATCTCTAAGCATTTTGTTAAGATAATGTGCATTGTTGTTTTGCAATACCAAAACAAATTTTAACACTAAAATTGAGGTTAAGACCACAAGATTGAAAGCTTTTGGTAGTAACAACAAATTGTAACATAACTAACCTTTTGGCTTTGTTTTCGCCGGCTGAAATAAGTTTTGGTTGCAAACACATACATACATATGTATGTAAGTATGTTTATATGTACTTACTAAGGCAAACAAAATTTTAATAAGGGGTGAACTTTAAAGGTCGCCATTCAGATTTGCTTTTAGGCAGAATTAAATGGCTTCAAACCTTAAATTTAATTTACTAATTTTTTTTAAAATAGTTAAGCACTTACCAAGGTTATGGAGGGTATGTATGGGTTGCTGCTGCCTTATAAACTATCTGGAATCAAACGGTTTGATAAACGTTGGTTTATGACTTTCAAAGGGTAGATTTTAAGGGGACCTACAGTCTTTGGTGGCTCCAGTTGTTTCTTAGATGATTGATAGAGTCCATCATTGTGTGATTCTATCTAAACTTATTGCGAATTTACTCAGAGATCGCACTATACTCGTTGTTATAGATGGGATCTCTTCTAATGAGTTCAAAATCAATTTAAGGGTTCCGAAAGGATCTGTTATTTCTCTCACTTTGTTCCTAATTTTTCCTAATGACCTTCTATGCTAAACTTTAAATCCTGCTCATTAGTTTGCAGATAACAACGACATTTGCACTATGTAATCCTTTAACTAACCCAGCTCTTTGGAGATTGGGGCTATTAGGCAAATGGTATAATTTTTTGGAGCATGTAAAGTGCTCTGGGCATAAAAAACCAATACGATGTCCCTTGGACAAAACACTAGTTTCATGTGCCCAAAAAAGCATCCAAGTGTCTTGTTTTTTTTTTTTTTTTTTTTTTTTGAAAAGGTGGATGAACTACTTCAAACTTTCTGAACTCCTAAATATTTAAACCATCTATAAACCAAAAAAAAAATTGGTTCTAGGCTGCTGCTCCTAAGTATATGTTGGAGCTACTTGACCTTGTATATGAACGGACAAAGCTACTCATCGGTTACGACAAGCTATCTGGCCGTTTCGATACACTCAAGCCTCAATCTAAAGAACTCATGAAACTTATTCCTGAAACCTGTAATTATGTATGTACGTGTTTCCCGTCTTTCAAGTAGGGAGAGTCGTTTGTGGGATTCACTGGCAAGTGATCTTTATTAGCACTCAAACTGTGTCTCAACAAGTTAAAAAAAAATACATTTGCATTCACCTGAATCTTCGCTTTTTAGGAAGTCACATAAAGACGCAAAGCTGACACAAAGGAAACTGAAAGCAGCCCAAATTTATTAGCTAGTTGGCAAAAACTCTGTGCTTCATCTTGATTGTATGTTTGTATGATTGTAAATTGCTGATGTACAGCTGGATTTTAAAACCAATTTGGTGATGTGATAAACAATTATGTGACACTTACTCCGCCTTCAGCATAGAGAAACTTTAACGTCGTCAAAATGAAATCCTAAACATGATAACTGGTGCCCCAACATTCACAAGAATCTACAAGTTCCACTAGTTAAATATAAAATCCAATACTATGTGGAAAAGTATTGAAATAAGCTTAAAACACACCCAAATCTGCTCGCTCCAAACATCATGGCAGAAGAGGAAGCTCACTTTTGTCCTAAGATGAAACTTTCGACATTAAATATCTTTATTTTTAGGAATCTAAATTTTAATCAGGCACTGACTAAACTAATAATATATATTAAGTTTTAAGATTTGAATACTTATTTCTAGTTGACCGTATTAAAATTTTCAATAATCAAAATTTGTTAAGAAAAAGTTTAGAGGAATCTTAAAACCTGACTGAATGATGAATACTTGCTATTATCTTCATTTTATGTAAGTTTGTAAAAATATTTGTTCATATTTGTATTTAAAACTGGAACTAAAGTCTTAAGCTTCCACTAGTCATTTTACTAGATGACTAACTAAACTAAATAAAGCCGGACTTACACAAAGATAAATTTAAAACAAGATGTTGTTAACCTAAAAGACCATGAAAGATGTGTTTGTTTCAGTTTGTTCAGTTCATTAAACGATGTTAAAAAACATACAAACGATACATAAAATGCAAAAAAAAAATATTTTTTGGCGTCATAAAAGGGCTTTACCAACTCTACTACATGGGCCATTTAAAGCTAATCAACCAAACAAAAGAAACAAACACTAACAGAAATTCTATTTTTATATCT
Organism: Melanophora roralis; assembly: GCA_963583895.1. NCBI lineage: Eukaryota > Metazoa > Arthropoda > Insecta > Diptera > Rhinophoridae > Melanophora > Melanophora roralis. The sequence goes on along the minus strand of OY757188.1, from coordinate 2,188,401 downwards.
GACAATTCTCATCTTAATGTTTTTATAGCTAAATAAATGGGCTTTACAACAAAATGCAGTTTAAACAATTATTATTTAACTTAAAGCTTAAGTTTAAAAGTGGAAGAAGAAAACGCAAGTTCTTGTTTTAGTTTCTTAGTCGTTTTGTTTTAAGTTCTGCCTGCTATAAATGAAAAACTGGTTTTGTTTAAGTTTGGTTTTTTAGACCTTTAATATAGCAACAATGACTTTAAGAAAATATTTTATATCCAAATACAAAGAGATACATACATACCGTTGCCTTAATATAAAAAGGTCCTAACTCGTATTTTATATAAGCCCAGATTTTTGTCTATTTCGATAAATGGTCTGCTAATATATCACAATTAGCCAAAAAATCTCGACTTAAAAAAGACGAGTTAGGGCCTTTCTTTATTAAGGTAACTATACGCATATGCGTGCATATAACTATAGCAAGTATGCATTGACAAAAGTCTTTTTAGAGAATTTTTGAAGAACACGATAAAGTTTGTGGTAAACGTTTTACTTAGAAAAAAAGTTCGTAATTTATTGGTTTATTTTTTGCTTGTTAGCCTTTGTACACATAAACAAGGGTCGGTAAAAGCAATTATATTTAGGACCATCAAATCTATGACAGTGTTTTGAGGCAAGAAAATGATAAATGTTTACAGAGAACATGGCCAAGTTCGCATTATTTGGTATCTGAAAATCGTGAGGTGATCGAAAATTAAGAGGCAAAGAAACCCAGAGCTTTTCTTGACAAAATACGCTAAATTAAAGGATAAGACTTAAACTGCCAACAGAGCGCTAGGAGACCGTTGATATAATGACGAGAATCCTTTAAAGGATCAGACTAGCGAAATTCTAAAACCAGGTAAACCTGAAATAGGTAAGTTGATTAGTGTGCTGACGGATCACTCACATCTAAAAGCAGCAAATGCAGGGCATACAGGGGTACATTGTTTAAACATTTTTTGTGTCACTACCCAGGTTTTGCACAGGCTAGAGTTTAGTGTTTAACATGTGATGTTATACCAAGTGGGGCTCTCTTAATAGGTGTGATTATCAAGTCAAAAAAAGGAAAAAGGGACCACATCATTGAACTTTTTTTGCCCTATTTCTCTGTCATTGACCAGCTTTTGCAGAGGCCAGATCCCGATATTTTATGTCTGATTCTATACCAAGTGGGTCCACTTGATTGTTCTGATCTGGGAGAATGAAGGTAATAAGAGCAGGAGAGAGCAAAGATAAGCAAACCTATCGGCAGTCGTAGAGTTAGGTTGCGAAAGCTTACTAAGGTTTCTAATTTTATCTTCAAAACGTTGACCCGGGAGCTTAATATAAAGTTGCCGCTTTAAAATTCTGGTTCTCACAAATAAAACATTATGACTACAAAACAGCAAGCCAGTTTTAAAAACGGAATAGTTTTATTGAATACGAATTTGGTTTTCTTTGTATGTAAACAAGGGTAAGCAAATAGGATTGTTAGTAAGTGGCATTTCTTAAGTCTTATTGTTCTGCGCCCCAAAAACATTAATAAAAAAACATGTAAAACAGGAGCAGAGGGAGATCCTTACAAAGGGGGTTTAGTGGATTTTTTGCAATTTTATTGTCAATATAAAACTATAAAAATAAAACTTTACAAGTATGTATTTTATTTTTCTTATTATTAATCTGCATTCAAAATCAGTAAAATGATTCATCTACAAGAAAGTGAACGTATGACTCTGAAAATATGTACTAAAAAAATAGAAAACATTTGTTTGAAAGTGCCAAATCAAGTTTCTGGCCCTAAACATAAAAGGTAAGTAGAAAAATCTCAGATAACTATTGAATAATGTTAATGACTAATCGTTAGAATAGAGAAAGAGAGCAAAAACCCTAGATTTAATATCGTCTAAACAAACGTCAACAAAAAACACTTGTCGTAATTAAGTACTTCGTGAATTAAACAGAAGCAAATAAATAACAAAAATAATAAACAAAAACAGAATAACAAGTAAACATGCTAAATGGATAGGCAGATAGATAGCCAGGCTGACGAATAGACAATCATTTAGTCAGTTGATTACTTAGTTAATATAACTACCAATAAAACGTAACTGGTTTGTTTTAATGAATATGTATGTATGTATGTATGTAACGACATATGCTTGTATGTATGTGTGTAAGTTTTCAAGTATGTATAGGTATGTTCGCAATAAAACCATCTGTGTTAATGAGAACTTTGACTTGGAATTGCAAGGTTTCAATACTAGCTTTTTTTTACGTATATATGAACTTATGTATATCTTTTTGCTACCAATTAAATTTTATTTGGGTTTAATTCTAAAACAAAAACAATAACAACCATTAAGGCATTAAATGTGCATTACCAATAAAAAAAAACGACTGGCAAACATGTTAAAAACAAATTTATAAAAAAATTTAAGAGAACTTAGACTTAACCTTCTTAAGCTGTTGGAATGTAATTAGACTCAAACATTATTTAGCTGGTAGGCAAATATCTAGTCAAAAACGATGACTCAACTTTAAAAACTGTGCGTGACCTAAAATCAAATATATTTTGACGTTTCTTTTAAGCCAGATATCTTTTTATTGGAATCAAATAGTCGTAGTGTATTTAGCTGCTTTCATTTTGCTTTTTAAGCCAGAAGGAACTGTTTAAAAAGAAACAAAACATGAATATAGAGTAGAAGGTAACAAAAAGCTTAAACCGATTTTTGTTACACGAATAAAAAGTAACTGAGAGAGAGAGCCAATAAAATAAGCCGCATAAATAGCAGCAACTATAGAGCTAATGCAGTTTTTGTTAAAACCTATTTGAGAGTTAAAAAAACACTATTAGACAAGGGATAAAGCATATTTCGTACACGAAATTTAAAAGTCACAATCAAATCAATATTTGTTTTTCAGATTGTTGATGAAGTAATCCACACTTACACAAACTTACCCAAGAGAATTTCATGTAGCAGTTTTTGTAAAGATAAAGAGAGTGCAGTTGCTTTTCATTTCCTGTACAAAGAAGAGTTTTGTGGAAACTCTGTCACATCTAGAGAGTAGTTTTCTTATTACACCCATTAGTACGAACCAAAATGATATCTTCTGGAATGCATGTATTTTTTTAAGACTCAAAATATTTTTGGAAGAAAAACGCAATAATCCCAATATTAGGACTAAAAGGAGAACTTAAAAAATTAGAAGAATATTTAAAATATGATTGGAAGTTTGATTAGGATAAAAACAAAATAAGTTTAATCTTCTTATCAGGCAGGAATTGGAGCATAACCAAAAACAACTCAGGCCTTAATTAGAGTAGGAATTTAACTAAAATCTAACAAGGAAAAGAGTACAAAACAGGGTACACGTTTACCAGGTAGAAGCGATTCTACAAAAACAACTAAACCGTCATAATAATGTCAAACACAAATAACAAAAACACACAAATTCTTTCTTCTTCTTCTTTTTTAACTTTTCTTACAATACTACAGTTGTTGTTTGTAAAAAAGGAAGAAAATACATAAATATAAACAAAATTTATATAAGAAAAAACCGTTACTCAGCTGTTTATCTGAGGCTACCTGGTATACGTGTACCCTGGTACAAAATAAGCCGAAAAATTGCATATGTTTTCAAATAAGTTTTTTCAAACAAAAGAAATTTGATAAAAAAAAAAAGTGATCTTAAAACCAAAGGTAAATAAAAAACCAACAAACGTTTTCTAATGCGATGTTAATGTTTATTAACAAACTTTAAACAAATTTATTAATATGTATAAGATAAAGTTACGTAAGTAAGCTTTTCGATATCAAGTATACTTTTTATTAACTTTTTGATAAGGTAAGAGGCAAATCAAACTGCAATAATAATTAATATTCTTTAGACTTTTTTAATAAGTAAATATTTTTAAACATTTTTAAGGAGCTTTCAGATGGGATTTATTTAACATTTAACTGATCACTTTTACAATCCATGTATAACTGTGTATGCCTGTCGAAATTATCATATTAGAGATAATTGATTTTCGCATTTGACATAACCTTAAAACCAAAAAAATACTTTCTATTCCTAGTAACTTTTTTATTTTGTGTTTTTAAGTCGACAACTGCAACTTAAAGTAAATTAAGTGTATTTTTGTGTAAATTTATTTTATTTATTAAGACAGCTGATGTTCAGATGCTTTGTCGGATCAAATTGAAAATTTGTCATATGACTTTTACACATGTTTTTCACATAAACAAGGCTTTAACAGGTTCACACGGCATGAAACAATTTTAAAGTAAAAATTTTAAGTCACTTGTAAAGTACATCCCGTCTAGAAGCACCTTTAGCTTAATTGACAAATTTCATTGTTACTTCGTTAAATGCCTGTTCTTAGCCCGTTTTCTGAAATCAGGAAAATCGCTCTTACTCTATACTAATAATTTTTTTATTCAAACATTCCAATGAATTGAAAACTTGTTTTATAAATAAATGGAAAAATGAACTGAGTTTTGTATTTGTATATTGACAAAACTTTAAATATGTTTGTACATATGTATGTATATGTATGCTTAGCTTATTTTTTTGCAAATTTTTATTTTGTTTAAATCTGAAAGTATAGGTATTTGCAAAAAGAAACTTCAAGATAAATTGGAATTTAATATGAATAACAAAAAATCATTGTCTTTCAATTTTATTATGGGGTTTAAGTTTATCGTGAATTTACGTTTTGTTAAACACATTCGTTTGTACAAAAAAAAATCTTTTTTTATATTTTTTTATTTTAGCTTTTGTTGCAGTTGGATTCTTTCGTTTTAATTACCATATAAATCTCAAATAGAGGTTGGTTAAAGTGTCTGCTATATTGGTTTTGTCTATGTAGAACTATGTATGTATGTATACGGTGACTAGAATGTCTAGTTTCTTATTTCATATGTTTAAAATGATATTTTTCAAAGTTGTTGTTTTAGTAAATTTTTAATTATTTTTTTTATTTAATATGTTTCTTTTTTTTAGGTTCTATTTTTTTTAATTTTTTAATGTTTTTTAACAAATTTTATTTTTTTAACTTTTTTTAAATTCTGAGATTTCGTAACACAAGTACAAGTTGTTGAAAACTGTTTAAACACACAAACATATGCATTAATGTAGGTATGTATGTACACATGTAATTGCAGTTTTTGTATATATTTAACTTGAACTCAACCCACACTTTTGCAAAACTGATAAATTGTTACAAAAAAAAATTAATTAAAAATAATCGATACGTTTACACGTTAATTATGCTCTTCTTATCTAACCCGCTCTACACGTAACGAAAAAACCTAAATCGTTCAAAATTACAAAAATGTAGAATCGCGGTAATTAATCCCTAAGAAAACACGGCAGCGGTATGTCAAGCGTTTAACGAGTTTTTGAAACCCTCTCGGTTAATACGTGCTCAAAACGTTCTTTACGTTTCAGCGGCTGAAATAACTCTACTGTACTGTCGTTAGCAAAAGTGGACGGTTACACATATCGAAATTGTTCATATATATGTATGTATATTGTTGATATATACAACTATAAGCCATACAGACAGCTGTTGTTGGGTTTAAAGGAAAACAACAATATACAAAGCAAAAAAAAATGCAGATACATAGATACAATATACGACTAACACACGCGCATAAGGTTTAAGATATAACAAAGGCAACCACTACTATCAAACACAACTAATACCTTAATAAGTTTATTTATTATATGGTAATTCTCTTAAATGTTCTCTTTTTAATTAAATATTTTCAACACATAGATACAAAAAATTAAAAAAAAATAAGAGCAAGTCACAAAGTAATTAAACAGAGCTTCTTAACAATCGAGTCATGAGACCCAACGGAAATTTATTATTTCTTTAAACAAACAAAAAAGCGCCAGCAGTAACTCGCGCAGGGCTTATAGATACAAAATCCCTTTTTCAGATTAAAAAAAATTGTGACGTAAACAAAACAAGTAGTACCGATAAGACAGTGCGTAGTACTAAACGGTATTTTTAAATTTTTTTAATTATCTAGGGCTTAGACGTGATGGTAACAGCGAAACCCCCCACAAGAGACTCACATTTTCAGTCCTCTGCTCACTAACGCACTTAAACTTTTAGAATATGTGACAATATGTGTACAAAAATTTTATAAAAGTCAATTGAGAAAAGCCGGTAACTTTCCATTCATATTTCTATATGTCAAAATTGCGTTGTTAGTTCTCAAAACGGGGTCATTTTAAAACCTACTTGCTTGCTAGCAATTTGGCCTATCATGTAAGCCAACGTTATTTGTTTATGGAAAATTACAAGTTGATGGCACAAAGTAGGTCATATATGCAAAAATGTTTATTCCTTGTAAAAATTTGTATGGGGGCTACGTCAAAACATAAACCAATTATCACCACAAATAATAGGTATTGTGCCAGTGCCAAAACACTTTTTTGTTCCAAATTTCATCAAAATATCTTTAAAATTTGTTCCTTGTACTTTGACAACAAAAATGCATTGCCACCCATTCGGACAGACGGATGGATGGACATGATTAATTGGGACGCAGACCAATATTTTTTTGCGTTACAAACATCTGCACAATCGCATAATACCCCTACATCGTATGTGGGTGGTGTGGATATAAAAAGTTTGTGAACCACTTATCCAAACCTTTTTTAATATTTTAATCTTGTCAGACAAGCCACGAAACGTGTGCACCTTAGAACTGACGATGAATTAGATAAAAGTTGTTAAAAAAGATTTTAAGATTTATTATTTTTATCTTTACAAATGTTTATAAATTATTTAAAAAAAACATTTATTTTTTGAAATCATATGCATAAAGAAAAGGCATATTTTTTTACAAAATTAACTCGATATTTTCTTATTAAATAAATAAAAGTCGGCTGTAACTCTTTTTTCGCTCTTTCGAGTACCGCCAAATATATATATAAAGTTTATATTATAAACACATACACAGATGTTAAATATTTTCTCTTTTATCGATTTGCCTGGAACATACGTATCTACTTCATTTAAAACAACTAGTGCAACGGTTTATCAAGATACTGCAACATACATATACGATATTTTTTTCAAGTGAACATTTTATTTCTCACCTTAATATTTTTTCAAGACTAACAGTGATCCTTTGTTCCTTATAAGAACCCAAGGATATTAATATTTTTTTAGTTAAACCAATACGTAGGCCTTTATTTTACCATAAATTTACAAAGCCTCCACAGGGCACCACCATCTTAGGGTAGCAGGTAGCTTTTGTATTTAGTGTTAGAAGTAGATCACACATTCTAGGGGTCTAATATCTCTTTTGAAATCTAAGGCCCTCAAACAAAAATCGTTGGTCAAATTCAAATCAGTTCTCAAAAATTATTTTTATTTTATCGTTTATCGATATTTTACTATTTTATTGGCCGCAGCTGTTAGTTTATTTCAATTTTATCATTTAACCGTGTCATTAAAAAACTTTTTGTAAACAAACCAGTGATAAGATATGAAAAAAAGATAAAAAAAATGTAAGAGAAAACATTCTATCTAAGAGAATCAGCTAAACAGAGAGCCGTTTTTAAGGTTCTCTTAAAAAGAAAACTGGCCTATGGAAAATATTTGCATGAAAACTGTATCATAAATTAAAACTTTTTGGAAAAATTAAATAAGTTGTGCCAATCTTTAACAGTACGGTTTAGTGTTCTCAATTTCGGTTAACCGATTAACCGAAAACCCGGTTTTGGGATATATTTTCGGTTTTAACCGGTTTTTTGAAGTTCGGGTAACCAGAAACCCGGTTTAAACAAAGTCGGTTTTTTGGCAACAGTAGTATGGTTCTCTTTTTTTAAAGTTTTTCTTGCGGTCGTTACAAGAAAAAAATTCTAATTGCCCTTTATATCAAGGTTAGCCCGTATTGATTTTTGGCTTTGTAATATCCAAGCATATTTTTTTAATTTGTGTTTTGTTCTTGGTTTTATCTTCCCTGTTAAATATGCAACAGGATTTTTGTCTTTCCTTTATACATAACATTTTTCCATAGAAGCATTTCGTGTTGCAACGATTCCAAACGGGGAGGCAAATGACGGCATTCGATTCGAAATTTAAAAATTCTTATTAGAATTCCTATATCAAAAGCACTGACAACTTGATGGATTGAGTAGAATTTCGAATCGAATGCCGTAATTTGCCCTCTGATTTTTTTTTAATATTTTACCCTTGTTTCTCTTTAAAAAGATGTTAAAAAATATACATATGTTAACTTACCTTATATAACTAGTAAAATTTCCTACCGGGGTTTATCTGCAATTAAAACGGAAAAAAGAATTCTTTACAATAGGGTTTTAACATTTGACAATGCTGTTTATATTAAGTGTTTGCTTTGTCTTTTGCTAAAGTTTTTATTAAAATTAAAAAAGGTAAATAAATGCATTTAATATATGTATGTACATAAATAAAATAGGTAAAAATATCCATTTAATAATCTATTTAAGGATACTAAATTTTATTATTTTTTTACATGCAAATCGCTCACTAAATCATAAACAAATACAAATTAAATTTTTCTTCTTAAATTATTTTAGATGAAATTTTAAATGAATACAAAAGTTCCATTCGTAATTAGGAATTAAACAAAAAAACTCTCACGGTAATCAGTAAAGGACAAGGCTTTAGAAAAAGCTTAAACTTATTTATGGCTTAAGCTGGAGGTCCATACCATACGTTATATGCGTGGCTCCGTTCTATGCGTATCATATTTCTGTACGTTTTATACGTTTGTTTTTGCCAAGTTACATGCAATACGTTTTGTGCGAAAAGTGAAGAGAAGAGAAATCAGATTTTCTTCATTACACTTACATAAAAAAAACACAACAGAGATGACACTTAAAATATAAAAGTAGTCGATTAAAACAATATTAACTTTGGCTACAAAATATTTGTGTTGAAAACTTATTTTTAAGGAAATTTATTCTTAAAATTATTTGCAAAATTTATAATAAAAGCATTTTCTTTCATAACATACTGTTTTTAACACAAAATATACCAAAAATATAATCTACCACACACACATGTTTTTTGATAGCATTTAAAATTTGTCATCACTGGATAACAAAACCATCTCTCATTTTCTCATTTCGCATGCGACGTATGAAAAAGTAGAAAGTAAACCTACTTTATACGTTACTTGCGCAGATCCGTTCTATGCAATTTGTTATGTTTCTTGCCACATACAACTACACTGATTTTACTTTTGTGAGAGTCGGAGAGAACGCACAGCGCATGGAACGTATGGTATGGACCTCCAGCTTTAAGGTTTTTGTGAAATTATAACTCACCTGTAAGATAAAAATAGTTTTCAGTTATCATTAAAATGTTTTAGTGGTTAAAACTTTTTAAGGATTGAACAGGATATAAATGTAACAGAAGAGGGCAAGAAAACCGTAACAAAGGAAGTTAAAAATACATATATCAAATTTTACTTGTGGTTAGGAAATTAAATCCTTTGTTTAAAAAAAATCAATAATTACAAAAATTGCCCTTTAAATAATAATTCAAAATAACATGATGCAATACTGACTAATATTAAATACCAGATACAAAGTGATCTAATTCAGGATAAAAATAAACATATTAAATATAAATGCCACCACCACAACCACTATCTATTTAATCCAACCACTTTAAAAACACTTAAATGCCCTTATCATTTCACCATAAATAATCCGATAAACTTTTGTGTATCATTCCATAGAGTATTTAGGGATGATCAGGATCATAAGTGTTAAATTTTTTTAAACTCTTAACACATTTAAACGATTTGTACATAATTAAGTAATATAACAATAATGTTTAAGGGGTTTTGCATTTGTCTTGCGTTTCTTTATTAATAATTTGGATGTGATAAAAAAATATAAATTGAAAAATAAATTGAAAAATAAATATTTGTTTAATTTTTTTAATGTTATTTATATAAATTTTATTTGTTAAACATTCTGGGAAGGGGGAAAATAAACTTAATTTTTAAACACTTCAAACAATTTTATAAATATTCTTACATAAATATGTATACCCCTGGTTTAGTACTTTCTATATTATCACGTACATAAGGTAATGATGAACTGTTTTGAAACCAGAAAATCAATTATTTCCTAATTGAGGAATATAATTAAAACTTTAAATAAATAAACTAAAATTTACCATAAAAATCACAGAGAACGTAAACATTTTTTTTATTTTTAAGTTATCTTATATCTAGTCTAAGATTAAAAACTCAAGAATGAATAAAAAGTGAATGAATTATGGTCATATATGAGCACCCAAGCGTTTCTTTCTTTTATTTATTTGTTCGTTTTTTTACTTTGAACTTTTAAACATAATTAATTTAAAAAGAACTATTTAACAATTTAAGATTTAAACTATATACCTATACTTAGGTGCATAAGTCACATCTTTAATGTCGTATTACTATAACTAACTCAACTTATATTTATTAAGAGTAAACAATATGCATGCATCAGTGTTGCCACCTTAGGTGTAATTACACATTTCATGTGTAATTTTTCGTTTCATGTGTAGCCCATGTGTAATTGGTTGCATGTGTAATTCATGTATAATTTAAAATTTTATCGTTTTTGATAATTATTGTTTTTTTATATATATTAGTATTAAAAACAAGTAAGACCACTATATTGCCAAATCTATTATACCCTTTACATTGATCTTTTTACAGCCATCTGATCTGACAGAGTTATTTCGTAATGGCAATATTATAATAAAAATACTTCGTACCGGGTTTGAAGTCGATAGCTATTCTAATTTTAAAAATAGAAAACTTTAGAAAATAATAATGTTTGTATGTATAATAGAAATACCATGTAGAAGGTTTGAGGCCAACATTTCTTAACTTATTTCGTATTAAAAGTGTTTCATTCGTATTGGTGCTGCCTCTCCGCCTGCTCCTATCAAACTATTTTTTTCCAATATGTATGCATTACTGTCCAATTACTTATTCTGGAACATTTGAAGTCGATAGATGTTATAGTTTCCGAAATATAGCGTATCAAAAATTTTACAAAAACTGTAATTGAATGGGGGTTGCCCCTCTCCCTGCTCTAATCCAAAAAATTTGTTTTCCAAAATGTAGGTATTATTGTAAAATTACTTGTTGTAGAACATTTGACTTTTATAGCTGTGATTGGTTAAAATACTTTCCAAAATTTGTGCTTCTACATGACTACTTTTCCCCTTAATTTAGGTCCCTATCTTCAAAGTATCCGTGCTAAGCCTTGTGGCTAGAGTCGCTGTATTTACTGAGATATAAAGGAATATGGATTGGGTCCTAAAAAAGTGGGTAGTTTTAGAGTTTCGCTTGCATTTCGGTCAATGGTAAACTGATTTTGCTGATTTTAAATAGCGATTAAATCAGGTATATTTCTGATCATTTTCTGCGCGAATTTTTCAGGTCTGGAAACTTGATTTCAAAAGACAAACAGATGGACAGATATGGCTTTATCGACTTATCTATCTATTAACGGGGTCTAAAATAAATATTGTAAAAACTAGAAATGGAATCACAAACTCATATATACCCTTATCACTATGTGAACGGTATAAAATTAAAAAAAAAATCTTTTTTTTTTAACATGAAAAGTATATGTTCCCAACAAAAATTTTGAAGTAAAATTCTTACTTTTAAGTTACTATTACATACCCTCTGTATAGCTAAGCAGTTTTTAGATAATGAGTTCGTTCTTATCCAAAAATAAGAAAATAAGTTTCAGTTTGACAATTTTTTAACTTATTCTAGCATAATATTTTAAGCCAACTTTAACCAAAACATTACAGAAAAACACTTTAAATGAAACAATAAGTAACTGGGGGCAACAGAAAAAGATTATTATAATGCCAATAAAGTAATAGCTTATTTAAGTTTCTCTTTGCAATCGAGCATGGTAAGTACTTATTTAACTCCCTTTGTAAGCGAGATGATAAGTACTTGCCTCCAATGTCATCGCCATGTTAAATAATGTGTTAATATGCTCCTGAGTAAGTGTTTTTTGGATTTTAACTAATTTTAAAGCATTAAACTTAGAACAAAAAACGCGTTTTTATAAAAAAGCATGTGTAATTCGTAATTTCATGTGTAATTTTGGGTTAATCCATGTGTAATTTAACATTTCGTCGGTGGCAACACTGGCATGCATTAACCTTAACAAGTTTAATCACATCATGCATGTTGTTGCAACCAACATTTGTTTTCTTTTTCTCTACCCACTTCCTCTGTTTATTCTTTGTCACAAAATAATTGTTGCACAAACCCTGCCTAACTGTCACCCACGTTACATATAGGGCCAACAAAAACACACTCTCATGAACTTTTTGATTTCTCGAAAGACACACATATGAGCATTTTTTCTGTCAACCTTCTTTAATTTCTTAACATTTTCCGTTGTAACATGGCCATCTAATAAACTAGTGATTTTTGGGTAAATAAAATTGTTTCTGTTCTTTTTTAAATTATTGCTAGTAAAAGCTTCTAATGAAAATCAGTGAAAAGTGGTTGAAGTCAAACGAATTAACTGGCAATGTTCCCATGATTTTCGTGTTAAGTTTAATGCCTTCCTAATGTGTCATATAATTTCATTATTTTGTCTTAACGTATAAATGGAATTTACATGGGAACACACAGAAACGTTATCATGAACGGAAAACAAGCCAACACGTGTTTGTTCATGTATGACAGTTAGATAAAGTTAAATATTGTTTATTGACAATTGAAAATTGGGCTAAATATGTAGGTAAACAGTTGGGGTGGTGGTACGGCAGTTATGTAAAGCAAATGTTTATTATAAAATAAACAAATATTTTTTAAGCTTTTCCTAAAAAGTTATTTTTTAAAATTTTATTTTAGTATTTAATATCTCTAATTATTTTGCTTCTTTTATTTGGGAAAGTTTGATAACCACAAAAACCACACACATACATACATACTTCATGAACCAAATTATTTTTCTAAAAAAATGCAAATTCCCACGCACACGCTTTCAAACACACAAGTTCCCAAGTGAAAATCTAAAAACTCCCACGGATTTGTCAAAAGTAGATATCATATACATAAGTAAAAGCATAAAAACTTTTTTCTAGCCACATACTGCTGCATATTACAGTGAACTCGCGAAAACGTGAACTAATTTTTACCAAGGGTGTTCATGTTTTCGATTTTGTTCACGTTTCTGATTGGATATGTTTTAATTATTTTCTAACGAATTTAATTTTTTTTTATCAATTTATTGTTATTAGTTCAAAAACATCCAAATCTAGTCAAAACTTAACAACGCTTTAACCCGAAAAGTCCAATTTAAAAATTTTAAAACCTAAGCTTTTGGGTAATACATAATTGTCTTATTAATCTGACCACAAAAATCAACCTTTTGCAAATAAAACTATGTATATCGCTTATAGATCCTTTTATTGCATAATTCGGGGACTCCCAAAACTAATAAAATTAATGTAAACAAACAAAAAACCTCAGAAAAAACTGTTCACGTTTGAGGGCTTTCAATGTTTGTTCACGTTTTAGAGTAGTTAATGTTAAATAAAAAGTGTTCACGTTTCTGGATGTTCACGTTTCTGGATATTCACGTTTTCGCGAGTTCACTGTATTACTTAAAGGAAATGTCCAAAACAGCAATATAATCTCCACACACACACACACACAGCAGTGTGTGTTGCAGGCGAAAAGCATAAGAACTTAGGATAATGAGCCAGTGCTGCTAAATAAGAATAGTAACACACGCGCACAAAAGTGTGTCTACACACAATAAGAAAAACACAGACCATAGGACAACCCAAACACACCCCCCTTAAATGCAAAGCTTATGGTAAATTTAGTTTTAATAAAATTTAATGTAGATGTAAAATAAAAAAAATTGTGTAAAAAATTATTTAAGATTTTTCAAAATATTATTTAGGATTTAATCCCAATTTTCTTGTTTATTTATAACACACAAAATATTCATGAGTTTTTTAAGAATTTGGGTTGAAGTCTACTGATGAGTTGGTGTAAGAACCAACGAAATGCATATAGACAAACTTAACCAACAACAAACCCTATAAATAAATTATTTAAGATTTTATTTCTTTAAGTTTCTTGAATTGTGCATGCAGTGCGCACAAATATTTTTTTTTTTTATTGCATTTAATAAGGGAATAAAATCCTAATAAATATTCGTTTAATGGATAAATAACCCCTTAAACGTGTCAAAATATAATAATGAAAATTTTAACTAAATATAAATGGGAATAAGAAATATAGGGTTACCTTAATATAGAAAGGCCCTAACTCGTATTTTTTATGAGCCTAGCTTTTCGTTTATTTCGATAAATAGTCTGCTCATACAACACAATTAGCCAAAAAAGGTCTCGACTTAAAAAATAAGAGTTAGAGCCTTTCTTTATTAAAGTAACGATACAAAAGTAATGATTTTACATGTAATAATTAGGGCTAAACGGCGATAGCTACCAAAAAATTACTATAGCTTGTAAAAAATTAATGGTTTCATAAGTTCAAATCATAAACAGAGTAAACCTTTTTCGTTTGCAAGAACCAGAATTTTGGCCAGTCATGAAACTTAGTTAATTTACCTAAATAATACCAGTTCATAAGTTATATCTACCGTGGTGAAATAAAAAGTCAAGGTAATAACACTTGTATGAGGATTTAAGCCTCTCTTATGATACCTCTTTTATAAATATATGGAGTTTGACATTATACCAGGTACATTTTACAATTGTGACGGGTGTGACCTTAGAAATTTAAGTACTAAAGAAATCTTACTTTAAGATGTTATTCTGACAAAAAGTGTATTTATTTGATCGTTTATTTATAAATTTATATTTGAACTAATTCCTTTTAAAACGACTTTGTTAAAGTTATTTAAGGTTTAAGTTCGATCCCTACTAGATTCCTATTTTTTTTGGCGAATAAAGAACTTGAGCCTACGTAAAATTACCCATGTGTGCACACAAAAAATTCTGAAGGTTGTTTTTTCTTCCAAAAAAAACGAGTATAAGCCCAACTAAAAAAGGCAGTTACTAAATTTCTTAGGTAATATTCTAACGTTTTTTGTAGTTCTCATGATCGACACATTAGTTAAATTTACTTATAAATTTTTTAAACTAACAACGATATAAAAGTACACTATAGTTTTTTTTAAAACTATTTTCGTTAGATAGCTTATGTATCTTGAGTTTAAACCAAACAAAATCTTATATTTCTTATTTAATAATATTTTATTAAAAATTTAAATCGGAAATTATTTTCACATTAGAAACCCTTATTTTTTTGTCTCCATAGGTACAAAAAGAATTTAACTAAGGAAGCTTAGATAATATAACCTCGATTATTTTTTGTGTGTAGTTTCCTCCAGTTAAAGATTTATTAAAACAACATTAGTTTATAATTTTGTATCTTTGGTTTTAAATCAAAAAATGCGGCTTTAAATTCACACCAAATAAAGGGAAAACCTAGAAAAATATATATTTGTCAATAACATACTTAAAACACATTAAAATGTGTTAATGATGTATAAATAAATATGTGGGTATACGTATCGTAAGATAATCCTACATATTGCAACATCAAACAATTTTTTTTCTTTAAGCTTACAACATACTAAAGCCACTTTGAATTAAGCTTACAAAATTAAACCAAACTAGATTGTAATAAAATTGAAAAAAAAATTTTAATAGAAGAAACAATTAATAATAAAGAAACATTTATAAGACTTCTTCACTTTTTGTTTATCTCAGCAAGTAAGTGCAATGGGTATAAAACAGGAAATTCATTGCCAACAAGGTGTGTCATCCATTTATTCATTAAGAGACTTTTTGCAAACAACGACATACAAACAAACATTTAAATACACATTTAAACAAACTTGATAACTTAAGGTTAGTATATATTATATGTTTTAAACAAAAGCGCAATGTTGCATCATTGACTTCCGTTTTAAGAACTTTGTATTTGTGTATTAAGAACTAACATCAGCCTTTAATTTGTGTCAGGAAACATACATACTTACATGTGAGTATGTACTTGCATACCATGTAAGAGTACCATTTTGTTATTATAAAATAAAATAGAACGATAAACGTTTTTAATTTGGCAATTAGATAATAGGTTTAAAATCAGGATATTGTTCGTTTAACATTGTTTTTAATTACAATAACAAAGTTAACATTTTATTTTGATAAATTTCCTTTGTTTAAGTACACTGCTTGTCTTTATGTAAAAGTAAATCAAAAGTTGTATTTTTTGTGAAAAGGAAATAAGAAAAATTAAACTGTTTTTAAAATATGAAGGAGGCAATAAATGTATGTTTTTCAATAAAAGGATAGTAAATGTTTTGTTGAAAGTATTGATTTGTGCTATTTTTTTTAAAGCAGTGGTGGACAAACAAAAACACTGAATATTTTTCTTTAAAGCCTCAAAAGATTGGGGATTGTCATTATAAACCCTCTATTTAAGGAAGCACCAAAAAAATAAATGGAAGTTAGATCGGGCGACATCGGTGGCCTGGAATGTCCCCAAAGCGACTAATCAGTTTTTTAGAAAAATTTTCCCGAAGCAAATTCATCGATGCTGTGGCTGTGGCACAGCAAAAAGAATTTCGTAATCATGTAATAACTTTTACCGTTGACATTCGTCACTTGGTCTCAAGAATTTTCAAAAAAAATGGTTCAATTATCCCATGCGTGGATAAGGCACACCAAACAGTTAGCAATGCAATGGTTTTTTATGTTTCAATTTAGGGTTAAAGTTTCTTGGATGCCAGTAACGGCAGTCTTGCTTGTTGACGTTGATGTTTTAATTAAAACGCTCTAACATCGTTTCATAAAAATTTTTACGTAAGTCAAAGTCACTTTCTTTTAAATCTTGAACGATTTGAGTTTTAAAAGAAAGTTCAGCTCCTTTTGTAAAATTTCATTAATAACCGCACTTGGAGTCCCAGTGAGGCTGCTCTTTTCCTTCTTTTTCTTTCAGCCAGACACTCTGTACATACAGGGTTGGGCAGTATTGCAAATACTTGTATTTGAAATACAAATACGTATTTTGTATTTGTATTTGAAATACCACCTTCTAATGTATTTTGTATTTTGTATTTCAAATACCTAACACTGAAGTATTTTGTGCCAAGGCACATTCAACCAGGTAATATTAAGAACCCAGCTGATTAAAATCAATTTGACATTTTCACGTTATGAAAATTTAATTTTGTATGAAATTTTTAATTTTTCTGACATTTTTACCGTTCAAACACAAAAAGGAAATGCAGAGGGCGAATTTTTTGAATTCGCCTTGGGTTTACCTTGTTGAATGTGCCTTGCAGAGAACTGTTTTCATAAAATTTAACACCCGTCTGTTTTCATCAGGACCTGTAGAAAGATTGTTTTTTAGCAGGATTTATATACTCTTTAACAAGAGGCTGCTTATCTGATAAAACTTTTAAACATCTTGTGTTCATGATTAATGGTTATAAATGTATTTTGTATTTTGTATTTTGTATTTCAAATAAAAGATACTAAAATACTGTATTTTGTATTTGAAATACTTGACTTGAAAGTATTTGGTATTTTGTATTTGAAATACAAGCGGAAGAAGTATTTTGTATTTTGTATTTCAAAAACAGCAAAGCATGTATTTTGCCCAACTCTGTGTACATATATGTATATACATTCATATACATATGTATATGTATTATAAAAGTGATGCAATATCACTTAAAAATTATCCCTAAACGTAATATTTTACCTAGCAAATCATTTTATTTATAACATCTTAAATTCTTTAAGTCTTTCATTTACAAAGAATTATCCTTTAACATAAAAATTAAGAACTTTCTAAGCTGCAATCTCTCATTACTACGCAGTCCTTTAAAACTATAAAAATGTAACAGGATTTGATTAATTTTTTTACTCCTGTTTTGTTGCTCAGCCACAACCTTCGTATTTTATTTACATTTTATTGTTAACAATTTAAAATTTTGTTATCAAAATTTACAGCAGTAAAATGTTATTGTTGTTGATATTTTTATGCTGTCAACATTGTTAAGGCATTGACACGAAAGTGTGAATAATTTATAAATCAAGTGAGAAGTGGGTCGTTTGTTCCTACATAGCAATTACAAACAATGCCATCTGAAAAACACAGGAGAAGAGTTGTATGAACAACAATAAGGACAATGTTAGTATAGAAGGAAAAAAATCGATTTTACTGTTTTTGCCAATTTCCCAACAATAATATTAGCAATCAAAACAAAATCATATTACAGAGCTGTAAAAAGAGAAAAGAATTTTTTAAAAATATGTTTTACAATTTTTTAATTACAAAAGTTTGCCAAAAAAGTAATTTAAAATAGTTTTTTCAAAATTAAATTATTTTTTTTTATTAATTCACTACTTAATGGCAAATTTGCGTGCATTAAAAAATAAAAATTTTCGCGAAGCTTTTATTTCAAATCATTTAAAATTTTTTTAATTTTTAGTTGTTACTTTTTTAACTGTTTGAAATTTTTGCAATAGCATGTTTTCACTTAAGTCCAATAATGTGTTTCGCTCTCATTCGAAAAAGTACCTTGTGGATTGCCCATCAGAGAACGGTTTGAATGTCATATTTTAGGCTAGTGAATGCATTTACAAAAAATGAGTGCGTTGTTGTCAATTCAGATCATTTAAAAAAGCAAAACACGGCACAACCACAAAATGTAAAAGCAACGAAAACAAAGGCAATGAATATCCAGCTAAAGCCCGAATATAAGGCAAAAGCAATGAATATGCGAATGGTTTTGTTGCTGATTAAGTAAAACTAAACATTGAAAACATATTACCTTATTTTTTTGTGTTTTATTAATAATGAGAAAGTAAAGCCATATAAACATTCTTTTTTTATAAAATTAAATAAAAAATTCAACCTTAAAATTTTTCTAACATTTTTTGAAGCTTCATTTTTTTGTAACGCTACGAGCTTTAAACGATGGCAACGAATGTTTTACAAAGACAGTGAATGGTGTTTATTTATTCAATGCGTCATCTTTATAACTCGTTGCCTGACAAGTAACGACATTTTTCAAAGCGAGTGTATGAGGCAATCATCAAAAAATATTAATGGTTGCACTACAATAGCACTAGTAATTGTTGTTGAGTAAAAGCAATGCAATAACAATTAATATTTGAATAGGCAATAAAAACGAAACCATTAATTCCGTTCTATATTGTTATATTTTGATATTGAGTTTAAAAAATTAAATAAAACCGAAATAATATTAAAATAAAATAAAACGCATTTTAAACACCATAACCCGTTAGCTCTTAAAAGGTAAAAAATTCTAATTAAAACATGCAGATTTATTGTACAAAAATTTCCACCCCTGGCCCTCGTGCTCAGCAAAAAAGGAAATCAGAGAGCGAAGTATTTTTTATTGGGGAGTTTGGGGGTGCATTACTTAAAACAAACATTTGCTCTCAGTTTTCCACATTGATTCTTAGAAACGTTTGTAAAAACTTCGCAAAAAAACTGTTGTGCGCACATTTTAAATTATTATTACCATATTCTTCTCTTTTTTTATGCCAAAACAAAATTACATATAAAGGACCTTTAACGTAATAAAACTATAACGGCAACAACAGGATAACAATTAAAAAATATAATGAATGAATGAATAACAAAAACAACAAAGTTATGTTTTACATACCTTTCTTAGAGGACAATTACAAATTTTCTTTAACCAGGAAGAAAACTTTGTTCCAAGAGCCAGATGCATCAAGTTTACATATTTATTTTTACATTACGCGATTTGTATAACCTACTTGTTGTGAATAATGTTTAAGAAGATTTTCTATAAACATGTTTTAGCAGATAATTTGATTGGAACTTGTGCATTACTTCTTTAACTTTTTTTTTATTTCTCTATTTTGTTTTATATTCAAAAACTTCGGTTTCTCTATGATTACACAATAAAAATAACTGGCAAATACAAAATGTAGTGTTAAATACCCCAAGAAAAACTGTAATTTTATAACAACAATTTTACACACTTCTTTGCATACATTTATATATTTTTTTATTTACTACTCTAATTTGCTTCTTTATATTTTTTCTTAAATTTGTATTTTTGCTTTTATACATAGTATGTACATGAGAACATACATACAGACAAATTTTGTCTTAATTTTTTTTGTTTTACAATTAACACTTTTCTCTCTAAATATATTTTTAGCAATTCACCATAAATAATTATACGTAATTTTATATATTTTTTTAATAAACTATGACTTTGAGTTTTAAAATTTTTACAAAAAAATAAAAAACAATTTATGTATATATTTAGTTAAAATAAACAAGGACCACTATCGTTTAATGTGACTTTACTTAAACCGTATAAAACAACAACTGTGAATAACTTTTTACTTTTCGAAACGTTAGGTGAGTAATTGAGATGTTCGTTAATTTCTTGTTGTTTTTATTTCAATTTGACGGAAAATAAAATAACGTTTGCATTTGAGAATGCGCGTTGCCAACTTTACTTTTATTTCATACAAGACTTTGTTGTTGGTTATAATAAACTTTAAAACAAGCACAAATGAAGTTAGTAAATGGTAAAATCTCTCTCTTTAAAAAAAGGTAACGAAGTTATTGCCGTTCAAGTCCGGCAATATATTACTCTACATTGCAGCATTAGTTTGTTAGGAATTTATATAATAATTTCAACAATAGGTTATGGTCTTCCAAAATTTAGTTAAATTTTATTTGAATTTTTTGCATTGCATTGTGCAATAAAAACCCCTTTACATATAAATATTTGCTAAAAGTTGTACGTTATTTTGAATTTATACATCCAACACTAGTAACATTAAATTAAAAACGTTGGTTTCAAAAATACATTCCTCTAGACTAGTTTTGAAAACTTGATAATTTAATTAACACACGTACCTTAAACAAATAAAAAATTAAAAAACATTATAAAAACAAAATAAAAAACAAAACATTAAACCTAAGGCTTACTTAAAAAAATCACACATATGTACATATCGTTACCTTTATTTGAAAACGTCCTAACTCGTTTTTATAAGCCCAAATTTTCGTTTATTTCGATAAAGTTCTGCTCATATAAAACAATTAGCCAAAAAAAAAATCTCGACTCCAAAAAAACGAGTTAAGGTCTTTTTCTTTGTAAGTTTTAGCAATTTCTCCTGCGCATGTGGAATTTAAATGTGTAACTCTCTACCTCAATAAAAACATACATACTTGTGTACAGTATGGAAGTATGCACTTACGACAGAAATGTAAGTAAAGCCTTTTAACATTTACTTCAGAATAGTAACTTGACTTTCATTTAACAATAATTTTTTTTGCCAATTGTTAAGGCGGAAACTTATTCAAAAAACAAAAACAAAATGTACAGAATATGTCAAATAATAAATTAATCATGCAGCTACTCGTAAAATGATTGATGCGAATTGCATCAAAAATAAGTCGGAAATGTAATTAAAAAAAACTAAAAGAGGCAACAAATTTTATTTTTATTGAAAAACAATAAATTTATAATGAACTTTCCCTTATTCGCCAGTATATAGAAAACCCGCTATTTAGAAAAAAATCGAGGGACTCCTTTTCTATATTAAGCCAAGGATATGTACCTAGGGGCTAAGTACGGCATTCGATTCGATTCGAAATTTAAAAATTCTTATTAGAATTCTTATATTAAAAGCATTGACAACTCAATCGATCGAGTAGAATTTCGATTTGGATCAAATGCCGTAATTTGCCCCCTGTTTTTTATTTACGTCTTAAATGGTTTCCCTTTGCGCGTTTTAAAATTAAATACTTATATAGTAAATTAATCTAATATACGTACATATGTACGTAATCAAGAACTTTAAAAAAAAATGTTAAATAAAGAAAACCGTATTTGTTATTTCCATATTAAATTCCACTAAATATTTTTTAATTTTACAGGAATTTCCAACCTGCTTAATTAAATATTGTTATACTTAACAGAGCTGTATTTCAGGAAAAGTATGACACATTTTAGTTACTTGCGGTCACTATAGTAACAGAGTAACTAATACTTGCAATGCATGATTTTAACACAAGTTTTTTTCAAAAGCCTTAAAAGCATGGAGAGTGAGCCCATTAAAAAAGAGACTCTACAGGATATTGCCTTTAAATTAGCCGAGGAGCAGTTACATCTGCTACAAATCGAAAATGGTCCTAAGGAGCGTACAGTTTTTATACTAGGCAGCAAAGGTGTGGGAAAAACTACAGCAATTAACACATTTTTTGATCGTGAAGACATAACGAAGCCTACTTTAGCTTTGGAATATTTTTATGGGCGCAGAACAGGACATTTGCAAAAGCAAATACTTAATGTTTGGGAATTGGGCTCACTGGAAAATTCCGAACAATTGCTAAGAATACCTTTAAAAAGTCATGGTTTGTTTAATTTTTCGGCAGTTGTAATGATAGATTTATCTAAGCCACAAAATATCTGGGCAGATATGGAGTCGGCTTACAGAGGTCTTAAGGAAAGCTGTCAAGAAGTCATAGCAAATTTGAGTGAGGAATCTTTAGCAATTTTAAATGAAAAAGCTAAAGAACGTATTAAAAAAGATCACGTGGATATGGCCACTTTGGAACTTATGCCCTTTCCCATAGTTTTAGTTGGAGCCAAATATGATTTGTTTATGGGTTATGGTAAGAAGCTTGTTTAAAAGTTATTTAGATAAATAAAAAGATTTAACTTGGTTTTAATTTTTTAGAGCCCGAAGTTAAGAAACACGTTTGCCGCTGTTTAAGATCCCTGTCGCATTTAATTGGAGGCAGTTTGTTATTTTATTCAAGCAAAATACAAAAACTTTCGAAAACTTTACGTGATACCATAAGTCATTTGGGTTTTGGAAGTCCTTCGAATCCTTTTCGAGCTCATACAACTGATTACAATGACGCTCTTTCCATATGGTTTGGCACGGATTGTTGGCAAAAGATAACACCCTTGGGTGCACAAAATTTACAAAGTATTGAAACAAATCTATCAGCCGATGTACCACAGCTACAAAACCCCAACCGGCATACAGTTTTAAATAATCCTGCTAAAGATCCTGGATTTCGCGAAAGTGTTATAGATGAAATGCGTGCCCAAAAAGATGACGAGTTCGAGAGTCTTAAAAAAGATGCACAGCTGAGAAAGAAATTCCAAAGCGTTGCCACCTAGACAAAATACAATTACTTTAAAATTATTTTTTGTTTCTTTTTTAATTTATTAATCTATTATTTATTTATTGTAATATTTATTAATGTTAACATATGCATACATGTATGTGTTATTTTGGTAAAACTTGCATTGCTAGCAGTTTTGTTTCAATCAAGTCAATTAAGCCGGGTTTAAACAAAGTTTTACATCAAATTATTTAACTGTTCTTACAATATGTGAGAATGTTGTTAATTGGTTGTATACAGTATACAGTATTGAAATTTACATAAAATTCTAAAAGTGTTTGAAAAAAAAAAATAAATAAAAATATTGTTATTAAAAATTAAATAAAAACACCGTAAAATTTATTATAATTAATTTATAACAAAAAGTTATACGTTTTTGGCATTACACTTAAGTCAACAAAGCGTGAAAATAATCCTGAAAACATAAAAGTGCAAATATGGCTGAGTGCCATCAATGTAAGACAGCGATTCGAGGCGAAAGTGGATTAATGTGCGAAGGGATATGCAAAAAAATTTACCATAGCGCAAAAAAATGTTCGGGAATCGATCAATATGCCCGTGGAATACTTGAATCCGCTGGTTTCATCCGTTTCTTATGTGATGATTGCCTCCAATATATTCGTAATGTAGATATGGCGATTATGGAGGTACAAGAAAGTTTAAATAAAAACAAAGAAAATTTAGCAGAATACAAAGGTGAATTCAAGGCAACATTAAAACAAAATGAAAATGAAATTAAAAAATTACTTGAAGCAATAGAAAAAAGATATAATGAAAGGTTAAAAAAATTAGATGAATCTCAAAAATCCAGCGATATAATAATTAAAGAAATAAAAAAATTAAACGGCGCCATAAATGAGCAGCAAAACAAAAATACAGAAATATGTAACAAAATTGAAGAAAAAAACAAAACAATATGCAATGAAATAAAAAAAACAATCCAAGAAACAACCGTTAATACAAGTAATTTGTCATTTGCAGATGCACTTAAGAGTAATTTAGTGATGCCAGATAAAAACAAACAAAACCCCCTAATTATTAAACCAAGGGGAAAGCAAGATGTCGTTAAAACTAAAGAAGATTTAAATAAAAAAGTCAATCCCACTGATTTTAGAATAATAAATGTAGAACAAAGAAAAAATGGATCTGTTGTTATTCAGAGTGAAAGTAACGAAGAAAGGGAAAAAATAAAAGAAACAATACGAAATGAAATGGGTGAAGCATATGAAGTTATAGTCCCTAATCAAACTGAAATGAGAATTAAAGTAACTGGAATGACATTTCAACTAACCGAAAGTGAAATCATTGAAAAAATTAAAAAACAGAATGATTTTCTTAAAGATAGTCAAATGGCAGCAGTAAAATTATTTGAATTTAAAAGAAATGGTCGTACAATATATAACGCGATTATTAAGATCGACAACACTTCTTACATAAAAGCAATGGCTGCACAGAAAGTTAATATTGGATGGGAGAAATGCAAAGTTTTCGATGGTACTGATGTTTTTCAATGCTTCAAATGTAAAGGGTACAATCATAAATCATCAGACTGTAAATTCCAAGAGGTATGCTATAAATGTCATGGAAGTCACAAATCGAAAGATTGTAATCAAGAAGTTTTAAATAAATGCATTAACTGTGTGAGAATGAATATAAGATTAAATCTTGGGCTGGATGAGAATCATCTAACCACAAACAGAGAATGCCCGGTGTACCAGAACAAGTTAAATGCAAAGAAAAGGAGATGCGGTTTAATAGCATAACAATCATGGCAAATAAATGTCATATATACTAATATTCAAGGACTCATAAATAATTACAACCAGCTTGAAATAATTGCAGAAACAAAAAAGCCTGAAATTATTATACTCACCGAAACACATTTAACTAAAGACGTGAACGAGGAAGAAACGAATTTAATAGGTTATAATCAATATGCAACATTATCAAACTCAACAAGGACAGGTGGAGTAATAATATATTGCAAAGAAAAATGGAGTATGAAAAAAATTTTTGAAAAAATTGTCGAATCAAAAATTTGGATAACTGCGTTCATGGCAAAATATAATAATAATAAATTTATAATTATCGCGGTATACAGATCCCCAAGTAGTGCCGAAAACGAATTTATTGCAGCCTTTGAGGAAGTCTTAGAAGAAATAACTGAAATTAACATTGATGTAGTAATAGCTGGTGATTTCAATATAGATTGGAGTAAAGAGGGGTATTATAAAAACAAAATAAAATGTTTATTAGACGATAATGGGCTTAAACAAATAATGGAAGAATTTACAAGAATAACACAAACCTCAAAAACATTAATTGATTACATTATAACAAATAATAGAAACATAACGGCGAACATAAATATTTCGAACAAAATTTCGGATCACGAAGCAATTGAAATAAAAATAAATAATGCAGATTACAATTTTGATGAAGAAGAATATAAAGAAATTGAAATATTTAAATATAATAAATGTAAATTTAATAGAGAAATAATGAACATACAACAAATAAATAACAGTAACAATTTAAACAATAACGTTAAATTGTTCGATAATTATTTAGAAAATGCAGTTAAAAAACTAACGAAAAGAAAGACGGTGAAAGAAGGTTATAAATGCAATTGGTTTAATGAAGAATTAAGACGTTTAAAAAGAGAAAAAATTTGTAAATACCAAATAGCAAAACTACATAACACTAATGAAGCATGGTCAAGATATAAAGCAGTAAGAAATATGTACAAAGTCAAAATTGAAAATGAAAAAAATACTTATTTAAATAACAAAATTAATAATGCAAGTGACCAAAAAGAAATGTGGAGAGAGATCAAAAAACATATTTTGAAAAAATCTCAAAGTAAAATTAAAACTGTGATATTTAATCAAATAGAATGTAAAGAAGATTTTAAAATAGCTGATAATTTCAATAATTATTTTATAAACAGTATTGGAATGATAAGAGATACGATAAATAATGTGCAATATGTCGATCAAATCCATGTGATAAACTCCCATTTTAAGTTTAGAAGAATAACATTATACGAATTAAGAAAAATATGTAAAACTTTAAAAAACAAGCCAGATTATTCTAAAATATCAATTAGCATGATTTTGAACAGTTGGGATATTGTAGGAAAAACATTGCTTGATATAATTAACAAATCGATGGAAACGGGTATATTTCCTGAAAGATGGAAAACATCAATGGTAACACCAATTGAGAAGGTAGCGAAAACAAGAAAGTGTGAAGAATTTCGACCAATTAACACCCTTAAAACATGTGAAAAGATATTAGAAAAAGTAGTAAAGGAACAATTAGAGCAATATATGGAATGCAACAAAATATTATCAAAATACCAATCTGGTTTCAGAAGAAAATTTTCATGTGAAACGACAGTTAACTATTTAATTAATCGATGGAAAAAAACTGAAAAAAACAATAAAATAGTGGGCATTTTTTTGGACTTCAAGAGAGCATTTGAGACAATCGAAAGAAATATTCTTCTTCAAAAATTACATAGATACGGAGTCAGAGGAAGAGAATTACAATGGTTTGAGTCATATTTATCAAACAGGAAGCAAATCACCAAAGTAAACAATGTTAAGTCTAATTTTAAAAGTAATGATTACGGCGTTCCACAAGGATCAATTTTGGGAGCATTATTATTTATTATATACATAAATGATATGCCCAACATATTGAATAAGTGTGAAATAGTTATGTATGCTGATGACACACTTATTTTCGCAGAAGGAGAATCTGACCACCAGTGTTATCAGTATCTTTTCCAGGATATGGAGAATGTCAACAATTGGCTAAACATGAATAAACTTAAATTAAATGAAAATAAAACAAAAATTATGGAGATAAATGCTAATAGCAATGCAATTTTTAAAATAAATAATCAAGTTATAGAGAAGGTTGATCAAATAAAATATTTAGGCTTCATTATTGATAAAGATTTAAAATTTAGGCAACATATTGACTATATTTGTAAAAAGATCGGCAAAAAAATTAGTTTTTTTAAAAGAATCAGAAACCAAGTATCGATTATAACCGCAATAAATATTTATAATACTATAATAAAACCACACTTTGAATACGGTTCAACAATATTATTCACATGCTGTACAACCAATCAGATTGAACGCCTGCAGAAACTACAAAATAGGGCGATGCGAGCTATATTGAGATGCAACCGATATACATCTATTCGTTTCATGCTTGAATCACTGAAATGGCTCAACATAGAACAAAGGTTAAAATTGAACACCATTAGTTTCATACAAAAAATTAGAAATGGAGAAGCACCAGAATACTTAACTGAGCAATTAAGATATGTCAGAGACGTTCAACCTTATCATCTAAGAAATACGGAGCATTTTAGAATTGAGAGAGTTTCATCAACATCAATGCAACGGTCACTGTTCTACAAAGGTTTACAACTTTATAACTCCTTGCCAGATAGTGTAAAATTTGAAAATAATCTTAAATTGTTTAAAAAAACATGTTGTTAATTTTGTTAAATTAGATTAATAACGAAAAAGAAGATGTGCCATACAAATTGTAAATTAATAATTGTAAAGTATTTAAAATACTAATAAAGAGACTACTACTACTACTACGTCTTATTTCATTAACTATAAATATAATAATATTGTTGTCTTTAAAATTTCAGGGCATTAAAGTTACAACATATCGAGCGTACATATGCCGGTATATATAAAACGTGTTAATGTTGTATAAGAATAAAGTAAGAATATCTTACATATAGGTTCTCTATTTTATAAATAATAAAAAAAATTCTATTTACAACAAAAAAGGCTGCAATGTAATAACGAGGTCTTGAAAAATTTTATAACATTGAAAATAAATAAAAAGTTAACAAATTAAGGAAACCGTATTTCAAAAAAGAATTAAACAAAGAAAATAAAATAAATTTTAAATCTTCATCTGCAGATGTACTTCTGTCTGAATTTTCGTATTTTTAACGTTTTTGTTTTAGTTAAAAAATGTTAAGCTTAGATTTGATAAAATAATCCACTTTTTAAACTTTTTCCTAAATATAAATATTTTACCATTAAAAATTTATATTCTAACACAATCAAACAAAAAAGGAACTTTTTGAAAAAATTATCAATAATAATAAAACTAAAAACAAAATTAAAAACAAACCATTAAATTAATTTTTATACGGCTAGACTTTTAGAAAATATTTCTTTGTATACTATCATCCAGTTCTTCAGCCGGCAAAGCTTTTAAAGTACGCAAAGTTTCCATATAGAATGTCAGTTCAGAAGTTACCACACCATGTTGCGGTCCCCCATTATTTTTTATATTTAACTTAAGAATCTGTTCCCTTAGTTTATCCTTAAAGTTGCGATGCACAATACCGTACATTGAATGGATCTGTTGTTCTGGAAGTATAGGGGCAATAGCTTCGTGCAACTTTACCAAATGTATAGAGATTAAGCGAAACGACTGAGAAGGTATGGGTGGTCTGGCATCCCAGGCTTCTAGTTGTGCGGTTATACGACCCATGACAATGCTATATATCTTGTTTTCAATTTCCTGGATATGAGTTTGTATTTCGCGTTCTATACCATCGTAAGCGGTAACGGCTGAAGCATCTAAATGTTGAAAATGATATTTTATTTTAGGTAGAAGCCATAAAATCAACTGCAGAGCTCGTGATACTAAAGCCAAGTTAGTGCTGGTAATGGTTTTTAAACCAGCTACACGTAAAGCTCCGGCCCCTATGACCAGTTGGCAGGAGCGCGAATTAAAAGCCCTAAGCAGATCTACAACATTGCGCGATAAATAACCAGCCAATATATTTAAACGTTTGGCACAACGACAGTATTCACAAAGCATTTGTACAAGTAGTAAAGCAGAGCCCACTAAAGTATACGGTTTGTTTTCTACTAGTAACACCGGATTAGCTTGCAAAGAAGCATTATTAAATAGAGATGTTTCCACGGTACCATTTGCAGTAAAATGTGTAGCCTTATTGCTCGACTCATCCACCAGGAACTCTTTATTTTCAGCAATACGATCAATAATCTTTTGAAATTCATTCGGTATGTCTACTTGGCGCCAAAGTTCAGCATCAAGTAATAAGCCCAGCTTCTTTTTTCGTTCGCTATGAAATCGATTGGCAAAACGTGAAGCTTGCACTTTGAGGGCGACTTTTAAAGGCACATTTATTACACCACATATGCTTTGACAACCATCCGTAAATTCTTCAACTATAGAGGACAACTGAGCAATTTCTTCAACTGTAGCTACAAATTTTTCCATACTTTGCTGTGATACCAAATTAGCACACCGTTCGTGGCAGTAGTGGCAAACGGTTACCAGCAATTCATTTAATTTTTCATGCACCAAAGCCTGATCTGTAGCTGTTAAAAATGCTTCCGAGTCTATAAGATTTACAGCCGTCTCCTGATTGTCTTGACTACTGTCAAAGGAACGCCCAGCTGCAGCATCAGTAGTTTGCCGCATAATATGTGTTACCGCTTGTATGCGGGTCAATACCGTCAATAAGGCCACAGTAGCCTTCGCTAGCAAAGCAATCCATTCACTAAATGACAGATTTTGAGCCTCTTCTCCTGCTCCCGTTAAACATACTTCCGCATCGCTTGTTGCTATAAACTCTATAATCAGTTGTTTAATTATCGTACGTATTGTAACTATAGCCTCATCTTTGTAGGCATCCACAAAATTGAAATTCTTTTTCCTTAACAAACCCATTACTATGCACACCAGTTTATCTTCTTCAGCACACACACTATCCGTCTCTTTTAAAACATCCTGCAAAGGCCGATTTAACTCTGTTGTAGTATAGCGTTCGAACTCGGTTGTCAACATTTTATCGATAAGTTTTTCCATTTCGTTTAGTTGCATCGGCAAATGCTTAAAACAGTGCACCCCTATCAGCTCCTGTGCTAAAACTTCCTGAGTTGTACCTATTAAATCCAAAGCGGCTACATAATCTTGAGTTCCCAATAAAAGTTGCAACATCGGCTGGGTTTTATGCACCGTAGCCATAAGGCAAAGTTTATCGAGGACTTTTTCATAATTCTGGCGTCTTTGCGCAAATCGCAGCACGCGGAATGTATCTACCACAACAGTCTCATTTAAATTACGTAACGCGGACCGTAAAGCATGAACCCGTTTTGCAGCCTCTTGCATTTCAGACATAATAGCGTCCTGAGAGGTCATGGCATGAAAAAATGCACCCGATTTTTGCGAGACTTGTTGAGCTATTTTAACCTCCACTATGTCTAAATAATGAGACAGTTGTTCTTGTAGTAAACGGCCCGTCTGACGTCTTTCATCTGCTCCGGGTTTCTCCATTAGCCCTGGAAACACTTTAACGAAGGTGGCGGCATGTTGCAAGTTTAAGCTACTTTTAAGAAATATTTCGGGTATGACACTTAAATTTGCCTCGTGTATAGGTGACGTAGGCACAGCCTTTTTTAGCTGATTGAATGCACCAGAAGTTTCTTCTAAGAGTGTGGCTGCCTGCTGGGCATTAAGACGTTCATGTCGTTTATAACGTTTTCCAATTTTGTTAATATACAATTTAAAGTCATCACAGTTTATTTCAGGCAAACGAGGAGAGGCAGGTATTTGCGTACGCTCCACAAAGTCAACCCCCCATTTCTTGGTGAACAGATTACTTTGCTTGCCACGCGAGGGGTCATTTAGTACAGCTGGCAGATTTTGGGCAGCGGAAAATACCGACCATTCGGGGGGCATTTCCCGAGTCTGTTGATTAACATGATATTTGGCGACGTGAACATCGTAATCACGATCCGAAACGCCATCCAGTGGCAAAGATGGACAAACACCATTAAAACCATAGCGGCAAACGAAAGAGCCTCCCTCGCGTGTACAATGTCTATCCCGCAAATGTCTAAAAAAACAAAATAGGTATTAATTTTTACTCAACTGAAGGTTTTAACAAACTCACTTTATAAAATCATTTACAGTACTAAAGTTTTCTCGCGGGCAGTAATAGCAAGATTTCCAACTGCAAGAGGGATCAATATCTGATAAAACGCTTTTGGCATTTGCCGGCAGTCCAGTTCTTACAGTGTAAGTATCTTGACACAGACCAGTTTCTTTGGATTTTGTTTTGTTCTCGTTCACATATGATAATTGGTTTTTTGTCAAATTTTTGGTATCGTGTCCTGTAGCCATAACACATTATAAAACTTCAAAACACCTTGGTATCAAAAAAATCTTTCAAAATGCTATTTTTCGTCATGCAATTAACTTTGGTGGCCCAATGTCAATGTTGGTTTAGACCAATTAAATACGTTAAGTATTATCTTGTGCTGCTTTAAATTTTTAGGTTGCTCATTGTTATATAGGTTGCTACTTTTTAAAAAAAGTGAAATTATAAAACACCTTTACTAATATCTATTTTTTCGATTGCAATTTTTGCAAAAAATTCCACAACGACAAAAATTTTTGTGTTTTTTACGTGTTATCTGTCAAAACAAGTGTTTAGAGTTGCCAAGGCAGCTATTTGGAGAGTCTTCTATTATTTATATATGGTAATGCTGTCAGATTTTCCATTTAACAGTGGTGGAATGTTTATTGCGTTAAAAAACTTTTCCAAATGACACTAAACTTAGCTCTTCTTTATATGCATATCGCCACAGAAAATGAAAAACTTTTTATTATTTCTAGCTATAAAATATGTACGTCATCTCACAAAACCCTTTTTTTCCAGCATAAATATATTTGTTGTTCCTTTTAAACTTTCATATGTGGCAAAATATTGTGTAAATATATTTTTCATTTAAACAAAAATGCTTGCCTCTTCTTAAAATTGTTTAAATATTAGATAGGGCGTTTTTCATTTTTTTTATAATTTATACATACATATATGTATATAAATCTAGCTATATTACGTCCTAATTGATAATTATGTTTTGGTTATTGAAAGACTCCAATATTGAAATTTTGTAAATAAATAAAAATGCAATAAAAATAAAAATTAATACGTTTTATATATTATATAAGATTTTATTCCAATTTTCTTTTGTATATTATTAGGGTTTCTTGTAGGTTAAGTTTGTCTATATGCATTTCATGGGTTTTTACACCAAATCATCAGTAGACTTCAACCAAACTCTTAAAAAATCTCATGAATATTTTCTGTCTTTATATAATAACCCCTACCAGAACAGTGACAGTCATTTGACCGGTCATATGACCGACACAGATGACCGGTCAATCGGTCATTATTTTTATCATTTTCTTAAGGGCGATGTGAAAAAAATGACCGAAACTTTGTGTACGTGTGATATTGCATCTCTCTCGCACCTTAAGGTGTGATAGAAATATTGGTCACAAATGACCGAAAAAAAATGCTTTAGTGTTAGTTTCGGTCACAAATTTCTTGTAGGGACCTCAATATAAGCAAACCAAAACGTTCCAGATTTCAACAAACCAATAATGTTCGCTATTCGCTGTTTTGAAAATAAAATCAAATAATCAAATCAATTATTTTTTATATTAGACAATATACAACAAAAAAAACTACCCTCAAATTAGGTCATGGAGTACTTGATTAAATGATGTATGCCCTGCCGTCTTGACGTCTTTGTGTTTTTGTTATTAAAGAACAGTTCCACGTGTGAAAAAATTTTAATTAAAAAAAGCAGGGTACTATAATACAGGTAGTATTAAGGCGAATTAAAAAAAATGCCCTCTGCATTTTTTTTGTGTTTAAGAAAGTGAGGATACACCAATACAGGTAGTGTTATTATGATTTCTCCTTGAAACTTTGTAAAAGTAATTGTCAGATTTATTAATTTTGTTTGAAATTTAAAATTTTTTTGTCATTCACTTTATTCTACTTGATACTACCTTTATTAGTGTACCCCGGAGAAAGTTAATGACAAAAAAATTGTTATCTTCAAACAAATTAATTAATCTGATAATCAGCCGGGTTCTTAACACCCTGGAAAATACATTTTCAAGGTCCAGCTGCTTCTCGAACTGTTATTGTTACATAATTTTATTTAATGTACTTTTTCAAAAATCAGTACATAAGTTTTTAATAAGCACACTAAACGAAAAATCAGTACATGTACTGATGAAGTCAGTACGAATGGTCACCCTAATCATTTTGTACCCTGTGAACTCACCAGTCGTTTAATCGTTCGCTACTAATATAATTTTAATTTAATAAATTTATTTGCAATATAGTTAACACATTGACTAAGGAACCTAAATTATTATTTTTAAATCAGTAGTTCTTAAAATAATTCTGTATTCTACTTTTCTCATATTTATAATTTTCTTTTTTTCTAAAAATCTTATACATAAACAATAAATTACAATTTGAAAACAAAGTATTTTAACACAATAATTAGGTAAGTAGCACTTTACTGAATCAGTTAAAAACCCCCATTCAAACTTGTATGGTTCAAGAACCTGCTAAAACTGATCGCAGTCGTTTTCCGCATATTTTGTTTGAGGTCGTCTTTTATCTAACACAGACTGTAGAGTCGGTTGATGCTGTTTGCTAAATAAATATGTAAATAAAAAAGTTAAAAATAAGTATATTTAAAAAAACGAAAAGTGAAGAAATTGCTGTGGTGTTTTTACCTTTTAACATTTTTTGTCATCATCATTTCATTCTTATCCCTCGCTGTTTTTCTTTCGCTTATCTTGTTGTTAATATTTTTATTATTATAATGTGCCATTGTTGTTGCTTTCAAAAACATGGAGTGGTCCTGCTTTAAAATCAATCTTTCCATGTAGTAATCGGTTAATGTTTCCCTTAGCGGCAGTAGTTTTGCCAAATTCGATGACTTTGTTCCCCATATTGTACTGGTGCTCCAAAGATTTGCATGTATTGTTCCTAAATTAATATTTTCTTTTTCCCTGTCCCAGTTTGGGTAACCACAGTCAGATATAATATAGTCTGGTACTTTTGTTAACATCTCGTTAACTATTCTTCTGTAATAAAAACATTCCGGTTATTTATCCAAATAAAAAACGAGTATAGAGATAATGAGCACATCGCACAATGGGGTCTTTTAAATATTTATTCGTAGTATATAAATAATTTTTTAACTTATAATTTTAGCCATTTAAATTACATACTACGCTACAAGGTTTAGATGAAAAGTTTTTGCTTTTTTTTTTTGTTTTGCAGATAGTTTGTTGTAGAAGCTTTTTTATGCATAAATTCTGCTGAGGAGCCATATGATTAATATGCGTACGAGATTGTATTTTACTTGGTTTCAAACATTTTCGGCTTTTTAGCTTTTTATATTAACACAACCGATAATTTGAGGTTTTATCCAAAAAAAAAACATTCGTTATATATTAAATTAATATATTTTAATGATTATAAAATAACAAATTTTTCTAGTTCATAGTTTGCAGTCCAGCGTTCAAGTTACACTATTTTTTATAAATTAAAATTTTTTTTCTAAACGTCCCAGTGTGTATTAATAATGTTTTCTTAAGTATATTAGTTTATTTCAGCATAACAATTAAAAGTGTAAATGATCTTGTAGGTGTTTTTACCAAAACAGGGTTCTCTATGAATAATTTAAAAAAAATATGTTTTTTATTTGAAAAATATTGTTGTGTTAAAAATATTGGCTTTAAATGTTTAAATATGCTATAAAAACTAAAATATTTTATTTTAAAAAGTTTCTCGTTTCAAAAAAAAAACATTTATCTTTTTAAAAAACTCCAAATTTCAGCTAAACTCATTTGCAAAACCCTAAATATTTAAATTGGTTTAACATTTTAAAGTGGCAAAAACCATATATAGTTTACGAACTGGTACATACATATCTACATACATACATAATTACATACAAATGTGTTAAAAAACGCTTAACATAGTAATAAGAGTATATGTATATCAGTATGTCATTCCATTTGTAATTTGTAGAATTTTCAATTGCGACCCCATAATGTATATTATATTCTGGATTTTTGTAAATAGGAAAGTCGGCTTAACCATGTACGTCTGTCAAAATCAAGTTTCCGGCGCCAAGTCAAACCTTGGAGGTCACGTTTGTGTGTCAAACTTTCAAATATATTCGTAGGCAAAACGCTATTCAAGATAAGCAAGACAGAATTATTAGCAGAAACCTAAAAATATCCATATTTTAGAAAAAATCCAAGCATATATGCCTATATACATATACATATTAGTAAATATAGCCAAGAATTTATAGAAAATGACGACTGAAACTGATTTTAGTGGGAGCCCCCATACAAACAAATAATTTTTATGATATTTTTGATACGCTATGTCTCGGAAACTATAGCAGCTATCGAAAAAAAGTTTAGCACAAAGTATGTAATTGTTTAACAAAATCTACACTCGGAAAGAAAAACTAACTGAATTAAGGTAGGGGAAGGGGTAGCCGCTATATAAATTAACCACATTTCTCGGAAACTGGTAGAGCTATCGGCCTTAAACCTTCTACAAGCTATTGCTATTATGATTTCTTTGATTTTAAAAGAAAAACTTGCATGAAAGCAGCACAGGGGTAGCATTACCAATTAAATGATCAAATTTTTTTTGAAATTTTATATTTTGAAACTAGGATATCTATAGACTTCAAACTTGTCGCAATGTAATTGTTTATAACATTTACGGGTTAAAAACAACTTGTCTAAATCAAATATTTGGATATAGCTACAAAAAGACCTCTTGTGAAGGGTATATGAGATTCGTCACAGCCGAATATAACGCTCTTACTGGCTTACAACTATACAAATAACTTTTTTTTCAAACTGGTTGTTTTTCAACCGAAACCACAAATACAACACCCTAACAAATATTTCAAAGTATTTCTTAGTATGTAAATTAATTAAAATGCAGATACGTAATGAAAAGCTACAACATTATTTAGAGGACCGAATCACTTTTTATGGCGGAGCAAAAATAAAATTTCAATTAAATTTTTGGCTTTTATAGGTGACAAAATAATAAACATCATTCAAATTTTGAGAAAATATATAATATAAGCTTTTCAGAAAATTTTCAACGGATCAATCTTTGCAACAGGTTTAAATGTTTGGTACAATTTTTCAGGCCTTCATCTCTAATTTCTATAATTTTGAAGAGAATAATTAAAATTTACCGTGAATCTGGCTTGATTCTTTTTAAGCCGATTCAAGTTACCAAGATCATAAATAAAGTGTTAATTTCTTGCTAAGATAACTATTTTTTTTTTAGCTCTAAAGTCGGCGAAAAAGTAGCAAAATGCAAATAAACAAATTTACTTAATTTGCACCTTTTTCTTTTGTGTTGAAATTTACATTTTGTTCAAACACGTTGTTGCAAACGTTATTGCAACATATTTTAGCATTTTTTTGTTAACTGTTCTTTGACACTCATTTATAATTTGTGTGTAAAAAAAGAAACTTAAGCCGCTTTTCATACTTGTACTACTTAAGCATCTCTTAGGCCTCGTATATTACCAACCTACTATTGAATATTCCAAAAGAAATGTTTATAAAAGAAAATAAAATAATAGAAAATACAAGAACAGAAAAAAATTGCTTTCACTTGTTAAATTGTTTGCTTTCTGTTGATTAATAATATTTTTAAACACTATTTACTATATTATTAAAAATAATTAAATTTTTAAGTTGGCTTAAATTTTAATAGAGTTCCGTTATTACATTTCCGTTTAATGAAGATCTTTTTAATTGTAATTCCTTTAAATAAAATTCAAACGAAACTTTTGTTTGTTGTTGGTTCTTCTTAGAAAGCACGAATGCAACTGACTATCGGATTCTTTTTGTTGTTAGTTGACTCTTGTTGGCCCGTTTCTCTCATTTTACCCGTCTACCTGGCTTTCTGCCTGCCTTTCTGTGTGCTTTTTGATTTGCTTTTATCTGGTTTCTACTATTAACATATTTTTCTGAGGTTTTGTCTCGCTACTTTTTTTGTACCTGGCTTTTATATGATTTGTGTCTATATTTAGTTGTTGTTTAAAATTTTTAATTTGTATTTGTATCTTTGTTTTTAGTTAACTTCTTTATTATATTGTCTTGAATGGTTTCTTTTATATTATTATTTGACTCATAAAGTAGTTTCTCTCATTTGCAAATCATTAAATTATTTGATTTCGTTGGTTTTTTATTGGTTAACAAGACAGTTTAAAGACTGTAATCATTTGGTAATTTGTATACCCTTCACACAGTGATAAGGGATAGTTCTGTTTGTAATTCCATTTGTAATTTCTAGAAAATTCATTTATTATATATACTGAGAATTCTTATACATAGATAGAAAAGTCGAATCTATGGCCATCTGCCCGTCTAATGAAATCAAGTTTCCAGAGCCATCGCAAGTCCTACAAAAGGGATTGTGATGTCAAACTACCACAAAATCCCTGAAACAACTACTCTTCAAACATGATTTGCTATAAACTGGCCAGATAACCCATTTTTTTACGACAAAATCCATGTATATATTCCTCTATATGTTAGTAAATATGGTCTCTGTTACAGCAAAACTTTGCTTGGTGAGTTTGAAGATGGCAAACTAATTTATTGTTTTTTTGATAGATGCAAGGAGAGTGGTAGTACTATGATATACGTCAGTGCCTAGTCTCACAGTGGTCTCCCCTGCAAATAATATTTAACCACTTGGTTCATCTTAGATGTTGTATCTAGTCCATAGCATAGCATTTTCAAACAAGAATTTGTAGCTAAGTGCCTGATATTCTTGTCTTAACGATCGCATGTTAAGTTGTCGTGGTTGTAAAACGAGTCATCTATGGTGTACCATAGAGTAGTTTTGAATCAATTCCGATTTAATGCAAAGTTGGAAAAATTGATACAGACCTTTTTTACAATTGGGTTACTAATGGAGTAGTTCCTCGTCTTTATGGACTAGTCTATACATGCATGTTTGGTCTAGTGTTGTTATTTGCAGGGCACTATGTGTCGAATACTTTGCGTCCGACCGTTGCCTCCATTGGTTTTGCAAGAACACACAGTTGTTGCTAACTGGGGTAATTGAAAGGCACCTTGCTCAAGAGCTTGGGCTATAAAGATCCCTACTGGGAAAGAAGACTGCCCATGTAATATATATTTTAAGTATATTTGCACTAGTCCCCATGAAAACCGCTACCTTAACTCCACTCGAACTTGATCAAAAATCACTAAGGTGAGGTTGCCTTCTTACAAATTCATAGATTTTCGATTTTTAAAGGTATATCTACATAGTAATTGTATTGAAAATCTACACGAACTGATAGCCCGAGAACTGTAAAACAGCTGATGGCAAAGCGTTGTGTAATAAAGCTTATATTTCTAAAAAAAAAGTAGCGAATTTTTATATGAGAAGGGATAAGAATTCGTCCTGTCGAAAAAGCAGCTCTTTCGTGTTTTTTTTTTTCTAAAATTATATATTTTTTTAAAATTTTGTCTGTAAAAGAAAATGTGAGAATATAAAAATTATTTGAAGAACTTACTCTTTTAAAGCGACAAATTTTCTTTTTGTATTGAAAACTCAAATATAAATTTAGCTTTGAATCGCAGCATGTGGTATGATGGGCAAATTTATGCGTACAAACAAGAAATGCACTAAAAAATTAGTTTGCATGTATGGCTTGTATGCGTGTATGTAAGTATGTAAAAGTGTTATAAATTTTTTTTTATTTTTGTTCTATTATTAGAAAAATGTATTTTTGTTTTATGCGTAATTTTTGTGTAAACAAAAATTAGCACTGCAACAGTGTTTTTGTACAATTTTTAATTAGTGAAGTTCACATCTCAGTTAAAAATTTAAAGCTTTAAATTTTATTGTTCCAAAATTATCAAATTTAAAAATGTATGAATAGTTACCCTGAATTAAACCTGGGGACAAGTGTCCCCATGTCAACACTTTTGTCGACAATTATAATACCTCTTTGGTGACTTTGTCAACAATACGTCTACAGTTTTATATTTAGCATTGTAAAAAAAAAGACAACTGTCAGTGAAAAATTAAAGCTTCAGGTCGCCGTCAAATACAAAAGTGTATCAGCAACTAATGGGTCTTTATTAATTGTTAAGTTTTTTATTTGTGCTTAAAAAGTAATTTATAATTAAATGTCTATTGCAAAAACACATTGCCAGTGATATAGCTAGTCAGTAGAACTGTAGACTAAAATTGCTAATAGGTAGTAGTTAATCACTGGTTCCAATGTCTACATATGACCCCAAAGAACTAACTTCTTAATAGTACCAATGTCAGTAGTGGATTTTCAATGACACGCAAATGTTAAATGTCTATAGCAAAAAGCATTGCATGGGGTAAAGCTTGTCAGTAGTACTGGTGACAGTGTCAATAGTGAATTTCTAGTGATTCACTTCACGTATGTTTTTTTTAACAAAAATAAACAAGTGACAGTTTAAATAGAAAAACAAATATTTTCAAGTTACTAATGGTTTACATAGAAAAAAATGACAAGACGGCAATACATTATATTTGTAAACAATATTGCAAGTTAACTTGGGGGGTTTCCCATTAAAATTCATTCTTTCAGTTTGCTGCACACTAAATAGGTACAAAAGCAACCTATTTTGCCAAACTGCATCTCTATGAAAACAAAGTTGTGACTTTTTATATGTTGAACTAAAAATATTTTCAAAGTGTTTTGAAATAAATTTCTATATCTTATTTATAAAGTAGTTCGATTTCGCGCAAACATTACATTTATATCAAACACAAGTCAGCTAAATTGTTAAAAGCAAATTTAGCTTGCACACTGGTTAAAAAAATTTCATAATTACCTGTGATATGTGAATTCCCAAAATTATTTTAAGTTGTGTAATATTAAGCTATTATGGTCACCTTTTTATTATAGACACAGTGCTTTGTTAATTTTGGTTTGTGGCTTGAATGTTTACTGAAAAGTGCTGCCATATAATTAAATTTGTCATGTTTTTGCTTAAAACAAAAAGATCCTCATACATACATACATACTTACGCTTACCCAGAATAAATAAATACATATTAATATAAAAAATACTGTGTAAATCTTAAAATATTAGTAACTGGTTAAATGAACAAGTTTTTTAATAGGAGTTTGACATCTGAAATGTTTATAAATTCTAGGTGGATGGAGAGCATAAAACTAATAATTTTTTTATTATAAAAGAATAAACTAGTTGGATATTGACAAATTTACCCAGTTATCCATGTAAAACATGGAATTTTATTTTAGCAAAAATATCTTTATTTCACACGCCCATTGCAGGCTGTCTCTTTGACCATCTTTCGTTTTTATAAATTTCTTTTTTTATTTATACAATTTTAGGTACAAATGCATTAATTTTGTGTTATATACACAACTATCTACTTATAAGTAAGCACTTAGCATCAGGTACCTAAGAAAAATTGTATAATTTTAGGTCTACCAAACTGACTGACGTAATGATGGAAGCGTTTAAATGAATGAATCATTCCTTTAATCATTGCAGGGATCTGTAATTAATTCAATACAGACAGTTTTTCACTTAAGACTAGACGGACGACTGATTGATTTATGCACTTGTTGTTATTGTTGTCTTTACGTATTTCTTTTCGATTAAGTGTTTGTATTCATTATTGTAAATTTAATGTAAACAATTATTGCCCAGGGTTTTGCTTATTATAATCTTTAAACGTTAACGCCCAATTTATGTTATTGTTAAGTATTAAAGAATGAATTTCAATTATTTTCTTTTTGTTTTTTCTTATTTCATGTTTGTGCTATTTCTTATCGTTGTTGTTATTTTCTTATTTTCGTTGCTGCTTTTGTTGCTGTTGTTGTTATGTTACCTACTAACCTCAATTGAAAATCACTTCATAATACATAGTTAAAGAATTTGGATGGACTGAATATAAATACATACATATGTACATGTATGAAAGTGCATGTACGTGTGTGTGTCTGTTTAAAGTAAGTCGTTGCATGAAAGTGCCCATGTTTTTAAACAAATACCGCATCAGAGCTCTATTTATTAGTGACTGTTGAAGAACGTTAAAATGCAAATGAATAGATGATAAAAAAACTAATGACCAACTAACTAGATATTCCTGTTTCTACATATTCAAATCAACAAGGATGTACCAACAACACTAACACATACATAATCTTTAACTATTTTAAATTTCGAGGCAAGTTATTAAAAACTTGTTGCGTTATGTGCCACTGTTTCTATATGTTTATGAAATTATTAATACGTTCTATATTCTACCAATTTGACCTACATTCTTTCAAGCTATGAATCTATACTAAAGCTGATACTTTAGTTTTATATACATTGTAGGTGTTTTAAAATAATTGTGTTTAAAATATTTTCGCTAGGTACTACTTAATTTAACATATCATCCTCATTAAAAGAAAAAACAATTATTTTTTTACCAAAAAGAAAAAAACGTACAAAGAAAGAAGTGAAATGATTGTTTTAACTGGGTTTTGTGTTTGTGTTTAGAATTTTTAAAAGATTTAAAAATAAAAAACTTTGCTTAAACGGTTTATATGTAAATATTTCTTTACATTAAATATTATTCTTTTATGTCATTTATTTAAGGCCAAATAGGTCATTCAGTTTTGTTAAGATGGTTAAAATTAACATACACATTGCAGTAGAGTCATAATATTTTTTTGTAGTTTTGAAAAATAAAACAAGTAAGAAAGTTAAAGCCGGTCAAGCCCGACCATATTTTACCGAACACCAGATTTTAATGGGGGCTTTATGAAAAAAGGACCGACAATATACTAAATAAATTCAATAAATTTGGTAAAAATAAATAAAGTAATATTAAAGCCTTTTGTAGCCTAAAATGCTTATTCCGGGAGTACAATTGTGTTGGAGCTATAACAAAATATGAGCCGATCATTAATGTTTTTAGTATCCTATTTGATGGCACAAAACTAGAGACACATGCGAAATTTTGTAAAGATAGAGCTATATTCCAGACAGTTACAGCCAAAACAGCTTATTCCGGGAGGACATTTGTATAGGGGCTATGTCAAAAAATGGACAAAAAAAAAAAACAAAAAATAGGCTTCATCCCAGTAACAAAAAACTTACCCGTGCCAATTATATCAAAATATTTTTAATATTGCGACCTCTTCTTTGATTACAAGAATACATGGAAACCCAGCAAGACGGACGAACGGACGGAAATATTTTAATCAACTCAGAAATCTATTCCAAGTCGTTCGATATACTTAAAGGTGGGTCTCAGATTTTTATATTTTGGCGTTACAAACATCTGCACAAACGCATAATACCCCTACCACGTAGGTGTTGGGTATGTATAAATACAGCGGATGTGTAACTTTTTCCATTTCTTTATTAAGACGACACTTCCGTTAAGAACTTTGTTTAATTATAACCTTAAAATT
Organism: Melanophora roralis; assembly: GCA_963583895.1. NCBI lineage: Eukaryota > Metazoa > Arthropoda > Insecta > Diptera > Rhinophoridae > Melanophora > Melanophora roralis. The sequence continues at coordinate 2,145,725 of OY757188.1, read as the reverse complement.
CATTCAAGGTTTTTTTGCAGACTACAATTGCCAACTGTTGTGTTGGCGATTGTGAGGACAAGAGAGTTCAATGAATGACATGTATAAAGTACATATTGCAAGGGTTACTTTTAAAATTTTATTATGGAATTTGGTTTTTGGGGAATGTTATAATATCATCATTTAGTGCCGCTACAAATGTTTAGCTAAAACTGGTATATAATGGTCGTTACTCACTTGAAAACTCTTAAGACGCGGACTTAAAAGAGTTTAAAAAAGGATATATGTATAAAAAATTAACTTTGAAACTTTTAAAAAATTGTTTAAATTATGTTAAACAAAAATAATACTTAGGCAAACAACATATAGCAAAGGTATAAAAAGGCCAAAACCTATTTGCTTACTTCAATATTGTTTCATTACGCCAGCTGCTGGCATATATAAAAACACATTCATTGTTTCTTTTTCATGTTTAGCACTTAGTTGTATTTTGCAGTTACCACTTTAGAATTTTATAATCAAACTAAAAATATGTGTTGTTTTTTTGCACACACCTTTCCCTGGTCACAGTAAAATATTCCAAAAATTTGTACAACATCATTTCCTTACGTAAATATTTTTTTTAAATATTACATAATTGCAGGTCATAAAATATAAAAACAGAATTTGAAAAAAATTACAACTGTTTAGAAGATTTCCACACAAAAAAAATAGTCATAAAATATATTGAATTTCCTAGTAATTCTAATAATCTGGCCTTAAAATAACCTTCTTCCATTATATGCATTAAACATGCAACATATTTGATCTGGGTAAACCCAAAATGCACACAGTCATTCAAAGTTGGAAATTAACATCTAAGATATATGACGAAAAAAATACCGAAAAAAGGTTCGTCTCTATCCGTTGTTGTAAAAGAAAAATTAGAAAAATGAAAATGAATTCACACGTCCCTTTTGTAATGGAAAACAATAACCACAACAACAGTACTAATAGAATCTGTGCTTATCGTCATTGGCATTCTAATGTTTGATCATTTTTCTTTCTGACACTTTATTTTATTTACCTGTTTCGTTATGAGGATGATCTTCAGATCTTCATACAAACATACATACGTTCAAATGCAATTGAGCCAGTGAATCGTTAAAGAGTATAAAATTGAAACATATAAATTGAGATGTTTGAAATTGTACAAGGTACTTTTCTGACGAAAAGTACCATGTTTAGAAAACAAATAATTATGGCTTTTTGAACTCCTTTTGAACTCCTTAAATATTTCGTTGGTAAAATTTTGATCATTTCGATAAGTAAATTAAAAACCGATTACAAGGCAAAACTTTTTATAAATATTTAATTTTTATGAAAATTATTTAAGCATAATATGTTTTTGATGCCAACATCCATAAGGGCTCAGATTAGCGTTTTAGGAACTCAAGAATTTGAGATTATGTTGGCTTTCAAAATATTTTGGGATACCCGGAATGAAATCAAAAGTTAACTGGCACAATAATGACATGGGACAGTGTAGTAACTACCTCTGCTCTTCCCCCGCTAAGTGATATTTTAAGAATATGGCCAACTTGAACTAGGCTGAGGTAATATGCTAAATTGTATTAAGATCTTTATGTCAAATATTATTAACGAGTAAGAACAAAGACTTTCACATCTTTAAGTACAAAAAATCTAAAGCCACTCAACGGAGCTTTCACTAGTTACTGGTCATTATTGCCAACTTGGAAAAAAATAAAACAGTTGACGATTATTGCCTGTACGAGGACGCAAACGAGGTTAAAACACATGATTTGTCAATGCCCGGCAGTTGTTAAAAGATTAAATCAGCACTTTGGTAACTACTTGGTTGATCATTTATTTTGATGACCGAAATTTCGGAAAAAGCGAAATTCCGTTCGCGCAGTAATAGCCATTAAAATAGGATGGTCCGAACAAAGACGTTGCTATTTTTGTAAGGGTAAGTGTGATACATTTAAAAAAAATCATTCGAATTGAAGTTCATTAATCGATACAACTCAATTATTTTTATTTAGGTACTTAATCTTACTATTCCCTTATTTTCTAAAAAACAAATTATATATAAATTTTTTTAATCATACTATTGTTTTTGTATTCATGCGTTGCGTTTAAGGTAATAAGGCCCTTAATACTTTTAGTTTATGTCGACCACTTAATAAAGAAAGGCCCTAATTCAAATATTTTATCATCCCAGATTTTGGTTTATTTCAATAAATGGTCTGCTTATATATCACAATTCGCCAAAAAAAATATCGACTTTTAAAAACATGAGTTAGGGCCTTTCTATATTAATGTAACGATATGCAACGTAAAGTTTTTATTATTTTTCCTTTTTCTATTCTTTCTATTTTTAGAGCAATAAGATTCACACAATTGTCTCTGGGTGTAATCATGGACTATTTTGGGATTTATTGTGAGCCCTTTAACCATATGGGATATGCACATGCATATGTATTACAACAAATGATAGCACAAGTAATACTTGGGCAGTTATAAGAGTTGAGTCATATTTCATGCCATTTATTTTGGTAAAAGGTTAAATCACGAATCATCATTATTTTCGATATGCGATCTGTCATCTGTCGATCACAAGGTTCACATAAGCACCCCGCCAATAAGACTTAGAATTTGATTCTGATTCGGCCGGAAAAATAAAAGATGAGACGTAATTTTTTACCCAGTTAAAGTTTTTTTAGAATTAAATATTTGGGTTTTTAATTAAAAAATTTTGTTGTCTAAAAATGTTTGTTAATTTGTTTTTATAATTTTTTATGGTAAATTTTTAGTAAAATAAAAAAGATAAACAAAAAATTCTTTATTGTGTAACAAATAGAAAATATTATTTGAAAAAGTACCTTTTTGGCCTCTCAAACCTGATAAGCTTAATCCTAAGAAATTTTTGATCGTTTAAACATTAAGAAACTGCACACCTTTAGTCGTTGCTTACCTGTTGCTACTTATGCACGCATTTAATAAGAGCGTGTTAAAAAGTAAAATTCGAACATAAAAAAGGTACTTAAGACGATTTATTAAAGAGCCGGTTGGAAAATATAAAAAAAATCAAAATAGACAAGAAATTCCTTAATCAACTTAAAATATATAAATATATATTTATGAGTATGTGTTAACAAAAAATGCATAGAAAAGTGTTATTGTGTTTGCATGTGTGTGTGTGAATATCTAATCATTTCTGACTTTTTCTTACCAGCAGTTAAGCTTAAAGTTAATTTTGTTGTGGTTGTTGTTTCTTAGTCTTTTTGGCATTTTGCTTTTGTGGCTGACTTTATTACTTGCTGCCGTTGCGTTGCTGTCGTTACTTTATTTCTTTATCTGTAAACTTGTTCATACGACTTTGTCAGCCAAAACCGTGATACTCGGGCTCTAAATTGTAGATTAAAAGATTTTTACTGAATCAAGTCTTAGTGAGTGTTTGGCCTTCGTGTGGTATAGTACAGTAAACGGTTAAAAAATCTATAAAGAAATTACAGCAATTTATAAAATATATATAAGCAAAGTTAAATCAATTAAAGAGAGAGTATTTTGAGGTATTTAAATACAAGAAAAAAGTAGTGGATGTGCTCAAAAAAATTTTTTTAAAAAGATGAACTACATCTTGTTTTAAACAACAAAATTTTAAATAAAATATATAAAATTTAAAGAAGTTAAATACCTAAAAGATCATGAGAAATTGTTTACAACTCCGTGTTTTCTTTTAAGTTAAATATATAAAAAAATTTTGCTCTTAAAAAGCTACTTTTCGAATGCTGTTTGAATTGTGTCATATTTTTTCTTCCATCTTTAAAAAATTATAACATTTATTTCAAGTTTTTTTAAGTACAATTGCTTTAACCCTTTAAATCTTAAACAAAAAATTGAAATGCAACTCCATTTTGCAGAAATCTTAAATAAAATACCAACAACTGTTTTAATGTAAATTAAACAAGTGGTGCTTGGAATTTAGATTTTTCTTTCTTGTTTCTTTCTCTGCTTCAGGTATAGAGAACAAACATATCAAAGAAATATACACGTTGCAAGAAACAGAAATACAAGAAATAGTAAAAGGAATAGTAGAAACTAGTAAAATAAAACGGCAATATCTAACATGCATACAGACACACAGTCAAACACATATACAAAAAAAAACCCAACAAATGCATGTAAGACCGCATTAACAACAACCTCAGCAACAATAACTACAAAAATATCTTGGCATGCCTTGTAACAAGAAATAAAAAATTTCTTAAATAAAATTTCAAATTGTTTTAGAAACAAAATCAAAATTTCCAAGTGTTCAAAGAACAAGTTTGTTGCCTAAATCTTTCGTTTTTATTTAAGACTCCACTCACACATTAGCTAATGCAAACAACAACAAAATCATAATAATAAAATATCTCTATATTTTTTTAGAAATCAACAGCTAAAATGTTTCTTTAAAGAAATAAAATAAAAATATTCATCAATTAGCATAATTTTATGGTTTTTGTTAGTTTCTTTTTTTCTGTTTAAAAATTCTAAAAAAAAATTTGATGTCATTTCTAGTAAGGGAGTGGCTTAGGATTTTCTAAGCAAAGCCATAAATAATAAAATAATTTTAAAAGCCTGGAATTTCATAAAGATTTCAAACAAGCACAATTCAAATTAATTCAAAAAAAAAAATAAAAAACATAAAAATATTTTTAACTATTTAAGCTTAAAGAAAAATATAAAAAAATCTTTAAAAAAACGTTGCCATAAAGAATTTAAAGGATAATCTCCGCAAATGGAATACTATATCAACAGCATTTAAACTTAATACCTGCAAGGTAGGTAATTTTAAAAAAAAAAAATAAAATTACGATATTTTACGAGGGAAGAAACTTAAATTTTTTTTAAATTTTGCCTTGAAAAAATTAAAAAAACTTTTGAAAAATAAACAAGTAAGAACGCTATAGTCTGTCAAACCCGACCATATTATATACCACTATATTTTTATGGAGCCTATTTAAAAAAATACCGATCATTTTTGTATTCAGTATAAGAAATGGTGGTATAAGGCTAAATATTCGAGCCATTTAAAGACCAAAATGCTTATCCTTGGAGGAAATTTGTGTGGCACCTACGTCTCAGACATACCCCTACCAAGTGATGTCGGTATAAAGATTAAGAAACTAAATAGGAATATACATTTTATTTCATATAATTACAAAAGTCATTGAAAATCTATGACTTTGTTTACAGATAATCATTTGTGTATAATTACTGGTATTATTGTATATGAAGTTGGGGTCAAATCTTGATCTCTGAAAGCTTCGTACACATACAGACACAAACAAGTACTTTTCATGTATTTCTATAATTTTCTGCTGATTTTTAAAATTAACTTTTTATGTTTTTTTACGTTATAAGGGCGCTTTGTAATAATTTTAAAGTATTTATTTTTAAAATGACCTCAACCCATGTAACATTTTTAACTTCTTTAAAAAAGATGTAAAAACTCTAAAGTCAAATCTTGGCTTCTCTATTACAGTTGTTAGCAATAAAAATTCAGGTACAATATAATTGAATTAAAAATTTTTAATGAAAAATTTAACATCTGACTAAAGTCAAAAAGTTTAAAAAGAAAATTTGGTACATTTTGTATCATTTATCAAAAGCGATTATTGAAGGGAAAAAGGTGTAACAGTGTAGTCAACTCTTTAATTTGGTAGTTACCAAAATTGTTTTTTATTAATTAACAAAAGTTTTGTCGAAGCTGTGTGTTGTTCTTATAAAAATAAAACATTTATTGATTAATTAATGATTTGGAGTGCATGTGTAACTCGTTATATAAAATTTAAGCCCATTTAAAGTTGTGTAGTTTTGTGAGAAGAATAATGTAACAACAAACAAAAAAAATTTTGAAACAAAAGAAAGATATTAACTTTATATACTTTTTTATTACATTTGTTTTTCATTTTCCCTCGAAAACTTTTTCAATGCTTACCTAAGAGTAAAGGTTTTCGCAACTATTTTTTTGTAAACTTTAAATCCTAATTTGTACTTCTCCGTTATTTTTATATTTATGTCTATAAAATTTATGTTTGATTTGCCTGAGTATTATTTATTAAATACAACTACATGATCGTCTTTTAAATATATTTTTGTTAGTTAATTGCTTGCTTTTATATTTTACTAAATTCTTGTTTGTTTAATGTTCATTTTTTTATTTTCATAGCTCTAATCATTTGTTAGTGATTTGAGATATTTCTCTCACTGCTCTTCTTCAAACGAGATTTTAGTCATTTTTTCAAATCATTTTTCATTAGAAAACACACTTTCTTTCTCTTGTTAGTATTGAATTGTTTTTATAGCTTAAAAAACTATAATGAAATTTCCATTAAAAAACAAATAACTTTCTAAATATGATGAGTATTAACGATTAAGACCATAAAGAAAAATATGTTTTTAATATTAAGAATTTGTAAACAAGATTAGTAATAAAGGTTAAAAATATATAAAATTAAAACGATCTTAAATGTGTCAAGTTGTTAAAGCATAACTAATGAAAGTTTGACCTAAAAATTAAAAAAAATGTTTAAGCAGTCGATAGAATAGTTTTTAACGTTAATAAATAAAGAAAAACTATTTTAGGTCACAGAAAAAAATTTAAATTTAAAAAAAAATACTCTAATATAAAGTTCTTGTATTTACTTAATTTAGAAAGTTTTAATCAGTTAATCAACAAAAATTTTATGGATGGACTTGTGCACTAAGGTTTTAACAAATCATGATTGGCACCTAGTCTTTTATTTTATTCGCTCTGTTTTAAGTTTATTTCTTAAAATAATTTTAAATTTATTGCAAAAAATTTTAAAGTATGCCAATGTCAACCATAAAACTTAAATTGTAATTAAACAGGTTTTTACTCACAAACTAAATTGTGCACTTTGTTTTAATTTTTCAACAATTTTTTTGCCCATAAAAATCTCTTAATGTAAACAATTGGTAATTCTTATAACCGCTGAAATATTAAATTCTTATAAAAATTATTGGCTTTAGTAGAGAAAATTGTTTAAGTTAAGGAAATATCAATTTTTTTGTTTTAAAAAATTTTCCTAAATTTTATTTTAAGCTGCAAAAAATACTTAATAATAAGAAACAACAACAAAAAATAGCAAATATTTAAAAAATATATACAATATAATTTAAAAATAACTTCAGCAAAATGTCAACTCAAGTGTTTTGTATTAATTTAGACATATTTGGCAGCTGCAGCTTAGAGTGGTTTGATTTCATTTAGTTAAACTTGCCTTGTTGTAGAGTAGAAATCTTTAAACATTTTAGCAGTTTTTACGACAAGTTTTTTAAGCCAAAAAACCAGTTGTTTAAGTTAAGGCCTTAAGCCCGCAGACTCTTAGTCATTTTTTAAATGAATTTTTTTTTTTTGATTATAAATAATTATTGAATTAAAATTCAGTTAAAAAAGCAACTGCATACAGAAACATGTTTATAATATAAAGTATGTCTCTTAAGTCTTTTGTTTCACTTAAATAAAACAGTGTGTCAATGCAAGTTTTTTTTTTAACTGAACTAATTTAAATGTTATATTATATGCATATAAAGTTATATGCATAAAAAGTTAAAACATATAATTACAACATCCTACTTGTTTTTTACAAACTATTATTTCGTTTTTAAATTTCTTTTGAAAAAGGTGTAAAAAAGTTCACACAATGCTAAAATATTATTAACCCAATTAAGCATCTTTTTTTTTTTGCTTTTTTTATTTCCAAAATAATCTTTATGATGATCTCGTGTGGCCTTCATAGATGATTTAACTTTAAATTTTTGTTTAGTTGTTTAAAAACTATACAAGTTAATTTGGGGTATAAATTTATAGGCACACACACACACACACATGCCACCACTATTTGCTATTAATTTATAAGGAAAAGAATAAAAAAATAATTTTTATATTTATGACAAATGAATACCATGAAAATAGAAATAAAAACCCAATAAATTTTAAATGTTTTTAAAAGGGGTCTATTAAACTATAATTGTTTTAAGACTTTTGGTAAAAAGTTTTAAATTTATAAGAATTATTATGTTAAATTTAAAGGAAGGAAAGTTTTTCGTCTCTTATAATTCTTTTAAGCATTTCAAAAAAAAAATGATAGAAAGTTTGTTTTGCCTCCAAAAAAAAATTAATTTTTTAAACAAAGAATTTTTAAATAAAAATATGACGGCATTATTTTCAAAAATTAAAAAAAAATATTTTAAGGTTTTTTTATTCGAAGAAAAATTAATACCATCAGAACATAGTATTTTGTTTTGCTGAAAAAATTATTTAGATATTTATTGTTAATAATTTAAAAAACATGTACTTAGTGTTATTTTAATTCTAAAAAATCAGCTTTTTAACTCAGAATAGGAAACAAAGGTTTCTGCATTTTTTCAGCTCATTTATTTAATTTCTTTTATTTTAGTTTTAAGAAGTTTTAAAGAAGGATTTATTTTTAAAATTTAAAAATACGATTTACTTGATTTTCTCTTAAAACTTTAAACGTTAATATTTTCTTTTTTACAATTCAACTTTAGCTTAATTATCAATGCTTTAAAAATATTTATTAATAAAATAACAAAGAGTAAAATGAATAAAAAAAACCAAAACCAGTTTAAAAACACAAAAAAAATTGCCAGCATGAATTTTTAGTACCAAAAGAAAAAAAAACTACAACAAATATATTCGGCATTTCTGAAAAAATTTCATAAAAATACCAGTTTTTTTTATTTATAAATTTGCAAGCCAAAAAAAACAGCAAAGAAAATTAACATAAAATCAAACATAGTTTCCAGGGAAAATTATTTACCAGAGGGTAAACATAAAGCAGGCTTTCAATGCATAAAAAACTTTAAGTTTACAAGAGGTTTTGCCCAAAAAAACCTTAAAGCAAACCAAACACTCATACCCTCTGGGTATTTAAACAAACACATGGTTAAATACAGGTTACAACTTCTCTTTCTTCATTTTGGTTAAAACTAAAGTGAAAGTTCTTAGAAAGTTTATTGTAGTGAGTTGAAGTGTAGCTTAGCATTGGTTTTATTGGCAGACGTTAAAGCAAACATTATGCAGAGGCAGACTCTTTTTTTTTTGAAAAATCAAATGTTTAACTTCTCTTACATTTGCATGGAATTTAATTTGTTAATTTTACTTTTAATTTCACTGAAATCAGCCAAAGCGACACCGTCTCCAATAGCATTATTGTGCGCATCATCGCGGTATTTTTTTATTTAGTTGTTGATTACGATTTCATCTAATGTATTTTACCTTAAAATAAATAGAAAAATTTGTACGGGCGCAAAAACCAATTGACATTAAGTAGTATAACTTTATGATGGTAATACAAATACAATTGTTTACAAGTAATTACTCTCATGTGTTCGTATGTATGTGTGTAAATTCATAGCAGAGGTAAGGTATTTGTGTTTAATGTAAGGTGCGACTCTTTATTCCCACGTTAAAAAAATTATTAATTTAATGTTGCCAGCACAAAGTGCGTTTTCAAAAACTATAATTAAGAAAATGCTTTAGGCTTTTGCGGAATATGTTAATTAGTATTTGTTAATGTCAAAGAGCCACCAAAAAAAATTTAGATATTAAATTTAAATCATTTTCAGTGGAAATTAAAATAAATTTAAAATTTGTTTTTGAATAACAAAATACTTTATGGTAGTTTTTCGTTTTTTTTCAATGACACCTGTACGAAAAGCGATTTTTCTCTAATTTTTTTTATAAAAAACAAAATTTGATTGCCAAAATGCTTGAACTAGGCAAAAAGGTTTAAATTTGCGGTTCTTTTAAAAAGCGGTTCTTTTAATTACCTTAATTGTAAAATGCAAAATAGTGGTTGTTTTCATACAATCACTTTTAAGGTTTCAATTTATAAAGCGATCAAAAATGCTTGCTTTTAACTTTTTATTTGAATGAATTAATTAATAAGTTAATTAGAAAACATTTTTCCTTCTTTTGTCTCTACTAAATTTCGAACCTGGACTGCTTTTTTGAATATACGAGCACTCCAACCACTGCACCATGCCACCATATTGAAACAAAAACGCATTTGTTACTAAGTATGTTTGTTTTGTAAGCATAATATTAAAAAAATTGATTAAACATTTTGATTGAATATATTAAGATGTTTATTAATTACAAAATTATTATCGCTTAATGTTAATTAAAAAAGGCAAAATAAAAAATAAACTGAAAGAAAGTAGGTTTAAATTAAAAGAAAAAAGATAAACAAAAGAAAAAAAAAAGAAAAATAAGAAAATGTATCGCCTTTATCTAGCCTAACCGCTTCTGATTGATGATTGGTGATTTTTAAATTTGCATACAGAACTTAAAATGTGTTTTATGTCGACAAAAACGAGTGTTCAAAATACCAGTGAAACACACTATTGGTGGCATTAAATTTCAAAAAAAATAAATATTCAATTGTGACAATTAAATTTTTAATTTAAAATGGTAGTTTCCTTTTAACGTGTTATCTTAAAAAAAAGGATTTTTTCTTTGAAAGAAGGCATTAGGCTAAAACTTTTCTTAGACAAGTTTAAAAGAGCAAAAATACAACTGGCAGCATCCCTTTCTGGAAAGGGCTACCGGATAGGAATTTGTAAAAGCGCAGTATGCACTTCTGGCTAAGAGTATTTCAATAAATAAAAAAACTTGTGCCTACAATTTTTTTCTTTCCTTCTTAATGCTTGGTACTGCTTTTGCAACAGACTTAAATTCCATACTGCTGATGGGCAAGTTAGTATATTAAGCCTTTTACATAATAAATAAATAAATTCTAATTATGATGATTATGATAAAACAAAATCCAGCCTCTATTCGCAATGATCACTGTATGTTTACTGAGTGTTTTTAACGATTTTCTATTGAATAATCATAATGAAAATGGAGGGGAATTTTTTTAATTTACAAAAATAAAATAACTTATAATTAAATTGCTTATTTATTTTTTTAAATACAGTTTTTATAAAATACATTTTTAAAAAATTTATTTTTTTTTAATTTTCTCAATCCACCTTGTCAAAAAAATAACTTAAAGACGAATTCTGAACATAAGAAAATATAATTTATAGGGTTTGTTGTTGGTTAAGTTTGTCTATATGCATTTCGTTGGTTCTTACACCAACTCATCAGTAGACTTCAACCCCAATTCTTAAAAAACTCATGAATATCTTCTGTCTTTATATAATAATCTCATCAAACAAAATGAGAATTACTATAAAAAACCAAAACGTTCAAGTTTTTTTAAGAATCCAACAAACCATTATTCGTTTTGGTTTTTTTATAGTAATTCTCATTTTGTTTGATGAGATTATTATATAAAGACAGAAAATATTCATGAGTTTTTTAAGCATTGGGGTTGAAGTCTACTGATGAGTTGGTGTAAGAACCAACGAAATGCATATAGACAAACTTAACCAACAACAAACCCTATAAATTAACAAGAAAATTGGGATTAAATCCTAAATAATTTAAAAATTGTGTTGTTTAACAACAAGGTTTTGTTTTCGGTTGCCCCTCAATACATTTAGTAATAACCAATGGTTATTCAAATGTAAGGGGAAAAAGAAAATCAAAACAGGCGAATAGCGAATAATGGTTTGTTGGATTCTTAAAAAAACTTGAACGTTTTGGTTTTTTTTTTATAGTAATTCTCATTTTGTTTGATGAGATTATTATATAAAGACAGAAAATATTCATGAGTTTTTTAAGAATTGGGGTTGAAGTCTACTGATGAGTTGGTGTAAGAACCAACGAAATGCATATAGACAAACTTAACCAACAACAAACCCTATAAATTAACAAGAAAATTGGGATTAAATCCTAAATAATTTAAAAATTGTGTTGTTTAACAACAAGGTTTTGTTTTCGGTTGCCCCTCAATACATTTAGTAATAACCAATGGTTATTCAAATGTAAGGGGAAAAAGAAAATCAAAACAGGCGAATAGCGAATAATGGTTTGTTGGATTCTTAAAAAAAATTGAACGTTTTGGTTTTTTTTTTTATAGTAATTCTCATTTTGTTTGATGAGATTATTATATAAAGACAGAAAATATTCATGAGTTTTTTAAGAATTGGGGTTGAAGTCTACTGATGAGTTGGTGTAAGAACCAACGAAATGCATATAGACAAACTTAACCAACAACAAACCCTATAAATTAACAAGAAAATTGGGATTAAATCCTAAATAATTTAAAAATTGTGTTGTTTAACAACAAGGTTTTGTTTTCGGTTGCCCCTCAATACATTTAGTAATAACCAATGGTTATTCAAATGTAAGGGGAAAAAGAAAATCAAAACAGGCGAATAGCGAATAATGGTTTGTTGGATTCTTAAAAAAACTTGAACGTTTTGGTTTTTTTTTTTATAGTAATTCTCATTTTGTTTGATGAGATTATTATATAAAGACAGAAAATATTCATGAGTTTTTTAAGAATTGGGGTTGAAGTCTACTGATGAGTTGGTGTAAGAACCAACGAAATGCATATAGACAAACTTAACCAACAACAAACCCTATAAATTAACAAGAAAATTGGGATTAAATCCTAAATAATTTAAAAATTGTGTTGTATAAGAAAATATATTTAATCAAAAAAATTAAATAAAAAATCAATATTTTAAAGAATAAGAATTAATTATACGCATTGTTTGAAAATAAAATTCGTTTTTAAAAAATAGCCTTCGATTTATTTTAATCAACCTAACATTTAACAGAATCTTGTTTAATTTGAAAAATATAAGATTTATTTCCTATTGTTAAAGAAACTCGATACTTAAATATCTATGAATGAATTCAGAAATAATAATGTTTAAAATAAAAACAAGCACATGTTTTTAAATATCTTTTGTTTTTTGTTTGATGAAAAAAAAATATGTTTTACAAATGTAAGTTCTATTGTTTAACTGTTGTTTAGCCTTCGCGTCTGACTTAGATTTAAATGAGAGAAGTTTAAGTTCCTTAAACATTTGAGCCTCATACAAACATATATTTAATAAATGTATAGACGTTAATGCAAACAAAAATTTTTATATTTTTATCTTGAGATTATATTGCAGTTTTTGTTAAGACTTTTTTTATTTTAATCTTTTTTTTCTCTTTTTATTTCCAGTTTTATTACAATTGATTAATTGCAAATAGAAACATACGTTTAAAAAAACTGTGATCATGGAAGGCTTAACGGCGGCCTGTTCAAAATGGCTGTCCGCTTTCACGTGTATACTTTTAATATTTGGCTGTAAAGTAAAAGCTGCTGATGATGTTTTTTCATGTCCCAATGGTAAGTGTTTCTTAAATATTTTCTTTTTAAAATTTTTATATAGAAAATTACAATTACTTAAGCAAGTATATTTGATTGTAAATTCATTATAGCAAATAGCATTGTAAAATTAAAAAATAATTTGTAAGCGAAATCTCTACAACAACAGTTTTATAAAACCCCAAACATACGTATCTTCAGGATTAAAGTCATCTGAATTGGAATTTTTGTAATAAAAACATATAGTGCTATCGGCAATGCATTAGGGCCTGTCATCACTTTTTAAAATTTTACAGGAGAGATAAAAACTTTATAAAATATAAAGTTTTGTTTTAAAAAATACAAGTTATTTACAACAGCAAATACTAATAAAAAAACACATGAATTTGATTCTTTAGTCAAAAGTATTCTGTATTTTGAGGCTTGATGTACTGTAAAGTCTTTTTGTCTAGTCAAAAAATAAAAACATTTTGATTTCGTACTATTCTTTTTGATTTTTTTATTTGTTTAACATAAAAATTAAATAACAATTTTATTAGGATTTAACGCAATATTGTCTAAAAAAATAATTTTAAAAAACACAATTTATAAAATAAAAGTTTTCGTAGTTTTTTCTGTATTATTTTGCAAAGTTTTAATTTAATTCATCGGCTTTGTTTTTAAACCTGCTCCCAAAGCAGGAGGATCAAGCTTAATTTTTTTTTCTTAAACATTTACCACAAATAATCTTGTTTTTATAAAAAAACTAATTTAATTTTTTTCCTTTTTAATTTTATTCGTTATTCCAGTTTGAATCTCTTTTTTTATAAATTTTTAAAATTCTACTCAAGTAAAGCTCATAAGTAAATCAACTAGATTTTTTAACGGTTTATTGTTTTTTCTTTAATGTTAACCACTTGCAATACTTATTGTTGTTGTTTCTTTTCGTAACTCGTACAATTATGTGTTGTGTATAAATAAATATAAAGTAGTTGTTGGCGTATAAAAGTAAATACATATTTCTAATCACATATTCGTACAACTGCAGGTGTATTAGCAAACAAATATGTGTATATTAAAGTGAGTAAATTTAGTTGCTAAATGTGTAAACATGTACATAGAAACAAACATACATATGTTGGTATTTATCCATTTACAAAGTGGTTAAAGGGTATAAAACAGAAAAGCGTACAGGCAAACACTTTTTAAAAACACTAATTTAAAATATTTGGCTGTACCGAATCTTATATACCCTTCACAACATGTAGGGTTTTTAACATAATTTTTTCATATATTCTATGGCAACCCCCTTAAAGGGGGGGGGGGGGGGGTAGGGTGGTTGGTAGGTGGTTAGTATGTTCTAGGAAAATGTTTGCAAGGAAAAATGAGTAAGCGTCTGTCTTGCATTTGACTTACCCACAGGCACCCAAGAATCTGTAGGGGGGGGGGGAGGGGGGGGGCACTTATTACAATTTCCCAAACATTTTATGGGAATCCTCTTAGGCGATGGAGATAGAAGGTAAATATGTTCTAAGAATATGTTTGACTGGGGAAACTAATGAGGGTCTTCCTACACTTCATTTCTCTAAGGCCTACCTAAGGGAAGTTATGGGCGTTTTCACATAGTTTTTGTAAATTTTGAATGGCAACGCACTTAGGTGATGATGATAGGGGGTAAGTATGTTCCAGGAAAACGTTTAGTAGAATAAACTAATAGGGTTCTATGATACATGTTATTCCTCTAAGGGCGACTTCAGAGAATTTTTTGGGGGTTTTACCCTAATTTTTTCAAATTTTGTATGGCAACCCTGTTAGAGGCTGTACAAAGGGGCTAAGAGTGTTCCTTAAAAATGCTTGAATGGAAAAATTTACTAGGCTGGAAGCTGTTGGAGCAATTTGAAAGTTTTTTTTTTAATTAAACTTTGTATGGCAACCCTGTTAGACGATGGAAATAGGGTGTAGGTATGTTTAACAAAAATGCTTGTGAAGAAAAGTTAATAGGAGTCAGTCTTACATTGCACCCATGTAGGGGTAACTACAGGGTAGTTTTAGAAGTTTATATTTACAAATTCAAGAGGAATTAACTGACTTACCACGACTACGGTTGCTGCCCTACATCTCTGTCCGTTATCGGGCGATTTTGCTAAATTTTATTTTTGAAAGTAAACCTTATTTTTTGATGCCATAAACAGGTCCAAAAAGTATCAAGGAGCTTTCTTAATTTCAAGAGATTTACGGGCATCGCTAAATCAACTTTCGTATCTATAAGGAACTTATGCTTTATGGGGTCGCAAATAGATATGGAAGATATTACAAACGGAATGGAAAACTTAAATATACCCTTATTACTAATGTGAAGGGTATAATAATAACGTTGTTATCGTTGTTTTGATCTTTTTTGAATGCTTGCAACCAGCTTTGCGTTTGTTTTTTATGATTTAATCCCTTGAAAATGTATGACTCTTAAAGTTCAGTCTTCTGTGTTTAACTATTTATTTTTTAGAGAAAAGGTTTCAACAAATTTTAAGGGGTCTTAAATGTCTAAAAACAACCTAAACATTATATTTCTTAATGATCAATGTAAGCTACCTGATATATTTGTACCGAAAGGAAAATCTTAAAATATTTAAAATTTTTAAAAATTTTACATTTAAAAACATACATAAGTAAGTATGAACAGACTTACATACCAATTGAATTACATACGTGTGTATGGTGAACAGGTTTGTTGCTTAAGTCTTTCGATTTGCCTTAAACATTCATTGTTGAGAAATTTATCTTCATTAATATTTTTATTAACTTTTTTTTTGTTGCTGGCATTAAACTCCGTTCTTTGTATTTCTTATATACAAAAGAATGCGTGTTTGTGTATGCTATGCTGTATGAATGCATTTTTTTGTAAAGACCTCTTTAAAAAATGGGTTAATTCAATAAAAAGAAGTGGGTTTTCTTTCACTTATTTTAGCATTTTTTGCCAAGTAAATGCCAATAAATAAAAAATACAGAACATAATGATTGGCTGGTTTAGATTTTAAAGTTTTTTTTTAATTTTTTATACAGAAACTCCAAAATAACTGTTCCATTGTGCGGTTCTATAACTATTTAAATTTACTTACACATACTTATGTATTAATTATACTTATTGTAATTAAGTAGGAAATGAATACTTATGTATACACACATAAATTTACAGAAATTATTAGACTTTAAGAATAGGCATTGCAGACAGACACACAAAATTCTTGTTTGCTTAGTCAACCATGCAATTTTTGTACAAAAAAGAAAAATAACTGTTTTAGACTATTAGATACTACTTGGCTTAGAAACACTTCTAAGTAGTTGTAAGATTATTATTTGTAAATAATAAAGCGAGAAAAATGGTTTCAAGAAATATTACAAATCTATTAAGTATTGTTATTATTTTCAGTTTTTTTTTTTGTTATGTAACGGAATATTGCTAAAAATTTCTCTAGTTCAGTGAACTTTTTGAATTGAGCATTTTAAATTTCTCACGCAATTTATTCAACAGCTAACGGATGCCAAAAACCAAAAGTAATGACAAATATAGCCAAAAAAAAGGTGCCTCAAAAATGTATGAAATCACCAATTGCTTGTGCAGTGATTCCCAATTGTATATCTCATTGACTGTTGTTAAATATTTGAAGTTAATCCTAAATTATTATTTCAATACAAAAAATTGAAATCTTAATTAAAAATAATAAATCTTAAAATGGTTGATAAAAATTTAGTATTTTTTTTATTTATTTCAATAACCTGTTAACAATTATGGGTACTACATTTAGCTTCAGTAAGAAATATATTTATTTTAAAAATATATTTTTTTGTAAAGATTGTTTTGGAACAGGTTTACATCCTTTACAAGTATTTCTTAAAAATCCTTTAAAAAATTATATATTTAGGGTATTCACAAGGTAGTCATAAAGTCATATGTCTTAAAAAATAAAACGAAAAAATACTACTGTTGTGAGCATCTGCTCATAATTAAGTGTGCTCTTTTAAATTTGAATCAGCTGCTGGAGAAAACATAAAAATAAGTAATTTCAAAAATATTTTAAAATTAATGACTGCGACTTGTAAATTATATCAACGGCTTCACTTAAGAGTTTCGACCACCCGGCTCAGGTTTCTATTGTTTATGACAAAACAATAAACACAGTTCAAAAAGGCTTATTATTATATAACTTTTTTCTTTTAAGCACAACAACAATTTTTTTAAACTATTGTAAATAATTAAAACTTTAAGACAATATGACTTGATAGCATACCCCTGAATACCCCAATTATTTTATTTGGAAGGTACTAATGTCAAAATCGTTAAGGAACTCATGGTGCTGATAGTCATAGCAAATCTTTCCATGTCATTGACTAGCCTGTAGTGTATAAAAGAATTCCACAAAATTACATTGACAAACAAACAGATATGTAGAGAGAATATGTACATGTGTGCCTTAGAATTTCTTTTTTTTAGTTTTAAATAAAAAAAATAAATTAATTGTGTTAAAAACTTTGCAAGCCAAAAAAGTCAAGTTATAAACCAGCGAAACACGAAAATAAGAGAAAGCTAAGTAAATACGTTGAAGCAAAATGTGACATGCGGCATATTAAATATTCAAATAAGCCAATACTATGCCTAAAAATAAAATAAACTTAGAAACAAAAAATTAATATTCTGCATGCGTTACCGTTTAACAGTCTTATATTTAAAAAAACTTACCGCAAATCAAAAGAAAAAAAAACGGTTTAAAAAATGTTCGGTGAAAACCTAAATTTTGTCACCCACACATTAAAAATTACAACCATAAACAAACTGCTAATGATTTCTTAAGTAAACATACCAACCTGATTTAACAAATATACATAAATAAAATATATTCTACTTTAAAAGATTGTTCTTTATTTAATAACCCACAAAGCGTTTTTTTTTCTTCTTTTAAACAAGTTAATATTATTCTACTAACAAGTATTTCTTTTTTTTATTGTTGTTGTTTTTACGGGTAAAACCAGTCTTTAGCCACATAACTTCAAGCCATTTTTAACTATTCTTGACCAACTGCATATACTTAATCATACTGGCTTTAACACTTGTTAGATTTATCTACTCGTTTTACCTAAATAACTGTAAACATACACATTCATGCATACTTAAACGTATTTTGTTTTTTTTATATTTTTTTTCTTGTTGTCAAGCTTAATGATTTATTTTCAAATTTAACACACCCGTTCTTATAATTTGTTAAATAGTTTTGTCAAGAATATTTCCATATCTTGAGAATTTAAAACTGATCAAGAATGTAACGTTCAAGGTTAAAATTTATGTTTTTATAAAGATTTTATTAATTTTTTTGGGAAAATAAATTATTATCTCAGAGAATATTTTTTTAATTTAATTATTGATGATTTGAAACAAAAAAAATTTTTTTGTTAAATGTTTTTAAAATTTGTTTTTTTTCACATAATGCAAAGGCATACATACATATGCCATTTTGTCATTCCATCTGTTATATATGCAATTTTCGCTTTTATTATATTTTGGATTCTAGTTGATAGGAAAGTTTCTCAAGCTAATTACGTCTGCCCGTCTATTAAAATAAAGTTATTGTAGCCAATTTTAAATAGTCGATATTTTAATTAAACAATATCATTAAAATACAGACCTACATATAAACGTTTTGAGATATTCCTTATCTCATTTAAGAAAAATTTAGTTGGAAGCCTTCATACCGAAATGAGGATTTTATAATATTTTCGAAAACTATAAAGCTATTGCCTCTAATCAAGCATGAGATTTTTTTGGGATGTCATGGTCGCATACAAGAAAAATCTTATTTTAATCGAGTCATGGATTATGCTACTCTTGATGCCAAACGATTAACTTTATGAAATTTTTGCAATGTTTTAGGTCGAAAATTATAATGGCTGTTGACTTCAACCCTTCTGCAAATTTAAAAAAAGTGATGTTTTTTGTGTGAGGACACCCTGAATGTTGCACAGGAGTAATGGACTAAGTGTCAGCCCTGACAAGACTGATGTTTGTTTTTTATAAGCAAAACAAAAATCGTGTTTTTTGACGAGCCTTGTTTCTTAGATAGGACAGTTATAGAATAAAAAAAGGTTTACTACCTGACAGCAATACTGGATTGGAAAATTAATTTTGCCAATTAGAGAAAAAAGCAGAGAAACCTCAGCAATTTTGAACGCTATGTAGAAGGGCTATAGTCTCGAAATATAACCTGAGTCTAAAACCTCAATGGCTGAAAGGGACTCTGGATCAAAGACTATTTTATTATACGAATGACGCTTGGAAAGATTGCGACTCGTCATCTTTGTTAAAAAAAAGCGGAAAATAAAATCTGTTTCCACTTCACACAGCGCAACTCTGTCCTAAAAGCGGAAATCCGAGCAATACCAAAATATTTGTCCCAGCTTAGGGCACCCACAGGTTAAACCGACATAAACATCTAAACATAAGGGGAAGTATTATAGAAAATAATTATTTATTACTCCGAATATGACCAAGTACGAATTATGTGGGTGTCTAGACATCATTGTGACGATAATCTCGTGGGGTAACCCATATTATCATAAAACTAGAGATATTCTAAAACTGGGGAAACCTGATTTTATTTAGGCGATAAGTGTGCTGCCTATTATTTCATCGTATGAGGTTGCGGAAAATCACGATTTTATCACTGGCTGGTTTTTACAGGCCAAATCTAAATATTTTAAGTCGGATATTATAGCGGATGTAGCTTATTAAAGAGGTGTAAAATGGAAAATCTTGGTAGAATTACACATCACCATAGTTCTGATTATTTCAGTCTAACTTAACATTACGTAACCTAACCTTAGCTCACCTTACCGAACCTAAGCTAAGGTTGTTTTAAATATGAAGGCTACATGTTTTTATTTACTTTTATTTTCTAAAAACGGATTTTTAAAAATTTAATATTTCTTTAACACTTTGCATTATTTAATTGTAAACAAAATCCTGAAGAATTCCTGATAAAAAAATTTTGCCTGATAATAAATTAAAATAATTTTTTTTAATTAATATAAATAATATGTTTGCAGTTTTATTCGTTTTTTTTTTGTGAATTTATTTAATTTTTAATGAACAGAAACATGTACTTAAGGTTAAACTTGCTGAAATCGAAACCATTCCACATAACCTTCAGTGGCTAGTGAATAATTTTAAAATAACGCTTTTACATCTCTGGCCGGCTGTTTTAGTTGATTAAATTGTTCAAAACAGGTTAAAAGGTATTGTTTAACTTCCGGTTTAAATTAAGCACTATTAAGAGCGTTTTGTAGGTTTCTTTAGACGTTTTAAATACAAAATTTATTAAATTTGATCAGCAACATTAAAAAACGGAAAAATGTAAAAAAAGTATTAAAAATTTAATGAAAGACATTATAACAAATATTGAACGAGAATGTAAACAAAAAAGTAAAATGATTTTTCTACTGGTACCTCAAACAGATTGCTGACAACCGCCTGAAGTTTTATTTGAAAGAGATCTACATTTATCATAAGGAATGTTTTTTTGGATTTTAAATTTGATTTGTTTTATTACAAATAAGTCAGAAATCTTCAGATATCAAATTTGATAATAATTTAAGTTTTTAACATTAACGAAAAAAAAATCAGTTTAAAGCCAATAAAATAAACTTGACTTTTGCTTTTGTTGCTCTTTAAGTTTTGGCTTTGTTTCGTTTTCGTATTTTGCTGTTTTTTTTCTGCAAAGACAAGTTTTTCTTCTCACTTTAAAGCCAAGGAAAGTTTTTAATGCATTTAAGGCAAGATTCCAATGAATTGTAATATTTAAAAACCTTGATTCACTGCTTTCATTACAAAATTACAATGTAAAAGTAATAATAAATACTTATGCATATGTATAAAGAAAAGTATATACATATAAACGTATGTTTAAAAGACTTGAATACCAATCGATTTGTAACGTCTTTTAAAAATTACACATTTGTTGCTGATTTTATTGGAGACATTAAAAATAAACAAAACTAAAATAATAATATTATTAAATTAAATTTGTTTGTTTGTTTTTAAAAAAAAAGAAAGCCTGTTAACATAACGTTCCCTTTTTTTTTGAAATCGTTTAATCTGTTAAGTCAATCAGTGGTGTTTACAGTTTATTAGTGTGTTTTGCATTAAGTTTTTTACCTTAATTATGCGTTAATCATTTATAATATTGTTTCTGGCTGTTTGCGTTTTGCTTAAAGGTGAAATCATTGTATTTATCGCCGTTTATTTTATACATAATTTCACATTATTTTAACATATGTATTTATTATTATAAAAAAAAAAATTAATAAATTTGTTTTAAATCATTTTCATTTTTTTAAGTTAAAACAATCAAAATAAAACAAAAAACATAAAAATTTTTTGTTTTAAATTTAACATATTAATGCATGCAGAAAATGTTTTTTTAAGTTACAGTAAAAAATATAAATTTGTTTTAAAAAATATAATAAATATAATTTTTTCTTATTTTTAGGTTGGGAGTTACGTGGCCTTTATTGTTATAAGTATTTTAATATAAAACATTCTTGGGAGAAAAGTGCTGAACTATGTAGAAGGTAAGTTGTTTTTAGAGGATTTAAAGGAAAGTAATTAATATTTAAAAAAAAAGAAAAGTTGTTTTTACTTCTTCTTGAAACAAAAAAAATATGTTTAAAGATGAAATAAAATATTTAAAGTATCTCATAAATATCTATAGATATGCTAATCTTTTAATATATCAAAGGCCTAATAAATGACCAAAATTGCTTGTTCTGTTTATTCTGGCAAACAAAGGCCAAGTTCATCATAAACTTTTTGCTTTCTTTAGTTGAAAATAAAATTTGTTGTGCCTTTTTATTAAAAAATAGCCTTAAATTTTTTTATGCAAAATTGTAAAAATTTTATGAAGTGTTTTAAGTTTCAAAAATTTTGAGAAGCGTCCTTTTTGCATTGGGCCTTTGATATGTTCATATGTATGTTATTGAAGCTTCAAACGAAACTTTAAAAAGAATTATTTCATTTGTTTAATATTTTTACATTTTTTACAAAAAAATTCACAAAAATTAAAATCAATAGAAAGTCAGAAAAACTTGGGATTTAAATAAAAAACATTATAAATCTTTCTTGATTTTTATTTAAATATTTAAAATTTTATTTATTTTTTTTATTTTAAGACAGTATTTGTTCCACCTTAAAGGAATTGCAATTAAAAAAATACCCTAAATTTTTTTTTAAACAAAATTTTTAGAAAATTTTTAAAAAAAAAATCTTTTTAGAAACTATTTCTGGAAAAAAATCTACTTAGAGCAGAAGCATTTTTTACAACTATATTCAAATCGAAAAATGTGCTTTTTAAAAGTCAATTCAATTAATTTTCTTTAAATATAAAATTAACACAAAAAAATTATGTTCCTTTAAAATAAAAAAGTTCTAAAATTTATTTAATATTTCCAAAAATGAGTAAGTTATAAATTTATGTTATTATCTTAAATAACCCGAAAAGAAATATTAAAGGATTTTTATTACTTGAATATTTGTATAAAAATTTAGGTTCTTACGATGTGCCTAAAAAAATAGTATTTCATTACTGTTTTGTTTTTTTTTTTATTTTTGTTTGAGTTTTTTGAACTCTTCTATGCTTTTTAATTCAAGATTTATTTAGAATACAAATAAACTTTTTCCTTGTTTAAATATTAGTTAAACAGTATTTCGAAAATAACATGAAGAACTTTTCTGTATAGTTATTTGTTGTACAATTATTTGTATGTTTATTTGTGTGTTTGAGTTTGTGTTTGTATTTTTTTCCTTTTTTTACTATTCACATACTATCAATGGCTTAAGGGACCTGTACCCATAGTTGCCAGATAAATTTGGTCCAATATCGTCAAATCTTTGGGAAAAAATCGTCAAAACAAGTTTTGGAAATCGTCAACACTAAAATGTATGATTTCAATTACTTTTTTAGCTAATAATAATTAAAAAGGGGGAAAACAAAGGTTCGTAAAAAGTAGTAACAAAAAAGGCAAAATTTCATCATTCAAAGAAAAAAAAACTGAAAATGAAATAAAAGCAAATAATTAAGAAATTTTTTACAGATTTTATTTAAAACAAATAATTTTTTTACTTTTTCAAGGATCCTATTTAAAATTCTTGTTATATATAGTATTCTAACTAAAAACATTTTTAAATAAACACATAATAGCTAATATGGAATTGTTAAAAATGGGGTTCAAAGCGGAAGACACTTGTTTTTTCTTTTTGTTCTTTTAACAGAATACATAGATATACATATGTATATAGTGTACAAAAATACATAAAGTATATTTATGGTGTGCTGTGCCGTAGAGTATTGGGGCTGAAGGACCTTTATACACCTTTCATTTGGTACCACTGTTTCTAAATTACATGATACTTTAGAGTCATACTTATGCAAACGGAATTTTTAGGTTTTGGCTAAACACCTTTATAAAAATCGTAAAGTTTAGGGCGAAAATCATCCAATCATCAAAAGCCATTTTTTTGTGGCCAAAAAACGTCGAAATGACGATAAACCGTCAAATCTGGCATCTATGTCTGTACCTCGTTTCTATAACTTGCGAGAAGTTTCCGCATCGAGAAATATTTTGAGATTATGATAGTGTTTCAGTAATTAACAGTGTAAATCATATTGTTTTAAAATAACGCAAGTTAGCATTAAACATATATAATATTTATTCTTTGATTTATAGTGTCTTTGACAGGGCGACCATAAATATCTCGAAGAAATAATACAGTGTAGAGTAAATGGTTATGGGCAAGAATTATATTAAAACAACAAAACCTACTTCAGTTAAAATTTCTTACCGTTTTAATTTTATAACGTAAAATTATAAAGAGCTCTTACAGCATTTTAACCGGGTTAAGATTAGTGCTATTGCACTTAAACATATCCTTAGCACTGTACCAAGCACTTGTGCCTTAGCAAACAAATTCCATATTTATTTTAGTGTGTGTAAATACTGGTGTATATTCAAATATTTTTGTTTAACGAAAAACTTTCAGACAAGTTTATTTTTATTAACAAGCTTCGAAGAAAGTGTATGGTTGTAAGTATGTGATTATTTTATTTACTGGTTTTGCGGTCAATCAGCTAAAAACATCAAAGATATATTATTATTGTACTTGTTGTTAACCTAAATCTAAAGAAATTCTTAAATACAAAAGCAAGTCATTCGTGAAAAAACGAATGAGTTAAAAAAAGAGCATCAAAATATAAAAAAGGTTTTTAAGAGTTTTGTATTTAAATAAAGAAGAGATAAATCTATAATACTTTACAAAGCAAACAATAGAAATTCTTTTTTTGTTTTTTGTTTTATTTTTAAATATGACAAAGAAAGTAGAAATGTAAAGAATTTTTTATATATCGTTAGCTAAAATGCAAAACCAAGCAACTAGCAAAAATCCAAAATTGTTTTTTAACATATTTGGTTATATATTTTTAAAAATAAATAACAAATAAATAAGTAATAAATAACATGACAACCAACTTTTTTGATGTTAAAAACAAAACTTGAAAAAGAATGCAGAAAAAGAGAAACAATTTATAAGCACTGCCTTTGTAATTACAAAATGTTTTTGTTTTTTCTTTAAAATTTTACAAAATGTAGTTACGTTGTCTTGCATTTCAGCTGAAGATATGTATATTCATATGTGTAAGCAGCTTTCATTCAAAAATCATTGAAGGCATTTTTAGATGTGAGTATGTGTATGATCATACCGCTTATTTCAAAAAAGCTATTTTGAGAAAAACGCGTTTAAAGTTTTCGATTTGCTTACATTAACTAGTTTCTCCTCCAATGCAAAAAGTATAAACAATTAAAAGTCCAAAATGCTTATTTCGGGAGGACATTTGTATGGGGACAATATCAAATATTGGGCAGAACATATTTATATTCAGTTTAATAGTTAACGATGTGAACATATGGAATATTCTGTGAAAATATATTCTAGTCAGTTATAGCCCAAAATGTTTTTTCCCGGAGGACATTTGTATAGGGCTTATGGCAAAAAATGGGCCGATCATCATCACAAATAAAAGGCTTCGGGAAAGTGCCAAAAAACGTATCTGTGCCAAATTGCATCAAAATAATTTTAAAAGTGCGACCTGTAGCATATTTTTGGGCGTTAGAAACATCTGAACAAACTCATAACTGGGTATAAGTATTTATAGTTCCAACTTCTTGAAAAAAGTTTAGTACTACTTTCGTGTGGCTTTCACATAAGGTAAATAAATGCACAATTTTCCACATTAGAAGTAATGCCATAATTTTTCTTAGATCAGATATTGAACAAAGATGATCAAAATGGAGAAGTTGAAGTACCCTGCGGGAAATGTGGGTCAATTGGTCGGCATACTCGTCCTGTTACAGGGACAAAACATGAATTGGACAAAAGTGATTGGTCGTGATCAGTTAAAAAGGCACAGCTCAAGAACTTGTTAAAAGGTGTGAAAGAGGTTAAGGGAAAAAATAGAGATACTGGTCCCTACACATAAACAAACATCTGTCTTTTATTTACACACACACACGCATTAATACAAATGAAGAAGATTTAACAGGTTTTTAAATAATTAATGCAAAATTTGCTTATATAGGATTGGCCTGTTAACCGTTCTGAGGTGTTAGTTTTGAACCAATTGCCCCCTCCAATGACAACGCAATGTTACAGTGATAGGTTATCTTGATATAAAGTGCAAGAACTAGAAGCAGTCCCTACCCTAGCCTTTGACCAGTCCACTTCCCCGTAGGGTAGTTATAATATTAATAATGATAATAATAATGTAAATTACAAAACCCTTTCTCGCATGTATTTAAATCACGAAATACATCTTTGATGTATGATGCCATAAATCTGTTTGTTACCATTGCAATAGATATGTATTAACAGATATTTTCCGTTTATATTCAATGGAAATGAAAGTTCATTTACAATTGTTGCTGCAAAAGTACGATTGTAACGTAGAAATACACAGTGCAACACGAAAAAAAATAACCATATTCGGACATCACTACGTGAAAGAAGACCAAAAAAGAGAAGACCCGTGTCTCCCAGTTTTGCCCAAAGTCATGCACTTTTTTTTTTATGGGCCCCCAAAAATTTGGGGCCTTGGTGCCATTTTTGCAAAAAGTGATCATTTTCTCAGGCTAATATCTTGCAAACCGTTCGGAATTTTTATTTACTCTTTGAGGCAAAGTTGTAGCCCTTTTTATAAAGAACAAAAACTAAGAACATAAAAAATTAAAAAAAGAATAACTTTAAATTAAAATCGCAAAAAACTTTAAAAAATTCAAATTTTTTTGACCTTTTTTCCCCTGTTCAGGTCCATAGGTAGCAAACCGTTCAAAATTCAAGGAAACAATCAACTACGAAAATTTACCTAATATCCCAATAAGCAACTTTTTAGAACATATAAACTTCCTAGGAATGATTCTTAACAACGTTTAGGTAGCTGCTAGGTAGCCCCAAAAGTTAAAAATTTGCGAAAATGTATGCATGTACATACATGTAGTTAGTTAAAAATTTGCGAAAATTTTTACATTTCATTTTTTTTTGTTTTCTTTAACATTGGGATACTGTGCTTTCTATTACAAAAAAGTTATAAAAAAAATATTCGTATTATGTTTATAATATTGATTGCCCTGGACTTGCAAATCGCACTCTCTTAAGTTGAGGATAAAAATCGTCGTCCGAATCTGACTCTGATTCAAACCTTATGGTTTACATGCACGACTGCCCTCCATCATCAGCTTTTTCTTCTTCATATACATTTTTAATCCCAATTACAAAAAAAAAAACAAAAGAATTTTGGAAAGCCGCCCTTAATGATGATCCCTTGCAAAATATTGATGACCTTCAAATCACAGCAAATCTTCCATTTATTTTCGTAGGCTTTCGGTTCGACACTTGCAATAACACTGCTTGCAAGCTTGAAACAGAATCAGCAATAAATAATCCCCGCTCACTAGCGATGTAGTTCATTCCCATTTTTACCATCAAAGCTTTTATATCGTTGCAGTAAGCGAACGAATTTTCATCATATAGAGTGTAGAGGGTCTGGAATTCAGCTTGCCTTTTGCGGTACGCGGTAGTATTAACACTGGCACGTGTAAGTTTTCTTTGCCTAAAAAACGCAGTCCAAAATATGGCAAGTCGCTGCGATAGTCTCAATATAGCCACAATGAAATCTATTTTCATTTGTTGTATTAGTTGTGGTCCATCTCTTCCCTGTTGGGGCTCATAATCGGCATCAAATCGATCTTGATAGGTAACACCACTTGCTGTAGTCATTTCTGTAAATTCTGTTCTACGATCTGGAGTTGGCGGCCTTGGGAATACAAAATTTTTAGGTGCAAGCACTGGCAGTGTGGCCGTTATAGTTGGTTTATTACTTTTGTTCTTCTAAGCATGTCGATTTATACAAGATGTGTAATTAACGCATGCATAGCAACTGGTTGCATTATGATCACCTGCGCGATTGATCCAGTTTACCGCCTTACAGTACTTCATACTACGTTTGGTTTCGCGTCGCTTTTATATTGTGATCTGCGTTTTTTGATGCGTGTGTGGTCGGTGCGTGATCGTGTGAGCTGTTTACTGAAATCTTAGATAAATTTTTGTAGTTGATTTCTTGATAAGTTTGGGTGCAATAATTTCTTCTTTTTAAATTTATCCAATTGCTATTTTATTTTGGATTGTCCTTTATTATTACAAAAATAGGTAGTAGGTACATGGGTAATTTATTGGTGGTATAAACAATCATTATTAAAAAGTAATAACAAATCAATAAAAAAAGCATGTACATAATTTAATTAAAGGCCGTTAACGATCATTATTGCGATTTGTGTATGATGTATTTTGTTGTTTAGGGTTTCCAGCAATTTTAATGTTTGCCTACCTGTTAAGGTTGTAAGATTTTTCGCGGCTATCTCACATGCATATACACATATTTATATGCACTAGAGTTCTCTATTACACAAAAGACAGATACAATATATGTAATTAAGGCAATTTGATTAAACGTAAGGAAGAGATAGCTTCATAACTACATGTATGTACATATGTACATACATACATTTTGGGGAAATTTTTAACTTTTGCGGCTACCTAAGCGCTACCTAAACGGTGTTAAGGATCAATCCTAGGAAGTTTATATGCTCTAAAAAGTTGTTTATTGGAATATTAGGTAAATTTTTGTAGTTGATTGTTTCCTTGAATTTTGAACGGTTTGCTACCTATGGACCTGAACAGGGAAAAAAGGGTAAAAAAAATTTGAATTTTTTAAAGTTTTTTGCGATTTTGATTTTAAATTATTCTTTTTTTAATATTTTATGTTCTTAATTTTTGTTCTTTAGAAAAAGGGCTACAACTTTGCCTCAAAGAGTAAATAAAAATTCCGAACGGTTTGCAAGATATTAGCCTGAGAAAATGATCACTTTTTGCAAAAATGGCACCAAGGCCCCAAATCTTTGGGGGCCCATAAAAAAAAAGTGCATGACTTTGGGCAAAACTGGGAGACACGTGTCTTTTCTTTTTTGGTCTTCTTTCACGTAGTGATGTCCGTATATGGTTATTTTTCCATGACTTAAAAAATTACACACAGTGATATTAAACAAGAAATATATAAAATATAAACATGTACTTTAATTGTATAAAAAATAAGAGATAAAGGAAAAAGTAACTTATTTTTGACTATTTAAACCACTGTTTTTTATATTTGTGTTAACAATTATTATATGTATTAGTGTTTGATGTGTCTACAAATACGCTTCCATACAAAGCAAATAACTTAAATCGTTAAAGAGAAATAGAAAGTTATTTGAACTACTGTGCTATTAGTTCAAATTCTTTATTAAAACAAGAAAATAACAAAATGTTTTTTGGCTTTAAACCTAAGTAAGAGTTATCAATTATAACATTTAAATAATTACTTCATTAAAGCAGTTTAAGATGAGCAAGTGTTAAAGTATAAAAAAATTTAAAACAGTTTTAAACCTTTTTTTATTTTATTTTTACATAATTTTTTCAATTAGATATGGTGCTGAGCTGGTAGCCATTGATACTTTTGCCGAAAATAACGATACTTTAACGATAGCCCGTTCCAACGATCCTAACCATCGGGCCTCTGACAAATATTGGTTGGGCTTGGCTTCTTTGGATGAGTTAAGAACTAATACTCTAGAGTCGGCTTCGGGTGCTTTGATTTCACAATATTCAGGATTTTGGTCATTGCACCAACCTGACCCAATGTCGGGTGAATGTGTTGCAGCCACATTTGCTTCTACTTTTCAGTCTTGGGATTTGGGTACCTGTGAAAGTCTGTTGCCTTTTATGTGTCGTTCTTCGGCTTGCCCCCAAAACTCAATACACTGCTCCAATGGCAGATGTATTAATCAAAGCTTTAAATGTGATGGTTCGGATGACTGTGGTGATGGTTCGGATGAATTAGATTGTCCTTCTCAGTGTTATTATCATATGCAATCAGGAGGCGATGTTATAGAAAGTCCCAATTATCCCCATAAGTATGGGCCACTCTCCAAGTGCAAGTGGACTTTGGAAGGCCCCTTGGGCAGCAATATCATTTTACAATTTCAGGACTTTGAAACAGAAAAAACGTTTGATACAGTGCAAATTTTGGTGGGCGGTCGCACAGAAGACAAATCAGTATCCTTGGCCACTATAAGTGGTAAACAAGATTTAACCACTCAACCTTTAGTATCAGCTTCAAATTTTATGATTGTCAAGTTTACTACTGATGGCAGTGTGGAACGTAAGGGTTTCAGAGCTACCTGGAAAACAGAAGCCAAGAGCTGTGGAGGCACATTGAAAGCTACTTTACAACGTCAAACTTTAACTAGTCCCAACTATCCCAAACATTATCCTGGTGGCTTGGAATGCTTGTATGTTATTAAAGCACAACCAGGACGCATCATTTCCATAGAGGTTGATGATTTAGATATAAATGAAGGACGTGATTATATGCTTATACGGGATGGAGACTCTCCCATGAGCCGTCCCATTGCCAGGCTAACTGGAAAAACCAAAAATAATGATAAAATTATTATTTCCACCGGCAGCGCATTGTATTTGTATTTTAAGTCTAATTTGGGGGAATCTGGCAAAGGCTTTAGTTTAAGATACATACAAGGATGTAAAGCCACTATTACAGCACGCAATGGTACAGTTACATCACCTGCCTTCGGCCTGGCTGACTATCCCAAGAACCAAGAATGCTATTTCACCATACGCAATAGCATGGGCTCACCTTTATCTCTTAAATTTAACAAATTCATGGTGCATAGGAGTGATTTTGTGCAAGTATTTGATGGCTCATCTACTTCCGGCCTGCGTTTACATTCCGGCAATGGATTTACCGGAACCACAGCACCGAAATTAACACTTACTGCTTCCTCGGGAGAAATGCTTATTAAATTTACATCGGATGCTCTTCATAATGCAGCTGGGTAAGTTAACTTTACTATTGAAGAAATTGAAAAAAAAAAATATTAAAAACCAATTTTGTAGCTGGTCTGCTACATTTTCGGCAGATTGTCCTGAATTAAAACCTGGCATTGGAGCTTTGGCTTCTAGTCGTGATACTGCTTTTAGTACTGTTGTAACGTTTACTTGTCCAATTGGCCAGGAGTTTGCCACGGGTAAAACCAAAATTATTACTGAATGTATGAAAGGTGGTAATTGGAGTATTTTTTACATACCCAAATGTCAAGGTAATTAAGAGGACTAAAAACTCTTTGATCATCTTATAATAACTGATTTAATTTTATATCATTTTTTGTTTTTAGAGGTTTATTGCGGTCCTGTACCTCAGATAGATAATGGTTTCTCAATTGGTTCCTCTAACGTAACCTATCGTGGTGTGGCCATGTATCAATGCTATGCTGGTTTCACATTTAGCACTGGAACTCCTATTGAAAAGATAACTTGCTTACCAGATGGTCGATGGGAACGTAAGCCTACGTGTATGGCTTCCCAATGTCCTCCCTTGCCAGAGGTTCCACATGCAAATGTAACGCTACTTAACGGTGGCGGTCGTAGCTATGGTACCATTGTTCAGTACGAATGTGAACCTGGATACGAACGCAATGGACATCCTGTTTTGATATGCATGTCGAATGGAACGTGGAGTGGTGAAGTACCACGTTGCACACGGAAACGTTGTTTTGAGTTCCCCAAGATTGAAAATGGTTTTGTCGTTGATTCGTATCGTCCTTACTACTTTTCAGATGATGCCAGAGTTCAATGTTTTAAAGGTTATAAATTAATTGGAAGCAATATTATTCGCTGCAACTCTGAACAAGTCTTTGAAAATCCTCCTACTTGCGAAGACATAAACGAATGCACCTCAACTCAATGTGATTTGGCCACTACGGAATGTGTCAACACGGCTGGTTCATTCCACTGCATATGTCGCTCTGGTTTTGCTCCTACTACTGAATGCCGTCCTGTAGGCGATTTGGGTTTAAGTAATGGTGGTGTTCCAGATGAAAGTATTATGACTTCAGCCAGTGAAGAAGGTTACACTAAAGGAATGGTAAGACTTACATCAAATGGTTGGTGTGGTGGTTTTGTTGAACCTGGAGCCAATTGGGTTTTGATTGATCTTAAAGCTCCCACTATTTTACGTGGCTTTCGTACTATGTCCGTGCAACGCATTGATGGCAATATAGCATTTACCTCAGCCGTAAGGCTACAATATAGTGACGACTTAACTGATGTGTTTAGAGACTACACTAATCCTGATGGCACTGCAGTAGAGTTTAGAATACTCGAACCGACTTTATCCATTTTAAATCTCCCCATGCCAATTGAGGCCCGTTATGTGCGTTTCCGTATACAAGACTATGTGGGTGCTCCCTGCATACGCATGGAAGCTATGGGCTGTACTCGTCTAGATTGTGTGGATATAAATGAATGTTCTAAGAATAATGGTGGGTGTGATCAAAAATGTGTTAATTCTCCTGGAAATTTCGCATGCGCTTGCAACACTGGTTATCAATTATATACTGCAAATGGTACTGCTGGTTTTCCTATTGAGAGAACAGAGACCGGAGAGCGTGATGGTGATATCTTTCAACGTAATAAGACCTGTGTACCAGTCATGTGTCCATTATTATCGCCACCTGAAAATGGTAAATTATTAACCGATAAAAATGATCATCATTTCGGGGATGTCGTCCATTTCCAATGTAATTTTGGTTATATAATGTCCGGAAGTTCATCGTTGCTTTGCCTCTCAAGTGGTCAATGGAACGGCACAGTTCCTGATTGTAATTGTAAGTATAAATATAAATAAATAAATGTATGTACATATGTACATACATACACACATACGTACACATATATGTATGTCTTCACACTTTGAAACATTTTTAAATTTTTTTAGATGCCAAATGCGTTTCTTTGCCTGACGATAAATTGGAAGGTTTGTCCGTAGCTCGTCCAGATCCTGAATCTGTTTTAGTACCTTTCCGTGATAACGTTACAATAACTTGCAACTCTCCTGGCAGACAGTTAAGATCAACTGCTTCATCTGGTTTTCGCCAATGTGTCTACGATCCCAAACCTGGTTTGCCTGACTATTGGTTGTCCGGTTCTCAACCATCTTGCCCTCGCATTGATTGTTATGCACCTATGCCTACACCGGGTGCTGAATACGGTCAATATGTTGATACACGTTATCAAAGCAATTTCTTCTTTGGTTGTCAGAATACCTTTAAGTTGGCTGGCCAAACTTCACATCACGACAATGTTGTACGTTGTCAAACGGATGGTATTTGGGACTTTGGAGATTTACGTTGTGAGGGACCCGTATGTGAAGATCCTGGACGCCCTAGTGATGGTCGACAAATTGCCAAGAGTTACGAACAGAGTGCAGAGGTATACTTTGGCTGCAACCGTCCTGGTTATATTCTTATAAATCCAAGACCCATTACCTGCATACGTGAGCCAGAATGTAAAGTTATTAAGCCCTTAGGCTTGACGTCAGGCAAAATTCCTGATTCCGCCATAAATGCCACTTCAGAACGTCCAAACTATGAAGCTAAAAATATTCGCCTAAACTCCGCTACAGGTTGGTGCGGCAAACAAGAAGCTTTCACTTATGTCAGCGTAGACTTGGCGCAAGTTTATCGTGTTAAAGCCATTTTGGTTAAAGGCGTTGTAACAAATGATATTGTAGGTCGGCCTACCGAAATTCGTTTCTTCTATAAACAAGCTGAAAATGAAAACTATGTGGTTTATTTCCCCAACTTTAATTTGACTATGCGTGATCCTGGAAATTATGGTGAACTTGCAATGATAACTCTACCCAAATATGTTCAGGCTCGTTTTGTAATTTTGGGCATTGTAAGTTACATGGACAATGCATGCTTGAAATTCGAACTAATGGGTTGTGAAGAACCCAAAAAGGAACCACTGCTTGGCTACGATTATGGCTACTCGCCATGTGTGGACAATGAGCCACCCATCTTCCAAAACTGTCCCCAACAACCTATAATAGTAAGACGTGATGAAAATGGAGCTATTTTGCCTGTTAACTTTACAGAACCTACTGCTGTAGACAATTCTGGATCTATTGCTCGTTTAGAAGTAAAACCTCAAAACTTTAAAACACCATCTTATATCTTTAAGGACACCGTTGTTAAATATGTGGCATTTGATTATGATGGCAATGTAGCCATTTGTGAAATTAACATTACAATACCAGATATTACACCACCACTACTGCAATGCCCTCAAAGTTATGTTATTGAATTAGTTGATCGCCAGAATAGTTACGATGTGAACTTTAACGATACCCGTAAACGTATAAAAACATCAGATGAATCGGGCGAAGTACGCCTAACCTATACGCCCGAACGAGCTCGAATTTTAATTGGAGCTTTTGAAAACGTTACAGTAACCGCCATTGATAAGTTTAATAACAAGGCGTATTGTAACTTCCAAGTATCAGTTCAAGCTTCGCCTTGTGTCGATTGGGAATTACAACCTCCTGCCAATGGTGCCATTAACTGTTTGCCTAGCGATAATGGTATTGAGTGCATTGCCACTTGTAAATCAGGATTCCGCTTTACAGACGGAGAACCAATCAAAACATTTTCGTGCGAAACTTCTCGTTTATGGAAACCTACCTCTGTTGTACCGGACTGTGTTTCTGAAAATACAGAACAAGCTGATTATCAAGTCACAGCCTCCGTAACCTATCGAGCTAATGGTGCTGTGGCTCAATCCTGTCTTGGTAAATACCAGAATGTATTGTCTCAATACTATTCAGGTCTAAATCAGCTTTTATCACAACGCTGCTCAGCTGTTAATGTTAATATGAATGTAACATTCCTTAAAGCAGTTCCTAGTTTGATTGAAGAAAATGTTGTTAATATGGACTTTATTCTGTCAATTTTACCTGCAATTAGACAGCCACAATTGTATGCCCTTTGTGGATCTACTCTGAATTTAATTTTTGACTTAAGTGTACCATATGCTAGTGCTGTGATCGATTCTCTACTGAATATTTCCAATATTGGGAATCAATGTCCTCCTCTCCGTGCTTTGAAGAGTAACATATCTCGTGGTTTTACTTGTAGTGTTGGCGAAGTTTTAAACATGGACACCAGTGACGTTCCAAGATGTTTACATTGCCCTGCTGGTACTTATGTAGCTGTTGGCCAAAATGTTTGCACAAACTGCCCACGGGGATACTACCAAAATCGTGACCGTCAAGGAACCTGCCTACGTTGTCCTGCTGGTACTTATACAAAAGAAGAAGGCTCGAAATCTTTAAATGATTGTATACCTGTTTGCGGTTATGGTACATATTCTCCAACTGGTTTGGTACCCTGTTTGGAATGCCCACGAAACTCATTTACAACTGATCCTCCAACTGGTGGTTTTAGAGACTGTCAAGCTTGCCCACAAAATACATTTACTTTCCAACCAGCCGCTTCTAACAGAAACTTATGTAGGCAAAAGTGTGCTCCTGGAACATACTCACCCACCGGTTTGGCACCATGTTCATTCTGTCCGGCTAACTTCTACCAAAGTAATGTTGGCTCACAAACCTGCAACGAATGCCCCTCGAACATGCGTACTGATGGTTCTGCAGCAAAAGGACGTGAAGAATGTAAACCGGTTATTTGCGGGGAAGGAGCTTGTCAGCACGGAGGTTTGTGTGTACCCATGGGTCATGGTATCCAATGTTTCTGTCCGGCTGGATTTTCAGGCAAACGTTGTGAAATCGATATCGACGAATGTGCTTCACAACCTTGTTATAATGGTGGCTCATGTACTGATTTGCCACAAGGATATCGTTGCCAATGTCCGCCCGGTTATTCTGGCATCAATTGTCAAGAAGAAGTGAGCGATTGTTTGGAAAATACCTGCCCAGCGCGTGCCATGTGTAAAAATGAACCAGGTTTTAAAAACTATACTTGTCTTTGCCGCAGTGGCTACACTGGTGATGATTGTGATGTCACTATTGATCCTTGCACAGCTAATGGAAACCCTTGTTCTAATGGGGCCAGTTGCAGGGCCTTGCAACAAGGTCGTTATAAGTGTGAATGTTTACCAGGGTGGGAAGGTTTTAACTGCGAAAAAAATATTGATGATTGTGCCGAGAATCCTTGTCTTTTGGGAGCTAACTGTACTGATCTAATAAATGACTTCCAATGTTCATGTCCTTCTGGCTTTACGGGCAAACGATGCGAAGAAAAGATTGACTTATGCCTTTCGGAACCATGTAAGCACGGTACTTGCGTAGATCGCCTTTTCGATCATGAATGTGTCTGCCATCCTGGATGGGCAGGTCCTTCGTGCGACTTAAATATCGATGATTGTGCGGACCGACCTTGTGCTAATGATGGTACTTGTGTTGATTTGGTTAATGGCTATAGCTGTGCTTGTGAACCTGGCTATACAGGTAAAAATTGCCAGCATACAATCGACGATTGTGAATCGGATCCATGTCAAAATGGTGCAACTTGCGTTGATCAGCTAGATGGATTTATTTGCAGGTGTCGTCCTGGTTTTGTAGGCTTAAGTTGTGAGGCCGAAATTGACGAATGTTTGAGTGATCCTTGCAATCCTGTTGGCACAGAACGTTGTTTAGATTTGGATAACAAATACGAATGCGTCTGTAGAGATGGTTTCACGGGTGAATTGTGTGAAACTGATATAGATGATTGTGCTAGCAACCCATGTATGAATAATGCTCAATGTCGCGATCGTGTTGGAGGTTTTGACTGTGTCTGTCAGGAAGGCTGGAGTGGTTTACATTGTGAGATACAAATCACCACATGCAGCACCATGCTGCCATGCCAAAATAATGCCAATTGTATAGATTTGTTCCAAGATTACTTCTGTGTTTGCCCCAGTGGTACTGATGGCAAAAACTGCGAAACTGCTCCAGAGCGTTGCATTGGAAACCCCTGTATGCATGGAGGCAAATGTCAAGATTTTGGCTCTGGTCTAAACTGTACCTGTCCCATGGACTATGCGGGCATTGGGTGCCAATATGAATTTGATGCGTGTGATGCAAATATTTGCCAAAACGGAGCCACCTGCATTGATGTGGGTGAAAGTTACACATGCGAATGCCCTAAAGGCTTTACTGGCAAAAATTGCGAGGTAGATATTGTAGACTGTAAAGATAACTCATGTCCCCCTGGTGCAACCTGTGTAGATTTAACAAATGGTTTCTATTGTCAATGCCCGTTCAATATGACTGGAGATGATTGTCGCAAGACTATTCAAGTTGACTATGATCTCTACTTTAGTGACGCCTCGCGTTCTACTGCTGCTCAAGTTGTCCCATTCTTCACGGGCAAATCGTCTAGTTTAACAATTGCTATGTGGGTGCAGTTTGCTCAAAAGGACGATACTGGTATATTCTTTACACTTTATGATGTAGAGTCACCAAACATGGCTAGCAATCGTCGCCTTATGTTACAAGCTCACTCCAGTGGTGTGCAAGTTTCTTTGTTCACCGATTATCCAGACGTTTTTCTTTCTTTTGGTGAATATACATCAGTTAATGATGGCCAGTGGCATCATGTTGCCATTGTATGGGATGGAGCAACTGGTTATTTGCAATTAATTACAGAAGGTCTTATTGCCAGCAAAGTAGAATATGCCCAAGGTCAAGCATTGCCACAATTCTTATGGTCTGTCCTTGGTCGTCCGCAACCTGATGATTCTAAATATGCGGTATCTTATTCGGAAAGTGGCTTCCAAGGTACTATTACCAAGGCTCAAGTATGGGCTCGTGCTTTGGATATTACTTCGGAAATACAGAAACAAGTACGAGACTGCCGTTCTGAACCAGTGCTCTACAATGGTCTTATATTAAATTGGTCCGGATACGAACTTACCTCTGGTGGGGTTGAACGCACTGTGCCTTCAATGTGTGGCCAACGAAAGTGTCCAAATGGTTATACTGGCCCTAACTGTCAACAGCTTCAAGTAGATAAAGAATCACCAGTGGTCGAACATTGTCCTGGAGATTTGTGGGTTATTGCTAAGAATGGTTCGGCCGTTGTTACTTGGGATGAACCGCATTTTAGTGACAATGTTGGTGTCACAAAAATTGTCGAACGTAATGGTCATCGTTCTGGCACCACCCTACTTTGGGGCTCTTACGACATAACTTTTATTGCCTCAGATACTGCTGGAAATACAGCTTCCTGCAGTTTTAAGGTCTCTCTTTTAAGTAAGTTTTAAGTTAAGAAATATTTATATTTTTTTATTAAATAATTTTTTTATAGCCGAGTTCTGTCCTCCGCTGGCCGATCCTGTGGGTGGTGTACAAGTTTGCAAGGATTGGGGTGCAGGTGGTCAATTCAAGGTTTGTGAAATTGCTTGCAATAACGGCTTAAGATTTTCCGAAGAGGTGCCGGAGTTCTATACGTGTGGTGCCGAAGGGTTCTGGCGTCCAACACAGGATCCCACAATGCCTTTGGTATACCCTTCCTGTTCTCGTAAGATACTTTCAATATAATATAGGAGACCAAATTATTTAGCATTTTTTTTTCTTTTTCATAAATAGCCTCTAAGCCTGCCCAACGTGTGTTCCGCATTAAAATGCTCTTCCCCTCGGATGTACTTTGTAACAGGGCCGGTCAAGGTGTCCTTAGGCAAAAGGTTACTAGCTCTGTTAACTCTCTTAATCGTGATTGGAACTTCTGCTCATATTCCGTGGAAGGAACCAGAGAGTGCAAAGATATTCAAATCGATGTCAAGTGTGACCATTATAGAGGCAGTCAAAGTAACCGTGCCAAGCGTCAAATCAAGGATGGTGGAGTTTATGTTTTAGAAGCAAATATTCCAGTACTAAAGTAAGTATTCCCAAGGGGTTTTAAGCTTATCATAAAAGTGTTTATAATAAGTTTAAAAAATATATAATTTGAATAACAACATAATTTTATGTATGTTTAACCTTTATGTGGTGGAAATGCTCATTTAATTTGTTTGTAAAAATGTGTTTTAAATCGGTTTTAATTGATCCGACTTTAAAGTTAAATTTCTCTTAAATGCTAATTGCAAAAATATGTTGGAACAATTATTAACCTTTTTAGTAATTTGTATTTAAAAGCATGCTAAATGTTTATAAATTCATGTTAATATTCTAAAACTTATAGTGAAACCGATGAACCTGACACACGTGGTCGACAAGGACGCCAACAAACTGGCGGCGATACGTACACGCTGGAAATTTCTTTCCCGGCAGTAAAGTATGTTTAAATATATAAAACAAAAGCTTAAAACTAAATGCTGCTGCTTTTTTATAGTTTCCTTTTTGAATTAAGAACCAGTTAAACATATCCTTAAATGAATATCCTGCAATAAAATTAATATTTAAGATTGAGGTTATGGTTGGGTATTTTTGCTAACTTATTAATATTAAATTCTATTAGTATGCTTAACAAATGCTTAAATAACAATTATTTTGGCTGTTTTTAAGAAACAATTCAATTAATAATTATTATATTTTAAATGTGTATATAGCGATCCTGTTATACATAACTCTTCGGGCGAACGTTCTACTGTTAAGGCTTTGCTAGAAAAACTAATTTTGGAAGACGATCAATTTGCGGTACAAGATATATTACCTAATACTGTACCCGATCCAGGTTCTTTAGAACTAGGCTCTGAGTATGCTTGTCCCGTGGGTCAAGTTGTAATGATACCCGATTGTGTTCCTTGTGCTATAGGCACTTTCTATGATACTACAAATAAGACTTGTATACCTTGTCAACGTGGCACATACCAATCTGAAGCCGGCCAATTGCAATGCAGCAAGTGTCCTGTCATAGCGGGCCGTCCTGGAGTTACCGCTGGCCCTGGAGCTCGCTCGGCAGCCAACTGTAAAGAACGTTGTCCTGCTGGAAAATACTTTGACTCTGAAACTGGTTTGTGCAGACCTTGCGGCCATGGATTCTATCAACCTAATGAAGGTTCCTTTAGCTGTGAACTGTGCGGCTTAGGACAAACTACTCGTTCTGTAGAAGCCACCTCACGTAAGGAGTGTCGCGATGAGTGTTCCTCAGGTATGCAGCTGGGTGCAGATGGACGCTGTGAACCCTGTCCTCGTGGTACCTACCGGTCGCAGGGTGTACAACCTTCTTGTGCTGCTTGTCCTTTGGGACGCACCACTCCCAAAGTTGGTTCGAAATCTGTTGAGGAATGTACGCTGCCGGTCTGTTCTCCTGGTACTTATCTTAATGGCACTCTCAACATGTGTGAAGAATGTCCCAAAGGCTTCTATCAGCCAGAGTCTCAGCAAACCACCTGCTTGCACTGTCCACCAAATCATAGCACTAAGATTACGGGAGCTACCTCGGCCTCTGAATGCACCAATCCTTGTGAACAAATTGCTGAGGGACGTCCTCACTGTGATCCCAATGCCTATTGCATATTGGTGCGTGAAACCAATGACTTTAAGTGTGAATGTAAGCCAGGATTTAATGGCACTGGTGTGGAATGCACTGATGTTTGTGATGGTTTCTGTGAAAATCAAGGCAATTGTGTAAAAGATTTGAAAGGTACACCATCGTGTCGCTGTGTCGGTTCATTTACTGGACCTCATTGTGCTGAACGTTCAGAATTTGCTTATATAGCTGGAGGTATTGCTGGAGCCGTTATCTTTATTATTGTTATAGTATTATTGATCTGGATGATTTGTG
Source organism: Melanophora roralis (assembly GCA_963583895.1). Lineage (NCBI taxonomy): Eukaryota > Metazoa > Arthropoda > Insecta > Diptera > Rhinophoridae > Melanophora > Melanophora roralis. The sequence continues at coordinate 2,105,175 of OY757188.1, read as the reverse complement.
TGCGCTCAACGAAAAGACGTGATCCTAAGAAAATGCTATCACCCGCTATTGATCAAACTGGATCTCAAGTGAACTTCTATTATGGGGCTCATACACCGTATGCGGAATCAATTGCGCCATCACATCACAGTACATACGCCCACTACTATGATGATGAGGAAGATGGTTGGGAAATGCCAAATTTCTATAATGAAACATATATGAAAGATGGTAAGTAAAAGACAATTAAAACAATTCTAACTCACTACTCTGTTGTCAATTTTAAAGGACTACATGGAAACGGTAAAATGAGTACATTGGCAAGATCGAATGCTTCTCTTTATGGTACTAAGGATGATTTATATGATAGACTTAAACGACATGCCTACCCAGGCAAGAAAGGTAATTAATAAATGAATTTTGAAGTTTTTATAAAATGCCGTAACCGCAAATTATTTATGTTTATTTTGCAGAAAAAAGCGACAGCGATAGTGAAGTTCAGTAAACAAGTTTCCAATATTGAACAAGAAATTTTTAAGTGTTTTTCAACGAAATAATCCATTACTTTATAGGAGCTAAGTTTTAGCATCAATGACTTACAATTTGTACATAAATCAAAGAAGCACAAAAACAAAAACAAAAAATTAATTTAAGCTTTAGATTGATTTGCTGTAATTTTGTGTTAAATAATAATTGGAAAATGTAAATTTAGCAAATCTTTTTACTTAAAACTTTTTTTAATTTTTTTTTTGTAAAATCAATATATTTTATTAAAAATAATAAAAATTAAGTAAAAGGGTTCTCAGCTTAGTGTTAAGCTTTAAAAAAGCTGTTTTTAATTATATTTCAAAGAAAAGGCAACAAAGAATGCAATATATTTTAATAAAAAATAATTAATTATCAATTTAAAAAAAAAACAACAATAAACAAAAATTAAAAAAATATTTTTTTTTTATACTCGTAATCTTAGGATTTTAATTATGTTTTAAATATGTTCATTATAATTAAGATTGCATGTGCTTCTAGTTCGTATTGTTTAATTTTTAGGTAAAAATATTTTAATATCAATATATTTTGTAATTATTTTTCAAATTAAAATAAAAAAAATAACAACGACTATAAAAGCTATAAATAATATAAGGTTTCCAAAAAACAATACTGAATAAAAAAAATTTTATTAAAAAGTTTTAATATTGTTAAGAAACCTTTTAATTTCTTTAAATAATAAAAAAAAAATAAAAAACTTATTGAATATTGTTAGATTATATTTTTGTATCATACTTTAAAAAAAAAAGTAGGTTAATTTAAATTGTTTTTTTTTTTAATTTTATACTAAATACACACATAAATGAAAAACTTAAAATATCAATTATTTTTAAAATTTGACTACCCCATTTGAATTGTATTTTTTGTTTAATCAAAAGAATATAATAAAAACGAAAATTTTAATTAATTAAATAAAGAAACAATAAAAAAAATTAAATATTAGGTTTATTTTTATAGTATTGTAAGGGGATTTTATTTTTTGGCATGTATTTAAATAATTTCAGCTAAATTTGAATAAATTTATTAGCTTTAAATTTTTTTTTAATATTATCACTAAAGATTTATTTTTCTTATAGTGCCAATTCTTACTTGATGGCCTAAAATCATTTATACAAACACCTTAACGTACTCATAAGTAGTAGGGGTATTATTTGTTTGAGCGGATGTTTGTAACGCCTAAGACATTAACAGCCATCTTGTATAATACCGATATACCACTTATAACACTTACTGAACACTTACTAACGATATCCGATGTACTGATCGAAATTTTAAAATATTTGACAGAAAATAAGTTTTTGTATAGAGGAGAAAGCTTTAAAAACTAGTGATAATCGGCCAGCAATTTTCCTCTCAAAATAAGCTTTATTAACTAAAATTAACTTAAAATACTCTATCTTTACAAAATTGTTCATGTATTATACTGATTATACTATTATACTGAATGTTGTTTAATTAATCAATGCTTTGAATGAATTCCATATAACTCCCGCTTCCTTAAATGAAGTTCAACCGCAAAAAACTGCACAAAAAATATTATCAGTCACTTTAACCTGCATATAATTCATACAAATGTAAATAACTAGTACAACATTAACTGTGCTGTAGTGCTTAAAATGGTTGGGCTTGCCTGACTATAGCTTTAGTACAGCTATAGGCAAAACAGGGCGCAGCGCCTTTTTTGTTTTTTCTTAAGTTACATACGTGGGCACATACAATGTGTTTAAGCATTTAAGTAGGCTGGTTGTGTTATCGCTTGTTGTTTAACTTTACTAATAATGAAAATGTAATAAACAATAAGAGTACGTTATTTAAGAGAGCCCGAACAATACAAATATCATGGCGGTATAATGTGCCAAATGATTGCAATACGAAGTGACTCTCTTACTTTCTTCTTTTTTATATAGATGTGTTAAATTTCACATTAAAAAAAAGGAAAAAAGTAAGTAATGTTTGTCCGGAATCGCGTGCATCTGGTACATGATTTCACCATGACAAATGCCGTTGTAAATGTATTAGTATAGATTACTTATGGTTGCTTTAGAACTCGTTTATCAGTTTGATAAAGGTAACAAAGATTACCAAATACATCGAGTATTAATTAAATGCTGTCTTTATACTTTTCGTATAGGTGTCATCGAGTCAGTGTGAAGTTAGAAGAGAGGATTAACGCCGCATATACATACATATTTTATTGAAAATGTTTTAAAAAATTAATGTCAATGTACTGTCATACTTACTTCTCTTTACTTTGTATCAAAAACAACAAAATACATTTCATTAAAATGTTTAAACAGCTTTCTTCTTAACGGTTAAAAAGCTTTTTTTTCTATTTATCCACACCCTTAATATGATTTAGACAGTAAATAAATGTAATAAATAAAAATAATTATTTAATAAATATTTATAACATTTATATAAATGTACGTACGTACACAAACATTTTGCACCAGATTTCATTAAATACGGACTATTTGTTTCTAAAAATTAAATTGCGCAAAAAATACAAAATCTTTTTTTTGTAACATAAGCCCTAAGTGTAAAAAATATAATAAAAAAACAATAAATTAATTTCGTTTTATTTATGCATAATACTTGTCAGATAAAAACAACTTATTTAAAATTGTATAACTGCAACCATAAAATATATATTTTAACATCTAAAATATCTAAACAATATCCTGATTTTCATTTGTTTCTTTGTCAGCATTTTTCTATTAGTTGAAATGCATATAACTTAAGTAGAAGAAGAAGAAAGTTAAGGAAAATATCTATATTTATGTATATTAAAATCAATTTACAATCAATATTGTTATTAAAATCCATTTTGTGTTAAAAAAATTTTATAAAATACAACAACTTTTACTTTAAAATATATTTTTTAGTGGAGTTAGTAGTTAGCATTTCAACCAATAAACTTTTTTTTTAATTTGTGTTCATTTATATTATTAAGTAGTTTTGTATTTTTTGTTTTTGTAGTTATTTAAAGTATATTTTTGTTTATTTAAAATTGTAGTTATTTAAAAACAAAACTTTGTAACTTTCTTTGTAACATTTAGTGTTTTTTATAAAGAAAAAATAAATTATTTGATATCATCTCCAAGTAGATCAATGGAAAATGAAAATAAACTCTCTTCATTACCCTGGACATCGTTTAGCTGATCTTCATGTAGAGCTGGTGTTGAAGCGTTCGTTATAAATGCCATATCATTTTCACTGTCACTATCGTGATGACTGCCATTTTGATATACATGACACTCTTCGCACTGATCACCAGTGCCATCATCTAGGAGAGTGACTTTTGGCAGCTGTTCCTGTCGTTGATGCTGTATGTGGTCTGTGGCATGGGGCGGGTGATGTTTAGGCAGTGTTTGTGCTATTGCAACAGACCTTTTCGTTTCGTCTATAAGATTTTCTGCATTGAGATTATTGCAGTTAGCGTAATATTTGGCTTTAACATCCACCTCGCCCAACAATTGGTTTTCCGTTGTCTGACCTCCTGGGGGCATTTGAGTGTTCATCACACTCAGTGTAGGTGGTACACTTAACATGGATCTTAAATTCGAACGATGGCGCAGACCATGATGTAATTGATGTAAATTATGCTGTTGTTCGCAGTTCTCCTTCTCATTATGACTATGGGAGGAATCAAATTTTGATGGTTCCGTAATATTTTGAGAATCCTTTTGTTCTGTTATAAACATTAAAAATATAAATTAGAATACATGCATATGAACATTTTGTTATCTTAATATAAAAAGGGACTAACTCGTATTTTTTTAATTAGAGATTTTTTTGGCTAATTATGGTATATGAGCAGACCATTTATCGAAATATACAAAAATCTAGGCTTATAGAACTAAGAGTTAGGGCCTTTCTATATTAAGGCAACGATATGTATGGATATGTGTCTTTTAAACTTTATATTATTTTAAGACATTACCAAGATTAGCTAAAAGTTTCGGCTGCAATGGCATTAAAAATTCATTGCCGGTAGTTGCCGCACGTGGCTGTAAAGTTTGTACCGGCGGCACGCTTAAAAAATCAGCTGCATTTGAAAAAAATAAAACATTAACATAAGTTATTATAAGTAAATACGCTTTAGGCTTATTTGTACAAAATTATTATTTTTTGAAAGTTAAAACAAGACTTTTAAACATAAAAAGCTTTGTGATTTTTTTAGCTAAGATCTACATGGGAAATCAAAGTAATAAACAGGAGCTACGCCAAAAAAAAAACATTCAATATAATAAATAATTTTCTGTTAGAAAGGGGGGAGTGTGGCGATTACTTACAGCTGATTACCGATGGACCCGTTCCTAAATTAGAAGGTGACGTCTGTAAGGAATTTTCCGAAGGTCTAGTGATATTCCAACCTATGCCAGATAAGGGTGCTTGTGGGCGTTCTATAATACTAACACCTTTAACATTTACACCATTCATGCTGTCTGTTTGTGTTTCTAGCAATTGGAACCCAAGAAACAAAAAACACAATTAAAATGAACAACAAACACAAAACACAAGAATTTACAGTTTTAAAAATAAAACCAAAATAAAACATCAAAACATAAATGAGTAGTTCATAAGGTATGATATCATGTCTTACTGTCATATATTTTTTCTTTTCTTAAAATTTTAAAGTTTTTAAGAAACATTTTTTCTTTAAAATAACATTTTAAAGCCAAAAATAAAAATTTTTTTTCTTTAATAAGAAAATATCATACCTTATGAGCTACCTAAATATTTACTGAAGCTTTTTTCTTCAATATTTAATACAAATTAAAACGATAAAAAGCTTTACAGCCTGTCACTACTTTTAAAATGTGTTTAAAATTTAAATATTTTGGTGTTTAAAATGTAGTATGATTTTTTAATGTACTTATGAGTATGTTTTTAATTATAACATTTACATATAAACATATTTGCAGCATTAACAATATGTTTAATCAACAACTAGTTGCAAAAAAGCTGGTTGTTCCCATTGATAAATTAAAATTGAAAGAAATTTACCAATTTTAGCTGTGGCGAATGTCTCTTTAAATATCGGTGTGTGCTGAGAATGTGAAGTGCCTCCAGTTACCGATCCATGTGAAAGAGATGAATTTTTAAGCGCATGTGCCCGCCCGCGCGGTTGAGGACCTGGTTCTCGTTTACGCCGTGGCTGTTCCACAGGTAAAACACGTCTTCGTTGTTTTGGTAATTTTGAGCGGGCCTGTGCAAATTAAAATCGAAAAGAAAATATAAATATTTAAAAAAAATATTATATAATAGACAAATAACCTAACTCAAAACAAAGTCGTCAAAAACAAGTTAGAGTTCTATATTCGACTGGGCCGAATTTTATATACCTTTCTCATTGGTATTATGTTAATCCAAGTGAACCAAAAAAGATGGATTGTGATCCATTTTAAATTAAAAAAATATAATTATGTTGTTTCCCCTTTAAATATGGGTAGCTTTTGCTGGGTATTTGTACTTGTATTTATAACAACAAAATTTTAAATGATATTGCCAGTCAGTTATCAGTACTGTCATAAGATTATATTATTTAAGTGACAAATGGCTGAAAAATGTGCTGAAATATTTTATAAACCAAAAAAAAATAGTGATAGATATTGAAATAAAATTTTATTACAACAACAGCGTGGTTAAAATTTTACAGCGTTATTTTTTTAATGGATATACATTTTAAATAATGTTAATTTTATTTTGAATACATATGCATAATGCTAAATCCATTCCATGTTAAAGATAAATTAATTTTATGACTTTTTTAACAAAACTATTTATATATTTAAATGTACAGTTGTAGTTAAAGAAAAAGTGCAAACTAGCACAAAGTACTTTTTTGGAGACCTTATGTGTTCAACAGGAAAAAGTAGCGCTAGATCCAGTGCTGCCATACTTAAGATTCAATTTTACATAGCACTTGCCACAAAACTATCCGAAAAGTTTGAAATTACAAAAAAATCATTATTTTGTTTCTTCCACATTAAATGAATTAAATAAGGAAAATTTAATTTTCTCATTTTTAAAGTCAATTAAACCATATACAAAATGAAAGCAAATCAATGCAAAAACTAAAGATTTGATTTATAATATTCTTGCATACTTGTATGGCCAGTTTTAAGTTAAATAATTATTATAAAAATATATTTAAATACAAAATCAAAAATTTGGTCTCAAAATCATATTATTATTATGGCAGTCAGTTTATGTTTTCAGAATTAAAAACATGTGTTTATCGTGTTTTCCCATATTTATCTTGCTTTTACGACTGCTTTTAAGAGGAAATTTTCAAATATACTTTTTTTATTATGTTGTAACAGATACTTTGATTATTTTTTATAACCGAAAAATTAAACTATATTAAAGTCGTGTTTGTTTTTCCATTGAAATTAAATTTATTCGCATTTTCGCATAAAATAAATGCACTTTTTCCGCACTTTAAAGAAAGGCCAAATATATTAATGTTCAAAATGATCAAATGCAGCAAAAATACTTATAGTTTTCCCTTGGTTAAAATATTTAAAAAATATATCTTTGTAATAATACAAACATTTCCCTATTTTAAAATTGCCCCATTTTTTGCTAAATACACAGAAACTGGCAACACTGGCTAGATCTATCACTAAACGTGCTAAAATTATAAGATTGACTACTTTACCTACGGTCTGGCATTAAAAAAGCTAAAATGTTAAGCTTGACTACTTTACCTATGCTCTCCATTAGACATAAAGTCACTAACATTACAAAATAACACCATTTTAATATCAAATATAGGCTGCTCATGTAAATTTTTTTTTCATGTTATAACACCGTTGTTAATGCAAATGTTAAGACAAGGGTGTTATAAAATCATATTTCAACAACGATTCATAGGTAATGGTGACAAGGCGTTAAGTACATATTAAAGAGAGGAAATTATTGCCCTGTGCAGTAATCAAAACGTTTAAAACGATGGTAAAAATAATTGTTTTTTTTTAATTTTTCTCTTTCATTTTTCTTAAAAAATTATTTAGTTTACCTGTGTGTGTGAGTAGAACATAGAAAAGTTGCTAACGATAACGGGAACTGGAAGTGCTATTGTTAAGACGCCAGCCAATGCACACAAGGCACCGACAAACATGCCAGGATATGTTTTAGGTGCCACATCGCCATAACCCACAGTAGTCATTGTTACAATGGCCCACCACAGACCCAAAGGTATGCTTTTAAATTGGTTATCCGGGTTATCCTAAACAAAATTTAAATTAGTTTTGCAATTTTTGTTTATGGATGTAAGTATGTTTGTATGTATATATGTATATATATGTATGTATTGGAACTTGTTAATGAATACAAATAAAAATACAGACCTGTAACTTTTCTGCATAATAAGCCAAACTGGCAAAGAAAACAATACCCAAAACGAGGAAAAATACTAGCAGAGTGAGCTCTTTAGCTGAAGCCTTAAATGTATGGATAAGAATGCGGAGACCCGGCGAATGGCGGGTCAATTTAAATAAACGCATTATTCTTACAATAGAGAATGCCTCCCACAGTCCAGTATATTCACCCATTCTTTGCATGACATCTGTATAAAAGCTTAGAGTTGCCACAAAGTCAATTATATTCACCGGCGACTTGACAAACTGCCACAAATTGGGGGAAACCTTAAAATAACAAATTTTTACTAAAGCTCAAAACATATTTTATTACATAATTTTTACTTACAATAAACCTAATAAGAACCTCAAAGAAAAACCACACATTACACACCAGCTCCACGTAGAAGAAAGCTTCATGCGGCTGTCCGAAAGACTGATGCCATCCATGAGCGTGTCGTGCATCATCATTAGAACGCCTTTTTATGCGCTCATTTCTTTTAGACTTTTCAAAATTAAATGTTGCTATAGGCGTGGCCAAGGCCGAACTATAGTTTCCCCCAAGTGTACTTGTGTAGTCGATGACTTTCAAATGGGGTTGCAGCAGCGGAGCATCAACTCTGCTGCTATTAAACTCTCGATGCGAGGACGCATTATGTATGGGCGGCATGTTGTTGTGATGTTGAGGTATGGTCGGTAAATTTGTTGATGCTGGATGACTGTTGGTGGGTATAAAGTCTACACGAAAACCCGGATGGGTTTTTAGGCAGAAAGATATCACAGAAACGAATATGAAAAATACGGACATGCTGGCAACAATCTTTAAATAAAAATTAACAAAATTTTTAATTGAATATTAAGTTCATGTTAAGATAAAAAGTCGGTCAAACTTGCCTTAGCTGCCGTCGAACTTGAAGGCTCATCGAAGAGAGCCCATACTTTTGGTTTTAAACGCTGCCAGCAATTTAACTCTCCTTTATTTATTGAATCTTCAAAACCAAATAGCCTGGCGACTTGTTCTTCGGAAGGTTTTTCATTATCAATATCTAATTTATCCAAAATAGCTAAGGTATTCTGATATGTTTTTGTTTAAAAAAAGGAACCTTAAGCTTTACTTGAATGTACTTAATGGAAATATATCGTTAGCTTAAATGCAAAACCACGTAACTAACAAAATTTTCAAATCTAACGTTTAACAAATTTGATTATTTTTTATTAAAAGGCACATAAAAATAAATTTCTTTATTGTTACAATCAAAATAAACACTTTACAAGCTTTGCCTTTGTAATTTAGAAATGTTTTTTTTCTTGTTTAATATTTTAAAAATGTAGTAACGTGGTTTTGCATTTCAGCTGACGATATGTACACATATACCTGCGTATCTCTGTGTATACTATAGGTGGACCAACAACATGGTTCTACTTGATTCGAATCTAAGCCCCAAAATTCCAATTCTTCTTCAAATAGTGGACCACAAACATCGGTAGGATAGTGAAGTTTACCAGTTCTAAATAAATTTAATTGTATTTTAGATTTTTAAGTAAAATTCACTTTAAATGGTGTTAGTTAAACCGTTGGAAACATTTTCAATGTTTTCAGGTTTTTTTCTTAAATTCAATGTACCTGTAATAGTTAAGAATTTGTGTAAAAACTCCAGGATGCCGATCAAAGAAATATTCATTCAGCACTGGATCGTAATTGGCTAAAGCCTCTGTTAAGCGCGATAATCTTGTGGCGGGTATTTTCTTAAGGGTAGCTTTATATGTTTCATATCTGAAATAAAAAAAACAGAAAATAATTATTGTAAAATTGTAGTTTGTTTAATTATATTCATATGTTTAATAAAAAAAATTTATAAAATCTTGAGTCGATTAAAGTAAGGTCGCCCCCGTACGTCCATCTAGCTGGGCGTCAATGTATTCTTATGATCAAATAACAATTCTTAGTTTGGAAGATATTTAAAAAAAATTGGTAAAAATAAGTTTTTTTAAATGGAACCAATCCTATTTAAACTTGTTATGATTGTCGTATTACTTCACAAAGCCCCCATATAAATGGCCTCTCGAAATCAGAATTTTGGGTTATGACTTCCCCGATTACTACTTCGTTTCCACAAGCGTTTGCATATCTATAAGACCTAATGCCAGCAATTTTTTAGCTGAATATTTTTGTTATCACTCAGTAAAACACAAAGGCCCCCAATAAAGTCCCGCAGCTGGAAAGAACATTAAACCACATAAGCAACGAACAGTTATATCAAAACAAAATTACCCCAAGCATAAGTCGTAAAAAAGTGGTCGCGTTGGGTTTTGCAAAGATCGACAGCAGGCTTTAACCAGAAATTGATATTGACCCCATGCACCGCGGTATAAAAACAAAAGTTTGACGAAATAATTTTTTTTTTATTGATAATCACAATCGATCGCAATTGATCAATAACTTAATTACAATTCTAATATAAGAAAACATATACATGTGACAATAAGGAAACTGTTTTGTATATTATTGTTATTATTTTTTGTTTGCTTTAAAAAATCTTTTTAAATTTTTTATATATTTTCAAAATCCATGAACAATTTATTAAGGAAACATGTTACACAGAAAAATGTATGAGAATGTGGTCGAATGTTTACAAATGTATTACATACATAAACACTTTTGTAGATGTCTATAAGAACAAATTTATTATTGGCGACTGTCTAGTAACAAGCAAAGCAGCTTGGGTAAATAGTTATGAAATACCCCCCTTAAAATCAAACTAAAAACTTTTGAAATTGCTCCAATAAAACAGATTTTGTTAAAGTAAATAATTTTTAAATTTTGTTGTAGCACATCCCAGCAAAAACTGCTGCTTCGCCGTAGGTAGGTTTGTAAGGGAATATCAAGACAGCAAAGTTTACAAACCTGCTTACGTATGGCATGATATTTGTTCGCGATGTCCCACTTAGTTGCATTTCATATTAAGTGCTTATTTCGGCGCTATAAATATCCAGTTAATTCATGTAGTTTTGGTGCTTCTTTAGTTGTTGAAATTTATTGCGTCATCGAAATATAATGTTTTGCCGTGTTATTATGTTCGTTACTTGACGAAAAACGAATGTTTTTTTTTACTCACTGCCTTACAGTAGTGTTTCCTAGTATGCACTTGAGTAAGCGAGTGTGTATAACAGTAAAAATTTTACATTTACTGCCATACACTATTGCATTTATTAAGGGAATAGATAAGTGCTTGCTGCGAAGCGCATTAGTATACTAGAAAAAGTATTTACTGCTTACAAAATCTCGATTATTTTTTGCTGGGATTATTATCGTTAAAGCTACATACAACCCGTAACATACTTGTTGTGAGCCACTGTACCACAACAAAGAAATTTAATTGTATAAATTTTTGTTTATTTTCTAAAAAAATATTTTGCTTGAATTTAATTTTATGGCCATTACATGCGACAAAACAACAAAAACAAAAGTTCGTCAATTTATTTTGCAGTGTTGCCATACAAGGCATTAAAACAAAAGAATAAAAGTGCTAAGTCGAAGAAAAGGTTTTTATAAAATTTATCAAAAATTTTTCCAAACAATTGCTAATGCTGTTACTATATACATGGGTTGTGTTGAAAATTCTTGATCAACAGAAAAAGCAACAGTCAATATGTAAAAAACATTTTTATGTTGTCCATTGCTGCAATGGGCTTTAAATTTAAATTTGCTTTGAAATTTATCAAAGCAACAGCATAAATAAATTAAAAATTTAAATAAATTTTGGGTATTCAAACGGTATGCTATCAAGTCATATTGTCTTAGAGTTTTAATATTTTACAATAGTTTAAAAAAATTAATGTTGTGCCTAAAAGAAAAAAGTTCTATAATAATAAGACTTTTTAAACTGTGTTTATTGTTTTGTCATAAACAGTAGAAACCTAAGCCGGGCGGCCGAAACTTTTTAGTGAAGCCGTTGATATAATTAACAAGTCGCAGTTATTAATTTCAAAATATTTTTTAAAATTACTTATTTTTCTGTTTTCTCCAGCAGCTGATTCAAATTTAAAAAAGCACACTTAATTATGAGCGGATGCGCACAACAATAGTATTTTTTCGTTTTATTTTTTTAAGACATATGACTTTATGACAACCTTGTGAATACCCTAATTGTTTTGTGAAGTCAATTTTTTCCATATTTTAGTTTTGCTGTTTGATGTTCTGTAAATGTTAGATGGATAGGAGCAAAGAGAGGGGCAGCTCCCATAGAAATGGCCAGTTTTTATAAAGCTTTTAATACATGTTATTTCTATTATACATACAAACGTGAAAATTTTGTACTTCAAAAACTAGAATAGCTATCGACCTTAAGCCCGGCACAAAAACAACTCGGCACAGCCAAATATAGCTCTCTTTCTTGTTTTTTCAATTTGACAGCATTTCTTTCACTCTTTTCTCCAAAAGTTAAAGTTTTTCCGGGCCCCTAAATTAGCTTCAAATATGCTTCTATTAAACCATTTTTTAATTTAGTTAAAATAAAATTCGATTTATTATTAAACTGCTTCTTTTGACTTTCTGTAAAACTTTCTTGCCATCTTTCGTTGCCCCATATTTTTTTAAATATTTGAGATTACTGTGCACATTTGAAAACAATCATGAAATCGCAATGAATTCTCTAAGCACATTTTCAAACGGAATATGTGCATTTTTAATTATTGAAATAAGCAGGAAATTGAGAATTTTAAAAATTTTATGGTAAGCAGAACTAATTTCCATATTTTATAAATATCAAATACAAATCGATTTTATAATTAAATGTTTGCCCTTGTTTTTTAACTAAGCAGTTTCATAAAAAGAAATGAAAGAGCAAACGTAAGTATGTACAAACATACACTCGAAATAATTAAAGCAAATTATAAAAAAATACCCAGAGAAAAGCGGCATTAAGAAAAGTAAGCATTTAATTTGTTTTTTTATTCCTCTTACTTAAAAATAAATAAAAACTGTTTGACTGTGATTTCAATTTAAAAGCAGGCTTTCTAATGTTGCTAAAGAATCAAGCATCAACTAAAAACTGATGTACATATTAATGGAGTGTTTAATACACATAAAGTGCTGTCACCCTACTTACTTATGTATGAATATAGTCACTTGTATATGTACATACATGTGTTTTCATATGAAGTACGTAATTGTACATAATATGTTGTTAAATTCAAATATAAGTACTTGCATAAGTATTTAGAGGTTACACTCATTGGCGTATGCCGCAAACAGCATAAGAGGGGGAGGTACTTGAACTTTTTCTTAGCCTTGTTTTTGTTGTTTTTTTCTCATAAGTATCTAAAGAGAAAACACTTCAAATATTGTTAGTTAAAGTAAAAGTAGGTTGTACTTAATCCTTGTAACACCCTGTCAATAAAGCTTATGGAGAGTCTATTTTTCACAGAATGCAAATATTACACCAACACATTTGCTACATACACACATATGTAAATACATAGACACACACACATATATATTTTTTTATTCCGTTTCTTGCCTGCTTTTAAAAAATGCTTTAAAGCATTTATACTCAAATTCATCTTAAAAAACACATAAAAACACACACATACATTTGTACATAATCGCACTTACTTTGTATGTAGAGTTTTTTGTTCATTTATATGTCATTCATTTTGTACATCTTATTGTTTTTAATTTTTTTTTATTTAAAAAAATGTCTACGAATGCATGTAAGTACCTACAATTGTTTTCACAGGCATGTAGGCTAGCTGGGCAGTTATTGAAGCAAATTTTTTTTTTGATATTCCAAGAAATCGTGAATTTGATGAAAGTCTTCCAAAACCTAATTACAATTTAGGGTTTTACAGTAAAGGAAAAAGGGTCAACTTGTATAGGGCCCTTTTCAGGATACTTTTAAAATTTTTTCTTTACTTTTTTTGTTTTTTTTTTATTAATTTTCTCTTTGTCTCCTTATAGCTCCCCACCACCACTACTGCGTTGGAAGGTTGTCCGAGGTTCCTTTAATGTTTATCCACCTCCCAGTAACACATTAAGACTGATAGCAGCCTCAATACATCCTTCCAGTTATACTTTATGAGTTGAGTTGTACGCTTGCGTTAAAAAAGGGGCCACATCAACCTATAAATCTTGCATGCATCCAGATATGCCATCCAGATATGCCACAGCCGCCTCAATAAAGTGTTTAAAGGATGTTCAAAGTATAATTGCGACTGATTCCACATAACTTAAACGCAAGTACGGCAGATCCTAGTTTAGCCAGTTCTTCTGTCTATTCATTAACAATATAGGCTCTTTGTGCGGTGACCGTCTGGGTAGTAGTATACAAACCGAGCGACAGAAGTTCCACCTCAGTATCGATAAAATTCCCTAATATTGTTGACATATAAAAGCTTTAGTGACTCAAAGATAGCAAAAACTCGGCTTGTAGTACACATTACTCACCAAAGGGACGATGCCAGGAAGCTTTTCTAAAACCTTTCAAGTAGACGCCAAATGCTACATAACAGTCCATCTTAGAGCTGTCCGTGTAACTCTAAAGTCATAATTTCATAAGACTACCCCAAAACTACTCGTTCCCTACACTGAAGATCCGTATATACAAATTATTTTTTTTTCCAGGATTCAGTTCGCCTTTTGCGCCTAACATTCTACAACAAGTTTAGCAATTTACCTTAGCCTAGTTCACTCTGTTATGGTATTCAGTTCCCATTACAGCTTTGAGTTGATGACAAAACTCAAATATTTCGCATCGCACTTTAATTTGTCAACAAATTATTTATCCATTTTAAAAATTTTCAATTGATCCACGCACATGTATGTGGATATGAAAAATGATTTGTTCGGTTGTTGATGCTTTTCATATTCATACTTTTGGCACTTATTGTAGTACATGAAGTATACTAAGCCGGCTTTAAGTAAGTGAAATGCAAACGTTTTAATAATTTTTAAGTGTTTAAGATTATGTGTGCTCACTTTGTTTTTGACATTTAATATGTCAGTTTATTTGCATTGTATTCATTTTTCTTTTTAGCTTTCAAAATACATAATCCTGCCTCCTGCCTGCCTGCCTTAAAAACAAAAAAAGGAAATTTAAAAAAAAAAACATCTAAAGCAATGGCAGTAACTACAATTAAATACTTTCAATACAAAAGTAAGAACTCTCAAAAGAAATTCTTTTGTTTACACAAAAGTCCTAAAGCTACAAAAGACACAGACGCAGTTGGGCTTTCTTAGTTTTCTACAGGCTATTAACTAAGAGTCAATATTTGCTTGGCTTCTCAACTAGTTTGTATTTTTTTTTTTTTTAATTTTTCTGTTTTTTGCGTCATATATTTTTCTATATTTTATAAATGATGACTGTGAATTCGGTATGAATCTGAGTGTTTACATGTATTAAAAGAATCTACAGTCATCAACAACATCATTACAACCACCATCCTTATCGTCAGCTGCTAAGAAATTGTAAGGATGAATTGTGAAGATGTCAGTTTATTTACCTCAAAAGAAAAACGAGAAAATAAGTTTTGGCAATAAAAAATAATTGATAATTTCTACAAGCTTAAAGCATGTAAAAAAATTTATTTGAATGTGTTTTAAACCAGTAAAAAGGTGTTAAAGAAGTTGCCAAAAATAACTTTTTTTTAAAAAATATTTTAAACAAATTTAGGTTCTCCATTAAAATTAACTAAGAAAATTTTAAAAACAAGTCTATTAATTTGTTTTTAATATTTTTGATACAAAGTAGAACCCAGGAGGTTTTCGACCATTAATATATTACCTAAAAAAAATATAAAAATTCTTAAAAGGTATCGTATTCCTTTACTCAAAGAACAAAAATATCTATATTCGACTTTAAGCGCAAATGTTTTGAAAATCTATTTTATTCTTCTGTTCAGAAAAATTTAAGGTAAATTCTTTCTTAAAAAAAAGTATGTTAATGTTCAATATTTATTGCATGTATTTTGGAAACCTAATTATATTTGACATTTAACGTCAAATTTTATTTAAACAAGATAAATTTTAACTCTAATGGATATCCTTGAAAGTTAATTTAGTCGCAGCAAAATCAAATAAATTAAGTTAATATTAGCATTTTTTTGCTTAAAGTCTATTTGGCTTTAAATATAAGTTATATAATAAAATACAAGCAATAATAGTATTAACAACCAGGTCATCACAATCTAACCGTGTTCCTGTGTACAATTACCCTGCAGCTAAATTTCAAACTAGTAACCTTTAGGAATGGTTGTGTACCAGGGCTGTTGTAAAAGTTATAGGTCTATACCAGTCAAAAAAGAGCAAAATTAAAAAAAAAAAGATAAAAAATGAGTGTGTAAAAAAAATTACAGGAATAAAGCTCTAAATAAAAAACAAAAATTAGTTTTTTAACTAGTATATAATTATGTGCAACTAAACTAGTTGGCCCCCCATGACAACGTAATGTTCAAATCGATAAGTAAGATGTATTAAAAAAGGGCAGATATGCAACTAGCCTTAATTCAAAATCAACTAGTTATTTTATCTGTAGGGTATGTCTGTTTGTGGATATCTAAGTGCTTATGTGTACAAAATGTTAAGAAGGCATTTGAATATTTGCCGTGTTTATAAAAACCTTAAATATGGAAATAAATTGATTCCTAAAGAAAGAAAAATCGTTCATATATAATTCATAAACTTATTTGTATTAAACTTGCTAACATATTTCCTCCTTTTTTTTGTAACGTTGTTGTCGACTTTTCGTTGTTTGTACCTTTTTGGCATTCAGTAAATAATCTCTTAAGTAAAACAAAAACAATTGTTTTGTGTATTATTTAAGGTCCTTTAACTTAAGACAAGAGCACAAAAAAGCGTAAGTAAAAAATCGTATGCTTCCTCCTGAAAAACAGAAAATTGTTAAATGTAAAAACTCAGCTTAAAAGCATATCCTGCAGATAATGTGACTTGCCCACACGTGCGTGCAAAAAGGAGTATGACTACTCCAAAAGTAACCCAATTTTATAAAAAAAAAAAAATAATGTGCTGATTATTTATTTTGGGTACTAATTAAAATATGTGTAATAAAATGAACTGAGTCTTAAAAAATAGTACTGATTTATCAAAATTGTTTTATATTTCATAATAATTTTTAAAAAAGTTTTGTAAAGCTACGATAAAACTGAATAGGTAACCCATTACATATGAAATAACCCAGCTGGCAATTCAAAGCATGCTTGCTTTTTGGTTCACGAACTATTTTGGCAACTGCTAAATAAGTAATTTGGGGTTAATGTGTTTCTACGATCATATTGATGAATATTGTTATTAGGCATCTTTTAAACGAATGCTTTTTATTTTATCTTATAATCGACGAAATATTTAGACGACCGTCAAAGGATTACTTTTTACCAACATTCGTATTTTACTATTTTATGTGATGCTGTGAGTTTATACAAAAATAAAAAAAGTGCTTCTTAAACAAAACGTTGTATTTTAGATATAAAATTTTAAAATGCTATGAACTCAGTTAATAATATTAAAAAAAACAATATTAAAATTAGCGAACGAAATAGTACTTCTTTCTGATATACACCATGGAGAATAAGCATTCCATAACTTGTTTTGAAAGAGTGAACAAGTAATTTAGTGAGTTAACAAGACTATAGCAGTTTTATATCCGGTTACTAGACCTATACGATGAAATTTGTTATAAAATTACTTGCATAAAATTTTATTTTTGTAGACGAGGGATGTAGAAAAGTAGACTCTGAACTCTTTTCGTCCAAGAAGAGCAATTTCATTGAATTTATTTTATAAAAAAAAATTAATCATAAAAAAACTTTATTCAAGCTTGAGGTCATTATTTATTTTATTATTATTATTTTTATTCGATATTTCGCTATCCGAAGGATAAATAAAAATATATAATAACCTCACTCTTGAACAAAGTTTTTTCATAATTACAATAAAAAAGGTCGACACACAAAAACTGTTAAATAAAAAAATTAATCATGTAAGTAAAAAAATTTAATCGTGTAAGTCTTCTATTTGTAGCTTTTTTCTTAAAAAGTATAACTATTTCATAATTTATTGTAAAAATTAAAAATTATATACTTGAAGTATCTTTAAATTGTACTTTGTTAACATGAAATACATTGATACCCACATGGACAGTCATGCTATAATCACCTTTAAAACTGAATTTTTAAAGATTACTTTAATTTAAGTTGACTATAAAAACAAAAAAAGCAATGCTCAGTACCTAACAAAGAGTGGTGAGGAGTTGTAGCGGGCTGACGGCTAGTATCAGGAAAATAAACTTTATCTGGATAATTCTTCAATAAAAATCTTATCACAATAAAATTCAACCAATTAGCCTAAAAACTATAAAAGAAAAAAAGCACTATATTTACTTAAAGCCCAATCTTGGGGCATTCTCATGATTTCTTTATTTAAGTAACTTAGCAAAAAATTTCAATTTTTTAAGATAGGAAAATATTTTTCATTGTCAGTTTTCGTCAAATAAACAAAAAAAAACTTGCTTTAACTTGCGACAGATTAAGCGAATATTTTTGCTTTGATTGTATCTAGAATTTGGTGATTTATTTTATATAAATAATGTATAAAAGACGTAACCTAAGAGAGGTGAAAATTTTTACCAAAAAATTTATAAGCCTGTGTTGAAGTTTGACATTAATTCGTAGCGTATAAGTTATTTTATAATTATTCATATAATAATATTGCTTATACGCACAGGTGAAAGGTTCTACATACGTTGATTTGTTGGGAGTTTTTAAGATTTTTATACTTTTTACATAGTGTTTTAAGAAAAAAAAAATTATTAAAAAATTTCTGTAAAAATTTTATTTTACTTATGTAAGTTACTGTAGGCCGAAATCTGTCTTTCTACTTATTTTAAGACATTTTTTCAAAGGAAAATATTTCGTAATGGCTAACTTTATTCAGAGCTCCTTATTGCATTAACCCTCCTTCTTTTCCCAATTTTGGGACCGGCTAATCATACGGAATATGACTGGAAACTGGCTTTTGATAAAAAATAATCAAACCAAAACTGATATCGATATCTATACGATTAATTTTAATATCTTTTGGAATATATGTAGTGTTTTGAGAAGAAAGCAAAAATACTTTTAAACTTCAACAAATGTTACATATATTATTAAAAATGTTTGCCTTAATTAATTTTTTGGTTTAATGTATATATATTAAATATAAAAACGATGTAACTGAATTTTATTTACAAAATTTTGTAACCTGCAGATTATTAGGCAATTACCAAAGGACTCATAAAATTTATGCCACTTATGTTAAGCTTAAGTAAAATAAAAATTCGTTCCAATACTGGGGTTTTTATTGTATTGCTAACTGATTAAATCAGGCGCTATTAATAGATGTGAAGCCTATATTTAATGGTGTTGCATTCAAAAATTAATTCAGTTTGTAAGTTTGATTTAACGAGTTTTCCAGTTTAACGAAAAGGCTTAACATTGTATCATGCGTCAAGCCAAAGTTTTACTGTATGTGTATTCATATGTATTAATTGTTGTTTTTAATAATATTTTACTAAATCATAAGATAAAGTACATTTATATGCCACCGTCGTGCTTTTTGTTTGTTATTATCAAACCCATAATATATATCTCAACTTTGGGGAAGAAATGTTTATAAATATTAAGCTTAACTCAACAGGCATATTATTTTTAGCTCAAACATACAAATACGTATATATTCGTTTACATTGTGTATGTATATATTCAATGAATAAATTTAATGTTTACTTACCTTATACCACCAACGTTAAGTATTATACGATTTTCGCCATCCATTTTGCTGCGACTTTAATTGTTCTATTGCCAAGCTCCTTTGTTTCTGCTCTTGTTGTCGTTGCTGGTGATGTTGATTGTTTTATTGTTAAGTTCCTTTGTTTCTGCTGTTGGTTTTGTTGTTGATAACGTTGACGTACAAGCGGAAATCTATAATATATCATTCCAGCAAATGGCCAAGAAAGCTTTAAGCCTTCAAGAGTTTATTTGGCAAAAAAAAAAAATTATTATGCGTTTCCTTTTTTCCTTCGATTCTTTTAATATGTTTTATACGTTGTTTCTGTGTTCTTTTAACTTTAATCTTTAAAAATTGGAATGCTAACAACAATTTTTTTTAGATTTATGTTTATTTTTATGACAATAAGTCTTCTTCAGTGTGTGTGTGTTTTTTTTTTATATTAAGACATTTATGAATGTATGTGTAAACAAAAGTGTATATGCTTGTGTATGTGGGTCCTTGGTTTTAAAAATTAAGAGTTTTTATTGCATCTTATTAAGCATTTTTCATACTATATTGTTGATATTAGGGAAGCCAATCCCAGGACATTAATCCCGAAAATCCCAGAAACTTTTGGGATGGATAAATCCCAAATATCGGTGTTAAAAATCCCGCGAAATTCCTTTTGGTAATATTATTGTTATTTCCTTAAAAAAATTGTGTTATTCTCTGAAGTTTAAATGTAAAGCATGTATTTTATGTAAAACAATACTTGTTTAGTTTAAACTTCACGTTATTTAACGGAAATAAAATAAATTACCATTTCCTGTTATTATTTTTGTTAAAGGTATTTAAGAAGCTTTTGCTTTAATGCATTTAATTCTCGAAGTCCCGATAGTTCATATATTAGAATCCCGAATCCCTGGATTTAAAAAAAATAATTCCGTTGGATATCCCTAGTTGATAGACATTAAATTTGTTAAAACAGTTCTTGGGATATAAAATTTGTCATAAATTCTTAACCTAAATTAAACGTTCCTTAAATGTTTTCATCCCTCTCAACAAATTTGTTTATGCTTCATAATTTTCCATAAAATATTTCAATTTATATGCAACTTAAATTCTCTTTTTATATAAAAAAGTTAAACTTTTACTGCATAAAAATTTACCTAAAATAACTTGGAATACGTATAATTGTAAACAAAAAAGGCCGTAATAAAGACAATAAAATTCTTAAATCCTAATAAAGTTTTACTTATAAATTTAATAATTATGTACACATGTATGTGTATGTGTTTCTAAAACAACTAAAAAACGGTACTTGGTAAATGTATTATAATTTTTAAAGAATTTCTTTTACACATACATACAAAAAAAACTGTCTTTGAGGACAAAAACTGTTTGTGACAACCATTATGGATAAAAGTTAGTTTATAGATGATTGCTTGAACATGAATGCTTTTAGTCATACACACACCGAGAAAGAATTAAGTAAAGACAAATGAAATAATTTTATTATTTTCTTATTTGTCTGCAATTAAGAACAGTGGCGGAACTAGATAACGCTAAAAATATAATTCAATAAAAAAAATAAATTTTAAAAATAAAAAAGTCACAAATTTCAGAGCAATTTCTAAAAGTTCAAAATAATTTATTTAATATTTAACAAACTGCATTTCTTAGACCAATTATTTTTTTAAAAAAATAATGTAATTCCAAATAGAGCATAAAAAATATTTTTAAATATAATGCTTTAAAATAACCGAAAGTATTTTTATGTTTCTTCAAATTTTATTTGAACAGAACATATAAATAAAATTATTTACTAATCAAGCCCACTGTAGCTGCGTATTGATTTCTACTTTTTTTGTGAAAGTAAAATTCTGAAAGCCTGACTAATCTTTTTAAGATGTAATGAGTGTTGATTAGAAAACTGTAAATACATATTCAAACGCATAAATAAACATATTTAGGTACCCTTTTCAATATGTCACTAACTTTGCTCTACTGATTAATAGCGTACACTTTACAAATTTTAATTATAGTTCTTTTAAATATTTAAAATTTTAAAATTTAAAATATGTATTAAAAAAGGAATTTCAAACACATGCCCCCGGTAGTGTAATTGGACGAAATCGTTATTGTGAAATTTTAATCGTTATAGAATCAGTATAAATATCCACGAATCTATCATATTATAGATGAATCTTTGTGGCAAATTTCATAAAACTATATGATAAGTTATTAAAATAAAAACATTTATGTTTAGAATTCTTTGCTAAAATTTTTATAAAGAATTATCATTTTATTTCTGCATGTAAGTTTGTTACAAGAAACGTTTTACTTGTATGTGTTTGGTGGAAATTATTTTGCCACTCACAGGCTGATTTCTTAGCCAGTTTATCCAATTTTATTTAAACGGCTTATAATATATTTCGCTACTCCGTTCATGGAAAATTATAAACATGTTTGTGTCTCTTTTTAAATCGACTTAATAGTTTGGACGTGACACTATCTCCCACATCTAGGCGGTACAAAATAAACAGTAGTCAGGCAAATGAAGGGAGAGAGCAAAATTGATAAATAAAGCCATAAACATACGTATCTATGTACATACAAACATTGTTGGGCATTAAGTATTTACTAAAAAAGCTTTTATTTTACAAAATATAAATTTTACCACAGATGCGAAAGAAACCCCCATTAACTCTCAAATGTCAAAATAAAAGATTTGACAAATATACATACATATGTATGGGTTTATGCACCCAATACACATTCTAATTTAATTTTCAATTGAGTCCTTCAATTGAACTAATTTTTGGGCACATATTTCATAAAATAAATATAAAGATTTTTTTTCTATCTTTCAAAATGTTAAACTTATTTTGACAGCTGATCAGGAGACTTGAACAAACATACCCAATCGAATTAACTTGGAAAAATTAAAATCCTTTAATTTTTCTTTAACAAACTCCACAACTGCCAAACTAATATCACTTGACAAAGCCATACAAGCCTTGATTTGAACAACAACCGACTCAATGCCAATTGAATTGAAAAGTTTATGGGGTGCATTAGAAATAGAACTAAAATAGCAGATCATATAGAAGTAGGGCCTAAATATTTTGTTAAAAATTTATTCAAGGCAAATAAAATTTTAGGAGTTTTATAATCCTTTTTAAATAACTTTTAGGATTTTATCCCAATTTTCTTTGTATTTTTATAATATTTTTATAATTAATATAGGCTAACCTGTGTTTTATTTTATTATGGGTAATTTTATTTTAGTTGAATAAATTATATTTTTATCCCCACTTAGTTTGCAACTTAAATGATTTTTTTTATTTTTTAATTGATTACATACATACAAATGTTTATAAAATTTTGTTTTGTAACCCCTTTTCATTTTATAGTTCAAAATTTTAAAAAAATTCTTCTACACTTCCGTAGCTGTGACTTATAAAGACATAGTAAACAACAAACAAGTCCATGAATATAATTTATTACTTATACATGCATAAAACTAGGATTTCATACTTGTTTTAAACAAATTTGTGTACACTTTACACGTGTGTAAATACATACATATGGATGTACAAATGAATACAATGTGTACATATATGCATATATGTATGTAGGTACATACATTTAAACATAAGTATGTTTACAAATACTATTCAAGCATAAATACACACAATGTTTTAGTATATTTTTTTATGTTTTCATTTTGTGCTGTTGTCCTTTTTTGATTGTAAACATGATTTTTTATTTAAATTTATGGTTGAGGATTTGTTTTCCTTTCCTGGTTGATTTATATAAAAATGTGTATGTGTTTGGATGAGTATGCAAAAAAAACAGTAATTTGGTTAGCAACATGTTAATTAACTCTTTGGATATTAAAAGCTAATGCACTCGCACATATTTTTTTTAAATGTCTCTTAAGAAATCTAGAAAATGTTTATGAACACGACGAACACAGATGTTTCGAACAAATTGATGATTTTTGTTTTATTTTTTGGTTTAATAGTTGGTGTGTGTAGCTTTTGTCAAATGTTTTAAATAAGCACCATTTACTAATTTTTAACTTAATTATAGGTAAATATTTATGTATATCAGTTAAGTATTAATTATACTTATAAATTTAGTACATAAAACAATTTTTTATAGAAATATTATAAATAACATTTTTCTTACACCTGACTACTTTTCTTTTTTTTTTTTTTTGGTTCACATTAAAACATTTACTTTCCGAGCAATATACATACTTATTAATGTACGTATCTGAAAAGGTACGCACAGACACATGAAAATTATTGTTATAACTCTTAAGGTATGTATACATACACACACATCTTCATGTAACATTTTTCTTACTACAAATAAAAAGGTTTAATGTTGTAAAAAATTTTATATACATAAAATAATGTTCAATGACTTATTTTTTATTATGTTTTGGTTAAAAAATATTATTTGTTTTTTGACTATTTAGCTTTTAAACCAAAGGCTTTTATTTTATTTTTCTTTTCTTTAATACATAATTTTAAGTATGCATTGAATGTTTCTTTTACTACTTTAAATAACAGTAATTTCCGTTCTGTTTCACACACAAAACGAAATATCTACTTTACAAGCACCATCCACAGACTGACTGAATAGAAAGCAGCTACATAGTGTACCCAGCATCACTTAACGGATAAAAAGAAAGCTTTGGTAGCGAAGTGGCCAGATGTCTGCACTGAAAGCTTAGAAAAGATAAATAAGTAACACAGTAGGCACTCTTTAATTGGAATTGGCTAACTGTAACGAAAAAAACGTAGTATTTATACCTTTCACATAGTGATAAGGGTACATAACAGTTTGTCATTCCATTTGTAATTTCTATAATATTCATTTGCGACCCCATAAAGTATATATATTTCTTGGACCCTTAAGACATGTCAGTTTGTCCATCCGTCAGTCTGCCCATCTGCCTTTATTAAGTTTCCAGAGCCAAATAAAATAACATGGAAAGCGTTTTGGTGACAAAAAATCAGTTAATACTCCTAAGCAGAACGCTATTTGAAATTAGCAAAGTAGGTTTACTATGAACCCAGATATAAGAAAAACTCCAAAATAACCCGCTTTTTTAGAACAAAGTCCATGCCTAGATTCCTGTATAAATATTTTGGCAAATAAAGCCACTGTTGCCTCCGAATTTCGCACAGATACTTTAAAAGCGGCGACCTAAAATATGGAAAGTTTTTTTATGTGGGAAGGAGGAAGTGGTTTTCCCCCTATATTTGCAAAAATGTTAAATTTTGTTCAAGCTTAATATGAGAAATCATAACAGTTCTCTACTTCAAACCTGCTTAAAAATTGCTTCAGTATGAAACTTACATTTTGGGCAAACAATTAGTTGGATAGGAGCACAGAAAACAGTAGCTTTTGGGAAATTTTTTAATACCCAATTCTCGGAAACCATAATAGCAATTGACTTTATATACACTGCAAGTATAATGTCAACTAGCCTTAAGAAAAATAGTAGTTAGACAGAACCAATGGCAGTAGCTCTTATACAAACCAACCGCTTTTATGAAATTTTGATATGACATATCGTATAAACTATTAGTACCAGCGTTCATACAAACGTTAAAATTTTAAAAGTTTTTCATTTCGAAAACTGGAAGGGCTACCGAATTCAGATCACCGACAATTTGGGTATACAAAAAAAACAATGTAAAGGGTATATAAAATTCGGCACAGCCGAATATAGCGATCTATGTCATTTTTTATTTCAGATTATTTGTTTAGTTTTAATATGTTCTTATGTATTAAATAAAAAGTCTCAATATTTTGTGATCTTTCCTTTTTTTTTTGTTGTTTTGTTTGATACGCTAACAAAAATGTTTTTGGCCCAATGCGTTATGATATTTGGGTTGTTTGTTGGAATTCAGATACATACTTCAGAATATTTCGGCCTAGTTCATAAAAACTATTTTATTTTAAATTTTTATATTAGGCTTAGATGGTTATTACAGAACGTTTGTTCCATTGGCCGAACTTAGACTTGGAAAGGCTAATTTGAAAATTTCCTATGGAATCAAAAAAGCCCTTAATAAACATAAAATAGTTTTATAAGGCCGTTATTATTGTGTCGAGATTAAGGTCAACTGCTCTTTATATTTTGTTTTTTATTATTTTCTAATATTCCGCTTCGAAACTACGAAAGGTTCTTTAGAGATTTTGTGGCATTTGTCTTCGGCGTAATAATTTTAATTATAACCTAAATACTAATTATGCTAAAAAACTAAAGCCCTGCGTCATCACAAACTTTGCTTTAAAATTGACCTAGTAACTTTTTGATGACATCAAAAGTACGTCAGAGCTACATACACATGTGACTTTTAACATTTCGTGTACTTCAAATTATTCTAGAGAAAACTGGGCGTTGGCTGTATTAACTACAAATTGTAAGCTTTGTTTAGGTTATTTTTTACATAACCAAACATAGATATTTAGTTTTGTATTAATATTACAACTTTTATTTGTTTTACTTTATTTTTTAACATGTCTATATAGTTTTGGTGTGTTAATTTTACATGCCTGTTATAGATAAGCGGCAACACTTAACCACTGCTATTTTTACTGATAGTGCCATCTAGTGTTTAAAAACGCCGGTTAAACTTTTAACGCCGTCAACTTTTGTTTAATAAAATGTGTCAAAAGTTGTTTAGTTATAAAGTGATTGTTTTTCTGATTATTTTTTTCCGCAGTACTTTTTTATATATAGCGTATGACAGTCACATATCAATAAATTTTTTTTTTAACATATAGAATTTGAAAGCGAAATGTTGCATAAAATAATTTATTTAGATGAAATAGTACCATTTTTTTAAACATTCGTCACTTTTAATTTGTTGCTTTTTTGTTGGAAAATATTTGACAGCCAACAAGTCATATTTTTATAATTTTTTATTGGAGTGTAGTGCAATTGGTTTTAAAAATTTATATTTTTTAGTTACTTTAGCAATTTAAGACATATACATACTTAACTTAAGAGCAGCAAACTAAAAAGGGTTTAGAATTTAAAAAATATTTTGTAATTTTTTAGAGGTGAAAGCGAAAAATGGCTGCACGTATATTCAGCGTTGTTAGCCTAATATCCAGAAGACAAATTATTCAAAATAAATGCAATTCCGGTAAGTATACAATGTCATTTATTTATACAGAAAAGCTTGGTAAATTAAAAAAAATTACCTAGAGTTTTGCATGTTAGGTTTGTGTGTTTATGAGCGTGTGGCTGGTATTTAGTGACCAATTAAAAAAATCGGACTTTGAACTTTGTAATATGCATATGCAGGCTGCCAATGACTGATTTGTATTTTAGCAATTTGTTGTTTTATTTTGATTATGATAACTGTTATGGATAGGGTCATTTGTTTCTCACTTTCTATGCTGATATCACAAATATATATTTCAAAAACATACCAATATGCCTATATTTTTGTCAACATAAATATTAGTCTAAAGGAATCAAAAGAAACATTAGCTACTGTTCAAATTTTATATAAGAAATCGCATAGAGGCGATCTTAACTGTAAAAAAATAATATCGCTCATTAGCCAAAAAGTTTTCGATTTTCTTACATAATAATTCTGCATTGCTAAGTCCAAAAATACATTTTTTGAGTTATGAGCTTGTTCTGGCAAATGGTAAACACTAATATCGCTGCCAAACTTTTTTAAAATTTTGGTTTTTAAAGACAAATTGCTTTAATTTTTTCTGAATAAGCTCGTTATTATATTTAGTTATGTACCTACCTACTTATGTATTCTTATGTTAAGTAATATACATACATACATAAATAATTAAACAAAAAATTTCTAGTAATTGCTAAAAATGTAAGACTGATGTCCCAAGCTGCCACTGCACAAAAAAATATTCACACCAAGGTCGTAGATGGTGTACTAGTCATTACCTTAGACTGCCCCGGTGTCAAAGTTAATTCTTTGGGCGAGGCTGTTAGCAAGGAATTCGAGCATGTCCTTAAGGAATTGGAAACCAATAGCCAAGTCAATTCAGCAGTTTTGATTTCGGCAAAGCCAGGTTGTTTTATTGCTGGAGCCGACATTGGCATGCTGGAAAAATGTGAAACTGCAGCTGAAGCCACACAGGTTTCCAAAGAGGCCCAATATATGTTTGATCGTATTGAACGTAGCCGCAAGCCCATTGTAGCTGCCATTAATGGCGTTTGTTTAGGCGGTGGCTTAGAACTAGCGCTCGCCTGCCACTATCGTATTGCTACTAAAGACAAGAAAACTAAATTGGGTTTACCTGAGGTAATGTTGGGCCTTTTGCCTGGCGGTGGTGGCACTGTTCGTTTGCCCAAATTAACTGGTGTGCCCACCGCACTCGACATGGAATTAACTGGTAAACAGTTAACGGCCGATCGTGCTAAACGTGCTGGCTTTGTGGATTTGCTGGTAAATCCTTTGGGGCCAGGTCTGGCTCCAGCTGAACAAATGACTATTGAGTATTTGGAAAAAGTAGCTGTGCAGATTGCCAACGATATTGCAAGCGGAAAACTAAAGGTAAGTTAAAAAAATAAGATCTTTTTAATAGCAAAAATTCACAACAAGAGAGTCAGTTTTAAACTTTTTTTAAGTACTTTTAAGTACTTTTAGTACAGTTAATATATTATAAAACGGTCAAACTAGTTTATATTTCCCATTAAAAATTTGGGAAAAATAAATAAATAAATAAAGGACCAACTAACCTGAGTCACTACAAATTTGGCTAAAACTCAATGAATTTTACATATGATTGTCATTGGAGGAGGCCTTATTACTTTTGTAACATTTTATACTTCAAAATTTCCATAATTTCTTAATGTTTGCATTTAAAGTATGAGAAATAAATATCTACAACTTGTTTTATGTTCGTTTTAAAATTCACTTTTAAAATGTAATTTTTAAATAATCTCATCCATTAGTTTTTGTTGGGATCAAGCCCTTTATTTAATAGTAAAATATGAGCCAGAATTTATTTATTAATATTACTTAACTTTTTTAATTTACATTAAATTTATATTTATTTCTTTTGCACTTCATAAAATGCAGGTCAACCGCGAAAAGACTGGCTTGATTAACAAACTTACTGCCTTGGCCATGGACATTGACTTTGTTAAAAACAAAATTTTCGACACTGCCCGCAAACAAGTCATGAAAATGACGAATGGCCTGTATCCGGCTCCCTTAAAAATTCTCGAAGTCATTCGCACTGGAGTAGACAAAGGGCCCGCCGCCGGCTATGCAGCTGAGTGTGAAGGTTTTGGCTACTTGTCCGCTACGCCCGAGTCTAAAGGCTTAATTGCTCTATTTCGAGGACAAACAGAATGTAAAAAAAATCGTTTTGGCAAACCCCAACGAGAAGTGAAAACTTTGGGTGTTCTGGGTGCCGGCCTTATGGGTGCCGGTATTGTTCAAGTCACTGTTGACAAGGGTGTAAAGACTGTTATGAAAGATGCCACCGACGCTGGCCTCTCGCGTGGTATTGGTCAAGTGCAAAAGGGCCTGGAGACCGCTGTCAAGCGTAAACGCATATCTGGCCTGGAACGTGATCAAATTCTATCGAATTTGGTTTCTACACTCGACTATAACGAATTTAAAAATGCCGATATGGTAATAGAAGCAGTTTTTGAAGACATCAAGGTAAAGCATCGTGTTATACAGGAGCTTGAAGCAGTGGTGCCTAAGCACTGTGTTATTGCCACCAACACAAGTGCCATTCCCATTACGAAAATTGCAGCCGGTAGCGCTCGTCCCGAAAATGTAGTAGGCATGCATTATTTCTCTCCTGTTGATAAAATGCAATTATTAGAAATTATTACTCATCCCGGTACCTCAAAAGACACTATTGCGTCAGCTGTAGCCATGGGCTTGAAACAGGGCAAGGTGGTAATTACTGTGGGTGATGGTCCTGGTTTCTATACAACTCGTATATTAGCCACAATGCTGTCGGAAGCTATACGGTACGTAATGTGCAAGAATTTTTTCTCCAAAAATGAATTTAAAATAATTCTCCTTTTAGTTTATTGCAAGAAGGTGTTGACCCCAAGGAACTTGACTCATTATCCAAGAAATTTGGTTTTCCTGTGGGTGCAGCCACCTTGGCTGATGAGGTTGGCATTGACGTAGGCTCTCATATTGCTGTTGATTTATCCAAGTCCTTTGGAGAACGATTCAGTGGTGGCAACTTGTCTGTAATGCAAGACATGGTATTGGCAGGTTTCTTAGGCCGCAAATCGGGCAAAGGTATATTTATGTACGACAGCAAAACTAAAGGAAGCCGTCCTATTAATATGGAAGCTCTAGAAATCCTTAAACAAAAGTATGCCTTAGCCTCAAAGGGAGCCAACACACCCGAGGACATGACACTACGCATGGTGTCACGTTTTGTTAATGAAGCTGTGTTGTGTTTGGAAGAGAAAATTTTACATAATCCTTTGGAAGGTGATGTTGGAGCTGTTTTTGGTCTTGGTTTTCCTCCATTTTCCGGTGGTCCTTTCCGTTGGGTGGATCATTTCACCGCTGCAAAATTGGTTGACAAAATGTTTTCATATGCTGATCTTTATGGAGCTCCTTTTAAGCCTGCACAAACTCTTGTTGATATGGCCAAAGACACCTCAAAGAAATTCTATCCTAAAAATGCCGGTTCCATCAGTTCTAAATTATAAAATATTTAACTTTTATTATGTAAGTTGAAAAGTCGTCTTAGTGTGTAACACTCACTATCCCTTAAATTAATTTATAAACTTTATTGTTTTCGTTATTCCACAATAATAATTAACTGCATATAAATGTATGTTGCCGATAAACTTATACATTTTATAAAAATAAATTCAAACATAAATTTTTTTAAGAGTTTTAGCTGATATTCTGTTCGATTTTAAGACAAAAGTTAAGAAACATTGGTTATTTCGTTTGAAAATTTGACAAGCAATATTTTTATATGACATTCTAACGTTTAAACATTGAATCTGTTCCTTTGCCTGCCAAACAAAAGTTTATTTGATTGGATTATTTTTTGTTTTTGTATTAAAACTTTTAGTTTTTTTATGTCAACCATGTTGGGTTTTAAAAACAAAAACAGATGTTCCTCCCCTGTTCCGGATTTGACTTAAGAATAAAATATTCTAAAGTAAAATAATTTTTTCGTGTTCTAAATTTTAAAAAAATAACACTTTTTTCTTATTTCGTATAGAAATTTTGTGGCAAAAGTAATTAGTAGCAGCAATCGCACGTTCTTCTAACACTTACACAAAACAACAATAACGTCAAATCATCCAACAACTTCCTTTTCCAACATGTCTAAAAACATGTTTTTAAAAAAATCGTCGAATAAAGAATATTAGTTATTCGAACACCATTGGTTTTTGTAGCGTTTGTATTAACATACTGCTTTTAACCTTCCTTCTTCCCGGCATTTTTCTAAAGTCTTAAATAAATAAAAGTTGACTTCTACTTTTTTTTTTGTTTTGAAAAATGTTCGTGTAAAATAGCATAAGTCCTTGGTATTTTACGTGGACTAATACTTGAATGGTTCCTAATACATTTCATATTTTCTTTACAACTCAAGAAATTTATTTTTGTATTGGATTGCGAATTCCTTTAAATAAAAAATAAATTTTAATACATGTTCTAGTCTTTTTAAAATTTTTATTTACATCATTTTAACTAAATTATTTTACAAATATAATTAAAAACAAAAACAACATTTGGAATAAAACTACATTCACACATTAATCTTGAGCAACATGCATGAAAAAAAGGTAGAGCTGATTTAATACAAACACTTTTGAAATACATACATACATCATATGTATGCACATACATAGATACAGAATAAGATATTTTGCCTAATAAGGAAACTATGTAAATCAGAAAGGATTTTTGAAACTAAAAAAAAAATTCAGCTTAACTTAAAAAAATATTTTTACAAAATACCTTTATGCAAACGTTTGGGTATTAGGTGTAACAATTAAAATTATTTGCGCCAATCCCTAGAGGAAGTTCGCCGGGTTTTTGGTGTGTTTAAGACTTGACTAGTTCCGTTGATATTATTTGTACTTCTTTCGAATGGAAACCGCTCGACTACATCATCGATTAATTCAAGGATTCCTATTTTTAGTTTGCGCTTTTGTTGCGGCGTTAAGCCCGCAATATCTGGTAGTATACTGCGAAAAAATTCCATATCGGCTTGTTCGCCGGCATACATTTGCAGTTGTCCAGTGGTGGTAGCTTCGCTAGCATGGCACTCAGTTTTAATGCGTTTCGGTTCGTGACTAAAGTCATGTGAATCTTGACGCATATTGGAATTTTGATAGGAAATGTCTTGAACGCCATCGGGTGTCCGTAATTCAGACAATTGTACATCGGGTATAAAATTCTGCATGGTATTTGCACTGGCCGTATCGCTTAAAGCGGGCGAAGTTCGATTCTGTTGTTGTTGTACATGCAGACTGGCCGTTACCGCCGGATCGAAAGCATCAATGGTCTCCTCATCATCATTGTCTGAGAGGGAATGTTTTACCTCCAAATGCTGATGATCTTGGGTTATTTTAAATGGAGTCTGTACAAGAACTTGCATAGACGCTGCATTCGAATTTGTTTGTTGACTTAGTTGTTGCTGTTGCGAATATTGAAACAGTGCCGCTAAAGTATTGTTGCCATCCAAAGAATTTCTAGAAGATTTCAGAAACGGTAATAGGAACGCCATATGTTCAGTTAGGTAATATGGTTTATGTTGGGGGTCTGAACCATTTTGTTGTTTAATATAACGGGATAAACATGCTCTTAAATTGCGCCAACGTTCCTTGCAGTGTATAACTAAAATAAAAAGTTTTTAAAAATTATTCAATACTTCTTAAACAATCTGTAGACAAATATCTGACTGCTCACCACTCTCTTTTGTTTCGATTGATATTTGCAACCAGGCCTTTTCTTGATTATCACGATTTCTGTATTCTGGCACCTTCTTGTCATACAAACACTTATGGTTTCTCACAAGGTTCACAAAGCGTATATTAAAGTCTTCATCGGTCTGCATAGTGCGAGAAAAATTTTGTAAATTTGATAGATTGGACAGAGAGTTGAAAATGGGGGTTATAGTTACAGCTCGTTGGGGTGTCGTTGTGATTGTTACTGCTGGTGGGGTGCTAGTTGTTGTGGGGTTTGATGTAGAGGTTGCACCAGCGCAGATCGTCGATATTGATGCAGGTTCCATATTGTTTGTGTGACTACCTTTTCCGTTAGTTATCGGTGTTGTTGAGACGGTGGTGATGTTTGTTAATAAATTGTTATTTGGTGTACTGATGGTATTGTTGTTTATTTTAGGGTCCTGTTTACTGTTGGTATCAGCAGGAACCGACGTTGTTGTTGTCATTGTTGATTAAAGTAAAAATGTTGCGTAAACGTTGGAACTATGTTTTTATACCCTAAAAAAGATATATAAAATACATATTTTATATTATAAAAAAATTATTACGATGGTTGCAAAATTGCCCCTTAAAAACTTTATCCAACTATATACGTAAACGAGGAAAACTGGGCGCGCTTTTTTAGAATTATAATCTGTTTGTTTTGTTTTTTTTTTTTTTTTTTGTTAACTGCCTTAAACACATTTTCTATAAACTAATCAGTGCTGCCGTAGTGTCGAGCAACAAAATTATATATGGGATGTCTTGACAACTTGTGCGAACTAGGGATGCCACACTACTTTTTACCGGGATTTGGAATTCTATAATTTTTTTAAATTTTAAAATCAATTAAAGATTTTTTAATGTATTTCAGAATATAATATTTGTTTTTTAGAATCTTCTATTTGAAGTACAATTAGAAAATTCTGAAAGACAGTTCTAAAATACAGTTAGAAAACTCTGATATTCAATGGAAAATTCTAAAATACAACTTAAAAAATTCTTCAAAATAAATAGAATAATCTGAAATTTAATTAGGAACTCATGAAATTAAATTTTAAAATAAATTAGAAATTTTTGAAATTTAATTAAAAATTTCTGTAATACAATTAGAAAGTTCTAAAATAAACTGGAAATGGTGTAGGTCGTTTATGAACTACACAACACTATATAGATCTTCCTAAGGTGGAAGCGTAAGTATTACAAAGACAATACAAACAACCATATGGCGTTTTTACATTGGAAGTCCGGGTGAAAACACCTAGATGTCAAAAACAAGAAACAAACACACCTGCAAACAAACGTAAAGTTTGCAGCTTTTGACACCTAGGTTCTGGAGCAAAGCAAAAAAAACAATAACCGACTGGCGAAATTACACTTCCTTTTTTAAAGGCACCTTGGTTCTTGCTAAGATATTTTGAAATTCTCTCTTTAGGTTTTGTTTGTGTCTATATAAGTATGAAGACTCTTTTGCAATTGTATGGATACCTTGATAAGTAGATATAAGAAAAGTGCAACCGAAAGACAACAAAATAGCTACATGTACATATATGAAACAACATCTGGGGTGTAGTTCCAAATTCGAACCATTATAGTCATTCATAGACGATTGTTCTAGAAGTCGTCCTTCCCCGGCGTTTCATGATAATCATTGCCAGTTACTTAGGCCCTTAATAAACTTATTGTTCCTTAATTAGTAAGAAACAATTGTCAAATAAGCCATCAATAAACCTACAACAACTAGGCACTATTCTCTTGGCATATAATTTTACTTTTTTAAAACAAAATCAGTCTGGCAACCATTATGCCAGACTGTTCTTTGTTTTTAAAAGTTATT
This sequence comes from Melanophora roralis, assembly GCA_963583895.1. Classification (NCBI taxonomy): domain Eukaryota; kingdom Metazoa; phylum Arthropoda; class Insecta; order Diptera; family Rhinophoridae; genus Melanophora; species Melanophora roralis. Next base: position 2,070,727 of record OY757188.1, on the reverse strand, counting down.
GTTTTTGCTGTTACTGCTGATGTTGTTGTTGGTGGTTTTGTTATACGAACTACAATCTTACATAGGTACATATATATAATATAAATAGCAAAAACAACAACAAGAAGAGCAACAATAATAATAATGATAAGCGATACCAAACAACAACGACAATAACAAAGAACAAATACGTATCTGGATCTGTTGTGACAATAGTCACCAATATTGTTATTGTAATTATTATTTGTTTTTATTGTTTTTGTTCCTGTTGTTGTTGGGATAGTTTTTGTTATAAATATGTACACACATACATACATATAAATGCTCTTATACTACATACCAACTATGGGCTTTTACTGAATATGCTTTTTTATCATTGCTGTTGCTGTTAGTTTAGTTGCTTTTGTTGTTTGTTTAACATTTTATTTATCTATCTATACTTTTTCATAAAAAATCATATCACAAGCATTGATAGAAAAAAATAAATTCGTTATTTTTTGATGTACATACCTACTATGGAGGTATTTGTTATAATAACTTTTTTCTTTTCCTTAATGTTTTCTTATTTAAAATGCTTTGAATCTTAAATACGTTGCTATTTAAATAAAACAATATTTTAAATACCTACATGTGATTAAGACAAAAACTTATGCATATGTACATACATACATACATACCTACTTATAGTTCTATGGCTCTTTCAACAAAAAAATGTTTGTGTTGTTTACCTTTAGCTGAAATTATTTACCTTATCGTTTTTTTACTTTCTACGTTACATTTTAAAATATGAGATTTTTAAATAAAAACTTTTTTTGGAAACTTTTTGGTTAGTTATACTGTTTATTTAACAGCCTTTTTGCCAATATGTACTATGTTTAATTATTTATTATTTGTGGTTTCCACGTTTTTGTTATTTTTTTTTTTTTTTTGCAGTTTTAAAAGTTTTTTTGCAGTTTTAAAAGTATTATTTTATTTAGCACATAAAAATCTTTGTTTATTTAACACAATTATTTTTAGGTATGTATTTGACTGAATCGTTGTTTGTTTGTTGACTGACTGGCTGCTGCTAGTTGTGTGTTTCTATACACAATAATATGTACATAAAAATGTTCTTTAAAAATTGTTGTTGTTAGCTACACCAACAAAAAATATTGTGGAATTAAACTCAGATTTTTTGCAACAAAACTCACAAATGTTCTCCGTATCAGGCAACCTAAGCAACTAAACAAAACATACAAAGCACATAACACAAACAGCAGAGCACCGCACGGGCAGAATATATCCATCACCTTCTCATTGTACGTAACAACAAAAATACACTCCCGGCCACGATACATCAGTTTTCATACATACATACATATGTATGTATGTATATTCAGCCACACTAACTGACATGCATACATAAATGTGAATTTTTTTTTTATACTCACCATCAACTCTCAAATACCTTTGGTTCCTCATTGTCAAATTACGTGTGTTTGTTAGTTTGTATTTCGTGTTCTATTGTGTGTATTTTGTATATATCAAATAAGTTCATACAGTCATACGTACATATACGACACGAGCAACGTTCAGCGAACAATTTGCCTTATCGGTAAAATAAAAAAAAAACGAAAACAAAAACTACACAAACACGCACTCAATTAGTTCGCCGAAAACAAACAACACTGGTTTCCCTCCCCAACAACCTAACAGCTTCAACAACAATATAAGCACAATGTGTTTGTTATCAGTAAAGCAACACTTTTTGTTCAAAAAGCTTTCTGCTTTATTGCTCCAGTTTACTGATGCTCATACATACATAATTTGTACAAACATATGTATGTGCTTATATGCGTATACGAATGGTACCATACGTATACGCATTTTAAATGTATGCCGAATTTATATTGTGCAACCACCATGTTGTTTGTTTACAAATTAATATTAATTTTGTTCAAAAGTTTCGTGAGTCCAAAAGCTTTATTAAGTTTTGCTTAAGAAGATAGAATGTAAATTTTAACTGTTATATGTAGATGTCGCCCTATATCCGGTTAATTTAACATATGTAGGTGCATATTTATTAACAAAAGTGTGATTTTTAAAAAAACCGTTTAAAATGGAAAAAATATATATTTTTAAAAAGTGAACTGGCCAATCGATGTTATTGCTTTTACAATAGAATTCTTCTTTTGTGGTCCTAGAATGTCAAGAGTGAACTGAAATTTTTTAACAAGTAATTATCACAACTAAAACAATATGCACATAATATACACATGAAACAACAAATGTATGATTTAACCCCTTTTTATTTGACTTACATTTTAATGTTTTTTTTAATTTTCCTTTTTTAGTTTTTATTTATTGTGTTGTGTACCTGCAGAGGCAGAAAAAAAGAATGGAGACGAAGTAAAATAAAATTTTGAGAAGGATTAGAATGAAAAAATGTAGGATGCAGCAGACTAACCAAGGTTGCTGGTGGAAATCTAACTTACAGCCCTCAGACTTTCGCACTTACTCACTGATCTACTAGGGCATCAAAAAATGGGTTCAATATTACGAATCTTCCCACATTACGATATTGCATAACTCGTACTACTGGACAGACGTTCACTGCAATTACGATATGTTTCCAAAAACAAATTTAAAAAACTATATTTTAGCATATGTTATTCGTATTATAATTAATTTTAGAGGCACAAAGCTAACTAAAAAGGAGGAGCCGAAACACGTACGAACAAATTTTTAAAAAAATCGTTAATTTTCTTTTTTGCAAAAAAGCTCTAAAACTTAAAGAAAACAAATACATTTTTACTAAATTAAAAATATCTCAACAAGGATATAAACTTTGTTTTTTTTTCTTTTACTAAAAAATTAAGTAAAAAAATTAAAAAATTAAATATGTAACTCATCAGGTTGTAGCAATGCCTCTCTTAATTTTTTACTATTTTTATATGGAGTTGTAAGGTAATTGTACCATGACCGGAAAAGTGTCAAACTCTGTTTAAAAAAGAAAAAAGGAAGAGAGGCTAAAGCTATATCCTCTCATTTCTACGACCTAATGAATTAATTGACCATGATTAAAACAAACAAAAGTTTTGTGATAAAAATGCGAATCTCTTATCCTTGTTATTGTGAATTGATAACTTTAGTTCTGAAGTTTGAAAAGCTCTCTTACATACACACTTTGACAGATAAGTGCTTTATGTATATAAATATATTTAGTATGTGATTGCGTATAATATTGAATAGAACTGCATTTAAAACAGCATTAAGCAGAACACTTAAGAAATAAAATGTCCTATATTTTTCCTAAGACAAAAAATTAACTTGACAAATACCGCAAATACTTTCATTGTAGTTCAGTTGTAAAGATTATAAGGAAGACAGATGTTGGTTGGTGTATCGAAGGAAAACAAAATAATTTAGTGTTTGTGACTTGGTTAGTGTTTGGTGCATTAAAAATCTAAAAGTTAAATTTTAAAGAATATATATACAAAAAAAAAATATTTAATTCACTACTTATATTAAAAAACATAAAAAACTTAAATATTATTTTTAAAAAATGCTTTAAGTACATATGCATATGTAAATACATACACGTTTACATAGAAATGTGTATGGTTTCTGTAAAAAATCGATGATGGGATTATGTACAGTAAGGAATTCAAAGAAATCCAAAAAAACCTGTAGATTTCATTTTGTATACCAAATTCAAACATATTGCACACAATTACTTTTATATACATATGTACATACATACATAAGTTGACATGCACACATACATATATTCAATTGGGTATTCCTGTAACGGATAACTAATATTCCTGTTCTAACAAAGTAAAATTAACAACATATTTTTATAAACAATATACATAAGTGTACAAACATTCGTACATACTTGACATGTGTATGTTATGTAAATACATATGTGCGTACACACTTATGTACATATGTCAACTTAAGTTCTGTTTTATTTTATTGCCATTTATATTTAAATCAATTTATATTATTTATTATACATGCATATCTACTTTACTATTTACGATATAAAACAAAATAGTGCAAAACATACATATTTGAAATTCTGATTAATACTAAAATTATAACCTTTTTTGCTAGCTTAAGAACACTGCGCAATATTTTGTTCCATTGTCATTTAAAATTTACATTTAAACACAAATGTTTTGGCGAATCTTGAAATGTCTTTTTTATTTTTTACTTTGAAGTTAAACATAAAACAAATCATAATGAAAGAGTCCTTTTCAGTTTAAATTTAAACAATTATAAATTGTATATTAGTCAAAAGCTTACCACAATTGTTTTAAAAGCAATTTCTTAGTTAGCAGGTATCTTCTTAATGTAAACACCAGATTAGTTCTCTTGATAAAATAACTAGGAATAATGAATTTTTTAATTTAGGACATTACGATAGACAGTTCAATCACTTGTTTGCCAAATAATTAATATATGTTTGTCCTACAAAAAAAAAAAAATAGCAGAATAAAATAAAACAGATCAGAATGCAAGCTTTTAAAGGGATTCAACTTAATTTAAGCAAACAGAAGAGCAAAAACAACAATAGTATCTAAAAACATCAAAACAAAAACAACAGCAACAACATATACATATTGCGACTAGAAAAATGTATTATGCCTCTGCCCGAGTTTAAATGTGAGTGACTGTACATCCTACAAAAAAAATAACAGAATAAAATAAAACAGAACAGAATACAAGCTTTTAAAAGGGTTCAACTTAATATAAACAAACAGAAACAACAATAACATCAAAAAACATCAAAACAAAATTGTTTAAAAATGAATTTTGTGAAGGATTACAAAAACAAGAAAAAAACAAAAAAGCTTGTTTTCTAAACAAAAAACAGTTTTTCCTATTTAATGAAACGCTCTCAGCCAGAGAAGAGAAAATTCTGAATTGAATGCATAGATGCCAGATTTGACGATTTATCGTCATTTTGACGTTTTTTGATCGCAAAAATTAGCTTTTGACGATTGGATGATTTTTGCCTTAAATTTGACGATTTTTCGAAATAAAGGTTTGTGACTTAATACCCAATTGTAAAAATTTCATAATACATTAGATGGACTTTAAAACAACATGTAGTGCCAAGAAATTTGGTATTTTTTATGTAAAACTATAAGGTGTTTCTAGAGAAAACGTTTGTGCATTTTCTGTCCATCTTTCGCTTCTTTATTCACAAATTGTTTTAAGACTCTCAAAATATTGGTACCAGATGAAAGGTCTTTAAAGGACTTATTACTCTACAGTACAAAAGATCAAAAAAACACCTAAAATGTTGTATTTTATTTTATAAAAGCACTATATAAGTATGTATAAAGTGTTCTGTAGAAAAAAATTATTTGTTTCAAATGAAGTTTTTTTAACATTAAAATTACTTTTTATGGCAAACAAGCAAATCTGTAAAAAATTTCTATATTTGGTTTTTTCATTTGCAGATTTTTTTTTTTGCTTTGAATAATGAAATTTTGCTTTTCTTGTTACTACTTTAGTCGACACTACCTGAAAGCACTTTGTTTCCCCGTTTTTTTTTTTTAATTTTTATTAAGGATTAAATAATTGAAACTATTAATTTTGGTGTTGACGATCTTTGACGATTTCAAAAACTTGTTTTGACGATTTTTTTTTGAAAAATTTAACGATATTGAACCAAAATATCTGGCAACTGTAATTGAATGTCGTCTGGTTTTTTGCTGTTTATATTTTGAGTGCAAGTATAAGGAAATCAGTGTATAACGAACCACTTTTTCGAAATCTACTCGCGCAATAATTGCAAATTTGAAAAAAAAATCATATAAATAAATGTTTATTATAATAAATTTAATAAGTAAAAATTAGTGTTATTTAATAAAAATCAAAAAATATTAAGAAAATAAAAAATATGTTTTTAAATTTAAAAAAAAAACTTATATTCCTTGAAATTTCAATGAAATTCTTACTTATATGGTGAAAATGTTGTATGCTGGATGCAAAGTGTTGTAACAAAAATAATTATTTTAAAAAATCATCGTTGTACTCCAACAAAAAAAGATTAAAAAGATTTATTGATACTAGTTACAAGTGAAATGTTCACATATGTAATTAATTTAATTGGAATTTTATTAATGTAAATATAATTCAAGTACCTAATTTAAAAAAAATATATACAAAATCGTATCCAGACACACATAAAAATGTATATTAAAAAATATTACTTACATACAGTAAATAAGTCCCAATGATGGGAGATTCATATTTGCTATATTCCTTATTTAAATCATTTTAAAAAAGTAAAATAATTAAAAAAATATATATTTAGAAGAAAAAAACACTTGTGTCACTGTTTTTTTTTTTTTTTGTTGTTGTATGAATCATGAATTTCCTGCGAAAAATACCCAAAAATTTGTTTTATTTTTGTTCTTAAATAGCGAGCAATTATTTCTATTTTATTATTATTTCGATATGTATATAAATGTATATTTTTAAACATTATGACGAAACATATGTATATATGTAAGTGTATGCATATGAGATTTTTATTCATTCTTTAAGAACGTATATTTTTAATTTTTACAACCAGCTTATTGTGGTACTTAAAGGGTTAAAAAAATCTGAATAATATGCCAAACATACATTTTTATTTCATACAGTGCCATTAAGAGCTTTAAAGTGGTATTTTGAAATCTCGATTTACCTCATGACATATTAAAAACAGGCAAAAATGTTATAGTCGGTCACGCCAGACTATATTATACCATTAAACACAATTCGTTTAATTTAACGCAAGTTTTAACATCTGAAAATTGTATGCATTCTTAAGTAACTTCTGGAAGTAAACCTTGTTGGGCTCTGGATAAATTATGGACTGATGGTCGCGAAATTTTGTGCACAAATTTTTAATTAAAAATATTTGAGCCAAATTAGTTCTGATACCGCTTCACAAGAGGTATTTTTGATATGTAAAATGAATTCTGGGTAAAGGCCTACCTACTATGGTTGGTGGCGGTCAGTGATGGACCTTTACGAAATTGGGGTTTTGTTATAAATTATCGACTTATGTGGTTTATTGTGAAAAAGCGCTTAAATGGAAGCTATTGTAAATTTTAGTTAAGACACCACGGTTTATCTTATAATGACGTCGAAATTACAGTTTCCACAGGCTAAGACTCTTTACCAAAAAACTAAATACACAAAACAAACCAAGTAACCCTTACTTGAACCAAGCCGTTGTACGGTGAGTACGGATTTATTTAAGCCAGTTGATAATTCGTGCGAATCTCTTACCTTTTTATTCTTGATTTTTTTAAATAGTCTAATTATCTTAAATCGGTTAAGCAGCAAACTCAAAAGTAGTAAACAAGCTCAAAAATTCTTAAATAGAAAGTTATAATAATTAAAATACTTTCATACATATTGTATACTAAACCCTAAATAGTCACAACTCAAAATTATCAATTTTTTATAAGGGATTTTTTTCATTTTAAAAAACATGGTTGTAGCTTTAAAGCTTAATGTAGTTTAAAAGTAAAAATAAATAAGTTTTAGCGCTCGTTTAAGTTTAATCTAGGAAATAGTGCATCATATGCCCAAACGTTTAAAATTAATTATTGTACGTTGGTACAATTATGTTGATAACGTTTAGATGATATATTTAAAATGTTTTAAAGGGTGATTTTTTTAAAAACTATAGGAAATTTAAAAAAAAAACACATAAAATTCAGAAAAATGCATGAAATCTTTATTTGAATCGATAGTACGGTCCATATAATTTAATGTTTGAAGATTATTTCATGCAAATGTTGACCTTGACTGCACCTCAAATGGTCCATCCGCTTAGTCCAATTTTTGCATACTCTTTCCAACATTTCGGCCGGTATCTCACGAATAAATGTGTTGAGAGCTACCATCGTACAACTTCAACTGAGAGCCACCCTCGTATATATTTAGTTTAATTTAAACAAACATAAAGGGTGCTGACCCGATAATGCAAGTCAGCACTTTTAAAAAGTTGTCGACCCGATAATGCGAGTCAGCACTTTCACAAAGTGTTGACCTGATAATGCGAGTCAGCACTTTCACAACATTGCTGACTTCTATGAAGTCAGCATGTTAAGTTTAATATAAATAGTAGATAAGAATAGCATTTAGAAAAGAGTTTGTGTTTTATTATTAAATAAAGAACTACATTTTAAAATAAATCACAACAATTGGCGCAGCCGGTTATAAATTAATAAGAATCCTGCGAATCCCAAGGGACCCTCCAGGAATAATAATTGTACGTTTTTTCAAACCCTTCACGGTGTGGCAACTGTTGTCAAAAGCAAGGAAACCACTAAGCATAGAAACGAAGGGCTGAAGGTATTAAGCAGCCACATTCTGGTACGCCTTTAGTGTCTTTGTCGAAATGTAAGGTGGTGAAATTGAAAGTAATTGTCACGGGCCTAACCGTAGTAAGGATTTTTTGATAAAAACGGATAAGATAATACTATAGTGTGTTTTTTTCCAATTTAAATTTGTGTTTTTTTTTCTTCTCTCTCCTACATTCAAAAGAAAGGATGGAACGAGTAAGGGTAAGAGTGGTAAGTATGCTTTTACAAATTTGCTTATAAATGGACAGTACGCAGAATAAAACAGACGAACTAATTGACAAAGTAAGGGACTACAATTATAACGTAGGAAGCCTGCAGGTGCATGCTTGGACTGAGCTCCGTAAACTGAACTCGGATAAGGACTTTATTGACTCTCATAGGGACGTAGTTAGAGATAACAAGTGGACAAAGTTAGAGGAGGTACAATACATCTTGGACATAGTGAGTGAGATTAACGACAATAAGTCGGAGGAAGTGGAAAAACGAATAAGGGATTTGGAAAAGACGAAGAGAATTTTGGAGGAGTATAATAAAAAACTAGGGTCTCAAATAAAATTTACGAACGAATTATTAGAAAGTCAGGAGAAAGAAAATAAGGAGCTTAGGTCGCAATTGCATGGGAAAGGGCTAAGTGAAAAAGAGATAGCGAAAAGGCTTAAATTACAGCAACTAGACACCGACAAGGACTGCAAGATTCAAAGACTATCGGTGGCCCTATCAAATGCGAAGAGAGAGCTAGATATCGCATATAGGTCAAAATCTCCAACTCAGTCAGGACACAAAGTGGATAAGAGTTTAGGCACGGAAGAGGCGGATAAAGAAAGCGCGGAACGCATTGTGGAGAAGGTTAAAAGTGTATTGTCAAACGCAAGAAAAACTATAAATAGGGGGTATACAGCGGAAACAATTACCAGGAAATTGGCAGACTTATCGGAATACGAAAAGGAGTTTAGACAGATTGATCCTAAGTCGCCTCTGGTTACAAAAGATTTCGAGGAGTGTATTGAGAAATCACGGAAAATTCTAAATAGTTTGATATTAACTCCAACGTCAGGAAATTTGGTGATTGAGACGAGAAAAATGGCTTCGATTGCAACAATTACGAAATTAGTAAATAACATAGTACCCACCTTTTTTGGAACCGAGGGACCGGATCTAACTTCAGAAGTGTTTCGTTTTATTCAGGGATGTAAGCTAGCAGAACGAGAGCTGATTACAGATGATAGCCGAGCCATAACTCCAGAGGTCATAGAATGCCTGAAGTTGAGGTTAATGGGATCCGCTTACGTGCAAATAGCACCTCAGTCTTTCGGCACAGTAGATGCTCTGTGTAATGCCATAAAAAAGCTATATCTGAAAACGAAAACATTAGACCAGATTAGGGAACTTATTACTTCGTGCAGGCAAGGGGGAGAAGAACCTGCAAGCCGATTCGGAAGCCGTATAGAATCGTTACTGGTTGAAGCAGAGGGCATCGCGATTAACGAGTGGAGCGATATTGGCAGTAGACAGATAATATTAAAGGACTTTAAGAGACTGGCGGTAAAGAGCTTTATTAAAGGCCTAAGAGATCAGGCATTGCGGACGAGACTGGTAGGCGAGGCGAATGAGGATTTAAAGAAATTGGTGCAGATAGTAGAAGATGCGGAACAACTTTTTGGAGAGAACCAGGTGGGGATAAATACTGTGAAGCGGACGACACCGTGTAGTTTTTGTAGCCAGGAGGGCCATAATAGGGCAAATTGCGAACAGAGATTAAATACACCCTACTGCGTAAAATGTGGGTTGTATGGACATGAAGTAGGTCCAGCGTGCAAAAACAGCACAGAAAGAGAAACGGAAAAATGTGGTTTCTGCCAGGGTAGGGGTCACAACCAGTTGGAGTGCTTCAAAAGATTGCGCACGTTATTCTGCAGAATATGTAGAAAGAATGGCCACACTGAAAATAAATTTTGCCAGCAGCCGCAACCGAGATACTTTGATGGCCAGGATCATAGTCAAAATACCCCACCGAACGCAAGTTGGCAACCAGCTAATAACTTCAACTCAGGAAATAACGGGCCTAGGCGACATCAGGACACGGCCCAAAGAGGACAACAGTCGATGACGACGGCAAACAGGAACCAATTCAGTCAGGGTAGAATAAGAAGTGAGCCGGTAAGATGCTACGGTTGCAATGAAATGGGGCATATAAGGACCAACTGCCCATCAAGGAGTACGGGAAACTCCCGGCGGCCCAGCCAAAACTAAAAGGCTGGAATGCCGCAAATTTTTGTTCAAAATCAGAGAGACATTCGCATGCGACCTCATACGCTCGTATCAAGGGCAGTGGTAAAAGGGTACACTGGGGAGAAAATATCCACACATACATTCCAAGGACGCCCACAACCTGCAGCACCTACAAATCGGAATCGGGAAGGGAACAAAACCTTCGAACAAAACATGTAGATGACGCATATATAAATTTTCCTTGCAAGGAGGCGAAGGATAAGAGCCTGCGCTTGCTGGTAGATACAGGGGCAGACACTACGCTAGTAAAGGCAGAGGCTTTGGCACCAAGCGTTAGAATAAATGAAAGTAATAGAAAAGGCTTGTCAGGAGCTTTCGGGGGTAAGATAATGTCAGAGGGAACGATAGTGGCGCGGCACGAAAACGTGGATGATTTCTCCTTGCAACTGCATGTCGTGCCGGAGGGAACCCGGCTTCCAGCAGATGGGTTGCTGGGAAGGGACATGATGTGGAACAGGTCCATCACGGACGCCATTAATAAAAATATAAGATTCTTCAAAGATAACCAAGAAGTGGTTACGATACCGTTTGTGCCAGAAAGAAAGCCACCGGAAGTGTACCTGGCTGAGCGAGTGTCCATCAAGGGACGTTCGCAAATGATCGCCCCAGTAGTGGTGAACTCCGTTAGTGGGGACATCGTCATAAGCAAATCGGAAATTGTCCCGGGGGTCTTCGTTGGTGAGACACTCGCAACAGTCAAAGCCGGAGCAGTTTTCGTTCCTATTCTAAACACTAACGATAGGACCATAAGCCTCAGCGGAAGAGCAAACCTGAGCTACGAGCGTTACAGGGATCACAGCGTGCACTCTTCAACAGCAATAAACATTATTGGTTCCGAAGACAGGTCGAGAAGGGAAAAATTGCTTTTGGAAACAGTCCAACTAAGCCAAAGTCTTAACCCGGAGGAGAGGGCGGCGATATCGAACATTCTGAGAACATACGACGATATTTTTCAACTGCCCGGGGACAGTCTTACCCACACTTCTGTATTGAAACATCAGATACCCACGAGCCCGAACCAGCCGCCAATAAATACAAAGCAGTATAGGCTACCTGAAATCCACAGAACTGAGTTAAACAGGCAGGTGGATCAAATGCTTAGGGATAATATTATATCGCCCAGCGTTTCCCCATGGAACTCCCCGATACTGCTTGTACCTAAAAAGGCGGCAAAAGACGGTGAAAAGAAGTGGAGATTGGTTGTAGATTTTAGAAGACTGAATGAGGCTACCGTAAAGCAAGTTTTCCCGATACCCAGGATCGATGAGATCCTGGATCAGTTAGGATGCAGCAGGTACTTCTCCACCCTTGATTTGGCAAGTGGATACCATCAGGTGTTAATGGATCCGAAAGACAAGCAAAAAACGGCTTTCAGCACTAATTTGGGACACTATGAGTTTAACCGTATGCCTTTCGGATTGACAGGAGCACCCGCCACTTTCCAGAGGATAATGAATTCAATATTAACCGGGCTACAAGGAGTCGACTGTTTTGTTTATTTAGACGACATAGTTATCTATGGCAGAAACTTAATGGACCATAATGCACGTTTGAAGAAAGTACTGGATGTGTTGAGAAAATACGACTTAAAACTGCACCCCGAGAAATGTCATTTTTTGCAGAGAGAGATAGTTTATCTGGGCCACCAGTGCTCTGAAAAAGGGGTTTTGCCAGACCCAAACAAGGTTAGGGCGGTCAAGGATATACCACCCCCCAGAAACATGAAAGAACTTCAAGCATTTTTGGGGCTAGTAAACTACTACAGAAAGTTCATACCTAACTCCGCACAAATCTCTTTACCGCTCAACAGAATGCTGAGAAAGGACACTAAATTAGAGTGGACAAAAGAGTGTCAGGAAGCAATGGACAAACTAAAGGAAGCTATAACAAACCCCCCTCTTCTTCAATATCCCGACTTTAGTAAGCCTTTCATTTTAACAACAGACGCAAGTAACGGAGCTCTAGGAGCTATTCTCTCTCAAGGAGAACCAGGAAATGATTTACCAGTTTATTTTGCTAGCAGAGTATTAAGTGACACAGAGAAAAGATACTCCACAATAGAAAGGGAGCTGCTAGCCATTGTATGGGCAACAAAAACATTTAGACCCTATCTACTTGGCAGGTTTTTTACAATATTTACTGACCATAAACCCCTGAAAGGTATAGCCAATCTAAGAGATCAGGAGGGTAGATTGGGGCGTCTAAGATTGAAACTGCTGGAATATGATTTTGAAATACGCTATAAGCCCGGCAAGACCAACCAAAATGCCGACGCTCTCAGCCGCCTGCCGACAGAAGAAGGGAACATAGGGGTAATAACTAGGGCCAAAGCAAAGAGTATAGAAAACCAAAACGGGCAGAGGGACATACAGGAGGAGATGACAACAGGTAGAGGCAACGAGCAGGAGGACAATACAATTTATTTAACAGATGCCGAGGACATTAAAAAGGTAATTAGAACTTTCCATGACACGCCGTTGGGAGGACATCAAGGCGCGCTTAAAACATATTTCCGAATAAGGGCGCAATACAAATGGGCCGGGATGCAAGGTCAAATTAAGAGGTACGTGGCAGCCTGCAGAATTTGTCAGCAGAACAAAAGCTCGAGAATAGATAGGATGCCAATGACCCTAACGACAACTCCTAATATGCCTTTTGAGAGAGTTTTTATGGATATCGTGGGGCCATTACCGGAATCATCTAGGGGTAACAAATACATTGTAACCTTCTTGGACGATTTCTCTAAATACCTAGCCTGCGCAGCTATTCCAGACATGGAAGCGGCAACGGTGGCAAAGGAATTCTTCAGGGAAATAATTGCCCGATTTTTTATTCCCAAAGTGCTGGTAACGGATAACGGAAGTAACTTCACTTCGAAATTATTCAAGGAAGTTTGCAAGATGCTTGGAGTAAGAAATATATATACCACTCCGTATCATCCCCAATCCAATGGATCTTTGGAGAGGACCCATAGACCCCTGGCAGAATACTTAAGGAGCTTTGTGAAGCTTGACGGGACAAACTGGGATGATTGGTTGCATCATGCTATGCATGTGCACAATAATACCAGACATGCGTCCACTAAGCAAACACCCAATAGGGTCCTGTATGGATTTGAATTTGAAATACCTATAAGGCTAAAAAAGCAGCCGGCGCCTCTCTACAACATAGATGATTACAGCAAGGTGTTAAGGTACCAAATCCAGCGAAGCTACGACGTGGTGAGGCAAAATCAGATTAGGGCTAAAGAAAAGTCAAAACAATACTATGACAAGGGGACGAGGACTAGACATTTTAAAATAGGGCAAAAGGTGTGGCTGAAAAACCAGGCACGGAAAAACAAATTTTCACCCATATGGCTGGGTCCCTATGAAATCACGGGAATACCAACACCGGTCAACGTAAGACTAAAACACAGGAACGTGGAGAAAGTGTATCATAACAATTTAGTAAAGCTAGCGAAGTAGAAACCTGTCAAAGGTTGCAGAGTGCAAGTAGGGTAGTTTCCAATTTTTTTGGGTAGCAGGTACTCTTTTTTCAAATCCTAGTCACTTTGGCTCGAAACCAAATGTACAGGGGGAATGGAGAGGAAAAGTCTACAGTGAAATATGAGAAAGAGGATATTCAGACAAACGAGGGAAGCGAAACCGAAGATAGTAAAATGAAAGGGCAGGGAGCCTTATAAGAGGAAAAAAAGGGGAAAAAACTAAGAAAGGAAGCATTATGAAATCTATCAGGCGTCCCATTTTAAAAATCTTGGTCACTTTGGCTCGAAACCAAAGGCACGGGATTAGGGCAAAATGGGAGCGATACTCGATGGAGAAACGGAAATATATGGGCAATAGATTGAAAAGAGGACCAGAAGAGTCATAGGGAAATGAAACGTAGGAAAAATAGAATAAACTGAAAAGGGGAATTAGAGGAGTTATATAATAAAACAAGGGAAAAAGAATAAGAAAATGAAGGGTAGAAATCATAAAGATCGGAAAGAGGGATAAGGGGGACCGCCCTATCTAACGCACTCTGCACAGAACAGTCGCTAGCCGTAGTCAAATTGGTCCAGTAGGGACAAGCGATTTCCTACTCTGAGGGATAGGATGTTTAATGAATTATATACAACTCACCGTTTTGGAAAACTAAGATTCAGGAAGGGAACTTGCCAGCTAGAGAACGAAACATCCGCAAGAGAGGTTGCCATCCAGGGGCCTGAAAGCAGACACGAAATTAGTATAAATCCATTAGGAGGATATTAGCTGGAACAATACGAACGCAAGTAGAGGACACCATGACTAAAGACTGTACAGCGGATTAAGATGACCCAGGCACGGTAGCACTGGAAAGGTAACATATTAGCTATACGCATAGCGTAATCGAGTTTGTTGTTGTGCAACAGCTTTATACATATTTTCCGTAATGATATTGAAGTTTCAGGACCTTTAACATTATCTGCCTTTAATTCCTTTTACTAACTGACGGACACACCTTTGAGGAATTGTATTACATAATACTACACTTTGCAACATCGTTAATACCTGATGATACCGCAACTCTCCACGATGTTGTTGAAGTAAACTTGCAGTTTTTGCTTCATCTCCATTTTCAATATAAGTGGATTATATACCGGTGCTAGTTGATAGATTAGTAGCATGCATACTGTCGTAAGCTTTCTGACAACCATTAATATCTTCAAGACGTCAATTTAAGATTTTGTGAAAAGACGTCAAATTCCATAGTAATTGGAATGTAGTTACCGAACAAAGTTTTCCAGCTGCTTTTCTTTGGCGAAACTCTGGATGAATTGAGCTCTTATTTTTGTTTTATTTTTTATTTCATATATTTTTACTGAACTTTTAACGACAGTTTAATTTGAGTTTACAATAAAAAGGTCAATTTAAAAATTTAACTTAAAAAACTTTTCCAAAATTTTATTTTCATTTTTATTTTTTTTGTTTTTACTTGTCGAATAGTCCCGACAGTAATGACTAAACTAAAGAAAAATACAATTTCTAATTCTGCAGACTCAGACAATTTTTCAATTTGTTTTTTTTAAGCAGAATATTTTTTTTTTGTTTTATTTTAAAACCAATGTCAATGTCTGTGCCAATTGTGCTTAGCTTTGCACAATTGACATTGAAACCATAACATAATTATCACATTAAACATTCATAATTATCTGGCTAATTATAAAAGGAAACAAAATATATAAATAAGTATATATTTGTAAAGAACTATATTTCTTTATACATATATACAATGACAAACAACATTTTAGTAAAACAAACTTACTGAACGGGATTAAAATTTTATGTCGTCCAAAAAATTTGTTGACAGAAATTCAACACTTTTTTAATGTTTACATACAAATAGACTTAATGGTAATTTGTGAACCACTTGCATGGTTTCTCAATTTTGTTTTTTTATAAAATTACTAAAAAAAAAAAGAATAATAATAAGCTTCTATATACATACATATATACACAATTAATTTGTAAACTACTTGCATTGGTTCTTAATGTTGATTTTTGCATGTATTTCTGTCAAAAAATGAAATCACCCACAAGCATGCCTATATACCTAATGATCGGTTCTAACCGACTTGCATGTCAACTTCTCCTATATGTATGTATTTTTAAAAATTTAAACCAATATCATAGTTTCGTAATGTTTACTTTTCATATATTTAAGTCAAAAAATTTATTAAAACACCTACAAATATACCTAGATACTTAACGGTAAATTTTAAGCGACTAACATGTTAATTTTTATTTTTAAACCACTTGCATGGATTCTTAATTTTTATTTTCATATATTTAAGTGAAAAACCAACATACCTATATAGTTTTTGAACGACTTGCATGTGCAATTTCTTATACATATATATATTTTTAAAATTTAAATGACTTGCATGGGTTCTTAATGTTTATTTTTCATATAATTAAGCTAAAAAACTAAAAAATCTACAAACATGCCTATATACTTTCTTTGTTTTTAAATGTTTAGTTTTCATATATGCCTTTATACTTAATGATAATTTTAACCAACTTGTATGTTAATTTTTTATATATATTTCTAAAATGTCAAACCACTTGCAAGGTTTCTCAATGTTAATTTTTTATACATTAAAATCAATATATACTAAATGATAGTTTTAAACGATTTGCATGTTAGTTTTTATATAATCTCTTGCACGGTTTTTCGGGTGGTGTTTTCCAACATATAGATGGGTCAACATGGCACAGCCGCTAACGGCATTATCTCTCCCCTTTCCGTTCCAACCAAAAAGGTTGTAACCACTCCAGAAAGCAGATTCCAAGAAGCCGCGACATATGAACGCAATCGAATAGTACAACGCAACTTCTCCACATATACCAAATACAACACATCCTACACAACCAAGTCAGGCAACGACAGCAGCAAGCTGGACAAATTGAATCTAATTTAAATCAATTGTCTTACATACAATTAGGAAGCACAGCTGGTTTAGTAACTTTTCCAAGTCACACCGTTGAAAATCATCAAACAACACTAGCAGCAACCAACGCAGCTATATACTTGGCAACATCACTAGCCACAGGTAAAATTAAAAATGTTTTGCCGCAAGCTCATGGGTTACTACCAATTTGCAACAGTTGTCTGTAAGCAGCAATGGTTTATGTAAAGCCTATGATACACCTTTAAAGTCAGTGACTATTGTCAAGAACGAAGCAAAAACTCATCAATTCTGCAGAAATCACATGCGTAAACTACTGCCGTTGTCTTTCCTACAGCACTACTGGGGCCACAGACGTCAGTTTCGGAGTCGTGTGCTAATTTTACAACTGATGATACAACCAGAACAAAAATTTTTGACTCTACAAATGCCTTAAAACATCAACACAGTTAGCAAGTTCACTGTAAAAAATAATGGTAATATTAAAAACCATTTTTGAACTTTAACTTCACAGCAACAACAACAGCTGCAATTACAACTATGATGAAAATAAAAATGAAGTTGCTCTTCAGCCCTTACTTACTAAATCAGATCTCAATGGAACAGATCTTCTTCCACAGAATCCCTTACATACGAGATTCAATTAGTTATTTTAAATCGAAAAACGTCGGAGAATTGTTTAAGCTATATTACGTGAGAAACGTGATCCAAAATACAATTTAACAACAATTTCGTCAACGGCAACGACAACGACAACAATTAACAGAAGCCGTGATAAAAGAGCCACACTTTTCTACAAAGGGGGGAGGGATGTTGAGAGCTACCATCGTACAACTTCAACTGAGAGCCACCCTCGTATATATTTAGTTTAATTTAAACAAACATAAAGGGTGCTGACCCGATAATGCAAGTCAGCACTTTTAAAAAGTTGTCGACCCGATAATGCGAGTCAGCACTTTCACAAAGTGTTGACCTGATAATGCGAGTCAGCACTTTCACAACATTGCTGACTTCTATGAAGTCAGCATGTTAAGTTTAATATAAATAGTAGATAAGAATAGCATTTAGAAAAGAGTTTGTGTTTTATTATTAAATAAAGAACTACATTTTAAAATAAATCACAACAAATGCCCCAATGTTGTCTTCCAATGCTTTAATTGAATCGGGCTTGTCTGCATAGACATGAGCTTTAACATAGCCCCACAAAAAATATTCTAAAGGCGTTAAATCGCATGATCTAGGCGGCCAATTGACCGGTCTCTAACGTGAAATAAAATGTTTACTCACCTCTCAATAAGTCCATTGTTGCGCGTGCTGTGTGGCATGTGGCACCATCTTGTTGAAACCACATGTCATGCAACTCAAGCTCTTACATTTTGGAAAAAAAAAAGTTAGAAATCACCTCATGGTAGCGCTCATCATTCACAGTTACGTTACGATTCGCATCATCTTTGAAGAAGTACGGTCCAATGATGCCACCAGCCTATAAACCGCACTAAACTGTGACTTTTTCTGGATGCATTGGAAGCTCTTGCAATGCTTCCGGCTGATATTTACTCCAAAATTTTGTCACAATAGTCCGGATAGCCGCTTTAGTGGGTCGATTAAACTGACCATAAAATTGAAGAAACGCGCGATAAACTTTCTTAACAGAGCACGCATTTTGATAATAAAATTCAATAATTTGCAAGCGTTGTTCATTTGTAAGACGGTTAAATTATAGACCAAACTGAAAATGTTTGACAGCGAAACAAAACACGAAACGTGCGTCAGCTGTTTAAACCAGTGTTGCCAAAAAGATAATAGCTAAAAAATCACCCTTATATTCAAGATCAAATAAAGAAATAAAGCAACAAAAAGGATAAAATATTTATTGTTTAATTCAAAAAGGTCTGGATCTGCCAGAATATTTCTAGTATTTTAGGGATGCCAACATTTTCCTCTTTTAATGAAGGAATGTACCGTCGAGGTGCATGATGTCTTCAAAGAGATCTACCAGTTCCTGGATTCTCGACACCTCCGTTAAATAGCTTGCTTGTTCAAAAGGCATTTCCCCATCGTCAACAGCTTGGGAAGCAGTTAATTCGTCTTCATTCTCTACCCTGTAAGAAAATTTCCGCTCGAAGGCAACGGTGAATTCTCATCTAAAAACTATGTGATTATAAAATACCAGCAAGAGCCTCGATCAAGTTGATCTGCCGCAATGCTGACTCGTTTTGTCAGCAAACTTTTATAGAGAAAAAAGAATATTTTAAACAATTATCCCTCAAAATGATCATTCCGGTACATTTGTATGGCGGCTGAACAAAGCTGTTGTCCGATCGTAACGAAATTCCTTAGGAGGTAAAGGCCCTTAATGCGTGCATAATTTTGTAAAGATAGAGCTCCCCCAGGGAGAAAATTTCTTCGGCGGTTATGAAAAATAATGGGTCTATCAAGCCAGCTGCAATAGGTTTGGTTGATAAATTTACATTAAAAAAATAATTATCTAATTTTTCAAAACGAAAAATTTAAAAGAATAATACAACAAACAAAAATAACTAATTTAAACTCCGTTCATGAATTTTTATATAAAAAAAGTCTAGATATACATATGTACGTATGTTTCTTAATATGAATATAAGTTTCTATACGTACACATACATATTTACAAACAGACATATTTATGTGTTTTTATATGTTTTTAATCCCAAAATTCTTTTATAAAATTTGTTTACTTAAAAAATTTTTCTGTAACTTTTAAAAAATGTGGCTCTTTTACAATTTCTTGTTCAAAAATACACACGAACTTTTCCAGGTATTATTGAACAAACACAAATGTACATATGTATATGCACGTATGTGTGTACGTATATTGATTGATGTTTACATGCGGAGGTCGCTAGCGAAACGGCTAGTTGGAGGGCCGCCGGAATGCTCAAACAAAAAGGCAGTATTTTATTAAGTCCCAATTCCTAATGTAAAATTAAAAAAAAAAACTAAAAACCTCAGAAATTCTCAACAAGTAAACACCGAAACTATCAGCTGTTGACAATTAAAAAAGTATGAAAAAAAGAAAGAGAAAAAAAGCAAATGAGCAGGAGTGAGTTTTGAAAACTAAACAAAATATTTTGTGGCGTTCATTTTGGTATGTAGCACTAAAATGCAACATCTGATTATGTACATGTGTACATACATATGTACGTATGTTTCGAAAATTTGTATGTATGTATATGTTCTAGGTTCTGTATATAGTTTTGTATACTCGCCCGATTATTTGTGCTCTTCGAAAGAAATTTTTTTGTTCGAATTTTGAACGTGTATCGGGCACTCACTACTTGTTGTTTTTGGTAAATAAGTTAAACGGTTTTAGTTTGTTAAATAACTAAGTTTTTTTTTTTGCTGCTGTCGTAGCATTAATCTCGCTCGGTTGGGTGGTTGTGGCACTCAGTCAGTCATTCGGTGTTATTTTTTTTATTCTCAACATAAAATAAAATAAATTTTTGCTATGTTTCGCATTTGAGTCGATTTTTTTTTTTTTTTTTATCTCTCATTTCGTTAAAAGGCGTAAGAAGTGCGGTACGCGATTTAGTATTACGGTCTTAGTACGCCAGTTCGTTCGTTCCATCGATCAATCGCTCACTCGCTCTTTCATGCTATCATTTATTCATTTCGGTTCATTATTACTTCTGTGGCCATCAGTCACAAAAAATCTTAGCCCTCATTTTGGCCCAGCTAGTTTGGCAGCTATTTACTGTTTGGAAATAGTATATTTTAAAGCAATTTAAGGCATGTCGTCTCGCACAAAAACAGCATACAACATCTGAAAAAAAAAATAAATGTTAACAGTGTGAAAAAAGTAATTACATTTGTATACATGCATATGTTTATTGACCTATTTTTGTTAAAAAAGAATTGCAAGCAAATTTGTGTTAACACTTGATTTTCCTTAATCAAAAATATAAATATTATATTTTTTTAATATAGTTGTGCACTGTGTAGAAAAATATCTAAAAATATAACATGTGTATGAATAAAACAGAAGAATAAAAATTAAAAAAGTGAATTTAAAATTTTATATAAATATTATAAGACATAAAAAAAATTAAACAAAAATATTAATAAATAAAAGTTAAAATCAAAAGCATTAAAAGAAAATAAAATAATTTATAACTTTACCCAAGAATCGTATTAAAATATATACATAAGTACATAATATGCATAAACGTACATACATATACACATTTCTATATATATTTTTGCTTAAAAAAAATCCCTGTTTATCTGTGACATAATTTACTTTAAAATATTTCGAACATTAGCAAAATAAATTTTTTACTTTAAAAAAACAGACCCACAAAAATGAATTTCTATGTTTGTAGTAGGTTTCTCTTTTTATTAATTTATATTTGATCATTTTAGAATCGTTGTTGTTGTTGTCCTCTTGGCCATTCTACTCTCTACAGCTCTTTGAAATGTTGGCTAACAAGTGCTCGGGTACAAATATTTGAAAATTTTAAATATTTTCGAAAATTACCACCGCAACTGCTACATCATTCTTTTCTTTTGCTTTCCTTTTTAAACATTTTCCTATGATTTTTGCAATTCTCTTTCTTTTTTATTGATTAAATACATTTATGTACATATCGCACATCAAACCATAAACAGTCATAACTATAAATTTGTCAAAATTATTTATTTTTTCTCATTACCGGCTTTTATATTAAGTTTTTTTTTTATTAAACTCAATTTAGTTAAAAACTAGAAACCAGGTTTTAAAAGCAAAAAAATGTCTCAAAAGAAAATTAACGCTTTGGATTTATGACTGATTTCAGTTAAATGTGCGCTATATACATATGTATGTGTTAAATTTTCAATTTGATTTTTTTTGCTGAAATTGAAAATTTTATATTGTTCTTTCATTTGGTTTTATAACAAATAATTTTAAAATAATTCTGTGCATTTTACACAAATATTGTATTTTGTTTTATTTGCGATTTAGCATGTTGTTTGTTTGCTACAAGCAAAATGATGCTAAATTTAAAAAGAAATTTTTGTTTCGATACTATTAAACGTTGTCAGTTTTGAAAAAAAAATTAATTTCAAAGAAAATTTAATCGTTGCAAAAGCACAGAAACTTAAATCATAATTTTGCCGACTACTTGTTAGTGGTAGACACAATCAAAAAATCAACTTAAATAAGAAGACATATTTTTAATTTTCAATATATATGTATATGTATGTATGTATGTATATATGTATGTGTATATGTAATATTGTATATAAAGTGTGTCATGAATTCATTCATTAAATAAAAGGAAGAAAATACTATGTTTTTAAACAACAAAGGTTTATTATTAGGAGGTGTAATGAAACCTGTAATTAGTTCAGTTGTTTTAAAGTAGATGTAAGATTCATCATATGTATACAAAACTCAAGCTTAGAAAATATAAAATTGGTTTGTAATAAACACCAAAAAATGTTATAAAATGCTATGTTCTATAATTTTAATAATATACAAAAAATTAATTTAGCCCTAAAATTGGGTTATTAAACATTCTAGGCATTTATACAAATCTTTTAGTTTCTCTAACGGGTATGTTCTTATATTGTATTTTTAACTTAATTTTTACAAAAAAAAATTTAAAAAAAATATAACGAATGTTACTGTTTTAATGTTATTTCGAAATTTTATTTTTTAAATTATTAAAAAGACTGTTAAACAAATATGAAATGAATTTCAAGAAATTCGCAACCTGGTTTTGTGGACTTTTTTTATTTTTCTATTTGTGTTTTATACTCTTCTACCATCAATATCAACAATTTATTAAATAAAACAATAAAAGCAAAGATTACTATGCAGTAGCCAAAAATTTAGGTATGTGAAATATTTGTGTGTATTACTTAAGATGATTTACAAGACCATTTTGGTAATACATGTAGTGTCATTGTTTGATTGCATGTCTCTTTTTTCTTTTAAAGTATTAGACATGCATACGTTCATAAACATACATATATGTATGTACAGACATACATACATATTTACATAGTTTGTTTTCCTAGCACAATAATAATCGAAGACAAAATGCAACAGACCAGCAAACTAATTTTCTAAACGGCCGACCAGCCGACCAACTACTTCATCTTTATACCCACCCACTCTCATAATAGTAATGCCATCACACAGTCTCATTTTACAGTCCCTTGTACCAAAACAATAGCATACAAATACAAAGCAAAATAAAAAATAATTTTTCTATAAAAAAAAAATATTAATAATAAAAGCAAAACTGGGAGGTAAACGGAAAAGTCTAAAATATTTCTAGCAGTTTAAAAAGGTTTTGGCTAATATTTAAAGGATTAATTTTCTGAGCAGAAAAAAGTGGATGCTGATGATGTTCTAAAATTTTTATAAAATACTAGCGTGAAGCTGTTGTTCTCCAAAAAAAAATGTTGTTCTCCAAAAAAAAAATGTAATAAAACTCTGATGAAATCCACGAAAACTGCTTTAAAATTAGTGCTTCTTTTAAATAACTGAATTTAGCGAGGCTCGTGCCTAGAAAGCTTAAGAGCTTAAAATCTCTCTACCCGGCCCTTGTAGGGGCTTTTACCCGAATTTTTTTCAAATTTTGTATGGCAACCCCCTTAGGGGGTGGATATAGGGTGTAGGTTTTGTTTTATGAAAATGTTTGTAAAGAAAAATAGTTTAGGATCAGTCCTGCATTTTACCTATCCGCAAGCTGCAGGGTGGGACTTGATTCAATTTCCCAAACTTTGTATGAGAGCCCTCTTAGGCGATGAAGATAAGTATATTTTAGGAATATGTTTGGGAGGGGAAACTAATGGCGGTCGTCCTACACTACATTTCCATAAAGCCTACTTTGAAAAAAGCTATGAGCGTTTTTACATTTATGTAAATTGTCTATGGCAACCCTCTTAGGTAATAGTGATAGGCGGTAAGTATGATCTAGAAATATGTTTGGGAGGAAAAACTAATGGAAGTATGTGAGACATTTTATTCCTCTAAGGGCGGCTCTGGGAAGTTGTTGGGGCTTCTACCCTAATTTTTTTTAAATTTTTAATGGCAATCTTGTTAAGGGCTGAAGATAGGGTGTAAATATGTTCCACAAAACTTTTTGTGAAAAAAAATTAATTGGAGTCGGTCTTACAATTGACCTTTGTGGGAGCACCCTAGGAGCTGTGGGAGCCATTTAAAAAGATATAAAAATATATGGCAACCCTGTAAGGGGACGAAGATTGGGTATAAGTATGTTTCACAAAAAAGATTGTGAAAAAAACTGATGAGAGTCGGTCTTATATTGCACCCGTGTACGGGCATTTCCAGTGCAGTTGTGGATGCTTTGATGTACAAATTTTAAAGAAATAAACAGAGGTAGTCATGGTTTTTCGCTATTTTTTCGGTCAATTTTCGGGCGATTTTTTCGGATTTCAATAGCGATTTGCTTGTAGATATTTTTAATCGTTTAATACCACTTACGGGTCACTATGTGTCATCGAGAGGCTTAAAAAAATAGACTTCAAACATAACACAGACAGAAGGACATCGCTAAATCGACTTCTCTATTTCTAAGGACCAAGAAAATATATACGTGAAGGGTATAAAAATCTTTTTTAAAAAATATTGACAGAAACTTTCTTTGAAAGATTTTATTGCAAATTATTTCTTCCCGAAACCACCTAATCCTGCATAAATTGTTTACATATCGTAGAACTTTATGTAAAATAAATTGTGGTGTAGGATAAAACAAGGTCGGGTTAGATCAATTATAACTTTCTCATTTGTTTTTATATACGCTTCTACTTATACATTAATTGTAATTTATTTAAATTAAAATAAATTTACTAGACAATATTTATAAACATATCGCAAGCTTAAGCAAAAGCAGTCACAACTCAAAATTCGTCTAAATAATTTACTTTTTTTTAGCCAGTTCCCATATGAAATTCTTAATTAACATGATAATTTTGTTTACATTCCAGTAAGCTTCATTTCACCACAATTTTATTGCAAAACTCAATTTGGTTATGCAATTAGAACCATGTTTTTTAAAGCAAAAAAAAAGACTGTTGTGAAAAATAATGATTTTGAGTTGTGATTGTTTTTAATTTAGTGTGCAGTATGTACATGCGTAATGATTTTCAAATAGTATTTGCTTAGTAATCAATTGTTTATTTCTAAAATTCTTTATTCAACGACCTTGTTAATATTATAAAATTCTGTTTTTACAAAAAATGTTTTTTTTAACTCTTTTTTTTTATTTGCAAAATTTTTTTTAACAAAATTTGGTTTTTTTTCTCATTTACTTAAAAAGAAACTAAGAAATAATATGTAGCTGGTTAAGCCCTGGATAGTATATAACCAAATCTTATTTTTTGCCAAACTGAAATAAAAATATGTATATGTTTATGTAAATTCTTACTTAATCCAAAATTGGACTTAATAACAGTTAAGGTTCAATTATATGTGACTTACCATAACGCCATAACCATAACCGTTGCCATAAAAACCAAAACTCAATTGATTTTTATGGTTATGGCGTAATGATAAGTCACCTTTAATCAAACACAGTGTTGCCAATAAGTTTAGTTCGAACAACTGTTTACTGTGATATGGTCAAGTAACGTATAAATGAACCTTTAAGGCTACGTGAAATAACCATACTACAGTAAACAGCTGATCAAACCAAACTTATGGGCAACACTGTATTTGATTATATGTGACTTACCATTACGAGCATTAATGTTTTTATATATATGGGGCTGGAAATATAAATACATAATAAGTTCCGATTGCCGTGATTGTATAGAACAGAGTTAAAAATCCATTTTTGTTATTTAACAATTATTAATTAAATAAATATTCATTATTAAGACTCTAATATTCTGTTCGTTTCTTTTTTACTTGTAGTTTAAATATTGCTTTGATGATAAAATAGCAATGTTTGTCGTTTAAAGCTGTTTAAAGTTTATAAACCTACGATAATTTTAAAAAACAAAATTTAAAAAAATATACATATAAAGTTTGCCGTACAAAATAATTTTTGTAAAAAAAGTTGTTCGCGTTTTAGTGAAAAACAAAAGAGAAGATATTCAGCAAACAAATATTTTTACGAATAAATAAAAATACAATTTAACTTAAAATGTAAAATTAAACTTAACCAAATAAAAGTAACTAAAGAGAAAATATATTAAATACAAAAAAAGAAAACTTAATAAAAATATAAATCAAATAATTATCAAGAAAAATTTTCTAAATGAGTGAAAACGAAAAACGAATGAATAGAAATTGTAATCTAAACATTATTTTAAACTTGCCCAAACTTACTCAGTCGGCCAACCACAACAACAACAGTCCATAGCTGATAATACCCTGCACTCCAACACTAATAAAAACAACAACCACTTAACACTTCAAACCACTATTACACATATTAAATTAAAAAATATAATTAAATTTAATTTGAAAAAATATTTAAAGCAAAAAAAACAAAATCAAAGCCAAAATCCAATTTAATCTCAAATGCCCGATACCAGTATTGGTCGTCAAAACAAACAATTGTGCAAATCAATGAAAAATTGTCGAAAACATAAAAGGCTTAAGACAACAACAAAAAATTTGCTGGCTTATTGTCAAAGATTAACGGCATTTACAACAATCCAGCGACGAGTCGCAGCTTTTAGCCGATTTCCACCAACAAAAGTGCTACAACAGCAGGATTAGAAAAAAAACAAATTGAAACAACTTTTTCACACAAATACTAACCTTTCACAACTAAAAACTACAAGCACAAATCCAGAATTTATCCAAATTGGATAAGTCATGCAGCAAAGCGAACAGCAACAAAATGGCATGATAAGTTCAGGTGACGGAGCCAGTGGCCCATCAAATAACTATGCAGCGGGGGCAGGTAAAAGACCACAGATAAGTGGTGGTCGATTTGATTTTGAAGATGGCGGCACATATTGTGGGGGTTGGGATGAGGGTAAAGCACATGGTCATGGTGTTTGTACGGGGCCTAAACATCAGGGAGCATATGCGGGAGCTTGGAATTATGGATTTGAAGTTTCCGGTGCATATATATGGCCAAGGTAGGTCCTGTTTTTTTTTTTTTTTGTTAATTAATTAAGAAATTTTTTAACCTTTATTTATTTATTTATTTAGAAAATTTATTAAACATATTTTAACATAAGAGTTTTTTTTAATTTTAAATGATTTTTTTCTGAAACAAAACATTTAAAAAAGTTAAGATTTAATTTTTCTTAAGCTGGCAACCCTACTTTTGTACAACAATAAAATAAACAGTATAATAATTCGGATTGTTTGTTTACCCTTTCCATTAGTGATAAGTGATCCCGTTATTTAAAAGAAAACTTTAAACCATGAATGTGATTTTTAAATCACTGTTATTTTAAACAGTGGCGGCTCTTTTAATAGTTTTGGGGAGAAATTCTAAATGAAGCGGTTTTATTAAAACAAAAACTCAACAAAAAAGTTTAATTCATTTTAAATAATTATAATTACATAAAAGGAAAACAAAACATATTAATTAAATTAATAGTTTATGGTTTCCTGTTCAATCAAAATTTTAGTTTTAATAAATTATCTGCAAGTTGCGGTATTCAAATTTTTTAAATCAGTAAATATAGTAATATTCTGAGGCAGAAGTTAAGGGATGTAAAACAAAGAAAGGACGTTCTTTAAGAAACGTGTGAAACAGATTTAATTAAAAGGTTTGTAGCCCTCGATGCGATAGTATATGTCGACATCTTAAAAATGTTTTGTTAAAATACAACAATAGTTCGATAAAATCACCTTTTCAATTTTCAACCTAGCAAAATTTTTTGAATTTGAGTAATGAGCTGTCATTACTTCATAGAGTACAAGGTTATGAGTTCGTTTCGACAGAAAAATTAGCTTTTGTTAAGGGCGTTAATAACTACATTTGTAGCTGTATATGCAAAAAAAATTTAGGAAACAGGATTTTTATCACGTTTTTGTTTTGAAATCCTTAAATTTTTATTTATTTTGTTTAGTTAACCATTGGTAACTAGTTTTTCGATTGATTTTTATAAGCACATTTGTATACAAGGGTCGTGAATATCGGTAAAACTCAAAAATAACTAAAAATAACAACTCAAAAAGGTAACTACCCAGCAAAAAGTACTGCTTTCATTCGAACATGTTTGTAAGGGAGAGTTTATCTATCTCACTTATCAACCTGCCTACGGAAGGCATTATTTTTGTTTGCAATGTCCCACTTGGCAGCACTTTGTGGAAATATTTTTTCAAGGCTTAAAATATGTGCAAAGTTTATGCCTCTTTTATTGACAAAATAAATATTTCCTAAAATCTCTGCTTTCCATTAACTGCATCCTCGTAAGCGAGAGATTTCTCTTTATTTTTAACTAATATATCTCTGCCTTACGCCGTCGCATCCTCAGGAGCGCATCAATATTACTTGCTAACTTACCTTTGCGTTTTGCTGTAAAGTAAATAAGCCAGGCGACTTTTTTAATAGTCGATAGAACTTTACAGAGACCTTGTGAATTGAGGAAATATTTTTGTAAAAAAAGAAATAATAATATTTTATAGGAATTTTACATTTAAAATATATTTTTCTTTCATGTAATATTCATACTTTTAATTTTCTGTGGCCTTAAAGAAATATATTTTCTTTACTTTTTCTTTCTAGTGGTTCACACTACGAAGGTCAGTGGCAAAATGGAAGACGGCATGGTTTAGGTGTCGAACAAATAGGCCGACAAGTTTATCGAGGTGAATGGTCAAAGGATGGACATAAAGGCCGTTATGGCGTAAGGGAAAGTACAGTGTCAACTGCTCGTTACGAAGGCACCTGGAATTTGGGCTATCAAGACGGCTACGGTTGTGAAACATATGCAGATGGGGGTAAGACCTGTTGTTGACTCTTAAATTATATGTATAAACATACATAGCACTTTAGCAATATGAATGATTTGAGAGTTAAAAGTTAAAAAATGCAATAAGTAGGTGCGCTTAACATAGCAACACAAGACTTTAAGCAAATTACTAAATACTTATGTATGGAAGAACCAGCATGTTAATAAAAATATTACGAGATATAAAATGTTTTTTTGAAGGTTTTGTACTGAGAAATTTTTTAACATACTTTGTTTAACATACATACGTAAAATTATATTTATGTACTTTTGTTTGTGTATGAGATCATTTGTCTACTTTTTTTTCTTTTGCATTTTCTTTTTGTTTTTTTTTTTCTTGGCTACAATTCAAACATCAAAACGACACTGTTATTTGTAGTGGGGGTCTAAAAGAGCATTGTACACACTGTATATAGATACATAAATGCCACAAGTGAAGGTACGAGCACATCTACATGTGCATACCCTTCAAACAATTTCTGTCCAAAATTTCATGTGTTCAAAACAGAAGGAAATTTCAATTCAAAAAATATCAAGAAATTTTTTTGTTTGAAAGGGGTTCGCGTTCTAGCAGAAATGCTTCAGTTTTTATTAATAGTGGCTATTTCTTGACTTCATATTTAAGAGTGAACCTAGTTTGTTTTTATTAAAATTTAAATAAATACAGTTTTATTCTTTGACGCTTTTGTTATCTATGAAGACGTGACAATACTCGTATTAAAAATAAATTTCCCCAAAATCAGCTGTCAAATCCAACTAAATTAACGGAAAACGCGAGAAATCATATGTTTTTTGTTTTGAAAACATAAACAAACTGCCAAAATTATATGCTTAATATATGAGAGTTAACTGTTATTTAAACATAAAAGTTACTTAAGGTTCAAGTAAATAAAGAAAAATATTGAATTTAAAAGTGACCGCAGCAACTTTTAAATGTAAAAGAATCATCTTTATTTGTTTATCATTATCAACACAAATTTAACTATTAACGCATACTTGTGTATTGGATTTTAAACATGTAAAAAACTTTTTAAATGGTTTTTAACAAAACAAGATACAAATTCAAAAGTTATATTATTTGTTGTTGTAAAATATGATACAAACTTTCATTAGAGCAAAAGAGGTGTTATTAATCATAGATTAAACTTTTATTTGCCTCCAGGGTACAAACTGCTTATGTGTTGCTATATGTGTATGTACACAGGTTTGAGTGTTTTTTTTTTTTTTTTTTGTTTATAATTTGGTTTATTTTCATTTTTCATGTAGTTTTATTTATAACGAAAATTTTTCTATTAATTATTTATTTGAAAATACCAAAACTATGAATTGTTCAAAACTATCGTCATACATACTTGTTTAGTGCCCCTTATTCATATTAAATTTGTTCAATTATGATATCGTGTTCACTTTTTTATGGCACAACAAACAATCAAAAAGAAAGGGATTAAAATACTGCACAATAGATTTCTTTTAAATTAAAAACGTCGATAAAGACATTTGTCTACAATATGTCTTTCAATTTCATCAATTTTAACAATATTAACAAAAAATAATTTTTAAAAATTGTTAAAACAAGAAGAGAGCTTAATATCTTCCAATATTTGCTGGAAAACAAAAAAATGTATTATTCATACGCACAAAGGCTCATCATTAATCATATTTATTAAATTCCCAGATCGTATACGTAATATTGAATTATGTTTCTAATAGATTCATACGTACAGTGGTATGATCATTATAAAGTTTATTGACTTGTTTATTTTGATAATACTTTTTGCCACATATTTTTTTTTTTTTAAATAATTTCTGCTCAGAATTGGCAGTAAAGACTGTAAAAGGTGTGACGTTTTTTTTAGGCCTTACAAAATTTTGACTTTGAGATTATGTTCTGTAAAAAATTAATTAATTAAATTAATAAAAAAATTATTTATTTATTTATTTTCTAAATGAGTTTTAAGTTATATTAGGTACTTAGTTGCTACAAATGAAATTATACCAAAGAAAAAACAAACAAAAATAAGAACTTAAGCCAAAATAATAGAAACAAAAATTTGTCTTAAAAAAATAAGTTCACACGTGGCACGGTGCAACATGGTCTTTAATTTCAGTTCTTTGTCGTTAAAAGAAAATTATGAATCAAAATAAAAATTACAAAAGAAACAGAAAGACTACCCCTATTGTATAATACAAAATAATAAAAAAAAACATTTCATTCCATCTCATAGATGGATGAAGCTTAACCATTAGTCAAGTATTGCCGAAGAGACTTTAATACGAAAATCAAAAATAAAAATAAAAATTTTCTGTTTACATTCCCGGATAACATATAAGTTAAATAGGCGATACTTACTGCCAAAAACACTACTACTGTTCAAAAAGTACTGATGATTAAACTTCGTATATACATATTTATATAAATTTAAAAAAAAATCCTACTTTTGCTACTGTCTCTCATGCTATGCTCTAATACATACTTTTTGTACCCTGTTATATTTCAAAAAAAAATTCTTTTGAATTGGTCAGTTGTATTATGTATATTCTTTTTTTAAATTATTTTGTTAGATTTGGCAAATTTTGTAAGTAACGTACAAGTACTACTACAAAAAAGTTTACATCGAAATTTATATTTTATTTGCTCCTTGAATTCTTTTATAAAAAAGTTGGAAATTATTGAAAATGTGGGAAACACTAAAAAATATTTAATATCAACAAATTTTATAAAATTATCAAACAAAATACATTAAGGGGACTTACATGGTCTTCTATTATGTCCTATTATCATATTGTTATAAAACTTCACAATGGTTTTGTTGTCTTTTATACAAAAATAATTTTTCAAAAATACTAGGTCGTTTAATATGCTTATTAAATTGTCACAACAACTCAACATACAATTTTGAAATTTTATGACAATATGACAATAGGATAAATAGAACACCTTGTGAATCCCCTAATTGACTAATATTAAAATAGCATAAGTGTGTAACAAAATTTTCAAATTTTATTTCTTTTTAATATTTTTTTTGTTTTAGTTTCTGCTTTTCTTGTTTCGGCTCTAGTTCATATTTTAATTTATTTTTATTTAGAAGAAATTAATACTTTTTGTCAATATCAAAGGAACTTTATTTTAAAAAGCAATTTGTAAACATCACCTATTTAACCTACGTGTTAAAAAAACAAAAATATTTTCGAAATTTAAATTTTCCAAATACACTGTGCTTTTTGTATTAAAGTCTCTTTGGCAACACTTGACTAACGGTTAAGCATATTTCTTTTTCTTTTTGTTTTTTTTTTTTTTTGTTTTTGTTCAAGGTCGCATAAAATGTATTTTTTCCATTATTATAGAAGCGTATTTATGTTTATAAATATCTGTTAGTTTTTTGAACTACAATGCAATTCCTTTTTCCATTTGTCAAATTACACACATACACTTGTATATATTTGCATATAATTATGTATGTACATACCCTTTAAATAATTTCTATTAAATAAGAAACTATTTCTATCTTTTTTTTTAAATTGTTATTTTTTGCATCTTAAACTATTAAGAGGGTAGTAATATATAGGATTTATGACTAGTCGTTTAATTGTAATAATCTGGTTTGACATTCATTATCTAAATTATGAAACTACGTATATTGAGATTTAATTTTACACATTTTACACTGATTAATATAAAATAAAAAGTTTTCTATGAAAGGAAACTTTTTAAACATTTAGTAATATTATTAATTATATAAATAAATACTTTCCTCTGCTTTAAGATGACATTGTTTTAATCAGCAGATACTATTGCGATACATTTGCGATTTTTAAAACATCTGATTCGTACGTTACTTTATTTTTAACTAAATTCTAGCTTATTTTGCACTTAAAAGTGGCATATTTGTATAAAACTACTAATATAGTTATTAACTTTAAAGATTTTTCTTATAACTAAATTTACAATAAATTTTAACAAAAAGAATACCAAAATCTACAAACTTTAATTTTTTTTTAATGTTTGCAAACAAAAATAAGAGTTTTAATTAGATTTTAGAGTAAATTTGAAGGAAAAACGTTCAGCCCACATATTCAAGCAACATAAAAATAAAACATGTTTTAGCTTACAGAATAAGCTAATTTTAGTGCAATTGTTTTTTAACAGGTAAATATCAGGGCCAATGGCAGGAGGGAAAACGTCATGGGTATGGAATACGCACTTCGGCACCATTTGGACTGGCCTCACACCATAAACGCAAAGATGTACACGCCTCTTTAAGTTCACTACGGAGTAATGAGAATGCTGCAAATATGACAAAAAATATAAATCGAACTGAGGAAGTAAGAGGCGGTTTTGTTCTGACGGCTAGATCTGACAAGTTACCGGTACGACGAAACAGTTTATCGGAAAAAACAAAAAAGGGTTTTTTATCGGTGGGATAAAATCTGGAATGACTTTTATTAAAATATTATACTAAATTGAAAAACATTTTGTTATAGGGTTTAAAAATGAGAAAACAACGTAGTACAGGAGATTTGGAAAAACGAGGCACCATTGCATCTGGGAGTATACGTTCCACAATGTCTACCGCCTCATGGCTTAGTACAGGATCCGAACAGTCTAATTTAACGGCAAAGTAGATATTTTAAATTTGTTAAAAGAGATTAAAGTTTTGAAATATTGTCTGCTTGTTTGTTTGTTTGTTTTATTAATACAGATCAATACACACAGAATCAAATGCCAGTTTTACAATGGAAGACGAACAACTTGATCCAAGTGTTGTTGAGACATATATGGGTGAATGGAAGAAGGACAAACGGTGTGGCTTTGGTGTAGCCGAACGTAGTGATGGTCTTAAATACGAAGGCGAATGGTATAATAATAAAAAACATGGCTACGGTGTGACCACGTTTCGTGATGGCTCTTTTGAAGAGGGCAAATACAAGAACAATATATTGATAACGAGTCAAAAGAAAAAGCATTTGTTTATTGCCCGTTCTCGCAAGTTTAGAGAACGTATCTCAGCTTCAGTGACTTCGGCTCAGCGTGCTCTAAAAATGGCTATGCAACGCTCAGACATTGCCACATCACGTACAGGAACTGCCAACACAAAAGCACAAAGTGCAGATGTAGCTGCTGATCAGGCACGCATCGACTGTGAGATGGCTGTGCAAATGGCTAGGGAGTTTGCACCCGACTTTAAGCCTTCAGTTTTAGAGCGTTTTGAAAAATTACGCTTTCGTGAACGACACAAAGGACCAACAGCACAAATAACTTCTAACAGTAATGCGGCAGCAGAATCGTATGCTGGGGGTGCGGCTGTACAAAGACCCACAGGTTTTCAAAAGAACCACGATGGTTCTCAGACTCAGCAAGAAACGGAGTTTCCAGTTCCCAGCTCTATGTATTCCCAACAGTTGCCAGTTTCACCGCAAACTGATTTGTCTGCCATGGTAAATCAGCCACAAATGAGTGCCATTAATCAGATCAATCAAATGTATCATCAGCAGCAGCAACAACAACAGCTGCAGCAATGTAATCCGCAAATGAATCCCGCATATCAATTCCAACCACAACAGCCTCCGGGGTCTAGTTATGTTCACAGTAACTTAAGTAACAGTGGAAGTCCGCATATGTTGCAAATGCAAAGTGATAATAATGTTTTTAAAAATACTGAAGCTTCTCACACAGCCAACAATATTCAGCAGCAGCAGCAACTACAAATGCAACAGCAGCAGCAACAACAAGCATATCAGCAGCAACTGATGCAGCAAAGACAACAACAGCACTTACTGCAGCAACGACAACAATTTCAGCAGCAGCAACTGCAGCAACAACAACAACAACAGCAACAGCAGCAGCAACAACAAACTCACTTAGACTCTCCAATGTATGGCAGCAATCAGGTTCGACGACCTTCCCAGATCCAATACCAACTGCAACAGCAACAGCAACAGATAATGCAGCAAGATCAGCTCGATGGCTTAAATCGTTCCAATAAACCACCAATGATAAGTCAAATAGGCCAACAATCCTCCATCGATCATTTTGATCACTACAAACGACCACCGAGTAGGGACTCATCAATTGATCGTTACACCAGGGCGGCCAGTCGTCTAAGTGGTGGTTTCGGATCACGCCAAGCTTCGGTCGATCGTGTAGCCAGCAGTGCCGGAACAGCAACGGCAAACGACAACAGCTTGCCAGAACAAAGGCCACGTACTGGCTCAGTATTTCGTGGATCGACACCGGCACCTTCAGCAGGTAATACGCCTACAACCGGTAATGGCTCAATTCCCACGGGGTCAGGTCGCCTATCACGCGCTGCAACACCTAGTCTAAGCACAAATACTTCCTTGGGTGCAGCTACAACAGAAGCTTTATTTTCGAAACCAAATCAACCCTTTGAAGATATACTTCTGCGTCAGCGTACGCTGGGTCAGGACATTGTTCCTTCACTCATGCAGCCAAAACGTACTGAAAGTCTGTATATGCCAGCTAAGCCAGCTACACCTTTAGTTAGTGCAGCTATCGGAGGTGGAGGAGGCAATAAGAAATTAAAGGTAGGCAACTTATTTATTATATCAAATGTTTTATTAATTTAGTGTTGGCTTTGGCATACTTAAGTTGTGTCAGAAATACATATGTATGTATGTACACATGTTTGTGGTAGAGTATCTATGAATTGTTTTAAGACATTTTGTCAAGGAATAATACTTAAACAAAACAAAATGCATTACATTTTGGTGTTTTTTTTAGCTTTGACTACTTAAAATACATCTTAAATATTTTAATTATTCATTAAAACTAAAGAGAGATAAATTAGCCTAAAAATATCATTATTTTTATGACGATGCTTGGCAACGCCATCAAAATGAACCAGTTCACAAGTGTTTGTAGCTTTTAATTTTCGAAAACTACATACTCACTCACATACACACACATTAAAAACGCGTGAGCGCATATTTGTTTACTACAAACTAATTTTCGAAAAATATTTAATTATTTTACTCTTTCAAGCATCACTCTTAAATTAAAAGGATCTTTCCCCATTAGCTTTTGTCACATAGTTTGCTGTCCACAAGTCGTCAGTTTATAAGAACATACGCTTTATGAAGTACAACGCCACACGGTTCGGTCGGTTGGTTCAATTCAAAATTTTTCCCATCACATACAAATAAGTAAAAGTTAATTCAATACATAAAAACATACACATTTGTTTTGTTTTTTTTTTTTATTTAAAATGGTCTGAGTGTATAAACGTTTTAACAAGAAAAAACAAATTGAAACATTTGCATTTTAACCTCGTCAAAGTGTTTGTAGTACTTTCGTTTGTCGTCGTCAATGCTTCTAGCAATGTGTTAAGTTGGTCTGTTTTTTTCTCTATTTAAGAACCAACAATAAAGAAAACAATGTTCGAAACCTATTTATAAGATACACCTCTTCAAATGTACAACCAAACAGCAAAACTATAAAAGAATTTCAATAATTTATGTGTGTTTTTCTAAAACTTGAGAACCAGTCATTTCTTTTTCATATATAAAAAAAATACTTGGAAATAATTGAATACTTTTGAATAAAACAAAGAAACAAAAAACAAAAATTTGTTTATAACGAAATTTTTATAAAATTGGTTACAGCATAAAAACAAGTTCCTTAAATAAAAGTTATGCAATTTTTTTTTGTAAATACATATGTATAAACAAAGATTTGCAAAAATTATATTAATTAAAACAAAAAAAAAAAAACAAATAAATAAATAAGCTAAGAAAAAAAAAGACTGTGTAATATTTGTTAAAAGTGTTGGAAGCAAAATCTATATCAACAATGGAGTGGTATCCAGAGGAAGATGAAGAAGAATTAATGTTTTCACCGGCCTTATTGGCCAGGCGAGCTTCAGAGAGCTGGATTGTGGAACCACCAGTCGAGGTTGTTTTCTATTATTTAAAACAAATGTAAAAAAATTATTTTAGATTAGAAAGCTCGTTTTAGCATTTATAAAATAAATTTTAAATTTAATACTTAGGGTATTCACAAGGTAGTCATAAAGTCATATGTCTTAAAAAAATAAAACGAAAAAATACCACTGTTGTGAGCATCCGCTAATAATTAAGTGTGCTATTTTTAATTTGAATCAACTGCTGAAGAAAACAGAATAATAAGTAATTTCAAAAATATTTTAAAATGAATGACTGCGACTTGTTAATTATATCAACGGCTTCACTAAAGAGTTTCGGCCGCCCGGTTCAGTGCCTCGTTTCTGTAACTTGCGAGAAGTTTTTGCATCGAGAAATTTTTTAAGATTATAGAAGTGTTCCAGTTATTAACAGGGGGAGTCATATAATTTTAATATATTGCAAGTTAACATTAAAAATTTATAATAGTTTTTCTTTGATTCATTCTGTCCTTGACAGGGCGACTATAATTTTCTCGACTAAAGAAATTTTCACATAAAAGTTGTATTTTCTCTTGGTAGTAAAATTGAAATTTACCTCAATCAATCGATTTGTCAATGATTTTAATTTAGGAATTGCGCTAAAAATTTTTGAATTTCTGTTCAAATCGAATGCGACGATTTTCCTTTCAGATTTTTTTAAAATCGACTCGTAGCCCAATTGAATGTAGGCAAACAATCTGCGCTTAATTGATTTTAATTAAAAAAAATACAATGCCTTCTAGATATTTACCACAAAATATCTTAAAGCAAGTAAGAATGTCAAAGTCATTCAAGCCCGTCAAGCTCTCAAAAAAAAGACAAACAATGGGCCAATAAGGTCAGTACCAAAAAACTTATCTGTGCTAAATGTCACCAAAATATCTTCAAAATTACGGCCTGGAGCCAAATCGTCGCATTCGATGTGAATCGAAATTTAAAAATTCTTATTAGAATTCATATAATTTAAGCATTGACAACTCGATCGGTCGAGTGAAATTTAGATTTGAACCGATTTGGCCCCTGAACTTTAGCCAAAGGAATACATGGACACCCATCCGGACGGACATGCTTATATCGACTCAGGAAGTGATTCGAGTCGATCGGTATACTTGAAGGTGGGTCTCAGACCAATATCTGCAATTACGTGCACAAAAGCATTATACCCCTACCACATATATGGTATATGGAGGATTAGTCAAAAAAAAACGAAGGAGTCTGAAAATATTAGCGCTGACGGTTAGAAGCCAGTTGTAATCTACAAATTTAGGTAGACGTTTTCCGAAAAAAATATTTAAATTTAAAAACAAAAATAATAATAATGTTTTGGTTTAATTTTTGTAATAATAATTTTAAATAAAACAAGTTTCTTATTTATGGACTCAAGGTCAATTGTTCTTTGACCTTGAGCCCATAAATAAGCACCTTGATTTGCAAATTGTAAGGTCGGCATAATATTTAGGGTGACCACCTATTTCTGGTCCGAAATCAGTACGCTTTTCAGTTTTAATAAAAATCACTTCCTAAGTCAATTAAAGCCTTTCCGTCCGTCTGGGTGTCTATGTATTTTTGTTAAGAAAATATTTGATTCAGAAAATAAACTCCCAAAAGATTTTTAATCATTTTTGGGGACCTGTCGAGCGACTCAAAACAAGATTTAAAAGATTAAAATAATTTTAATACACTTTTTGCTGCTATACAAATACCTAACTCTCTAGTTTTTTATAACTTTACTAATTGTTTAAGGAAAAAAATTTAAATTTATCTTGAAAAATCAGTACACTCAGTACATTTTTTAAAAAGTCAGTACATTTCAGTACACAAATTTTTATCAGTACACCAAATGAAAAATCGGTACAAGTACTGATGAATTCAGTATGAATGGTCACCCTAATTAATAATATTACATATATAATTATATAATTTTAAATAAAATTATCGCGACAGAGATTTACTTTAAACAAATTTTTTTTTATAATTTTTAACAAATAAATTTATTAATTAAAATTTAAATTTAAGTTTAATCAATTTAAATTTAAAATAAATGTACAAAGGCCGGTACCACAAAAAAGTTATAAAATTTTTAATACTCCTTATGTCGCAAATTTCATTAAAAAAAGTTGTTAGTTTTTTATTGACGCACATTCTAAGGACTATTTGAAATCAGCACAAGCTCATATAGCGCTCTTAACTTTTTTGCTTTTTTATTAATAAATATTAAATTGTTTTAATTTCAGAGTGTTCCTATTAATGTTACGCTGCAGCGTAAAAAATCTTTGCCCGATTTTCAAGAACTGCCACGCGCCACAGAGGCTATGAGCCGCGAGGAGGTTTCTGCTTTGGGCTCAGCAAGACGTGAAGCGGTACGACGACAAGTTGAAGTTAATGAAAAGCTCAAAGCAAATCCATTACTATATCTCGTCAGTCCACAAGTTAAAGTAAGTTCTTGAGCATATGCACAAGCCGGTGGCAGGTGATGTTTATTTAAAGTATTTTTTTTTTTTGATAAAAATGATGTTATAATGAATTCACGTCTAAAGAAAAAGCTAAACGAACCGTTCTTTTAAATCTTTAGAAAATTTTCTTTTTAATATTTGCAATTTTTTTAAGTTTTTTTAACATTAATCTAAAAATGTTTTTTAAGTATTAATTTTTATCACAATTTTTATAAACTTTGTGAAGCTTTTTTAAATACCCTCAACAACTTTTTTTTTTGCCAAAAAAAAAAAAAAAATAGTTGCCCTTTTTTGTTTGTAACCTTTGATTCAACCTTTTATAGTTAAAACCATGTTTTTAAAAGAAAAAAAAGAAGACTCTTAGCAAAGTAAATGATTTTGACTTTTTAAGCCATACTTACATAGGATATTCAACTAAGATGAAATGTGATAAAATGTTGGCAGAGCAACGGGATGAAATGCACATTAATTACCTTCATATGACACAACAGAAACACGTACTCATTTTAATCTCGTGAAATTTCAAAATTTTCTGAGAGCTTGTGTTGTCAACTTCACTTCAAATTAATTTTTTTTTTCTTAATGCTTTTTTAGGATTTTTACCAACAACCTTAATATTTACATTTATTTTTGTATGTGTGTGTTTTTTTTTTGACAGTTAACACCATGTGATAGTTGCCATGATAAATCGTATGAAAACCATTTTACGAAATATTTCATGAGACTGATACTGATTTTCAGTCCACACCTGATATAGCAGCTTCTGAAATAAAATTTTCGAATAAAATTTTAATATAAATATTGCATATAACATTTCAGGTGAAGGCACTATGTTAAAAGACGTAATTAATTTTACAAGTTGAGGTTAAACCCCGTTTAAAAGAACTTGCTAAAACAAAAATTTCCTGTTCGAGAAAGATTGGCCCCGTTATTCTTGACAATTGTTTTATGTTTTTAAGAGCTAATTTGAAATTATTCAAAATAAATTTGCCAAATTAACCCTAAATAAACATAAAATAGATTCTGTAAACAAAGGACAAAACCTAGGAACCGTCTTATAAAAATATTTAATGATTTTGATTAAAATTTTGGGTTTTTATATACATAATAATGGATATAAAATATTTTTTAATGTATAACCAATTTTGGCAAAGTTTTTTTTTTTTTTGCATAAAAGGAAAGATACATATTAATTTATGCATTATTATTAATACTTTCTCTTCCACCATTTTTCAGGATTGGTTCTCACGACAACAGTTGGTGCTCTTGGTGCTCTTTGTTAACATTATATTGGCCATTATCTTTTTTAAAATGTTGACATAGCGTAAGTTTGTTCACTTACTACAACTACTTAAGTCGGCCGCAAACTTGCAAAGTCAACAATTTATTATTTATATTTATATATATTTTAATTTAAATTAAAAATTGTTTTTTTGCATTGTTGTCAATATTGTAGATGGTACTTAAATATTTGCATAAAATATGTAATAAATTAAAAGCTCCTTTAAACGACAACATCTCCATCCAAGATGCATGTAATATAATATGTTGATTAATATGAAGACACTTGGCAATCAGGAGTCCATTTCTACAATTCTATATAAAACGCATAAATTTTTTTTAATAAATCTTAAATAATCTTGTGTCGAATTTAAACCAAAGATAAAAAAAAATAAAAACCTTTTTCTACAAAAAAAACACACATATTTTTGTCAAACAAATGTAATTGTTTTTTACATACTTTTTTAAAACATCAATTATTTACATATAAAATAAATCTTTATCCCTTTAATTAGCATTTGCATTGAAATTGTATTAAAGCGTTAATATTTGATAAATTACTACAGAATTTGTAAAAAAAAATTGCAAAAAGCAAAACAAAAAATTCTTATGCAAAATTTACTATACGCTTAAGTAAAATACACATATTGATGTACGAGTATATAATATAACAATATATACTCAATGTATATTGTATATATAACTATATATTTATTTAATTAAAAGAATTTAATATTGTTAAATTTAAAAAGAAAACATAAAAAACCAAAAAGAAAACAAAAGCAACAATTAGATGTTTCACTTATTTTTATTTTGTTATATTTTGATAAAACTGACCTGACCGTCTTCTACTATTTTGCATTATTTTTACTAGCATTATAAATTATTCAAAATAGTTAATAAATGGTCTTTTATTTATACATATTTATTTGTTAATAGCATTTCGATTTGGAAATGTTAAGGTAACTAAATTTTAGTAAAAAAAATATCCTTAAAAGAGAAAATAATTATTAATTGAATAATATAAAAAAAGAATAAAAGCTAAACGAATTTTATACACTTTTTAAAAGCTCTCAATCAGCTACATATTTATTAATATAATTAGATCAAAAATTAACTGAATTATAAAATAATTATGTAATAAAATAAGGAAATAAATTTTACACTATTCTTAAGATATACCAAAGAGTATATACTAAAAAATCCGCCTCTGTCTGCATTTGGTCGCAGCCGTAGTTTTATATTCAAAAAAATTAAATAATTTTAAATAAAAAAACCTTTTTTTTATTTTTATTTAAAAATATCCTTAGCATCAAGTGAAAGCTATTTAGATAACCTGCCTTAGGAAATTATTTTGTTTCACATTTTTTTTTGCGTCTGTGCAAAGTTATAAAATTGTCATTTCTTACTAAAATGTCTGACTACACCATTTAATTTGTATTTCAGGAATTTCTAATTCAATTCCAAAACTTTATAATACAATTAGAACTTTCTAATTCACATTAAGCAGTTTCTAGTTCAATTTTAGAAATTTTTAATTCGTATTCAAATATTACTAATTCAATTTTAGAAATTTCGGGATTTTCTAATTGTATTTCAGAATTCTCCACTTGTGATCCAGTTTTTTCTAATTGTATTTAAGAATATTCTTATTTTGTTTTAAAATTGTTTATTTTAAATACAAATAAAACAAATAGCAACTTGTAAAATACAATAAGAAAATTCTGAAATACGAATGGAAAATTCTAAAATACAAATAGAAAGCTCTAAAATATAAGTAGAAAATACAATTAGAAGTTTCTGAAATTTAATTAAAAATTTTTGAAACTAAATTATAAAGTTCTGAAATTGCATAACAAAATTCTGAAATTGAATTAGAAATTTCTGAATTTGAATTAGAAAGTTCTGAAAAACATTTTGTATGTTTTTTTTTTTGTATATTATAGGTCTTGTAGCAACACAAATGGAAAATATATTCCAATAAACATTCTAATATTTAGAGTTGTAACAGAACATGTATGTAAATTTTATGTTGCTCTTATATAGTGAAATGACCTTATAAATACCTAAAATTTTGCTATAGAGTTATTTACAAACAACTGTAAAAGCCAAACTTTCTGGCTCCCAGTGGTAAATGTTTTTCCTTTTTAACTTCATTAGAAAGATGTTTTATTAATTCTAAAAAATTTTGTATTTCCATTACAAACATTTACAGCCTAAATATTATTCTTAAAATTTTTTCGCAATTTGTTTTGCACAAGGTAGTAGGTTCATATTTGGCAAAAAAGCGTATCGTCTTCATTAAATGTTTCCCTGCTGTCTTTTAACTTAAAACTTAGTTGTTTATAACAAATAAATTTCCGTTATCAAAGACTCCTTCAATTTTTTACCAATTATTTGTTTACGTTTGTATTTGATTTTATAAAAGTAAATTAATCTTAAAACTGATTTTGTAAACAAAAATAGAAAAGAAATTATCATTTTTAAAAATATACCAGGGGCCAAATCGTCACATTCGATTCGAATCGAAAATTCACTCGATTGATCGAGTTGTCAATGCTTTTAGTATAGGAATTCTAATAAGAATTTTTAAATTTCGATTCGTATCGAATGTAACGATTTGGCCCCAGAAAGTTAAGTTTATATAAAAAAATGTTTAATTGTTTATTATTTTTTAGTTTCCTGCTTTTAATTATACCACATGCATAGACATACATAAATAATAAATAAATAAAATATATAAATGAAATATAAAATAAAAAAAAATAAACTACAAAACGTACATGAAATACCATGTAAAAAAATAACTGCTGTTTTTTTACTTATTAGCTAAAATAAAACTATATCTAAAAAACTTAGTTGGCAGGACATATTAACGTGTTAAAACTACGAAAATTATAGATATCTATTTGTTAATATTACGGGCACTAGGTATTCTTTTATTTTTGTTTAGCCCAATGCCAAAACGAAAGTTATTTAAAAATTAGCGTAAATTTATACTAAAATTAAAAGAGCTGTTCAACCCAATTTTATAAATGAATCTCCAGTGGAGTTATGAAAGAGTCTTACGGATGAATCATCTGCGTGTAACAGTTTCTAACGATTAAAATATGGGCTCGTTGGCGATAAAAAAAACACACTGCATGTGGCTTTTCTGGCTCTTCTGTG
Organism: Melanophora roralis; assembly: GCA_963583895.1. NCBI lineage: Eukaryota > Metazoa > Arthropoda > Insecta > Diptera > Rhinophoridae > Melanophora > Melanophora roralis. The sequence continues at coordinate 2,026,923 of OY757188.1, read as the reverse complement.
CTGAAAAGGCTAGCTAGGTTAAGACAATTACCTCAAAATAAAATGTAAAAATAGTTTAAAAGCAACTAAAATATATTATTCAATCATTCTGTTCTAAGCTTTAGAGCCATTGATTATAATAATTTTTGTTTACTTGTAGGTTGAGAGCCATAGAAAATAAAATAGTGCAAACAGCGTTGCCATCACAAAGCACCTACAAATTAATACATCAGGGCTGTAAAACTAAAAAATTTGTTTGCTCTCAAAAATATTTTTAATTTTACAAAATTTTTCCTTTTCCCTAGATTTATCAAACATTTTTGTACTTGTAGAAGGTTTATAGGGGTTTAAAAGGTTTTTATATATAGGTAAATCAACATCAAACCACAATAAATGCAAAAAAATAGTTTTCTTAATATCCAAAATAACAAACAATTTACGGCTAGAAGAGAATTTTTGAAGTCCAGAATTTTTCGGCCAATTGTGATATGTATATGAGCAGCCCATTTATCGAAATAAATGAAAATCTGGGGTTATGAGAAAATTATTTTCATATTCTTCTAATTTAAGGTAATGATATGTGAGTAGGTATGTAGTATGCACATTTAAACAGTGGTCACAGTTTATTTCATCGACTTGATACATGGTTATTTTACTTAATTTAACTTAAATTTAATATTACATTGTTATTAGAATATAGCTAGAGTAAGGCGAGCCATTAAACGGTCTGCTCCACGATGATGCGCAGCGTATAGTTATTCGTCAAACCAGAAGTCTAATATGAGCGGGTGTTGTTTGTCGCATGGAACTGCTCATATACATATGTATGCACATATAAACTTGGTTTTTTTATTTTTTAACCGCTTTAAAGTTTTTATTATCTCTTTATGTGCAAATTTGTTATTTTTAGGATGTTATTTAATAACAATAATTTTAATTTCTGTTCTGTATTGCATTCGTATATGGCAATAAGTCAACTCGAAATTGTGCTTAAAATATAACATCGACATATACTTACTTACATATGTATGTATATGTATTTAAGTCTTCAAAATTAATTATACATAGTTCCTTTTTGAAATAAAGCTCTTCCATCGATTGCTTAATATAGAAAGAGAGCAACTCAGACAAAAAAACACTTCACAAAATTTTGCATATAAAAATTTTTAAGTGCAATTTTTAATAAAAAAAGGCAACAAATTTTATTTAAATAAAAAAAAAATAAATTTATCATAAATTTGACATCTGTTTGCCACAATAAATTTTTTGAAAAGAAAATATAGTTGCGCCTATTCGTATATCTGTGCCTATTCAATATTAAGCCACCGACTAACTATTCGGTCATTGCAATGCCGAAATTCAGCCTGTGGCCAAAATATATGTAATTGTGTTTATTTCAAGAACTTTTTGCCTTGACTAAAACTGAACTAACTGCTCTTACCAGCATTAGAATAAAAACTATCAACACAAAATTTATTTTTAATAAATCATTATTATTTTTTATTTCTAAAACAATTTTTTATTCATTTATTCCGTTTACAGATCCTAAGATAATTGCGCGCTTTTTCTGATGGGTTTAATATTGATACAATTGATTATAGGTTGGAGGTACAAAACCATTATAGCCTTGAGGAACTCCATAGTTATTTCCTATTGGAGCCACGTAAGTTGGTACTGGAGCTGAATAACCACCAGCAGAGCCATAAGATTGTGATGGAGAAGAGCAAGGCACAGGTGCTAAATTAGGCTGGCAACTGAACAAATAGTTTTTGGGGCAAGGAGGAGCAGGAATACTAGAGGAACCACCATAACCACCACTAGAGCTACCGTAACCAGCAGATTTCCTGAAGCGGTTATATTCGCTGTTCACCTGAGGGTTGTGCGTTGATTTTAAGTCGGTTTCAACTTCCTGTTTGGTATCACTGCTTACGGAACTACTGGAGGCACCTGCTGGTGATGCAGAAGCCGCAGAAGCGATCAATACCAATAAAGCCAAGCAAACAAAGGATTTCATTTTTATAATTAGTTTTGGTTTAATTAAAACGTTCGACTGTATTTGAACTAAGAAAAGTTATAAGTATTTATACTTCTGCAAGTTTAATGGCAATAATAATGTTTGGTCTGCAAGCAAACTATTCTTGCAAGTTGGCATAAATAAATATTAAAAAAAACTCTTAACTAAAAGTGCTGATGGCGTTGGTTTTTAAAGAACAAAACAGATAATAAAACAATATATAAAATACTGCTTAAAACTGCAAATTAAACGGGTCAATGGTATTTTTTAATTCAGGAAAAAAACAAAAATCGTGCATTACAGTAAAAAAAATAGTCATAATATAATAAGTTGACTAACCTCCACCTGTAAAAAATTGTTGTTAGTACGTTGTTCTTAGATTTAATAAAAATAATAATTATAACAATTTTAATTAGTACATTAGAAGTTTCATTGCTGAAAAAATCCAATACATACATAGTACTATTTTCATACATATGTACATATGTATGTACTTATGTAATTATGTAGGATCCTTACTACAGAGATAAAAGTTTACTTCATCACAGCTTTTTTAAATCAAAAATATTATTTCTTCCCTTCTTAACCCTTTTATATGTTATCTATATGACTTCTTTTTTAAGTTTTTACTTTTGCCTCATTTAGTTTTACATATCCATTTATACACAATAGAGTACTCACAAAAAACAAAACAAAGAAAAGTAGCAACAACTACACAGATTGATAATGCACTGTTTTTTTAGATAATGCATACGCACAGTGAAAACCGCACATACATTCTCATAAATCATATTCTCTCGTTGGACACCGCTGATCTTGGCTGACATTGTTCATATTTTAACTCGCGTTAAGCTTAATTTTCGCCAAAAGAAAAATTTTTAAATCATTTGCGTTACACCAAGGCTGATGCGGATACAGGTGGGAGGAACTTTGGATAGATGGATGACGTACGACAAACTCCGATTTAACACCCAATATTAAGGATGCCAACTCTTGCAACATCAGAAGCACTGTGAGCAAATACACTCAAAAATCCATGCACCATATGAACGAATTCATTCGTACATTGTACGAAATCTTTCGTTATTTCGCACCACGAAATTCCTGCGTAGATATGAGAAAAGTGGTAAACTCTTCTGTATGTTTAACGAAACAAATTTAATATTTAGGAAGTTATTTCATAAATACAAAAATTACGAATAGCTGGGGCCAAATCGTCGCATTCGATTCGAATCGAAATTTAAAAATTCTTATCAGAATTCCTATATTAAAAGCATTGACAACTCGATCAAAGTGAAATTTCGACTCGAATCGAATGCGACGCTTTGGCCCCTGATTTAGATTTGATAATAACGCCGAACTTCTTTTAACAATATTGTTCCTAAAACTCCTCTATTTAATACTTTTATACAAAACAATTTTTTTCTGGACTTTTTTTGTTAAAAATTTGTTTTTTTAAACAAAAAAAGTTTAATTTTTTTAATTGGGCAGTTATATCAAAAGCGCTATGGGAAATTGTTATAAATACCCGCTTTTCAAAAGCGGGTAGAACAGCTGCCTGTTCTACCTAACCTAAACTCCGTATGGTTGGTTAATTTTTATAAAGTGAAAAAGAAACTTAAGATCCAATTGTACGAATTTTTCAACATGACGAAAAGGCCTGACATTATATAATTTGTACTTATTGGATGCCCACTGTACATACATACATACGTACTTTTGAATTTTTTAAAAACGATATATACGTATTTTTTGGATTGTTTCCGTTTATTTTGTATAAAATCCAAGCAATTAAATTAAAAAGTGCGCAGCTATTAACCACTGAAGACCTAATTTTAATTTATTTTTTTGAATCATTTTCAATGTTACCAACGAAATATGAAGAGCGTTAACCTCAAGTTATAATTAAAAGGTTGCACTTTTTATCAATATGCATGTATATACATACATACATATTTGTATGTATTGGTAGATATAATGAATGTACATATGCATGTAATATATTTAAGTATAAAATTTAAAAAAAAAACAAAAACGGAAGGCCTTCAAATTGGTTTATCAAGAGGTTTATTAAATTATTCATTTGCGATTATACGGTCATCATTTTTTAGGTTTTAAACTTAATACAAATATAAAGGGACAGAAAAGAGCACTAACTTCTTTTTGTTGGCTTTAAATAGAAATTAAATATTTGAACGCACGTTGAAGTTTATCTTATAGTCAGAAAAACTAAAAAAACAACTACGAAAGTACCACGTACAATAAAACAATATTTTATTTAATTACGAAACTCTTAGTTTTGTAACTTTTCATACTTTTTATTTCCCTAAATGTATTTTCATGCATATTTTTCATGTTGTAGTAGTTCTTCATGTTAATTTTGGTATCAAAAATGCAGGGGCCAAATCGTCGCATTCGATTCAAATCAAAATTAAAAAATTCTAATTAGAATTTCTATATTTAAAGCGTTGACAACTCGACCGGTCGAGTAAATTTCGATTCGAATCAAATGCGACGATTTGGTCCCAGGTTCGGTCGGGCTCTAATATCTAGTCACTCCGAACTCTTTAAAACTTTTTAGCAAAATTCTGCCTGTAAAGCTGAAAATATTTGTTTTTTGCCTCAATCGTATCTTCTGAAAGCATTCCAATATGCAACGATGCCTGATTCATAACATTTGCGCCAATTATTAAAATTTTATGCATTGTGGTTGTTATAGGATATAGAGTAACGTAGTTTTGCTGTGTCCAACAATAATCGGCAAACATATATAAATGGATTTTGTAACCATTTGATATTACTTCAATAACAACTTTTATACAGCAGATTGAATTAAATTATTTTTGAAGCTAATTTAAGATTGGGAAAATACCTTATGTTTATGTTACCATTGCTGCGGTTTCCAAATCTAGTTTTCGATACATTCACTTTTAGCCCTAATTCACTTCTACATATTTTAAGGAGTGTTTTTTTCTCTCTTAAACAATGACTTTGTCCACATCAGAATTTAACTGTTACTTTTTTACTGGAGTTTATACGACAGGTGTAATGTGTTGTCAAATAGACGTATTCTGGCGAGCAAAGCAACTAAAAAATACTGCTTCGCACATTCCTATTTTACACAGATAAATTCAGTGTTAAAAAATCTGATATTACCCGTTATAATGTACATACTTACATTTATTAAAAACCAAAACAATTAATGATCGACGAAAAAGTTTCTTACTCATATGAATCTACACAAGATAAGTAAAAACCAAAAAAAAAAAAATTAACATACATATTTAAAAATGACGCGCATTTTTTTCAGTTCAAAACAAGAGATTTTAATTTAATATATGTATAACATGATGTACATATGACACTTTTAGGACTGCAACTTTCTTTCCTTAACATTCAAAAATTTAAATTTAATTAAAATTTTTGGTTTAAAAAAAGTGAACAAAAACCCCTTTTTTAATTTCGAACAAATTTTCTTTATCATAAAAAATTAAAATAAAGCACCTGTTAATAGTCTTGATTGGAAAAAAAATGTGAAATATATTGTTAGCCTCTCAAAACTGTAAAGTCGATAAAAACGTAGGCAATTAACTACACTTTCCCGGCTTTAACAGTGTCCCAAAACGAAAATCTTAAGCAAAAGACGATACAGGATTTTGTTGTCTGTCGAGAAGCGCACAGCTAGGTGGCCTATGTTCGACGATAATATTACCAATGCAAATTCAACCAGGTAATATTAAGAACAAAGCTGATTAAAATCAATTTCACATTTATACGAAATAAAAATTATTTTATATGGAATTTTTAATTTTTCTGACATTCTACCGTTCAAACACAAAAAGGAAATCCAGAGGGCGAATTTTTTGAATTCGCCTTGAGTTTACCTTGTTGAATGGGCCTTGGATATGACATTGGATTTTGTAAGTAAATTTATTTTTGCCAAAAAAAAAAGCTTGTACATTTTATTCCATTTTTGGTCATTTGTAGATACAAATTTTTAAAATAAAACGGGACAAAAAGAAAAAATCTTTTGGCAAAAATTAAAAAAATATATTTGGCAATTACTATTTTCGCCTTAATTTTGATAAATACGCAATAACAAAAGCATTTCCATAAAGAGTTAAAAATTTATTTAAGGCAAGTTGCCTCGTAATAAAAGAAAATAAAAAATACCCAATTTTCTTCATTTATACAGATTCGTATATCAGATATTATGGTCAAACTATGGAAATAGGGAATATATGTATACTTTAATGAAGCTAACTTTATGCAGTTAAAGTTAAAATTTAGCTTTAAATGGTTGATTAACATCTTTAGTGTGTTTGTATATGTCTGTTTCTAAATAGATCATATTTAATGGTATAATAAAATAATAAAAGAAATAAATATTTTTATATTTATAGGGTTTGTTGTAGGTTAAGTTTGTCTATATGCATTTAATTAGTTCTTACACCAAATCATCAGTAGACTTTAACCAAATTCATAAAAAATCTCATGAATATTTTCTGTTTTTATATAATAACCTCAATAAACACATTGAGAATTACTATAAGCAAACCAAAACGTTCGAGTCTTTTTAAGAATCCAACAAACCAATATTATATTTAGACAAACTCAACCTTCAACAAACCCTAAAAATATACAAAACAAAATTAGAATAAAATCCTAAATATTTAAAGTGTTGTAAAAAAAATTAAATTTTATCAGTAAACAATTATTAAAAAGATTTAAGAAATCCTATATTAAAAGCATTGACAACTCGATCGATCGAATAGAATTTCGATTCGATTCGAATGCCGTAATTTGCCCCCAGAAGTTTTTTCGACAGTTCGTAACGAATGGAAACTTTTGGTTTGATAAGAAGTATGTTTAAATACATACATGAGCATGATACAAAAAAATCATGTATATAAATATGTATGTATTTACAAAAAAAATTTACAATTTTATACATGGAATTCAAATTTTATTTATAAACTTTTAGGCAAATGCGTGTTCTTTTTAATTTTTGAAAAACAAAAGTTTTAACAAAAATATAGATATTGTTAACGAATTATTTAGCTATTTCACAATTTACGTTTGTGTGTAGAAGTTATTTATTTTATTTTTTTATAATTTATATGTTTGGCACACATAAATAAGTATGTACAAATCTAGCCATGTATGTATGTATTTAGATACATATTTGTTTTTCTTCTCTTCAAAAATAAATATAAATATGTATGTATGTATGTACTTACATATTGTATAAAAAATCTAAATTTTTAAAAATTAGATGTACGTACATAGGTATCGTTGGCTTAACTACTGAAAGGCCAACTAGCCAAAAATTAAGAATTGAGTTTTTGATTATTACAAAATATTTTTAAACTACACGTTTTGACAGCATTTTACACTTCTGCGATCAAAAATTATACTTAAAAAAAAAATAAAACAACTGGACGTTTTTTGTTTTTTTTCTGCTAAATTATATTTTTGTATTTTGCTACGACTTGCCTTTTGCTAACGATATATATACATACATATATACTTGATACAAGCCATTTTCACACACAACAGCTTTTGATATTTAGATGCCAATAACAACTTTTCACAAAAATAATCTTAACATTTATGTATCGTGTCTACATTTAATATAAAAAAAAAACAAAATCTCTTAGCTGTCCAGAAGTTGGCCCACATATTAAAATGCCAATAAATAAAAGAACTAGCCCGAAAAAGATTCCAGTAGTACTAACAAACTAGCTTTACTGCTTAATGTCAAAAAATACTTTTTGGAAAGTCATGTATAACTTAAGTATAACTTTATTGTTAAAGATGCAGCGAATTATTTCTCCTTTGATATGTGCGTATTTGCATGCGAAATGCAGAATAACTAACCCCTAGTATTTAGAAACAGAACTATTTTTTACCAATAAAAAAAAAACTCGTCAAACATTTTTAAATAAAAAGAAACATTTAAGTTAAATTACGTATTATACATACTATATAATATTGTTTATTTAAATTTCTTTATAAAAATCAATATTTTTAAGTATTAATTGTATGTATTTGATTTTTAATTGTATACGCTAGTTTTGACTGCACAACATTGTCGCAAGTGTAAAAAAAATATTTATCAATTATTTATAGGACGACATCTGTTGGCGCATTAATTATGAAATAGAGAAATAGTGAGTGAGTAGAATAAATTGATTGGTTTGTTTGATGGTTTTTGCTTGTTTGAAATATTTTGGCCATTTCTTTGCACATACATTGTTTGTATGTGTTTACGTATTGTACGTATGTATGTATGCATGCATTTATTTCCTAAATACTGTGTGTATATTTTTGTTGTTATTGTTGAATAAAAGCAAAAAATACTTTCGTTATAAAATTAAATTGTTTATGATATCTAATCAATTTCTGTTTTTATATTTATTTTTATTTGTTTTGTATGAAAGTTATTCCAAAGTTTATATATTTTTTTATTTTTTAGCAAAAAATTGTTTATGATATTTTTTCGTTTATTAATATTATTATATAATTATTTTTATGTATTATGTATAGTGTGTGTGTTTTTTTATTTTCTAGTACCCGCAAGTAATAAGATAATCTCCAAGTTTCTCTACGACAGATGCGGCCTGTTGTGGCTGAACGGGATCTTCATATATGGAAACTATCACGGCTACAAAAAATATAGAAACATGGTATGTATGTTTTTATGTATGTTTAGTAAGAAAACACAATAAATATTAACACAGCAAAACAAAAGCAAGCATGTAATCATCATATAAGGATTTTTTGCACAACTATATTAGAAGCTAGGCTCAAAATAAGTTTAATAATATAGTTATGTATTTTGCTGATCGTTATTTAATTTATGTGATGTTTTGACAATTCGACTGATCGATCGTCTTGGACGTTTTGTACGTACAAAACGTAAAGTTGATTGTTAAACAGCACATGAAACATACTTGCGAAGTTTATTTTAATAAATTTACTAAATAAAATAAAACCTTAAAATATTACGAAAGAGTTAAAGAGAAGTTAAACTTTTGAAGAACAATTTTTTATTTATATTTTTTTTATTGTTTATTTTTATAATTAACGCTTGATAAAATTTTTAAAGTCCTTAAGTTTTCCACAAATTTTTTAATTTTTTTTAAATGCTTTTTAATGTATATTTTGTTAAACGGGGTTTTGGCTAAGCAGTTTGTTTCGTTTAATAATGAATACAAGTAAATTAAAACAAAAGCTTTACGAAAAATCCTTCATTATTGCTTCTTTTGTCTTGCAACGTATTTCTCATTTAAATAACATTTTTAATTTAACGTACCTTGTGTGGTTTTCATGCAGTGTACACCGCTACGGCCAAACTTGGCACGGACAACACGATCTGTGCCGGACAAATAAATATATCTTTGGCCAGCCAATGTTACGCCATTGCTGGTAAGAAGATCTTGATTTTCAAATCCTGAAATCAGTTTTGCCAGTTCTTCTTTTGTAACCTTAAATAAAAGAAAAAAATCTTATAAAAATTTTACAATTTGGAATTAAAATAAAAAACTAATGACTTAAAAGCTTTTATCCAGAAAAATAGTTTTTTTTTTAACTTAAGAGAATTACAAAGTAGCAAGGTATTGTTTAGAATACCATTATTTAAGCCTACATAGAATGACTATACATACATACATTGACCGAACATGCATTTTTAAACCGAACCGAACCCAAACTACGGTCAGATTTCAATCGTTCGGTCGAGCCCGAACGCAAACCGATCACAAACCGAACGAATACTGTTTTTATGAATTAGAAATGTTTACACGTTAAAATATTTTTTTTTTTTCATTTAATACAAACAAAAAATAACATTTATTTTTACTTTAAAAATTTATTTTTTTTAGGAATTTTTACGAAATAACTTTTAGGTAATATACAAGTTATTTAAAGTAAAAGTAGTCACACTATAAGTTTTTGCAATTTAAAAAAAAAACACTTTTTCGCATTAACCTAACACTAAAACCCCGTATTTTTATATATTCCAAATAATTATGAACACTTTTGTATTTTTTGTGCAAAAAAAAATATTTTCAGGAAAAGTTCGGTCAGGGTTTGGTAAAAACACCAAACCCCGAAAATTGACCGAAAACCACATTTTTTCCGAACTTCGAACCTTTAAATTTATTTGAATTTTAAATTGTTTATGAATAAGGCCCATTTAAAATTACTAAAATACGAATACATATATCGGTGTTTATTTAATTTTTAATAAAATCCTACCTTGTTCAATATACCCTGGGTAGGAGAAACTGAACAGCTAAGTACTTGAAATACAACACCAGCAGCCATATTGTATTTTAACATTTTAAATCCAGGGGCAAGCACATACATAGATGTCAAAAACTACAACCAAGCTTACAAGTAACAAACTTAAAGTATGCAGCTTTTAAAACCAATGTGTTGGATATAAGCAAACAATAATCAGCTGACGCTATAACACCACCTTGTATACACACATCTTATAACCAGAACAAATTCAATGTCACTCTCAAGGTAATATACCTATACTAGGTGGTAGCGTAGCATTATCTTATTATTGATTAGTTTTCTTAATTCAAACAGCTCGATGTCAAAAGTTGCGCACTTTACGTTTGTTTACTTGTGTTTGTATGTATTTTTTGACAGTTGGCCGTTTTCAAAAGGATTTACAATGTAAAAATGCTTTATTGTTGTTGTATTTGTAGCAGTACCACTACTACCTCGTTCAGATACAACTTAGTCACTCATTTTTATAGTTAAAACATGTTGGATAAAATGCAATCACAAAACAACTCAATGTTATCATTATATGAGCCGTTTATTTTTAAAGTGGCATAAGTTTTTTTTTTTAAGTCGAGATATTTAAAAATATGAAAAAACGGTAGTTCAATAGTATTTAGTGTTGCCATTAACTCGATTTTTGTTAAAAAGTGACTTATGCCACTTTCAAAATTAACGGCTAATATATTGATTTATTTCTTTACATTAACCCACTCTTAAACTATTAGTTCCTTCTCTTAAAATTTTTAAGTGGCAGCCATTTTGATACATGCTGGCAGCCGGTTTTTTATTTTTGTCAAAGAAAGGAAAAACACAAAAACATACATAAGTATGTATAAAAAGGAATTAAATAAATAGGTATTTTCAATTGAAGGTTTCTTTACTCAATTCCATATGTTTGCAAGATACAAATGTACGTATGTTAGTATGTATGTACTAATGTCTACACAAGTATGTAAGCCTAAGAGATTTTTAAAATATAAAATACATTTAAAAAGAGAAATAGATATATGAGATATTTGAAGATTACAAATGAATGATGACAAAAAAATGTATCTTTACAAAGAGCGCTATATTTGGCTGGGCCAAATGTTATATACCCTTTAGATTGATCTTTTGTATCCACAGTGAACCGATATAAGTATGTAGCTACTGTTTTCAATATGTGCATAAATACATATTTACATAAGTAAATTTAATTGTAATTTTTACAATAGAAAACTTAATAAAATTTGTTTGTTTGTATGGATCATACTTCCCACGCTCAAATTAAAAAAAAAAATTTTCTTCCAAAAATTATGATAGAACTTTTCTTGTAGCTGGTTTAAAGTAGATAATTAATATTGTTTTTCGATATAAATATAGCGTATGAAAAACTTTTTATTTTTGATAGATTTGTAAAGAACTAACATGCCCTTTCGTCCTATTCAACTTTTATTGTTAAAATGAACACTTGATTCTAGAATTACATTGTACCAGTGTTTTGTAACTTGAGTGAGAAATGTCTCGATCAAAAAATTTATAGTCGATTAACGATAAAAATTTAAATAAATTAATAAATAAAAATAAACCCTACTATGTGATTTTAAGTTGTAAGTTTACGGTTTATGTATTATCTAAACCGCATTGTTAATAATCAGAACACTTTTATATTTTCAAAATTTTTTAATACCAAAAGTACTTTGTAGCTGGTTTTATACGTTTAACATTGGCGTATTTGTTAGACGGTACCAAAAAACTAAAAACGACTACGACAACGCCAACCACAAAAAGGGTGATTAAAAACTCGATTGATCGAGAGAAATTTCAAATCGAATGCGACGATTTAGGCTCAGGTATAAAGTCGATTACCGTGAAAGTTTTCGATATAGATACATATGTATGCGTTCTTAAACATTTTTAAAGATTCGCTTGAATGGGACTTCTCTTTACCCTGCTCCTATTCAACTAATTTTTGTACCCAAAATGTACACATCTACTAAAATTATTTTGAATACATTTTTTTACTTAAAAGCAAAAAGTCCGCATCTAAAGATTAAACAAAAATGAATTCAATTCTATTTTAAATTAATCAAAACGCCAACATTATATTCCGAAGCGATCTTTTATATACGCGGAATAGAGTTGCCGTGTGGGTGGGTTGTTTACATAAAATTATAAAAATTCAACCCTAATAAGCTAGTATATGTTGGCAAACGACAATATCTAAAAAGCTGTATTTTTATTCTGTTTTTTTATATTCTGAGCTTGACAATTGTCAAGACATGGATTTTTCCTGTTAAGACATACATTTAGGTTAATTTATCATAGACGTATAAAGTTATTTGTTCGATTTCAATTAAATAAAAAAATTTGTTTTTCTAGGTCGAATTTGTTTTTCAAAATTATGGTCAGACGTGGGCAATGTCAGCCTTTTTTTTTCTTTTTATAATAAATAAAATAGTTTTATCCAAACAAATTTAGTAATAATATGTGCACATATATACATATGTAGTTAAATAGTCCTCTTATACAAATATATTCTAAAGGTGCTTTCGCACGATATGTATTTTACACATGACTTGTCAAATTTTGCAGTGCGAAATTGATATCTGCCGTCTGAACGCGTTTAAACATTGCATGTGTAAAATACATATGTTAAAGTCATATGACAAATTTGTAATTAGAGCGTGTTCTATTTTCATCTGACAAAGCATGTGTCATCAGTTGTTTTTAAAACAACAACAAGGAAAAGTAAGTTGTTTATTTTGGTTTGGAGGTTATGTCAGATGTAATTACACATGTACGTGTGAAAGCAAAAATTATAGACCATCAAAATGACAATTTTGACAGACATACGCAATTACATGTGGATTGCAAAAGTGAAAAGTCATGTGTAAAATACATATCGTGCGAAAGCACCTTAAGTAGAGGCATGCAGATTTGTACATTGCCTTGTTTAAAAATATGAGTTCAATAATATATCTGCACTTATTTTGTATAAAAATATATTGCTCTAACTCACTGATCGTTGGACTAGTCTGTTCTAAAAATAATTGTAATGTGTAGGTATGCATGTGTTGATTATAATTTTTATTTTTATTTTATTCTCCAAATTGTGTACAAAAATATTGAGAAAAATTGTCGAATCGCTATCTATGTATGTATATGTATATAAAAGTATAAAATATTATACATATTTGAACATATGAATGTTTTTATGTATATACATACACATATGTATATGCATGCACATACACATACCCATATATTTAAAATTACGTCCGTCTTGCCCCACGGCAAACCAAAAGTATGACTCACATGGGCAAAGCGATAACACTTCATAGAGAGTTTTGAAAGTAAATGATCAAAATAAACATTCAAAATTTTGCACATTTTATTTTGTGTAAAACGACAATATACTGTTGCATTTTAACAGAAAAAAATCCTTATAAGTATTTACCTACATATAGATCTCTCCCAGAACAAATTAGCAATCACATACTTTATAAAATGCAAAGAAACGTCATCAAAAAAATTCAAAATTAATTTAATTGATATTAATGCATTTCACAGTATCATGATATATTTTTGTACACAATTTTAAACTTCTACTGCAAAAACATCCAAAGTTTAACAATAATGTTTAAAAATGTATCTACAAATACATGACTATTCTTAACCAAGTAACATAAAAATTGGCTTTTTGTTCAAAATATATTTCTTTTCTCATGTCAATTTAAACAAGAAACGTTGATTTCTTAATCAGCTTCCATATTATATGGCCTTTGCTTTAAACTTATTAAGTGTTAATACGTGATTTTGCATTTTATATGACGATATGTATAGGCATGCATACAAAAGTACATGCATATATACATATGTGTATACGTACACATATACATAAGAGGAAGGAGCATGTAGAAACATATACATATGTACACAAATTTAATACATATGTGTATGTTCATGCGTTCATATGTTGGAAATATGGTTTGTAAAAAAAAGCAAACAAAAAATTAATCGCACTTAAAAACTATTATAATGAGGCGATAATTTGGTATCCCCAATAATTTGCATTATGTATCGAATACATCCTGCAAATGTATATTTTAAATGACAAAAGCAAAACGTTTATTTGTAAAACTTTAAGATTATGCGAAAAGCAATAGCAATACAATTTACTATGGGTGTGATCATAATAAATATATTTTTAGGTTTGATGAGAAAAAAATAAAATAAAACACTAAAGAATGTGGGAATGCCTAACTTAATACACAATAATGCTTCCAGTCATAATTTTTATTTTATTTGAAAAATTGACGGAAAGTTATTCTAAATTAGGTAGAAAAAATTAAATAGTATTGACATCGTATCCAAGACTTTTTTGCTACTCTGTAAATTCCACATATATTTTGTTATTAATAAATTCTTATATCCAAAATAACACAACGAATAATAAAATTAATAGGTTTAAATTACAATTTTGAAACCTATTTGCAACAAAATTTAAGAAATCAAGGAATTGTTTTTGTTACAAAGAAAACACAAGGAAAATTAAGCGTGTTTATTTATGCCAATATCCAGTAAAGCAATTAATAAAGCATTAAATAAATAACTATAGAAGAAATATAGATATAAGTTATGTACACACTTTTCAAATTTGTATGCAACTAGGCATGTTTCATTGCTGGTTGCATAGTGTGTATTCGTGTTTATGGTTTTATTTCAAGCTGCATTCGAGGTTTCAAATATACAGTGAACTCGCGGAAACGTGAATATTCAGAATCGTAAACATCCAGAAACGTGAACACTTTTTATTTAACATTAACTACTCTAAAACGTGAACAAACATTGAGAGCTTTAAAACGTGAATAGTTTTTTCTGAAGTTTTTTTTGGTTTACATTAATTTTATTAGTTTTGGGAGTCCCCGAATTATGCAATAAAAGGATCTATAAGCGATATACATAGTTTTATTTGCAAAAGGTTGATTTTTGTGGTCAGATTAATAAGACAATTATGTATTACCCAAAAAACTTAGGTTTTAAAATTTTTAAATTGGACTTTTCGGGTTAAAGCGTTGTTAAGTTTTGACTAGATTTGGATGTTTTTGAACTAGTAACAATAAATTGATAAAAAAAATTAAATTCGTTAGAAAATAATTAAAACATATCCAATCCTTATAATAGCAAAAAGTACAATGAGTATGATAGGCGGAGCTGATAAATTGAGCAAATGTTTATAAAAAGTTAGTTGAGATTTACACACATCAAGTCCGAGCCGTCAAGTTTTGATCTTTTGGGAGGGACGGGAAAAACTAATACAAATGGATACATACTTGACGGTACTCGTCCTCTTCTTTTTGCTGCACAAAGTTGGCTTTTTGTTGGTATTTTGACTAGACTTGATGAAATTTGTACGAACGTAAATGCAGGTTCAAAAGAGAATTAAACGAAAACTGATTAAGTATACTTGATGTGACTTAATCTCGACTTATAAAAAAAATCTTATGACAAGCTTAATTTCGGTTATATTTTTTATTGATATACCTACATACTCCTTTTAATAACATTCTGCGTCTTATGTTAAAACATTAGACTCCTCGAAACATACACTTCATATCATATTTAATAAAGAACCCTACGTTCTTCAGCAGGCAATAAAACAACTTTTTGCTACATACCTATTCACGCGAAATGACATTACTTTAAATGTATTTAATGTACCACATAAAAATTGAGAATAATATAAATTTATTTAGGAAATATGTTGTATCGTTTGTAAAGACAATCAATAGATTAATAGGATAAATTAAAATACAAATATTATGTTATAAAAGTATTATGAATACTAACAAAGATTCAAATTACATTACAAATTACATTACATTACTGACAATGCAAGACAAAAATGTTTCCCAAGCAAATACATATTGTTAAATTTTTTTCAATTTAAATATTGTACATACATATTGTTATAACGATAAAACACAGGATGTTAATTGCACATGTACATATGTATATATGTACATATTAAATATGTATACATAAATAGATTATTTTTCTGTGAATTGGAAGTTTACAAACCTATAAAATTGTAATTTTACCAAAGTAATTTCTAAAATATCGCCAAAAACAGCAATTCCTAATATGTTTTTTGAGAAGCTGAAGAATTCTAGATCTGGCAGCTGTAAAATTGCGACCGGTCTTTTAGTTGCTGTTTAAAATCATTGTGTTATTCGCTCCATAGTATTAAGCAATTGTTGTCGTCACTTGCAAAAGTGAAAATGAACAAAATACATATGTAGATAAAAATGTCTAAAGCAAAACCGAAAAAATAACAACGATATCCATAAATTTGTTACTGGTGGTGGTTTTGTGGAAGTTTGTACGTTAACTTTACTGCTTGTTAATTGGTGGTGGTGTATATGTTAGATGGTGGTGGTATCATGAAGGGCGTTTGCCTTTTATCTTTTGTCTGTTCACATGTCGGACAATTGATTACTAATAGTGTATACAATATTATATTTTTACCGCTTTTAATATGTATATTTAAAATAGTCTTGATTTCTTTAGACGTCTCAAGTCCAAAAAAATTCTTTTTAATTTTTTAAACACATCCTACGACACATGCAAATCAACAACGAATGATTCATTAATATTTTCTTTGTAATAATGGTCACACCCATGAACTTGCCCAATGTTTTTTTTTTAACAAAAGCAGAGTTAAGCCATCAAAAAATTAAAAAAAAAACCCCTGGTTAGAGTAAACCAAAATGTTACTTACCTCAAAGCCCTTGGAGGAAGCCCAAACGTTGCCATCATGACCGGCGATACAGGCTTTGGTAACGCATTGTGAGGCCATCAATTGGTTATCAACATAGTCTTGCCAGCTCATTGTGTATTTGTTGGTAATAAACTAACGATGTTATAGAAGAAAACGATTTTATATGTTGTATGATAGTCTTGCCCTTGGTGAAGTTATATTGCTGCAAAATAAATTTAATTTTTTTCTCCAATTATTGTACGATTTAATATACATATACTTTTTAATATTATTAGAACTTGTATAACACTCAAATATCCTTACACAACACAAGTTAGATATTAATATTAAGTTGTTCTGGTGGCAGCAAATTTAACAATCAATTGAAAAGAAGTTATTCAAGTATTTAAAATAAAGGCATTAATAAATAGTGTATGTGTATATGAACATACGTCCTTTTTAAAACACAGAATGTAAATTTAATTTTTTTTTCAGCGATTGAAAATAAGGAAACGAAATTTCAATTTAGTTTTTAATAATTTTTCTTACTTTCTCACAATTTTAATGCCAACGCAGCCGCGGTCTAACAAGTTTAGCCAATAAAACAAATGCAAAAAAAACGAAAACGTTTTTCTTTTTAACCCGATGCTGCCGCGCACACAACTTCCACTCAAGCAAAATAAAACGAATGTAGATAAAAAACCGAAATGTTCAAAATGAGTCAAGGTGTATTCAGGGTTGTCAGGTTTTTCAAGCTTCTTCCAACGTTTTATTAAAAAAAGCCACAAAAAATTTTAGTTACAATGAAAAAGTCGCCAATGTTTACATTAATAAAGTTTTTTAAGGTAAAAAATGCAAAATTATTGCGTTTTAATACATTATTTAAATATTTCTTTAATTTTTTACTTTAATTCAATAAGAGGAATATGTTCCAAGTATTTGGTTGAAGTCTACTAATGATATGAATACATTTAACATAGACCAACAACAAACCCTATAAATGAAATAAAATTGGAAGTAATTTCTTTATCAAAAGAGGTTAAAAAGGTTTTTGTAATAGAATACGTTTTTTGTCTTTTCGAATATACTTTATTAAATATTACTTGTTACTTTTGCAATCTATATGTAGTTGCATTCGCCTGGAAAATTAGCTATTTTCAGGTGGTTCGTTTTTGCTTTCACACGTACATATGTAATTACGCCTGAATTTTTTTATTTGGGTTTGACATTTGTCTAGGCATGAATTTGTCTCGTCAAGACGTACAAAAAAACTATTACTAAAACAGTGTGCAGTGTGTTGTTATCAGGAAAATAGGTTAGGGGAAGGAGGATAGAGGCAGTAGGGTTTATGGACTTTTGATTTGAATTTCTCGATTTTGACTGTGTCAGGAAAGACATCTGTAGGCAGTTTTCCGTGCGACTAAAGAACGAATTTTTTTGTAACGCGTAGTGCGATTCACTGGTCAGTCGACCCACAAGTGGGTGTGCTCTTCTTAAAAGACGAGTATAACCTAAAAAATCCCGGGTTTCAGGAACAGAACTCACATTGCATTTAAAACGAACTAAGATACCGCTTTATATGTATATTTTTTTTTGTTATTATGATAAATTAAATTTTTAAAACATAACAATATTTTTTTGGATTAGTAAAACATTTAAGCACATTATTTTCAACGATTTAGCACTTTTATGCTTTCGTCTTTGGCAACACTGCTCTTGTGACTCAACACAAACACCCAAGCCGACCAGACAGCCGCCGCTGGTCATTATTATTTTATCCGCGCCACCGCCAACTTGCATCAAATTTAATTAAATCCGAGCCGGCTACCATCAAAACGCAGATTAAATCAGCTAAGCTGCTCAAAGTTTGCTACCTATATATTTATGTATATATAAGTATATATATGTATATATAAATATCTATATATAAATGTATTTAGTTCCAGTACTTCCCACAAGAAAAATAGGGTCATAAAAACTTTGCTCGGCACCTGTTTTTTTACTGATTCTATACTGATATCGATTTTTGATCCCAGAAAACCGATTTTACTTAAAAAATTTCAACTTTTAATATTTTAAAACAATTATTTAAAATGGCCTGAACTGAAAATTCATCATACGTCCAAATGCAGCGTGTGTTATCTGAAAATTTGTAATATTTGACAAAAGTTAATAGAAAATGACTAACAGTTGAACTTAGTAATATTTTCAAATTGCGAAAATTCTCCAAATGTTAAAACATTATAAGTGTTTTGTAGAAGCAACCTGTCATAACCTGATATGTATACTTATACTATATTTTAAACTTTTTGTTGGTAGCTTGGATTTTTTGTCTTGCCGTACAAAAACTTTTTTTAATTTTAAGTTAGGACAATATAATATTCGATCTGAAATATTCCACTGTGGAAAATGTGGGCTCGAATTCAAATGCAGAATTATTTTCCTATAAAATTGTCAAGTATATACATTTAAGCTGACATTTGAGCCGCTACCAACTCTTATGTATTTGCCGCCACGAACATTTAGGCCACGCCGACGATTATTTTGCATCGGCGTGATTCTCTGACTCAACAGCACACCGTTGGCTACATTATTTTTCCGTCACATGAATCACAGATGAAAATATGGATATGGGGATTAATAATGATTCAGTAAAATGAAAGGAAGAATCGTTGCAAAGATCATAGGTATTATTATTAAAGCCATTAGTTCTAATTTTAAACATACGCTGGGGTCGTTTGATTCGGCTATCTTTGCGCTATACGAAAATTGGAGGAACAACACATTTTTTTCTCACCTACCCAGCTACTAGGCGTACCTAACCCTATCAATTATAAACTGAAAATAAGCTCCACTTACATTTTTTAGCAAATAATATTTGTCTTGCTTTTTTTTAATGGCACTGCACGGGAACTAAGCAATTTTATTTTCACAAGATTTCAACTAGCGTAATAAATTGTATACGTTCTGCAATCAATACCAACAAAAAGTCACTTTTCACTCAAACGGCCGTGTTCAAATTACTTCGATTGTCAATCAAAGAACATAGCCGATAGATAATACATATATAGCCGTTAAAATGTAATTCGAAGTTGTGGCAAGCAATATTACTGAACGGCGACGTGCAATGATGGCAGTGGAGCGATTTTTCCGACTAATTCAGCGATTTCGCAGCCGGCTTAGCAAAATTATTTATCAGGGAAACGCAACTGGGAGAGAATTTTCCACTCATATATAGTCTACATGAGACAGAAGTTTTTATGTTCGCAGTTTCAAAATCTGTTGCTTACAGAAAATATTACCCTGCGGGTCGCATAACAATAAGTATGGAAATAAGTTCTTCAACCCAAGGCTGAGCAATTATATTACGCTGCGGCCAGAAGTTCAATTTTTCGCATTCAAGTTGATCACACATATTGTTTGTCAAGTACATTCGAATTGATGGCTGTGACCAAGGTATATTGAACAAGGTAGGAGTAACTGATCAGCTGACTTCTAATTCCGCCATATGTTTTCTAACTTAGCTTGGAAAATTTTTATGTTATATAATGGTTGTGTATACAGTGTGTATGCGTGTTCGCAACGTTTTTGACAACTAAGCTGGAATTAGGCAACAACAAAATACATGCTTAATTTTTACAGGAAGTTGTTGTTTTAGAGACGAGGTCATCTTCTTATTTTTGTGTTTCGTTTAACAAATGTTCAATATATCTAAATTACATTTTTATTTATTTGCGACTGAATTTTGGTACAACGAAAAACAAACTATTTACAATAATTTTTTTATAAATGTTGAATTTATTTACGGTAAAATATTTGTATAAGCAAGCACGTGAAAAAAATAAAACTATTGAAAAATAATCATAATCAGCTGTTTACTTGACCATCAAGTTGAAAAACGACTTGAATGGAAAAATTTATCATTTTCACACGACAAATTTTGGATACAGCTTGCACGCCATAAGCATCAGCACAAATTCGCCACCTACAAGACATGAATAAGTTATTAACGTTGCTCTGCCAACGACATTTTCATGTTTGTTTAAATCGAAGGTGTATATCTTGACGAGATAAATTCTTGTTTTGACAAACGTCAAACTCTATGAAAAAACCCGGGATTTTCTTGCTGGATTTTGTATATATTGAGTCGTCGAAAAAACAGTAAAAAATATTTTGCAAATTTTGTTTATTCACTTTATTTCCAAAATTGTACATTTTCGATGCCTTTTACAAAGTTTTCAAATTACCTTTTAACATTTTTATTATTATTCTGTTTTTTTTTTTTTATTTGTGTAAATTGTTTTTTTTTTTGCTTTTTTATATATTAGGTGTGTTCATTTACAGAAAATTATCACTTATTTTCGATAATTATTACTAGTAAGTGTTCACGTACACAAAAAATTAGCAGCTAGAGAGCCCAAAAAGAGCGTAATATGTTTAGAAACAAAAATGTTTCTGATAATTTCTGCTAGTAAAAATTTTACTATCAGAAATTATTCAAACAGTCTTTCTGTCATTATGCTTTGAAAAAAAATTTAAGTTTTAAATTTTTATAAGTTTACAATAACAAAATACATTTGCCTGCAAGTTTTGACTGTAAAAGTGTTCATTTACTTTTAAATATTTTTGAGAGCAATTTTGAAAATATTTCTTTTTACTCTCTCGTTGCTAGTAATTACTGGAAAGTTGTTGAACACAACTATTGTTATTACTAAGTAAAAAAGTATTTTGGCCTTATACGCTTTATTGTTACAAAATAGAGGATTTAATATATAAATAAATAGCAATTTTTTAACCAAAATAATCCTTCCACAAATTAATAATAGAAAATAGTTAAAAACAAAAGGTACGCGAAGAATGTGTCAAGGAAGCTATATATAACATGAAAATAGCTGGTATGGCAGCGCTGCTAAATATGCCCGCCAGGAATAATTAGCTATTACTTCAATCTGAATAGATAAACGAAAAGCATACAAGCCAGCAAATTTCTGTTTTATTGTATTATAAAAAAGGGTATACCAACGATGCCTAAAACAAAAAAGGATGAATCTTCTAGTGATAGCGATTCCGGTCCAGATGATGTAAGTTTATAAAATTTTGTTTAAAACCAGTGTTATGTTTGAATTACTTAATAGCGCCATCCTCCAACTAAAAAGTCCAAAGAGTCTAGCAATGGTGGTAAGAGCAAAAATTCAACAAATGCTGAAGGAGGTACTAACCAATGGATTTTGGAAAAACAGAGAATTATAAAAATTAATGAATTTAGAGGACGAAAGTTAATAGATATACGTGAGTACTATGAAAAAAATGGTGAAATGCTGCCCGGCAAGAAAGGTATTTCGTTATCGGTTGATCAATGGAAAAAGCTGTTGAAAATTGCCGATGAAGTAAATCAAGCAATTGCAAGCGATTAAATACTTTTTTTGTTAATATAATTAGAAAACAATAAACCTTCGTTCTTGTTTAAAATTAGTTTTATAATATATTTTACTAAAGCCATTAACTATGTGGTGTTTTTCGAAGCCGATTAAGGGATCATCTTGAAAGTTTTTTTCTATTTTGGTATTGCAACAAAAACAAACTGCATATAAATCATTTAAGAATATCAAGTCAATCCGCTCCGAAAAACAGTACGAACATTAAATACATCCATATACATATGTTATTAGGTAAACATTAAATATGTTCTTGAATTAAATTTAAAAATACACACCAAGAACCGTACATATTATTATAACGATAAAAAAAGGCAGCCAAGTTTTAATGATTCCGCTTAAACCAACGTAACGCCCGCAAAATAACATCCAAACTGCTAAGATAGCCATATTCCAGTTGGTACGATCTTTGTAACGCATACCACTCAGAGCCGTTGCAACATGCGAATGACAGTTGTCGCAAAACAAGTTATGCATGCGGGTACTGTAAAGTACAGATGCTTTAGAAACATTTTCGTCCCACATTAAAGTGTTGCCATCAACGTAATTCGGGTTAAGACGAAGATAACGTGTGGGCCTCCCAAATCCCATATTATCTTCGGAAACGAAGTAAGGACCAGCAAAGTCCCGAATAACACCATTTGACATGCATATTCCCATATGGCCAATAAAAGGAAAAAACCATGTTAACATTGGAATGGGAGTCCAAACAATACAAAATGGAAAACGATCTGCCTTAAAATCGATGGCTGGCAGTTCGCGTGAACTTTCCATTTCTATATAAGTTTCTGTTGTAGGTAAAATTTGTACTGAATTACTTTGCGTCATTAGTCGAATAGTTTTTATTATTGTTTATATGCTTTTCGTAAAGATTTTTTGTCAGCTGTACAATATAGAATGGAGATGAGCGATATTTCTCTACTTGTGTTTTATACATGTGACTTAAAAATCACTGGTAACTACAGTGACATAAAATGTGAGTTACTGTTACCACGATATTGTTACTGTGATTTGTTATGCAAAGAAATATTTTTAGGCCTTCCTGGGAAGTCACTATTAACTGCGATGTTGTTACTAGACTTGGTTTATTTGCCAACAACATCGGTCATTCAGTCTGCAAGCCCCATAATATTACATTGTGGTTGGGTGTTCCTGTGTAGCAACTGTTAATTGAAGCACTGTTACTTTAATTTTGACATGTTATAGGTATAAACATGGTACAATTACCTTACAAGGTACTATCGCTACGGCAGCAATTACAACAAACTCGATACCAAATTTATGAAGTTGTTGTAAAATCATCCCCGTTTATGTCAAAAAAAGTACTGTTTGACAGATTTAGAGAGTGGAAAAACTCGAGCAAAAACTAGTCAGCTGTTGAATCGATACTACCTTGTAAGGTAATTGTACCATGGGTATAAAGTTACATTTTTTTGTGTTACTGTGAACCAAGGTATAATAAACAAGGTAGGAGTAACTGATCAGCTGACTTTTATTTCCGCCATATGTTTTCCAACTTAGCTTCTTGTATGTTTTATAATGGTTGTGTATACTGTGTGTATGTGTGATCGCAATATTTTTGACAACCAAGCTGAAATTGAGTAATAACAAAATAAATGCTTAAATTTTACAGGAAGTTGTTGTTTTAGGGACGAGGTCACCTTCTTATACCGCCATGCTGTGGAGCAACTATTAACAGTGATGTTACATAAAATATACAAAATTAAGCAGCGTAAAAATTTTGAGCCTTTCTGTGAAGAAACTATTGCCTGCAATGTTGTTACTTTTGATTTAACATGTTGTTTAAGGTAACATATTTATTGAAAAGAACAAACGTCGATCACTGTGACTGTTTATAATAACGGTGATTTAGTAATCACGATGTTTACAGTATTTCAGGTGGCTCGATTCCCACCAAAGACCCTGGTTAGTTTGCTTCATTTTCTGTTTTTTCTTAATCTTCTCTAAATTTCTTCTTTCCTTCCATCTCAACCTATTCTATCTGCCTTTTGAAGTAATACAAAGGGACCGAATTAAGCGGACTCAAGTAAGCTGTATTCTTTCCTTCAACGGCTGCCTGTTCTACCTAACCTAACCAAACCTACACACAGTATACACATAAAAAATATAACATAAAATTTGACAATTTATGTAGAAAACATGGGGGATATAAAATTCAGCTGATTAGTTGCTCCTACCCTGTTCAATGTACCTTGATTCGGTGCATATAATGGCTCTACACAAGCGGTTTAAAATAAATATTCAAAAAAATTATTTTATAAACTGTTTATAACATTTAAGCTTAATATAAAAACACAAAAGTTTATGACTAGCAAAAGAGTGAAAAAAGAACCTGGTAGGTAACAATATAAACAAGTAAGAGCGCTATATTCGACTGTGCCGAGTCTTATATACCCTTCATATTAGTGTTTAATATATCTAGCCATCTTTTCTAGCCAAGTTGCAAATATTATAATAAAAACACCTTGCGTTAGGCTTGGAGTCGATAACTTTCCTAGTTTTGAAATTAAAAACTTCAAAATTTTGACGTTCGTATGTATAATAGAAATACCATGAGAATGTTTAAGGTCGAGAGCCTTAAAAGTTTTTGACATTATTCGTATTAAAAGTTAAAAAGTTGTAAATTTCCTTCTTAAAATATTTTTTTCCAAAATTTAGGTCTTATTGTCCGTTTATGCAGCCAGAACATATAAAAATATTTTGATATACTAGAAAATTCAAATGCAACACAAAATAAATCCATAAAGAATTCACACTACGCAACGAACAATGAAACATGCCTGGTTGCAAAAAACATATCTATAAACACGTCAACGCTAACTATAGTGGCTCTTGTCAAGAAAAGGATCACATCCCTGACATTTTGTGATGGTGCCAGATTGATATGCCGGATATTCTTATATAGTAAAGTTAGCTGCAGTTGATGTAATAAAGAAGAATTTTAGATTAACAATTGAGTCAGAAATTCAGCAAGACAACCCTTTCGCTTACTTTTATAAATCACAAACAGCACGTGTAAAAAAAGTGCCAAATAATTTTCAGAAAATGTTAGTATCCAACAAATGATAAATTTATTACTCCGATTAAAACTAAAAAGAAAAACTAGTTGCTTTATTCGTATAAATTAAAAATGTGAAAACCATAAATACATATACCAAAAAATTTACTTAAAAGTGGTTAGATATTCGGCTAAACTATAAAATCTGTAAAAACGAGTGTTTCACGAACTGTGCTCAAGTAAAAAAGGAAAATGTGAAAAAATTTTTAAAGGAGAACAAACTTTAAATTAAGGTTTTTTTATTTGAAATATTACAAAAAATTTAAATGGGTGAAAAATTTAGTGTTTTTTTTTTAAATGAGTCACTTAATTTTTTTAAGCTTAATTGTATTGCTGTAAATAATTTTTCCATTTTTTTGCTTTACGAGCATAGTTGGTTTTGCCGACAAAGCACCACCTTTTTGCTCGTGTAAATAGAAAAAAACACGATTGAGTGAATTTGATATGAATGTGTGATAAAAGGAAAACAGAATTAGCAAATTCCACTGGAATTGTGATTAGGCATTTCAGGCTGTTATGAGTTGTGTAGTTGTGTGTATAATAGACAAATCACTCTCACTCTAATGAGTAATTTAAAATGGTGGAAAGTGTATTAAGAAAATTCACATGCATTTATCAAAAACAAGCTACAAAGTGAACACGCGTGTGAAAAATTAGAAATTAAATACAAAATTTAAAGAAATAATAAAAAATACATAAAAAATAACATGTAATTAAAAATAAAAACGTTGAATAATTAAAAAATTGTGCTTGAGTAATATATTTATTATCATTTATTTTTTTGTTTTTCCTTTAGGGATGATCGAACTGATGTACATGAAGGACCAGCCGGCATGGAACCCGAGGGTGTCATCGAGTCAACTTGGCATGAAGTCTATGACAACTTTGATGATATGAATTTGCGTGAGGAACTTTTGCGTGGCATTTATGGTTATGGTTTTGAAAGACCTTCAGCTATTCAGCAGCGCGCTATAATTCCTTGTGTAAAAGGCAGAGATGTAATTGCCCAAGCTCAGTCGGGTGAGTGTAGTAAAATGTAGAAGTAGTAGTGTAGTTTAAAAAAGACAAGTTATGAAAGGCCTACATTTGTTTCGACGACTAAGGTCAGGCTCTTACAGGTAGACAGAATGACGCATCATCATACATGTTTTAAAAAGAATAATTCATCACAACAAAAGTTTTGTATGTTGTAAATCAAAAATATTTTTAAAGAAATGTGTAGGTAGAAAGGGCCAGGTGATGCATACCAGTGGTGGTGCATCACTCCACTCGGAGAAAATATATTGTCCATTGTGTTGCCCTGGAAAATAAAGAAAAAGTGAAGATTATTGTAAAGCAGGAAATGTAACATAGTTAGAAAATAGAAAAGAACGAGTAAAGAGAGATGGTCCAAGAACAAAAAGTGCCAAGTTCCACTCGTTAGACCCTTAGCAAACTCTAGCATTTCGTAGACGTCCCAGTCCGATAGAGTCGATAAAATTTTGAGATTGATTGCTCCAAAAAAAGTCTGCAGCGGCTCTTAGCCTACTTTGATCCCAACGAATTGTTTCTCTGCTTCTGATTTTTATGATTGCTAGCTGGTCAAACTACATATCGTAGAGTTTTCTTATATTTGTTTAATGGAACATTTTCAACAAAGTTAAGTAAGAAATTGATTATACCTATGTCATTAATGCCACCTTTTTTTAAATCCTCAGTCTATTTGTTGGTATCTTGATTATATTGGAGAATATCAAGCTCCAAACTTTTTTCATATCCACAACTTCACAGTTTACTAAAGATTGCTTTGCCTAATTATTTACCTTTTTCGATATTTACAAATAAACAACGTGAATCAACTTGTAATATACACCCTACAAGAAATTTGTGACCGAAACTAACACTAAAACATTTTTTTTCGGTCATTTGTGACTAATATTTCTATCATTTCTGAAGGTGCGAGGGAGATTCAAAATCACACGTACACAAAATTTCGGTCATTTTTTTTACATCGCCTTAAAGAAAATTATAGAAAATAATGACCGAAATACCGGTCATCTGTGTCGGTCATATGACCGGTCAAATGACTGTCACTGTTCTGGTAGGGTACTATAGGTGTCGGCCTAATTATGGTTATAAGAATATTGACTTATAAACCATATAAAAAGTAATTCCAATATAATGCATACATTTAAAATGTAAAACATACTTGGAAGGGAGCAGAGGAGGGGCATTCAAAATAACAGTTTTAAAAAATTTTTAATGTTGCAATACTTAGGAAAAATACTTTTAGAAAAATAAAAACACTGTTGGTTGACCGGTTGAAAGTTTAAGATAGTTTTGCATATACTTAAAATATTTTTCAATATTTGCGCATGTTCTTTTTGGTTTTTGTATAACTTAAAACAGGTACTGGTAAAACTGCAACCTTCTCGATTGCCATTTTGCAACAAATTGATACATCCATTCGCGATTGCCAAGCTTTAATTTTGGCACCAACTCGTGAGTTGGCGACTCAAATTCAGCGAGTTGTTATGGCACTTGGCGAATATCTAAAAGTTCATTCCCACGCCTGCATTGGCGGTACAAATGTCCGCGAGGATGCCCGCAACTTGGAAGCTGGTTGTCATGTAGTTGTCGGCACACCCGGTCGTGTCTACGATATGATTAACCGCAAGGTATTGCGTACGAGTAACATTAAATTGTTTGTTTTGGACGAGGCCGATGAAATGTTGTCGCGTGGCTTTAAGGACCAAATCCAGGACGTTTTTAAGATGCTTCCTACCGACGTGCAGGTCATTCTGCTTTCTGCTACCATGCCACCCGATGTATTAGAAGTAAGTCGTTGCTTTATGCGTGACCCCGTCAGCATTTTAGTAAAGAAGGAAGAACTTACCCTGGAAGGTATTAAGCAGTTCTACGTCAATGTCAAACAGGAGAACTGGAAACTTGGAACCTTGTGTGATTTATATGACACATTATCAATTACTCAATCTGTAATCTTTTGCAATACCAGACGCAAGGTAAGAGCAGCAATTTTGAATTTCTTTAAATGTTTTAAAAAAAATTTTGATTTTTTTTCTGCCTCAAAGGTCGATCAATTAACCGAAGGAATGACCAACCATAACTTTACTGTCTCTGCTATGCACGGTGATATGGAACAACGTGATCGTGAATTAATCATGAAGCAATTCCGCTCTGGGTCTTCTCGAGTTCTTATTACAACAGATTTACTGGCCCGTGGAATAGATGTTCAGCAAGTTTCACTAGTTATTAACTACGACTTGCCTTCTAACCGAGAAAATTACATTCATAGGTAAATTTAGCAAAATTAAAAAAAAATTAATGATAAATCGATCTTTTATTTTTGTAAATACAGAATTGGTCGCGGTGGCCGTTTCGGTCGTAAAGGTGTTGCTATCAATTTTATTACTGAGGAGGATCGCAGAATTCTTAAAGACATTGAACAATTTTATCACACTACTATTGAGGAAATGCCCTCTAATATTGCTGATTTAATTTAAACATTTCAATTTAAACTTAACTTTCTTTGTCCATTCGCACGTCATCAGCAGAAGAAACAACAGCAAATAAGAAAATAAAAACTTCAAAATATATTATAATACGCAAGTGCAACCAGTCATTAAAAAAAACTTAACTGGAAGAAATTTGTAAAGAAATAAATACAAAAACAATATTAGGTTTACTAATATAATAAAATTTTTATTTATATATAGTTTGTGTGGGAAAATTCATACTCAGCGTAATTATAAATATTGCCGGGAATAAAATTTTTTTTAAACAGCCGAAGAGGATAGTGTTGCGAGGAAGAGTTTCGGAATTTTCACTGTCGGCGATTTTGCTTTAAGCTGTGTTCTGTGCGGGAAAATCGAGAAATTTTATTATTTATATTAATTCACAGTCTTGTAATATGAAGCCATAAATAAAAAGAATTAATTTAGAATAGGGGTAACAGGGAATAGGGAAAAAAACTCCCGGCGAATTCTTCCTTCATAATTGGGCTGACTATGATATATGGAACACAAATACACTGCATTAAAGTGAATTACTCAAATTCAGCTATATTATGTACATATATAAATTCGGACCTACATTATTGTACATAAAGCTGGGTAGTATGTTCGTTTCATATTAAAGTTGATCGCTCTCCTCGCTTTTGAAATTTAAACGGAATGACAAACTGATATAGATATACATATATATTTATATGCTCATCACTATATGGAGGGTAAAACAAGTGAAAGTCGCAACACACTGAATTTCTTAACTATCATACTCGCATTTTTTGTTTTAACTTTTCACTTGGGTTTTAAGGATTATTTTTTAAAAGAAGACAAAAATTTAGGCAACACCTGTTTTGGAAAAAAAGTTTCTTTGAAGTTTTTAGTATTTGACTACTTGTATTTACCCCTAATCTTTATTTCGATTGCGATTACGCATATGTATATCAAATTAAATATAGACTGTATTCCAAAACGCAGTTTGCTTTGAATTACAAATTTTGAACTTCTTCCCTTATACACTACAATTTTGACAACTTTTTTTGCTTCCAGGACACTAATATAGCTGTAAACACTTATTTGGAAGTAGAAGATATTATTAACACAGCCATAATTTTCAAATTTTTGAATAAGGAAACATAATTTTAGTACAAAAAGAGAAAAAACCTGAAATATAATTAGCTAAAGTTATTTGTGACCAAATATTTCACAGTCAAGACCAAAAGAGAAAATTTCAAATCGAAATACAGAATTGGGGTGATTATGATTATAAAAACATTAAAAAGGTGATAAATAAAACTTAGACAAATAAAAGCAAGCCAATCAACTGCAGTCACCTCTTAAACCCACATTTATTATAAGCTGAGTGAAATGACATGAGTTTATTAAAACCTTACAAACAAAAGATGATCTACAAAGATAAATTGATGATTAAATTAGGTCGTTTATGAAATGCACAGTTCTAAACAGTTACATTTAAGTTTTTGGCGTCAGTATTGATAGGAAAATATTTAAAATAACGTAAAGTTAGTGCGCTCGAGTATTTGATTTAACTAGTACTTCTTAAAGCTCCACAATGGGACAAAAAATCACAAGAACTGACTTTGAGTGGACTTACACTAAAAGACAAGATGTTTTGCGTCGTGAAATGATTATTAAAAAGTATCCGCAAATTAAGAACCTTTTTGGATATGATCCTAATTTAAAGTGGGTAACAGGAACGATAGTGCTCACACAAATTTTGGCTTTGTTTGTTGTAAAAAATTTTTCGTGGAAGTGGGTAGTATTAGCGGCTTATTGTTTTGGTGGAATCCTGAATCATTCCCTGATGTTAGCGATTCACGAGATAGCACATAATTTGGCATTTGGACACGGTCGACCGATGCACAATCGTATACTGGGCTTTATATGTAATTTACCCATAGGTGTGCCAATGTCAATATCTTTTCGAAAATATCATTTGGAACATCATAGGTAAATATGTGAATCTACAACTGAATAAATTCCATATGAAAGTTGATTTAATAAGGATAATAAACATGATACAAAGATATCATGTATCATGATAATAAATAAGTAAAGTTTGACAGCGTGAAGAGAGGTGGTTTTTTAATCCAAAGTATAAACTTAAGACCTACATATGTGCTGTTTGGAAGCTGAGTAGTGATCGTGTTGGACGAATTATATGTATTTTGTTATTGTAAATAAAAACAAAATACCTACACATTGCTTTGCTACACATAATTCGTCCTCAGACGATCACTACTCGGCTTCAAAAAACAGCACATTATCATGCTCTCAAACAGGGTACACGTATATCAGATAGGAGCGATTCTACAAAAATAGCTAAAACCGTCATAAGAATGTCAAAGACATATAACAAAAACTCACAAAATCTTTCTTCTTCTTTTTGAGCTTTTCTTACAATACTACAGTTGTTGTTTGTAAAAAAGGAAGAAAATACATTAACATAAACAAAATTTGACATAAATATAACGAAATACCGTTACTCAGCTGTTTATCTGAGGCTACCTGATATTTTTCCATATTGAGGTAACGAAATCACACTAACAACAACTTAGATATCAACAAGTTAAAGTGGTTTAAGACGATATGTATTTTGCACATCACTTGTCACTTTTGCAATCCACATGTGTTTGCGTATGTCTGTCTAAAAACAGCTGATGACACATACTCTGCCAGATGAAAATAGAGCACGCTCTAATTAGAAATTTGCAATATGACTTTTACATATGTATTTGGCACATGCAATGAAAAAAGGCGCTCACACGGCATTTATCAGTTTCGCACTGCAAAATTTGACATATCATGTGTAAAATACATATCGTGTGAAACCACTTTTACATGTTATCTAGGTCACACGTATATCAGGGGGCCTTAGACAATCAGCTGAGTAACGGTATTTCGTTATTTAAATGTCAAATTTTGTTTAAGTTAATGTATTTTTCTTCTTTACAAACAACTTTAGTATCCTTAGAAAAGCTTAATAATATAAGTGGCCTTAGGTTAGGTTAGGTAGAACAGACAGCTGTTGAAGGAAAGATTACAGCTCACTTGGGTCCGCTTTATTCGGTCCCTTTGTGTTACCTGGAGAGGAAGATAAGGAAGAACAGAAGAATGAAGCAGGCTTACCAGGGTCTCTGGTGGGAATCGAACCCATAACCCCCAGACTGGTAGACTCGTGCACTTACCACTGACCTACCGGAGGACCCCATAAGTGGTCTTGGTTGTTGTTTAATTTTTTTTAAACAAGGTAGTATCGCTACGGCAATAACTACAACAAACTCGATACCAAATTTATGAAGTTGTTGTAAAAGAAACTTCGTTTATGTCAAAAAACGTACTGTTCGACAGATTTAACGAGTGGACAAACTCGAGCAAAAAATAGTCAGCTGTTGAATCGATACTAAAAAATTCTTTGCATTTTCGCAAGACCTTGGCAAGACCCAATTTGACCTGAATTTGACGTTTTTTGAAAATTAAAGATTTTCAGCTTTTTTTAAAAAAAAGCAAAGGCAGAAAAAGATTAAATATTTTCATTTAAAAAAAATTTTATTTAATATGTACATACATACATATACATATTAGCCATTGTTTGTTTATATAAAGCTATTAAAAAGATTTTAACTAGAATATTTTTATATAACAACTACGGCCTACCATAAAGTAGTTTTTAAACTACATGCATGTACGGAATAGTCGCGTTTTCTGCAGGGTGTAAACAAACAAAGTACGTACACATTGATAATTTTCCATTCATTATTGATAAGACAAAGTATTTCGTTAAGTATGCACATATATAACATAATTCTATTTTCATTTTACTTAAAATATTTGAATATATACTTTCCTATGCACCCTGAACACCCCTACCCAAACAAAACTTAAAATACGTACATACAAGGTGGGCCAAAAGAAGTCTCTGATGTTGTATGGCTCTCATTGTTTTTCTAAATAAAAAACTTTGATTCTGTTTTTTTGATTGCTGTACGGGCTCGTCTTATGACATTTTTCGTCACTTCGGCGAGAACTTCGAGCGAAAGGTTCCCGCAAACTAAAAAGTCCGTAAGGTTTTTTTTTTAAGAATTTATGCTAAAAAATCGAAAATGAATCCCTTTAATGCTTAAAGGTGAAACAAAGAGAGTATGCAAAATTGGTCATGTGACTCAACCCAATTTTAGCTATCGGTCGAAAAGCCGAGCAGTTAATTTATCTCTTGTTCATGAAATAACAAAAAATAGATTTAGGCTAGAGGCATTTTATATACCTATGTATATTTATGATTTTGCCTCTTCTTAACTAAATTTTTTTTATAATTATTAAATTTTTACCTGAATTACTTGAATTTCTACAACAATGTTAAAATTAAAAATCGATAGTTCGATTCTTCCAAAGGTGTTTGAGTCATGCCTGCAATTCGGCATTTCTGGCAAAACAAATCTATGTCTTGATTTGACTAGGCATACATATATTTGGCTCTTTTAGACGTAGGTTAAGTGATTTTATGTCTTATATAGACGGTAGATTACCTTAATTTTTTTTTTTATTGTTTTAAAAGGTGATACTTCCTTGGAAAAAGAAAATGTCAAATATCCCACAAAAAAAGTAAAAAAAATATTTTGTCACCTTACTGTAAAATAAAAAAACACTTCGTTGAAACAAAATTCTCTTTTAGGTATTTAGGAAATGATGTGCTTGATGCTGATGTACCCTCACTTCTGGAGGCAAGGTTATTTGATACAACTTTTGGAAAATTTCTTTGGATCTGTCTTATGCCTTTATCCTATACGTTTCGCCCATTACTAAAAAATCCGAAGCCAACTACGCGCTTGGAATATGTTAATATCCTTATTCAGTTGACTTTTAATAGTTTTGTTGTATTTTTTTTCGGCTGGAAAGCTATGGCTTATTTGGTTTTAGGTTCGATATTGTCAATGGGATTTCATCCAATATCAGCACATCTTATAACCGAACACTACATGTTTGCCAAAGGATTTGAGACGTACTCCTATTACGGTCCTCTTAACTGGATAACTTTCAATGTCGGTTACCACAATGAACATCATGACTTTCCTGCTGTTCCCGCCTCCCGCTTGCCAGAAGTGAAGAAGATAGCGCCTGAGTTCTATGACACGTTGCCTCATCATACCAGCTGGGTGCGGACGATTTTCGATTTTATAATGGATCCAGCTATAGGTCCATATAGCCGCTTTACACGTCATTAAAAAAATTTTAAAACAAAATTGGTGAAACGTTTACTAATATGTATAATATTTTTCAAATGATTTCAATACAAAATATATGTATATCAAGGTCGGCAACCGAAACAAATAACGGTGTCGGTATTAAAAAATTTGTATTTCGGTAAGGGAAATGCAGAGGCCGAATTTTTTGAATTCGCCTTGATACTACCTGTATTAATGTACCCTGCTTATGTAAGTAGGTACAACGTCTGAAGCAAGTAAGTAGTCTCTCTAATGCCCGTAATTTTAGCATATAGATCACCGACTGCGATATAGGTACCTGCCTGTGTAAGTATATAATAGTTATCTTTACTATATTGGAAAATTTAGTAGGTAGGACATATGGCACTGCTACACGTTATATATATATTGAAAGTGATCCAGTATCGCGATATTTATTGAACGTGTAGCATGCATTATTGATGGATCGCGATCCAAATCGCAGAATGGCCTAAATTATAAAATTATAAATCGCATGATAAATATTTAACGTGTAGCAGTGCCATTAAAAACGTGATAAGATTACGAAAATTATTCTACACCATATATATTTATACACAGCTATGTATATAATTACATTCCAATAAAGCATGCAGCTTTTGACATCTAGGAATGACAAACTGATATATACCCTTATCACTATGTGAAGGGTATAACCCATGGCGCAATAATTTATCAGGTGGTGTTGATTTTACAACAACAAAATTTGGTGAATATAATTTTCGTTTTTGTTGTAGTTTTCGTTGGCTCGGTTGTCAAAAAAAGATATGTAAAAGTAAACAACTTTGACTACCCAGCCTCGATTTATGCATGAAAAAAGTAGATCAGCTGTGCTTGTAACACCACCTGGTACGATTATTTCACCATGGTATAACCAGAAAAAAGTGAATAAAAAAAGAACAAAAAACTGAACAAATTCATCTTGTTCATACCGCTGAACTAGTTCGTTTATAAACAACCCAACTCTAATTGCTTGTGTGCACCCGGCTTTTATATTTTTCTTATTTGTACGGTGTATTTGAGTAGAATTTGGCTGGTATTTGTTTGGAGTTGTCATTTGTTTAACTATGGGACAAAAAGTTTCCAGAACTGATTTTGAGTGGGTGTACACGGAGGAACCACATGCTTCTCGCCGCAAGATTATTTTGGAAAAGTATCCACAAATTAAAAAACTTTTTGGATATGATCCCAAATTTAAGTGGGTGGCTGGAGCGATGGTACTTACACAAATTTTGTCTTTGTTTGTAGTAAAAGACTTTTCTTGGCCATTACTAATAGCTGTAGCCTACTGCTTCGGGGGAATCCTTAACCATTCTTTGATGTTGGCTGTTCACGAGATATCGCACAATTTAGCATTTGGACACGGTCGGCCGATGCACAATCGCTTACTAGGCTTTATATGTAATTTACCTATTGGTTTGCCGATGTCAATATCTTTTCGAAAATACCATTTAGAACATCACAGGTAGGTGCAGTTGTCTTAACAATTGGGTATTTTATGTATAGGGCGTTGTCTAATCGTTTAATCAATGAATGTAAACTTAACGTAAAAAGAACATAAGTTTTAAAATATTTATTATAATACATTTTCTAGGTATTTATTTGAATTAGTCTATACCTAATAATAATTTCTATTTATTCGGTTTTCATACAATTTTCCATTCTTAGCTTTCACATTTAATGACGAACTTAAGCCGAATAAAAAGAAATTTTTTATAATATGTAATTAAAATATTGCTACAATATGAAATGATGGCATACTAAATGGGTGAACCCAGTGAATCCACAAAATTAACTTATAGCTTTTGATTTGGGATAGTATTGCTATGTAATATTTTTGATATATGTATGTACATAAATATGAGGACTTAGCATACAAAAAACATTTAACAAGTGGGATGAAAATAACTTTTAAAACCACTCGCAAGGTCAAATTTCAATGACAATCTGTATTGAAAGAGTCAATAAAGATAGGGTATATAAAATATGTTTCTCTCAATTTGATAAAATATAAAATTTATTTTTATTGCTCCATTAGCCATAAATAGTTGTGCGGATAAAATTATGTTTAAAATCGATATCTATTCTACCTTTGAAATAGGAAACTTTTCAAAATGTTTAGCGTTTAGCGGGCTCCTCTCTAACAAATTTTAATTTTAAATAAACCTGGTAGAAGAGTTTAGGTCGATAGCTCTATTTCATCTAATTTTATTTCATATATTATTAATCGAGCCAATTGGACCATATATGATAAATTAGTAATAATACAGTTAAAAGTAATAAGACCTTAATGCAAAAACATAATACTATCAGTATTATCATTAAACACAAGGTAAGTATGAGTATTTTCAATAAAAAAAAATACAAGTTTATTAAAAAATATATGTATGTACATATATTTAACAAGTAAATCAGAAAGAAAGTTATACTGCTTTAGGGTAACCTGGGGATAATTGTTAAAACGGAAAAAAATTCATAAGATGACGTTGATAGGAAGATCTAGATAAGATAAATTTCGTATTAAAAATTAATAAAATTGTACATTGTCCAATTAATTTATTCCCAACATGTAGGCGATATTATACAATTACTATTTGTAGAAAATCAAAAGTTTCACAAAAATTTTTCATTTGTATGGGGTATACCGCTTGTCTTGTTCCTATCCAACTAATATATTTCCCAAAATGTAGGCATTGTTATACAATTAGTTTTTGTAGGTAATTTGAAATAGATGGCTCTTCAGAATTTTGTTAAAAATTGTTAATTTTATAATTTGTTTTTTAAATGTATATTTATCTAACGATACATGTATTATTGGCCTTGAAGGCTTCCAACGTATTGAAATTTAAATAAATAAAAAAATAAATAAATAATTTTTATGGGGGCTACCGCCCCCCCTTCTTCTATCCTTTTGTAAAACTTTAAAAATAAATCCTAACTTTTTTTCGAAATGTTTGAAGATTTCGTATATTCTACGAAAAAAAAAACATTTTGTTTTGCTTCTTACACTTCAACCATGCAAAAAATAATAAGCTTATTTAAAAAATATATGACTCAAATAATTTTATAACTTGGTTACCATAAAAGATTAGGAAATTAAATAATTTTGTTCGGACTAATTAATATTGCTGCTTGTTGTTGATTTTTAAAGCTTTTTTATGTGTTCTATTAGGTTTTGAAAGTCTGTGTGTGTATCGATATATTTTTATTCTTATACAATTTTTATTATTATGTTTTATGTATAAATATACATATCGTTAGCGAGAATACAAAAAGTTGTAACTTACAAAAATATAACTTTACAGGAGAAATTTTTTTCGTTATACGAAAAACACGAAATTCTTTTGTGTATTTTACGAAAAAAAGTTTAAAAACATACGAAACAATTTTTAAAAAAGCAAAAAGTATTAACGATGCATACAAACATGTATGTATGTATGTATATTCGATTAGTTTGAAGATCCTTTTGTATCGAATAAATGTATTTTTGAATAAAATGTTCAAAGGATTTTATTTTTTTTTTTCTAGGTTTAATATAAAAAATTAAATAATTTAAAATAAAATTTTAAATCTGTTTTCTTGTCTAGATATCAAGGAGATGAAGTGATTGATACTGACATACCCTCACTTTTAGAGGCAAAACTATTTAATTCAAGTTCAGGAAAATTTATGTGGGTTTGCCTTCAACCTTTATTCTATATTTTTCGCCCATTATTAACAAATCCAAAGCCACCTACGCGTTTGGAAATAGTCAACACAGTTATTCAGTTGACCTTTAATACTTTGATTGTATATTTTTTTGGCTGGAAAGCTTTGGCTTATTTGATAATAGGTTCGATATTGGCAATGGGCTTACATCCAGTAGCTGGGCACTTTATATCTGAACACTATATGTTTGCCAAAGGATTTGAAACATACTCGTATTATGGGCCTCTCAATTGGATAACATTCAATGTTGGTTACCACAATGAACATCATGATTTTCCTGCTGTTCCCGGTTCGCGTTTGCCAGAAGTGAAGAAAATAGCACCTGAGTTCTATGACACGATGCCTCAACATGTCAGTTGGGTGCGAGTAATTTACGATTTTATAATGGATCCAGCTGTTGGTCCATATGCCCGTGTCAAACGCCATCAGAAGGGTTTGAAAACATAGACTACTTTGATTTACATATGTATGTATGTGTATACAACAAGTACGTTTAAAAAAAGTATTTTTCTGTTACCTATGTGTATTTTTTGTCTTTATTACGTCTTAAGTTTTTTTTTTCATTTGGCTTTATCTCAAAATTGCATGTAAAATACATATATTTTTACAAAAAGTTTTAAAATTATTTGTAAACCTTAGATTTATTAGAAAAAAAGTTTTTGGTTTTTGCTTTTAATATAAAAAAGTTGATGGCCTTATTTTGTAAACAAACAACTCTTAGACAAAAGTTGGTAAAAAACAAAGCTTTAAACATGTTTCAGAACAATAGTTTAAGGATATAAAAGTTTGAAACTTTTTTTATATCACTGGCTTAACCTGCGAAGTTTCAAGTCCATATTTCTAAAACTTTCAGGGGCGACAAATACAATCTTTTTGGCGTAAAAATTTTTAAATTCTGTAAATGCAAAATATTAACAGTAAGTCGATTTTTTATAAATGTTAAAAAATTTGATATAAACAGTTTTTAGGGGCTTAGAACTTTTTCTTATACGTTGGACTTCTCAATTTGACTCATCAATACAAAACAACAACAAAAAACGATATAGCTCTTTTGTTTTCTTTGTGCATACTACTGCATTAAAATCTCAATTTTCAAAAAAGGTGGAATAAGAGCCCTTGCATGTTAAGCCAGCGATATGTAGGTTGTAAAAAAGACGTTAGGCATTAATAAATAAATAAATAATATATAAAAAAATTTATAAAAATGCATTATAATAGGTATAAATTATTTATTGTTATAATATTTTGCTATTTTAATATAAAAACACTGTACCTCAAAAATAATAAACTTACAAAATATAAAAGTTAAATGTATTCAAAACAAATAAATGTAATTAAAAAAAACAAATATTGAGCATAATTTAACTTTTTAAATTAGACGCAAAATAGCTCCGATGTAAGTAAAAGAGCTCTCACGTCGTTACTTCATAACACCTAAAATAACCAGTATCTGATACAAATATACTAGTTGTTTTGACTTCAAACTAGTTGCATATCTGAACTTTTTTCATACATTGAACTATCGGTTTTAACATTAAGTTGTCATAGGAGTCTAACTGGTTAAGTCTCATCTAGTTATATACTAGTTTTTTTTTTCATTTTTAGCTTTTTATTTTTGGTTGCACTTACTATTCAGCGCAGTCGATGTTTAAATCATTTTCTTAATTTTGCTCTTTTTTTGACTGGCACAACTAATCGCTTTTACAACAGTCCTGGCTGCAACTCATAACTCGAAAACCTTGCCAGGAAAGGACAACCAGGCCATAGGTTGATAGCCTAGCGTTCCAACTAGGAGTTTACACATGCGAGTAACAGTGTAAAAAACCTCAACCCACAAATATATTTTTTTATTTTTTTTCACTAACAAACCATTTTAATACCCCTACAGATAAAATAACCACTATGTAGTAACAAATGTACTAGTTGCTTTTGACTTTAGACTAGTTGCATGTATATCCTTATTTCGTTTATTAAACTATCGATTTTAACACAAGGTTGTCATAGAAGGCCAACTAGTTTAGTTGCATATACATAGTTATATACTAGTAAAAATACTAGCTTTTGTTTTTTTTTTATTTATAGCTTTATTTCTTTTTTTTTTATTACACTTATTACTCAGCGCAGTCGATATTTTAAAATTGTTTTTAATTCTGCTCCCTTGTTGCGGGGGGTCCTAGGGGCAAATTAACCCCATAAAAATACGCCCCAGCCGCCGATGAAAATTTGGGCATGACGGCGGGACGAAAAGATGTGGGAGACGGCTAATCGGCCATTTATTTTTTTTTCTCCCAGGAGCAAATATTATATAGTGGGGAGGAGCATGCGGCCAAATGGAACCACTAGTTCCAGCCCGAGTCCCAGTGACATTAATTTCAATTTTTTTTTGTATTTTTTGAATTTTTGTTTTGTTTGTTGTTTTTTTTTCTTTTTGTCTTGTTTTTTTTTGTTAGAATTTCTGTTTAGTTGTACTCGTTTTTGTTTGTAATTTTTCTTTTTTGGTAATTTTCGTTGTAAATGTAGTTTTTGTTAATTTTTCTTCTTTTTAGTTAGAGTATTTTGGTTTTCATGTGATTTTGGTTTCTTGTTTGTTTGTAGTAAGTGTTTTTTTTATTCGTGATTTTTGCTTGTTGTTGTTTTTTATTGTACATAGTTTTCATGTATTTTTGTTGACTTTTAAAATCTGAAAAGAAACATAGATTTAAACTAATTCATTATAAATAATTGGAACGATACCTGCTAAACCTTTTTATGCACCAGAAAAAAACCGTCCCAGACCTGAAAATAAAGAAAAAAAGAAATTTAATTTAATAAAATATACTTACCATCATGCTGCCAAAGAACCCAATATAGAAATGAAATAATTAAAAGGTTGGTACGCCTGCTCATGATTGTTATTAGTGTAGAGTATGCGCTATAGGGTAAAACACATAATGAAATAAAGAAAAGACAGAGCTGTATTTTCATTCATAGAAAAGGAAATAGAGTAAAGTAAAATAATTTGAAAATTTTGAAAAATATGAATGAAAATACATGCTAACTAAAATTCATGATGCCCTGATAGGTGAAAAAGTCATGAGGCAGAAAAAATCAAAGAAAATTCGAGAAAAAATGGAAAAATGTCTCGAAGCTGAAATATGGCTGATGTTAAAATAATTTCTTTACCTGAAAACTAAAATAAATTATATAGGCGCGAAAACATGCGCAAATAATTATTTTATTTATTTATAAATATAAAAAATCATGTGTAGGTAGTTACCTGAAAAAAAAATTGGCGGAAAATTGGTCTCTAACACAAAGAAAAGTAGTTTTACATTGGGTGAGAGAAAATTTTAGCGGGATAGTTTTCGGGTTTTAAACATAAATTTTTGTTGGATTTCTGGGGTATAAAAGGGCAAAGAAAAATGTTAACTGATTATTGATAGTTAAAAGTGGTGCAGTAAAAAAGTTTGTAGAGCCTAAATAGATTGTTTTATAAAAAAGCATTTGTGTAAAAAAAAAAAGTTAATTAGTGAAAAAGTAAAGTATTAAAAATTAAAGTTAAAATTTAGATTTTCTGGTTGTGTGTCCGAAAAATAATTGGTGGTTAAGCCGACAACTTTAAATTGAATAAAGTTTAGAATAAATAATAAAACTAAATAAAAACGTAAGTGTTTTTTTTGTCTTCAAAGTGCCTATAAAAAAAAAAAAAAATAGAAAATTACATTTGTGGTTTGTTTTTTTTTAAATAGCTGGCTATTCGTCTTGGGGGTAAGAAGAAGGCTAAAAAAGTCCCCTAATTAAACAGCAAAAAAAATAGCCAGGTAAGGAGTTTTATTTTCAAATTTATATATATATGCATATTTTTGTGCATCACATATAAGGCTGTGAAGCGAAGAGCAAAAACCAGTGACCACAGCTTGTAATTAAATCACGTAGAAATTGTTAAAAGTCTGGATTATAAAAGTTAAAAAAAATCAGCAAAAGTTTTTTTTGTAAATATCTAACAAGGAAAAGATTCCAAGCAATAGCACCACCGTGGCTGTGGAGAGATTTGTACAGATACTTACCAACAGAAAGCAAATAAGTGATAGCAATAATATAGTGGAGTTTTGGGTGTTTGTGTTATTTATTTGTAAAATTTGTGTGTAAATCGTCAAAATTTGTGTGCTATTGTGAATTTATTTATTATGTGTTAAATTAAGAGATTTTTATTTCCTTTTTATTGTTTATAAATACGTTATTTTTTTTTAAACTAAGAAAAGAAAACTAAAGATAGATTAAACATAGAAAATTCAGTTTTAAAAGCTCAATGCGAAAACGTGGAAGAATAAATTTAGTGTTGAATTTGAAAAGCACCGAGTAACGTCCTTAGAGAGCTCTTTCAGGCGTAGTAATTTGAAAAGCGATACCGAGATCCGTAAGTGAGGAGAACTTTGTGTTGAGCAGGTAAAATCTGAAAAGTTAAAGAAAATAGAAGAATATTAGAAAAAAACTGAAATTAAAACAAAGAAAATTAAAAAATAGATAAATTATATACAGAAAAGGAAATATTTAATTTAAATTATTGTGTGTATTATATGTTTTGGTGTTTGTTTTAGAAAAATATTGAGAATTTTTGTAATTAGTTGTAAGAATATATTATTTAATAAAACTATGACTTTTTACAGTTGA
Organism: Melanophora roralis; assembly: GCA_963583895.1. Taxonomy (NCBI): domain Eukaryota; kingdom Metazoa; phylum Arthropoda; class Insecta; order Diptera; family Rhinophoridae; genus Melanophora; species Melanophora roralis. The sequence goes on along the minus strand of OY757188.1, from coordinate 1,984,248 downwards.
ATACAATAGAATCGAAATGATGGAGTAAAGTAATTTTTATGGCAATGGTGTAAGGTAAGTGGTAGAGCAGTCGTGCGGATGTTGGGTCGTAAAAGGAACAGAAAGTGTGATGAGGATGAAGATTTACGACATGGTTGGGTGGGCAACATGGAGAATAACACCTCTCTCCAGAAATAGGTTTCGATATAGGTGAAAGTTGTGTTTGTGTGTGTTGTTGTTAGCAACGTATTTTTTTTATTGTGTTGACGGGTGACCTGGCGAAGGGTTGGAACCTCCTGAGAGTCTTGGAGCTAGCGTGGGAACTCGTCGGGTGCACAGGACGTGGTATGTTGACTGAAAGTAACGTCCGGGCCGTAACATATATAAAAATGGCGCCCAATCAAATGGAGCAACTTCGGTGGTACTTCATCCGTTGTTGTGTAATAGTGGCATGTGTGGACAGCTAAGCATGTGGCAATAGCCCACTAGGAAATTCGAAATAGCCCAAGTAGAAATTATGTTTCAAAAGAAAATGTTTATAGCCTCTGTAATCTGAAGAGAGAGAAAGAGTTGTATAAATAATTTGTCTTTGTGAAATATAATATTCTAGTCATATACTTACAGAGGGGTGTACAGTAGCTTGACAGATACAATGATGTACTGTTTTAATTGTACTGCACTTGCTCTGATGTGTTTTTTTTTGTAAAGTTGATTGTTTTTGTAAATAATAAGGGTTGATGCGAACGTGTAAGGTCCAGTAGCCGTTCATGATGTATGAGTCATATGAATGTTGTACTGGATATTTTTTGCACAGTGAAGCGTAATCTCATTTCTGCGTAAGAGAGAATGACGTACGTGAACCGCAAGCCTTTAATACCGTGTTTTAATTTTAATTTTTGTCTGAGTAACCTATATCGAATGCCAAAATGAAAAATTTGAAAATTGAAAACCGCTGCGACTGTCACGACCATACATCATTGCCAGATCTGAAATAAATATAAAGAGTTTTATTAAATAATAAACAAATAAATAAAATTGTTTAAATTTGTGTGTAAAATATTTAAAAATTTATACTACTTATTAATTAAATTCTGTTTTTATAATTTAAAATTTTATTCTATATAATAAACTGTATTTTTGTAAATTAAGTATAATTAATTGTAAGTGTACTTTGAGTTTTGGTTATCAGTATTTTAGTTTTTGTAAGTGTTTGAATAATTGCTTGTATTGTTTGTGATTTGTTCTGTATTTATTAAACGTTAGAGAAAAGTAGTTATTTGTATAAATTTTAGTCTTAGATATTTATGTTGTAATTTAATTATTAATTGGTTCTTTAAATCAATATTTTTTTTTGTTTGTGTGTTTTACCATCAGCACGTATTTTAATATCCTTTTTTTTTAAATCAATACTTAAAATTTTTTTCTTGGTAATAAAAAAATTTGAAAATAAAATATATCTCGATAGAAGAGTATGAATAGTGATACAACTTCCAAGGCTCATTCTAGAAAGAGAGAAAGAAATCCTATATTTGATTTAAATAGATCCGTTTTTAGTCCCTTACCAAAAATAAATAAGACCGAAAGCAAGAATAAAAAAATGTCTAATCCTTCAAGAATAAGTAACAATCAAATAATAGATATGTCTCAAACCATAAATGCAGGGAATCCGGCCTTAAATACAAATAGTAGTACATCCGGTGCTGCTAACAATAATTATAATAACAGGGTAGAGGATAATCTAACTCCCGAAGTAGTTGAAATGGTAGTCGATGAGGCTAGAAGCGTTCAAAATTCGCTGGAAGAGAAAATGAAGAAAATAGTGCAAGAGGAAATGAGCGAGTTTAGAAAGAGTTTGGCAGAACTAACAAATATTGTGGTGGATCTGACTAGGGTAACCGCTTCGAACCAAAATACGGGTGGAGGTAATTCTAATGCTTCTAATCCGTCAGCAAGCGACAGAACATTACAGGCAGAAGGATTGGTGAATACGAGACCTGTATCCAATAATAGTTCTGGTAGTCACAGTACCTCTAATGTGGAAAACTTAGCGTTACCATACCCAAGACCAATCGAACTAAACAGCAATGTTCCAAGCACTGAGCACTCTCGTATACGGGTAGATAAACTGGGAATTATTTTTGATGGAAACCCATCACGTCTGAGCATAGATGATTTTGTGTTTAGGCTTGAGCACTTGCAAATGCACTACGGGATACCATGGTCCGAGGTTATGAGGGATTTTCACTTGTTGTTGTCCGGTGCAGCCAAAGAATGGTATTGGCTATATGTGAAAACACATCGTGTATTTGAATGGCCAGGGCTGCGACACGCTCTTTTGGGGCAATACCAAACTTGTCGTTCGAATTTTGAAATTATGACAGAGCTGGTAGAAAGAAAGCAACAAGGGGGTGAATCAATTGACCAGTATTTTCAGGCCATGTGCCATCTTAGATCAAAGCTAGTACAGCCTATCCCAGAATACGATATCATAAAAATAATAAAGCGTAATATAAAGGAAAGCATTGGGAGAATAGTTTATCCGATTTCCGTATCCTCGGTGGAACAACTACGAGTTGAATGCAATGAGGCTGAAAGGAACTTCCCAAGAAGAGAAACCCGTAACATGCAACAAATTGTACGGGGAAATAGGCATATCAACGAAATTTGTCTGGAGGAAAATAATATGTCGAGTGATGAAAGTACATGCTCCCAGGACTGCGAAAAAATTGCTGCAATGAAAATCAGTTCACAGCCGAGTAAACAGCCTATCGTGTGCTGGAATTGCAGAAAACCAGGCCATGTTTTCATGGAGTGCACATCCCTGGAGAGAACAATATTTTGTTATAAATGTGGTAAACAAAACGTAATAACTCCGAGATGCCCGATTTGCCAGTCGGGAAACCACTCGAAGAGCGTAGGCTGGAAGGGGGACCAACGTTCAACGGGAAATCATTGCCCTTCGGAGAATTAGAGAAGGAGGCTGAAAATAATTGTCAAATATACAATATGTCACAATTAAGGCATTATTTACCAAGAGAAATTAGAAAAAGAAATTATGAAGTAGTTAGAAATAAAATATTTGGAAATAATTATGGATTAGATCGTAGTTCGAATAGAATAAGAAAGATTCGAGAGAAATTTAGAGAACGCCGTAAAATAAGAAGATTTATTGTAGAGTCGGTACATAGAGTACGAAAAGATAATCAGGACAATAGATGCTTCGCTGAAGTTGAAATAGATGGGAAAATAGTTAATGGTTTATTAGACACAGGTGCGTCGGTTAGTATATTAGGAAAGGGATGCAGAGAATTCGTGGAAGATTTAAACCTTAAAATACAACCGTTATTGACCAATGTGAAAACTGCCAGTGGTCAGTATTACCGGGTGTTGGGGAAAGTAAATACATCCATTAAGTACAAAGATCAGGAGAACAAAATGCTGCTGTATCTTTGTCCAGATTTGGAACAAAAACTTTATTTAGGTATTGATTTCTGGAAGTTGTTTAAATTGGCCCCAGATATTATTGGAATAGATGAAATAGATTTAGTAAAAGTTTCTAAAGATTTTGTTTCAGAAGGTATTGAGTATAAGTTAAGACCCCATGATTTGAGTAATGATCAAAAGTTAGTATTAGATAAAGTAATCAGTGAGTTCGACACTTTTGAGGAAAAAGGTCTGGGAATAACGCATTTGGAGAAACACACAATTAAATTGATAGATGGCGCTGAGCCTATTAAAGATCGTTATTATCCGATATCCCCTGCTGTGCAAGAAATAACCTATAAAGAGATAGACCTTATGTTGGAAATGAATGTGATAGAATTGAGTGAAAGTCCGTGGTCAAATAGAACCACAATTGTCCGAAAACCAGGTAAAAACCGCTTCTGCTTAGATGCTCGAAAGTTAAATAAGCTAACAGTAAAAGATGCTTATCCACTTCAAAATATCGACGGTATCTTGAGCAGGATAGATGAAACGTATTATATAAGCAGTGTCGATTTAAAATACGCCTTCTGGCAAATCGAACTGGACACTGAAAGCAAAGCCTACACAGCATTCACTGTAGCTGGTAGACCTTTATACCAGTTTAGAGTGATGCCGTTTGGACTTTGCAATGCTGCTCAAAGACTGTGCCGGCTTATGGACAAAGTCATACCAAACCGTTTGAGGGATAATGTTTTCATATATTTGGATGACCTTTTAGTAATTTCAAGTAACTTTGAAGAGCATACTAAGTTGTTAAGCGAAGTGGCAAAATGTTTGAAAGATGCTGGTTTAACAATTGGTCTAAAAAAATCTCAATTTTGTTTCCAAGAATTAAAGTATTTAGGTTTTATAGTTGGAGGGGGTACACTCAAAACCGATCCGGATAAAGTTCAGGCGATACGAAATATAAGTCAGCCAAAGTCAGTGCGAGAAGTTAGAAGTTTTCTCGGTACTGCAGGGTGGTATAGGCGTTTTATTAAAGATTTTTCAGCTATATCTTCCCCTTTGACAGACACGCTAAAAAAGTCGAAAAAGTTTATTATGACACCTGAAGCAATAGATGCGTTTGAAAAACTGAAGAAAGCCTTAACGTCGGCTCCTGTCTTACGACATCCAGACTTTTCAAAAAGATTTTATATCCAATGTGATGCGTCAGATACAGGAATAGGAGCAGTGTTATACCAATTGAATAATAATAATGAAGAACACCCAATAGCGTTTTATTCGCAAAAATTGAACCCATGTCAAAAAAATTATACGGTTACGGAAAAGGAATGCTTAGCAGCCGTAATGGCTGTGAAAAAGTTTAGACCGTATGTCGAGATGATGCCATTCACCATCATTACCGACCACGCCAGCCTGAAGTGGCTAATGACATTGAAAGATTTGAATGGGAGACTTGCGCGTTGGTCATTGCAGTTACAAGCGTTCGATTTTCAAATAGAACATAGAAAAGGCTCCGAAAACACTGTAGCTGATATGCTTTCACGGATACCTCAAAAAGTAACAATAGAAGAAATACAGACAGAAGATTTGTTAGACTTCGAGACAACAGAATTTGAGTCCGAAGAGTATTTGTCCCTTATAAAACAAATAAAAGAAAATATTGACAGTTTGCCAGACATTAAAGTAAGCGACGGAAAAATTTTTAAGAAAACGATTGATGTAACAAATATTGATAATCCGTACCAGTGGAAATTGTGGATACCACCTACCTTAACACACGCGATTATAGAAAAGGCCCATACAGCAAGTACATCTGCACATGGTGGTATGACAAAAACTTTAGAAAAGATAAAAAGGTTTTTCTACTGGCCGAAAATGACTGTCCAGATAAAAGAGTTCGTAAGAAACTGCCAGGTTTGTAAAGAAACAAAGCCATCAAACCGAAATCTCATGCCTGAAATTGGTCAAGAAGTTGTAACTGAAAGGCCATTCCAAAAACTTTATATAGATTTCCTAGGAAAATATCCCAGATCCAAAAGTGGTAACAGTTATGTATTTATAGTGATGGATCACTTTACGAAATTTACATTTCTTAAAGCAATGAGAGATGCTACCACTAATAATGTTATTAAGTTTTTGACACAGGAAATCTTTTATAAGTTTGGAGTGCCTGAGATAATCCATAGTGACAATGGATCACAATTTATTGCAAAAGGTTTTCAAGATATGGTAAAGGCATTTGGAATAAAACATATGAAAACTGCAGTTTATTCTCCCCAATCGAATGCATCCGAAAGAGTGAACCAGTCTGTGTTGGCAGCGATTAGAGCTTACTTAGAGGAGGACCACAGAGACTGGGACCTTTACTTGGCGGAGATTGAATGTGCACTACGGAATTCGGTACATTCAGCAACTGGTTTTACACCGTTTTTTGCTTTATTTGGCTTCCATATGTTTTCAAATGGAGCTGACTATAGATTAGCCAGGAAACTAATGTCTTTGTCAGATCATGAAATATCCAAAATAGCTAACAACGAAAGACTAGAAGTGATCAGAGAAGAGATAAGAAAAAATATGCATGAGGCATACGAAAAAAGTGCAGCTAGGTACAACAAGCGAGCCAGAAATATAAAATTAGTTCCAGGACAAGAAGTGTACAGAAGAAATACAGTTCTAAGCGACTTTGGTAGAAACAAAAATGCAAAATTCTGTCGTAAGTTTCTTAAATGTCGTATAGTCAAACCTATAGGCAACAATATGTATGAGTTAGAGGACTTACAAGGAAAATCTATAGGGGTGTATCACGTAAAAGATATTAAAGTTTGAAAAGTGATAGTATCTAAATCTGTGATAAAAAACTTAAATACAATGTGCAATATTAGGATAAGTAAAAAATTTTTTTTGATTATACAAATTTTTTTTGATTATATTTCTTTTTAGTATTATTTTGTTTGTGTGTATTTGTCCTAATATTTTACAGTGTACCTGATTTTTTTTTAGATTTAGAAACTATCTGTGATAAAAGGCCAAAAACAACGTGCAATACCAAATAAGTAAAAATAGGAAACAATATATTTTGACTTGAAACATTCTAATCTCAAACGAGTTTATTTTAATGTAAATTCATATATTTTTCATACCTTATAGCTCGATGGTAACATTATTAAAGGTGCTTTCGCACGATATGTATTTTACACATGACTTTTCACTTTTGCAATCCACATGTAATTGCGTATGTCTGTCAAAATTGTCATTTTGATGGTCTATAATTTTTGCTTTCACACGTACATGTGTAATTACATCTGACATAACCTCCAAACCAAAATAAACAACTTACTTTTCCTTGTTGTTGTTTTAAAAACAACTGATGACACATGCTTTGTCAGATGAAAATAGAGCACGCTCTAATTACAAATTTGTCATATGACATTTACATATGTTTTTCACACATGCAATGTTTAAACGCGTTCAGACGGCAGATATCAATTTCGCACTGCAAAATTTGACAAGTCATGTGTAAAATACATATCGTGCGAAAGCAGTGTTTTAATCCTTTATAGTTGTATTGTATTTGATTGTAGTTATGTTGCTTGTGTTTGTAGATGTCGTATAAGTCCAATAGTATTGTGTATTGTGTTCTTATTGTTAAATGTAGTATTTTCTTGCAGTGCTGTAGTAGAACGATGTATGTTTTTTTTTTGTTTGTGTCTTCGAGTAGGGTGTAGCGAACGTTAAGTATACTTGCTCACAAGTCCCTGAAAAGATAAAATAAGTAACAAAGTAATAATTCACATAGAAAGATTGACTAGAATATACTTCCCGTAAGACAAAGTAGTTATCTGGATAGACAACGTACAGCAAGAGGTCTGGACCTTTTAGTTGTAAAAGGACACCAGACAGATGGTCATTTATAGGCGTTTACTTCTGCGTCAGTGGATAGGAAAAAGTGGATGTGTTCTCAATAGTGTCTGATTATTATTCATAAGTTTTTTTTTTGCCTTAAATGGGCATTCGTTTGATATTTATATGCACAGTGTAGTGCACTACTGATTAATCAGTAACAAGAACCCTTTAGTATCATTATATTGAGTTTTACCTCTACGATTTCTTTTCCCTGAAAAGAAATTCGGCAGAGTAACGTCGTCTATAGGTGGCTGTAGTTGTACCGTTGAGATGGGGATAACGTCATCTATGGGAAATCGGATGCACGTATACTTGATCATGCGTACATACCAGATTTATTGCCCGGCTAACTGGAGGTATGTTGATGAGACTCTGTGTCAGGGTGTGGGAGTTCCCCACGTTGGGCTTTTTGAAGTAAAAATACCCGCACACCGTTCCCGCTGGTAGTCTGACGGAATATGACCAGGAACACAGACATCATATACCCATCATACACGCAACCAAAAGGCGAAATAAGTTCGAGGTATAGTTCTAAGAACATTACAAACAAATAGTGCTAACCAGCGACCCCGGAGTTTTGTTGCGGGGGGTCCTAGGGGCAAATTAACCCCATAAAAATACGCCCCAGCCGCCGATGAAAATTTGGGCATGACGGCGGGACGAAAAGATGTGGGAGACGGCTAATCGGCCATTTATTTTTTTTTCTCCCAGGAGCAAATATTATATAGTGGGGAGGAGCATGCGGCCAAATGGAACCACTAGTTCCAGCCCGAGTCCCAGTGACATTAATTTCAATTTTTTTTTGTATTTTTTGAATTTTTGTTTTGTTTGTTGTTTTTTTTTCTTTTTGTCTTGTTTTTTTTTGTTAGAATTTCTGTTTAGTTGTACTCGTTTTTGTTTGTAATTTTTCTTTTTTGGTAATTTTCGTTGTAAATGTAGTTTTTGTTAATTTTTCTTCTTTTTAGTTAGAGTATTTTGGTTTTCATGTGATTTTGGTTTCTTGTTTGTTTGTAGTAAGTGTTTTTTTTATTCGTGATTTTTGCTTGTTGTTGTTTTTTATTGTACATAGTTTTCATGTATTTTTGTTGACTTTTAAAATCTGAAAAGAAACATAGATTTAAACTAATTCATTATAAATAATTGGAACGATACCTGCTAAACCTTTTTATGCACCAGAAAAAAACCGTCCCAGACCTGAAAATAAAGAAAAAAAGAAATTTAATTTAATAAAATATACTTACCATCATGCTGCCAAAGAACCCAATATAGAAATGAAATAATTAAAAGGTTGGTACGCCTGCTCATGATTGTTATTAGTGTAGAGTATGCGCTATAGGGTAAAACACATAATGAAATAAAGAAAAGACAGAGCTGTATTTTCATTCATAGAAAAGGAAATAGAGTAAAGTAAAATAATTTGAAAATTTTGAAAAATATGAATGAAAATACATGCTAACTAAAATTCATGATGCCCTGATAGGTGAAAAAGTCATGAGGCAGAAAAAATCAAAGAAAATTCGAGAAAAAATGGAAAAATGTCTCGAAGCTGAAATATGGCTGATGTTAAAATAATTTCTTTACCTGAAAACTAAAATAAATTATATAGGCGCGAAAACATGCGCAAATAATTATTTTATTTATTTATAAATATAAAAAATCATGTGTAGGTAGTTACCTGAAAAAAAAATTGGCGGAAAATTGGTCTCTAACACAAAGAAAAGTAGTTTTACATTGGGTGAGAGAAAATTTTAGCGGGATAGTTTTCGGGTTTTAAACATAAATTTTTGTTGGATTTCTGGGGTATAAAAGGGCAAAGAAAAATGTTAACTGATTATTGATAGTTAAAAGTGGTGCAGTAAAAAAGTTTGTAGAGCCTAAATAGATTGTTTTCTAAAAAAGCATTTGTGTAAAAAAAAAAGTTAATTAGTGAAAAAGTAAAGTATTAAAAATTAAAGTTAAAATTTAGATTTTCTGGTTGTGTGTCCGAAAAATAATTGGTGGTTAAGCCGACAACTTTAAATTGAATAAAGTTTAGAATAAATAATAAAACTAAATAAAAACGTAAGTGTTTTTTTTGTCTTCAAAGTGCCTATAAAAAAAAAAAAAAATAGAAAATTACATTTGTGGTTTGTTTTTTTTTAAATAGCTGGCTATTCGTCTTGGGGGTAAGAAGAAGGCTAAAAAAGTCCCCTAATTAAACAGCAAAAAAAATAGCCAGGTAAGGAGTTTTATTTTCAAATTTATATATATATGCATATTTTTGTGCATCACATATAAGGCTGTGAAGCGAAGAGCAAAAACCAGTGACCACAGCTTGTAATTAAATCACGTAGAAATTGTTAAAAGTCTGGATTATAAAAGTTAAAAAAAATCAGCAAAAGTTTTTTTTGTAAATATCTAACAAGGAAAAGATTCCAAGCAATAGCACCACCGTGGCTGTGGAGAGATTTGTACAGATACTTACCAACAGAAAGCAAAGAATACATTAAGAAAGAGACGGTCGCAATTTCAATTCGCGCGGCAAAAAATATTAATATTTATTCAAACACACGAATTTAATATATTACATGCTAATTTTCTCGTACTAAATAAAAGTGTCTTTTTAATTAATAACTTTTTTTTTGAAATGCTGTGAAAGTTATGAAGAATAAATATTTTTAAATTTGTTAAAAACAATCAATGTTCCTTTTAAAAACAAAACAAAAATATTAAACCTTTTAAACAATAACAAAAACTAAACATACGCACATACATTCATATATAAAGAGATAACTTTAAACAATAACCAATATTATCTCTTAGTTCAGTTTAAAATTGAAACGAAACTGAAACAAAATTGAAACCAAACAGTTTAAAAGTCTCAGAGTAATAATAATATTTTAATTATTACAATAACATTAAAAAAACAAATTTAAACAAACAGAGATATACGTATGTACATACATTTACTTTCTACAAAACCAACAACATAAGAGACTTGAGAAAGGTAAGTTCGTTTACCTACCAGCAAACATAAACTAGTACAAAACAAAAAACCAATAACAATTAATACCCGCGGGCAAGTACACTTAAACAATAATAGGTGTGTTCATGAGCTGCAGTAATTAAGAATATATAAAACTCAACTTCCGCAAGTTTAATTGATCTTATTTTTGTTAATCAAAGAACTAAGGTACTCCTCTATGACCAACTTTCGGCATCAGCCTTTTCAAAACATGATATGTTATTTCTTACATATGACTTGTACTTGCAAAATGTTGAGTCATGTTTTTCTTATCGGGACTTGCATAACATTAACCACAGTATGCTTGATCATGCTATTGCAAACATATGCTGGAACAATATTTTTACTCTTGAGAGTGTAGATAAGCAACTTTTATTTATCAAAGAGAACTTGGAATATTTATTTAATTTATGTGTGCCACTTAAAACTAAAAGGATTAAGGCCAATCAACCTCCTTGGTTTAACTCCGAGATAAAATCTTTGATAGAAAAACGTGATGTAGCTTACCATCGGTGGAAAAGATTCAGAGCCACTAATTTTAAAGACATATACGTATCTGCACGAAGGGAGGTAACACACCATATTCGGCTTGCTAAATCTTTGTACTTTCAAAGAAAATTTTCGCAAGCGATCGACAACAAGTCAAAATGGAGAGAAATCCGCAAAATCGGCGTGGGGCAGAGAAAATCATCGTCAGGCAGCTATGATGTTGATGTGAACATGCTGAATCATAACTTTGTAAACGTCAATATACCTCCCCCAGCAAACAACATTTATAACGACCTTTGTCATGTTTCAGTAAAAAATCCCTTCAGTTTTCGTTGCGTTGACCAGCACGAGGTTCTTCAAAGTTTTTCTGCGGTAAAATCTAATGCCGTTGGCATGGATGGTATAAGTCCTATTTTTTTGAAAGCGGTAACTCCCAAGCTTTTACCCTATTTCACATTTCTATTTAACACTATCCTTACAAAATCTACTTTTCCTGATGAGTGGAAGCTATCAAAAATTATTCCCATTCCAAAGGCTAACGGTGAATTTCGACCAATCGCCATTCTTCCGTTTTTATCTAAAGTTATGGAGAATCTAATTGGCAAACAAATGATTGAGTATCTGAAAAGTAATGATTTTTTATCTGAGAAACAATCCGGTTTTGTTAAGGGTAGAAGTTGTACAACTGCACTTGTTGATGTAGTTGAGCACCTAAGATCGAAACTTGATTTGAATATGGTAGCATTTTTGATTTTACTTGATCACAGTAAGGCATTTGATACTGTGGATCATATGGTTTTAATTCAAAAGCTTGAAAAGTTATTTAGTTTTTCCAGCTCGGCCTATAATCTTATATCTTCTTATCTACACAATAGATCTCAAGTAGTTCAACTTAACAATACCTTTTCAAACGCGCTTGTCATCAACAGGGGAGTCCCTCAAGGCTCTATTCTAGGGCCTCTTCTTTTCTGCCTCTATATAAATGACTTACCAAACGTGTTAATTGATAGTAATGTGCATATGTATGCTGATGATGTTCAGCTTTACACATCTTGTCAAATCCCAGATATTGCCTTTTGTATTAGAAAAATAAACGATGAATTGTGCAGAATTAGCAGCTGGGCTAATGCCAATGGTCTATGTCTCAATCCATCAAAATCTAAATGTATTTTTCTGTCAAAGTCAAAGACAATTTTTGAAGGCCCTCAAATAAAAATTGGTGATAACAATATCAATTTTGTAAATTCAGCATGCAACCTAGGAATTACCTTTAATAACAAACTTACTTGGTCCGATCATATTAATGCTATTGTCGGAAGAGTGTATGGGATGCTTCGTAACCTGTGGGCTGTTAAAGATTCAACACCACTTGCAATACGCATGCTATTAGCCAAAACTTACCTTATCCCATCACTCTTATACGGATGTGAAATTTTCGCAAACTGTGACAGTAACGATTTAGGAAAACTCACAGTCTTATATAACAATATTGCACGTTATATTTTTCAAAAAGGCCGACGTGATCATATTTCGTCATTTTCGTACCAAATCTTTGGAATAAAATTTGTTGATCTTTTGAAATGTAAATGTCTTATTTTTTTACACAAAATTATTACCCTAAAAGAGCCTGCCTATATTTATGACCGAATTATATTTGCAAGATCAAATCGTGGGAGAAAACTTATTCAATTGAAACATAAAAGTCTTCTGTCTCAACGACAATTTTTTATATACACTATAAGTCTCTGGAATAACTTACCAAATAATATTCAAAACTTAGGCAACGCTAACATGTTTAAAAAGGAGTTATTTAAGTTTTTCAAGTAATTTTACTTATATTTCGTAGATTCATTTAAATATATTTTACTTAAACTTTTTTATATTGATTTTATATAAATTTACATTCAATTAAAGCTTTTGTTTTTATGTATTTAATTTTTGTTTAAAATAATGTATTTATTTTTGAGTGTTATTTGTTTTTAATTTTTTTTTTCTTTATTAAATTATTGTATAATTATTTAAACCTTATGCTTTGTTCACTAGCACTTTAATTTATAAGATTTTAATCTTGTTGTGCTAGACATAATTAAAAAATAAATAAATAAATAAAAAATAAATAAGTGATAGCAATAATATAGTGGAGTTTTAGGTGTTTGTGTTATTTATTTGTAAAATTTGTGTGTAAATCGTCAAAATTTGTGTGCTATTGTGAATTTATTTATTATGTGTTAAATTAAGAGATTTTTATTTCCTTTTTATTGTTTATAAATACGTTATTTTTTTTAAACTAAGAAAAGAAAACTAAAGATAGATTAAACATAGAAAATTCAGTTTTAAAAGCTCAATGCGAAAACGTGGAAGAATAAATTTAGTGTTGAATTTGAAAAGCACCGAGTAACGTCCTTAGAGAGCTCTTTCAGGCGTAGTAATTTGAAAAGCGATACCGAGATCCGTAAGTGAGGAGAACTTTGTGTTGAGCAGGTAAAATCTGAAAAGTTAAAGAAAATAGAAGAATATTAGAAAAAAACTGAAATTAAAACAAAGAAAATTAAAAAATAGATAAATTATATACAGAAAAGGAAATATTTAATTTAAATTATTGTGTGTATTATATGTTTTGGTGTTTGTTTTAGAAAAATATTGAGAATTTTTGTAATTAGTTGTAAGAATATATTATTTAATAAAACTATGACTTTTTACAGTTGAATACAATAGAATCGAAATGATGGAGTAAAGTAATTTTTATGGCAATGGTGTAAGGTAAGTGGTAGAGCAGTCGTGCGGATGTTGGGTCGTAAAAGGAACAGAAAGTGTGATGAGGATGAAGATTTACGACATGGTTGGGTGGGCAACATGGAGAATAACACCTCTCTCCAGAAATAGGTTTCGATATAGGTGAAAGTTGTGTTTGTGTGTGTTGTTGTTAGCAACGTATTTTTTTTATTGTGTTGACGGGTGACCTGGCGAAGGGTTGGAACCTCCTGAGAGTCTTGGAGCTAGCGTGGGAACTCGTCGGGTGCACAGGACGTGGTATGTTGACTGAAAGTAACGTCCGGGCCGTAACACCCTTTTGACTGCTACAGACCTATCAATTTTGCAACAGTCCTGTTGCAATTAGTACATAACTATTTCAAAACGTTACTAGTTTTGAATTTAGCTGCAGGGAAATTATTATATGTATGTGTTATATTTTATAAAACTACTTGCAAGTGTAAATGCACAATAGTCAATACTTTACTTTAGTTAGTTTTTTTAGCCAACGACTTCCTTCGTTTTTTCCACGAACCACAACGTAATTGTAATGGGGTTTGAAGATTAAACGAACTAGGTTGTTGGCGAAAACGAACTAAAGTAACGAGTCGGACCCAACTCTACATGGGAATGGTATGTTAAAACTGTGCAACATGTTTGTACAACCAGGCATGTTTTATTATTGGTTGCATTTAGGGATAACGCCTAGTGTCCATTAGCCAATAATCATAGTTTTAACATTTGCATTAACAACAGTGTTATATCATGAAAAAACGTTAGCCTGAGCGGTCTACATATGACAGTAACCTGATGTTATTGTGTGACGCTAGCGATTTCATGTCTAATGGGGACCGTAGATTACAAAATATCAAAATGTTTTGATATTTAATGGTTAAAGTGATGTTGGTTGCATAATGTGAATCGTTGTTTATAGTTGGCATATAACATTAATTATAAACATGTTTCATAAACGCTTTACAAAGTTTGTACTTTGCATATTTGACAATAATTTTAAAGGCATTTCGAAACATAAATGATTTAAAATTTAAGGATATCATGATTGTATATTGAAAAGACTTTTTCAATATGATTTTTGTTTTCTATTATTAAATAATTGCTAGGACATTTAAAAATATAAAAAAACAATAAATCGCTCGATGTCACAAGATGGTGGTATCACTGGCAATTGTCAAGCTTTCTTCTTTTAGCACATTGTACTTGCGTTAAAATAGAATGAAAAGGAAAATTTGAACAATTTTTTCGGCGGTTGACGCGGTTGATCAAAGCAAATGTGTTGTCAAAAATTGTGTATTGGCAAATTTTAAATGTCTGTTTGACTGTAGATTTAAAATTTGTTTCTTTGCAACATAAAATTGAATGAAGTTTGTAACGTGTGCTTATTGTTAGTTTAATAACAAAATATTGTTTAATTGTGCATTTATAAAAGTAAAAAAAATTGTAGCTGTGGCCATACAAAAATATAAGGTTGCCGCCAAACAAAACTAATACATCTCCTTTTATAAAGTTCCTTTGTGCAGGGTTCACACATAACCTTAAATATCTAGTGATCGTAAAATAAAATGAGCAAAGACATCTACTATTCCGAAAAATACTATGATGAAAAATATGAATACAGGTAAGTTTTCTTTAATTTAAATATTGGAAAGGAACTGTTTTATATTAGAAGTTTTTACAGACATGTGGTGCTTCCTAAGGAGCTGATAAAATTAGTACCCAAAACACATCTAATGTCTGAAGCTGAATGGCGATCAATTGGTGTTCAACAATCACGCGGTTGGATTCATTACATGATACACAAACCAGAGCCTCACATTTTACTATTTCGGAGGCCAATACAACAGTAGTTTTTTTTTAAGAATAAAGCTCTTGAGTTTAGAACTGAAATACTACTGTTAATGTATTTTCCAAATTATTCTCACATCGTTTCAACGTGTAAATAGCAAAATTACTCTTAGTAGGTAAATAAATAAGTCGAAATATAAATTTGAGATAAAGCCAATAGCAGTAAGTGCTAGTCATATTTAGTACTTGTCGATAAATGATTTATTCGAAGGAGCACCAAGGTGTTAACTAACAATTGCAGCAACTTTTTTTGTCAGCTGCCAAATTTTAACTTATTTATGTGTTTAAAATTTAAATTTTTAATGAAGTAATGTTTTGAATGCTTTTTTATATATTTGCTTGCTGTTGGCTTTGATCTTGTTAAATCGTTATGGCCATTGAATAATTTACATTGATTTCTATTTAAATACCAAATTTGGCTGTATTCCTAAACGCAGTTTGCATTGCAACATGAAATTTTAGCTTCTTCCTTTTCACGACCCCTACAATTATGACAGTGTTTTGTTTTAAATGCATTCATGGAGTTAAAAATGCTTATAGGTATGAAAGCAGAAAACATTATCAAAACCTTCAGTTTTGTTGTTAGAAGAAATTTAAAATTTCGTGGTGCAAAGCAACCTGCGTTTAAAAATACATCCTTTCTGTACAGAATTGGTATTAAAATAGAACTTTTAAGATAATAATTGTACTAAAAAATGGCCATTAGTCTATTTTATGCTAAAACTTTTTATTTTTATTACGTACTACATATAGCATTTAAAATTATTTTAAAACAAAAAATAAAAATTAATTAAACTGGCCTTTTCTGTCAACTGAATTAAAATAAATTTCTCAATTCCAAAACGAATTTTCACATTTTACTCAAATTCAAATTAAGTTAATTTTGAATATCTGAATGTAGCAAATCGATTGATTTAGCGAACACCATTCGATTAAAAATCGACTTGATTTATAGAACAGGAAGAAAATTGGTTTACATGTTTACGTAATTATTATAAATGAACTAGGAAAAAAACTAGTTGAAATCAATTGGGTTAAGTATAAAATAATAATCGACTGCCTCAAACTGTGTATAAATTAAACTATTTATCAATTCAAGCGTTTAGGCCAAATAACATGACCATAGTTAAGTTTTCTTTTTGATAAATCTTAAAATGACATAGTTTTTTCTATGACAGCAAAATAGGACTATGTTTAATATACAGTGGCTCAATGTTATAATGGGACACACACGATATTTCACATTTTTCAAAGTTATTTATTAAACTTGTAAACTTAAAAAACAAATTTAAATTAAAATCTTACTGCTACTCAGATACTCTATTAAAAACAAAAAAAAAAATTCAAATTTAATTATAAACATGAAATGAGAACAAAAAAACTTAAACGACATGTAATATTAATGCCAAAGTAATAATGGGACAAACCAAAACCAAGATTAGAAGTAATGTTTTTTTACTATAATTAATATTTTGTGGGAAGACCTTTTTGATGAATTACTGCCTTCAATCGATCCGGCATTGATTTAACCAGTTTTTGGCAGTATTCAGGCGATATTTTTCCCCATTCCTCTTTAAGAGCTACAATAAGGTCATTTTTGGAGGTAATTAGACGATTCTTTAATTTTTCCTCTAAATAACTCCAGGCATGCTTTATCGGATTAAGATCCGGGGACTGTGGTGGGGTTTCAAGCACATGTGGGCAGTTATAGAGCAACCAACTTCTGACATTATAAGCTTTGTGCTTAGGGTCATTGTCTTGATAGAAGTAATAATCATTCCCTAAGCCTAATTTATCTGCTGTTTCTGCAAGATTATCCCGTAGAATGTTTATGTAGTATTTGTGGTCCATAACTCCATCAATTATTTGCAAGTTACCAGGCCCGGCGGCTGACATTGCACCCCATACCATAACTGACCCCAAGCCATGTTTTATAGTTGGTTTTAAATTTTATTCTGAGAGCTCCGTGTTCGGTCTTCTCCATACGTATGCTCGTCCATCCGACCGAAATATATTGTATTTACTTTCGTCAGTAAATATTACCTTACTCCAGAAGGAAAAATCTTTGTCTTTGTGCTCTTTAGCAAAATGGACACGTTTTAATTTGTTTACCTTGTTTATAAAAGGTTTTTTTCTGGCTACTCGACCATTGAAATTGTGTTTTCTTAAAACATTTCTTACAGTTTCAGGACTAGCTTTCTTTCCTAAAGTCGTTTCAGCTTCAGCAGCCAGTCTAGGAGCACTTAAATGGGGGGTTTTTTTGATTTGCCTTAAAAGCCATCGCTCATCTGCGTCTGAAAATATCTTTCTTTTGCTCGGTTTTTCTGCATTTTTGAAATTTTCTGCATCTTTATACCGTTTTATAATATTAAACACTGTAGATTTTGGTTTATTGACTATTTCAGCAATATTTCGCACAGTTTTTCCTAACTTTGAGTGCTCAATTATTAATTTTCTTAGTTCTGGTGATGTTTGTGAACCACGGGGCGCCATATTTTAATTGAAAACAACAGAACTGTTAAAAAGTTATACAAAACAAGCAGGCACATTCAAAATTACAAGATTTATAAAAGTTGTGCCGTTAACAAGCGCAAACTGTTCGAAGTTGCCACATGTCCCATTATTACTTTGTGTTGCATGCACCAGGTTATTGTGAATAATTATTTATAAACTTGATATGTAAAAACAAAAAGTGGAAATATTTTAAGAAAATAATTGCCATTATATTTGCCTTTCAAAAACAAAAAATTTATGCATAATGTATAATTATTATAAATTTCAGTAATACCAATATAAAAATATTTGCTTTGTCCCAATATTACTTTGAGCCACTGTATGTATATTCTAAAACTTCAAAATTTCATAAATAGTTGACCTTGGTTTTTATGTATATGTATGTATGTATATCTATATACAGGCATATTCTGAAAATAATTTTTTGTGTAACTGATGTGAAATAATAAGGTGTTCTGCGCGCAAAATTTTTGAATTATTGTGATTTTAAACTAGTCACCTAAATATCTGCCAAAATATAAGAAACAAACAAAAGTAGGATGAAGCAAACTTACCAGGTTTTCTGGTGGCAACCCAACGCACGTTAAATGCCTGTTTTCAAAACTAACTTACATAAGCCAAACGATTATTCCAAAATCTCACAGGATGCTCCACTAAGAGTTCCTTGAACCACCATTCCTATCTACACAGTGGTTACAATTACCAAAATGTATGCGTTATTTACCGAATATTAGGTACAAAATGTGAAGTAAACTCTTATATATTTAATGATGCTTTTGTTTACATTATTTATTGAGTTAATTATTATAGTTACATTTGATTATTACATCATGTTATGTTCAGGGCATGAAGGTAACATAATCTATTTATGTATATAAATTTTAAATAATTTTTTTTTTTTTAAATTAACCGGTAATATATGCCTACATCCATGTGTTTTTATGTTATACTTAAAAAATGTATAAATTCCATTTTTTTGTAAAAATAAAACCTTAATCAATGTGCTGTTTTTAAAAGCCGAGTAGTGATCGGACTTTATGTGTATTTTATTTTTGTTTACAAAAACAAAATACATATAATTCGCCCCAAGACGCTCACTACTAGGCTTCCAAAAACAGCACATAAAAATCAATTTTTTTAAAAAAGTTAAATTTTTAGGTTTAAACATAAATAAAGGTATATGTATGTGACTAATACATATACATACATACGTATGTACATTGAAATTATGCGTGTGATAGTTATAAATATAAATATAAAAAAGCCTTTTTTAAAATAAAATTGTAAAAAAATATTAGTGGATTTAAATAAAAAAAATAGGTTATTTGAACTAAAATATTTATTAGTGGAATAAAGTAAATGTTCTTAATTATTAAACTTTAATATTTTAGCACTTCATGCTAATTAATACGCGTACAAATTTAGCGAATAGTTTAACTGTATCCTTTATACATACCATCATTAAAAGTTTACCTCCTGTAACAAGTAAAGTACAGAAATAATGATAATTAAAGTTAATAATAGAGATATTCAATTTAAATAATGGAAATTTTTTACATTAAAGAGCTACTTCTTATAAATGTTATGTGTTGTAATCGTCGTGTTGTGAACTAAAATAGCTTACGAGGCCGCTAAATTCACTAGCTTGGTCTGGTCTGATCGGCCCCTCAGCGTGTGGTGCATTATTTGAAGATCCTGGTACTAGTGAATCATCATTAATGTCTACTGTGGTGCCCGAAGGACTTTGTGATCCGGAAGAATCTCCAACTGATCGCATTGGTGATTTTTTAGCAGGATTTGGCGTGTATGCTTGCAGAGTAGTTAGTTTTTTTCGTGGCTCTGCCACCGGTTTTTCATTTTGCGGAACGATTAATGTCGGAGATGTAATTTTTTGAGTATTGACCTTGCTTGCCAATGCATGTGCTACTAAGCCTGGTTTAGAACTGGAGCTAGGATCAGTCATATCGGCGGTTGAAGAAGGTGTAGACTGTTGTGTTGCTGTATTTGAAGATTTTACAGATGTTGCAGATACTATTACCGAAGTAGGCAGTTGTGTTGATGCAGGTGAAACTGTCGGCAACTCTGTAGGTGGTCTAGACGGTAAATCAGTTCTAGAACGTTGACTACTAGGTGCCGTTAGAGGAGGCGGTGGCGGGTAGAAGCCATAGGGTGGATAAGCACCTAAGAGTTTTAATTTTAGATTTATTAACATTTTGAATGCATAGTTTAATTTGTACAATACATATTTTATTGGCCATTAAGGCTTTTATTGTATTGATATATAAATAAATAAATACTCAAAAGGTCTTACGTGAACCAGCCGAGAGTTCTGCATGAATATTAGGTGATCTTAAGTTAACGCGTGGACCAAAATTAGGATTGCCATACATGGATGATCTGTTGATGGCAAAATTTTAAAATTTTATAAATTGCATCATCAAATTAAAAGTTTTATAAAAATTTTTAAAATACATAATTAATTACTTGAGCTTGGTTTTAAGTTTAACCTTTTTAAATGTACTTTTTTTTTGAAATTTGAAATACCATAAAATAGTATATTTTTTTTAATTCTGTAATTCAAAAATATTTACGAAGGTCGTTAATGGCAGTACAACTTTAAAACATCAAAAAAAAAAATACTTCTACATTATAATTGACTTGCATCTGCCACCCACTTTGCGTAGCTAATTAATAGGTTGCAACACTAACTCTCATTCTGTTGAATGATGAAGTACGAACAATTATTAAATAGATAAATATCTATTAAAAATTTGAACAAGAAATATTTACTATCTTTATCGGCACTATAATATATAATTAGGGTATTCACAAGGTAGTCATATGTCTTAAAAAATAAAACGAAAAAATAGTACTGTTGTGAGCATCCGCTCATAACTAAGTGTGCTATTTTAAATTTGAATCAGCTGCTGGAGAAAACAGAAAAATAAGTAATTTCAAAAATATTTTAAAATTAATGACTGCGGCTTAACACAAGAGTTTCGGCCGCCCGGCTCAGATTTCCACTGTTTATGACAAAACAATAACCAAAGTTCAAAAAGTCTTATTATTATAGAACTTTTTTCTTTTAAGCACAACAACAATTTTTTTAAACTATTGTAAAATATTAAAACTTTAAGACAATATAACTTGATAGCATGCCGTTTGAATACCCCAAATATCTGTTTAAAATGTTTAGATTTTTTGTACATACATACATACACATGTAAAAAATTCATACATACATATGCAGTTCAATTATAGATCGCCGTTTCTTCTCAATTATATAAAAACGCCTTATATAAGGTAATCACATACATATATGTAAAAGGAATTTCACACTAAAATTTTTCCTTACCGGTACATATTAAGATGTGGTGGGACATGTCGAGCATTTGGTGGCATTCCTAGATAGGGTGACACATGATGCATAGGACTCCTTACCGATCCAGGTGTGTTTGTTGATAATGATGAAGACGAAACAGAAGACACTGAACTCGACCCTTTTAGAGGAGGAGGTAGACCATATGATGATCGGTTGGCAGGATGTGGGTGTAGCAGACTTGGAGGCATTTGTGGGTGCCCCCGATGACGTTCAGTGCCAGCTGGTGAAATTCGATTAGCAGATTGATCGTAAAATCTTGAACCTAAACATTATTTTTTTTTTAAATAAATTTACGACCAATCTTTTAAGTCAGTATACGTACCATCAGGACCTGTATAGGCGCCTCTAACTGAAGTCATGGTTATCCCTGATCTGCTACTGGTTGGATGAGATGATGGTGGTATATTGGTCATAGCACCTGCAGCAATTGACAACTTCGAAGATGTGGGTACACTTTTAATAACACTCGACGGTAAAGATGTATCGGGTTTATGCACTAAAGCCGAGGCCAAAGCTGAATTTGTAGTAGTAGCGGCAGTCACAGCAGCAGCTGCTTGTTGTTTTTGTAGTGTGTCTCTAAGAGGTGTTATTTTTTTTCGTCGTCCTCTCGGTTTGTTTTCTGTTGTAGTTTGAGGATTTGCTGATTTTTCCTGCGGCGGATGATTAAGCACAGGCGACGATTTAGCCATATTCGAAGCTGGAAACTGTGATGATGGTGGTGCCTGTGAAGGTCGTGTTATCGCCATGGCCTGGGAAACATTGGGTTGTAAAGATGAGATGCTGTGAACCATTCTATTAATAAGAGAATGATGGGACGTTGCAGGGATTGCAGGGGAATAATTTCGATCCAGCGGTTGGGTTAGCGCATTTTGCAATAGATGGGATGTGGATGGCATACCATGATGACGCTGCAACAAGTGATGAGTGTTAGGCGTCGATTCATGCATTAAAAACTGGTTTCGCAGAAGGGGAGGGTGAATTGTTGGCATTGGCAGCCTCTTTCTTACCGGTTCCTGAAGTCCAGAGGTCGGTGTTGGGAGTGGCACTGGGTGAGTTGTTTGTGGGCTATTTGTTGAAAATGTAGAAGAATTACCGCCAGCAGCTTGTAAATGTGGTTTTTCAATTTCTTTTACTTTAGCTGTTTTTGCCATAGCGGGCGTACGCAAATCTTCATCGGGTGCTTGGAGTTCTTTTGCGGCAGCTGCGCCAAATTCTTCCTCTTCCTCCACCATACGAGCAATAGCATCTTCGTCCATATCTTCCGGCAAGTCATCTGGAAGATCTGCATCATCAAAGTCGTCGTCAACTTCGCCTACATCATTGCTTAAATCGTCTAGGTTTTCACCGCGTCGTTGTAAATAGTCGATATCTAAAACTTTAGCTTGGCGTATAACCGATAATGGAACCGTTGAAAGTGAATCTCCGCCGACTTTTGCTGGAGATCGTTTGTCCTTTTCAGCGTCAGTTTTAATAGGAGTAAGCCGAGGTGTTGCTACCAGTTTAGCACCTTCAGCATTCTTTTCGGCCAACATTCTTTTTATTTCTTCCTGACGTTTTATAAACTTTTCTCGTTCTTCAGGAGGGGTGTCGGGGCGTTGAACCCCAGGTTTTATTCCTCCATCTGAACTATCGTCATCGAAATCCTCAATGTACGCATAGCGACGACCTCTTGTTCGTCGTGTACTATCTTCACTACCTGATTGGCTATCATCGTCATCCGAAAACTTTCTTTTCTTTTTGGTTTTAGTTTTAACTGGAGGTTTTTCTTTTCCTTTGCCCTTTGTTTTTGATGAAATAGAACCAGTTTTCAGGGGCTGAGATCGTGGTTGCTTTCCCATTCCCTTGCCAGACCTTGTATTTTCATTTTCATCATCGTCGTCATCTTCTTCTGATTCGCTAATATCATCATCTGAGTATTCAATTTTTTTGTGTTTCTTAGTGTTTGGACTTTTTGATTTCGCAGATTTTTGAGGCACCGTAGTGTTCGATTTCTTTGCTTTCTTTTTCTTGTTTGGTCCCCATGCCCCATCAGATTCATCGGTAGTTGTATCATCACATAAATCAGCGCTGTCAATATTTTCTGATAGTTCGGAGATATCATCGTAATCAGCTTCGCTTTCTGTATAATCAGAATCATCTTTTCGTTTCTTTTTGGATTTTGGACGTTGTACCTCTTCGTCGTCGCTATCGTCAACCACAAATCTACGATCTTTACGACGCTCGCGAAAAGCCCTACGAGCTGCCTTACGTCGTTTTTTCTTTGACTTTCCATGACGTTTGTAGATTTCAAGACTTGAATCGCTATTTGAAGCCGTAATTGAAGTGTCGTCTTCCTCATCATCGTCAAAGGATGAGCCCTTGAAATCCTCATCAGAGGCATTATCATCTTCGGAACTTATATCCAATTTAGTAAGCTTACGAGATTTTTTCCTTTGAAAGGGCTTAACATTTAATTTACGTATAATAGGTTCGGCATCACTGTCATCTTCTGCCTCTCCTTCGACATTTTTATTATCTTGTTCTTCTTCTTTGGCTGTTGATTTATTCGGTTTGGTCTTAATAGAATTATTCTTGGTGGCTTGATCACTTTCATTCTCTTTCACCTCTGCACCATTAATACAATCACCGTCTTCGATTTGCTTTTGTTTGGCCTTTTCCTCTTTATCGGCTTCTATTATTGTGGATATATCTTTGCCACGGCCTAAGTTTCCTGCACCTGCAGCTTCATCCATTTCTTTTTTAAGAGCTGAATTAATTAAGTCATCATATTCATTCAGGCGATAACTAACATTAATTTGCCTTCGCTTGCGCAGTTTATAAATAGGTTCATTGTCACTGTCGGAGTATGTCGATGACGATGACAGCGATGAGGTTGAGGATGGATTACTGTCTTCTTCACTCTTTGATTGAGCTGAGTTTTGAGAAACACTGTCTAGGTCGCAACCACGTTTCCTCAAACGATGTCTACGACTGCGAATAGAAATTAGTTTGCGATCGCGATTTTTACGTTTGTCACTGTTCTTGGTCTTGTTCCTGGCAGACCGACAGTCTGTACTGTCATCAGATTTGGTACTAGTTTGAGCGATGTCACCGGTTTCGTCTTCCTCCAGAGAATGATTTTCGATACCAGAGTGATCATTGCTTCTTGTGATCGTAGACCTATGTTCCTTTTTAATTTTATGATAAGCTGTTTCCTCTTCTCTTTTTTGACGTGCTTTCTCCTCTTCTGCTAAAAGTTTTATCTGCTCTTCTTCCTTCCTTTTGCTTTCAACCAAATGATCAAACTCTTTTAGTTGAGTTTCTAATGCTGCAATAAGTTGTTCTTGCTGGCAAGGTGGACAATACCAATCTCCCTCAGGGATGTAAAAAAGCACTGGAGATAGGCAGGAACAATGATATCCTTTGTCACAGTTATCACATAGTAAAATCCATTCCGGATGATCCGATTTACTGCATTTTTGGCAGACTTCCTCTTCATCTATTGCTCTAGTATCACCGTCAGCATCTTCTTTACGAACGGTACGTGCTCTTTTCATAGGCACCACTTGGGACTCATCCTCTATATCTGATTCGGGCGAAAACTCATGATCAGATTTGAAAAGCGGAGATCCAGGATCGGTTTCATAATGACGTGGCTCTTCTTCTTCCTCGTCCGGTTCTTCTTGTTCCTCCGAGCCCGAGGACCAATTACCATCCTTTCCCGGACATTTTTTCTTTTTTACTTTTCTTTTGGTTTCCAGATCACTCTCTTCGGATTCAGAAGACGGCTCAGTAGGTGGTACTACTGTGGGATCAGCTTCTTTTTCGGCTTTCTTCTTTTTTTTTAATTCTTGTTTCATAGTTCTTAGTGCTATTTCTTCAAGTTTACGGCGCTCTGCTTCTTCTCTTATCTTTTGTTGGGCTATTCGTCTTGACTGACGCACCGGGGTTTCACTATCAACATCTATTATGTTAGTAGTGTCGACTTCACGCTTTTTACGAGTTCCTTTTATTGGAGATTTTGTTTCTGGACTTGCTTTGGCTTTAAAAGTTTCTTTTTTCACCGTTGTCGTTGCTATCTCTGCTTCACTTACTTTGTTTTCCAATTTTATATTATTCGTGTTGGTATCTTTATTAGAGCATAATTTTGAATTGTTTTTCGGTTTGTCGACATCATATTTCTAAGACAAAATATTTTTGATAAAAATAAAGAAAATTGATTTGAATAGAAAAAGAATAATAAAGAAAATAAAACATTCCTTATAATTTTGCAATCTGAAAAAATGGCTTAAAAAAGGTCGAAATCGAATTATATGTTTAAGAACTCTTTCTTATAGCATTAAAAACTTAGACGTTTCAGTAAGATTTCAATGTCTACCGAATTTCACATGTATTTCATTGACAGACAAGTCAAAAAATTAAACTATTTCAACTCGTAGTTTAGGTAAATACATGCTAAATGGTAAATTTATTAATTTTTTTTACGTACAAATGCATATGTATGTGCATAGTAAAATGTATGTATATTTCTTACCTCTTTGTTCTCCTGCTTCAATAAAACTGGACTAGCACTTGTTTTACTAGTTGTCGTTTCTGCTTTTTTCAAATCCTTCTCTTTATCACAATCATCTAATTCTTTTTTTTCCGCATCTTTAGTGCAACCTCGATTTTGCTTCGCATGTAGATTATCTAAGTTAGCAGTTGTTGTCGCACTACGTCGGCTAGAACGCCTTTCCGTAACAGGCGTTGAATATGGATTCTTAGTTTCGGTATCAATATTTTGTTCTTTCTTCTGGAAGTTATCGCGTTTTGCAGTAACGTTTTCATCGTTGACATTAGTAGTTACTTCCTTCTTAGCTTCTGGTTCTTCAAAGTTCTTATTTTTGGTGTTTTCTTTACTATTTCGGCGTTTTCTTTGGCGATCTTGGGTGGTTTTCTGATTTTCGGAAACTAAAGTTTTTGTGATTGTTGCATTGCATTCAGTTTTTGTCTCAAGCATTCTGATGTCACTGGTTTTAAGTGAACCTAACTCTTCACTGTTTGTACGTTTTTTAGGAATGACCTCTTGATCACTGTCTTGCCTCCTAATTTGAGTTAAAAGATTTTTCTTTAATGGTTTTGTAATTGGGTCTTTGTTGGAAGAATGAAAAAGGCTTTTTGTCGTTGTGGCTGTAAAATCTTTTTCACTTTTCTCTGGAGTCTTTTTTAGCTTTTTTTCAATAATCTCGTTTAAAGTTGGCTTGGCTTTAGAAAGAGTACTTAATTTTTTGGAGGGAACTGAATTTGATTTTAATTCCGAAGAGCTTGACTTCTCACAAACATTTGCTAAGGGCGCATCGTTATCTTTTTCCTCTTCTGACTTGTTTATTACCTTTTCATGTTTGGTAAATGGTGGTGGCTGAATGATACCTGTTGCTTTTGAAAGTGTAGCTCTTGTTCGCCTTTGAAGCTCTTCTTCGCCTCCACTTGATGATGTAGTTTCATCATTTGCCGCTCCTTTTTGAGCCTCTATTTTCTTTCGAAGCTCGCTGTTAGTTTGTTTAGGACGCATTTTTAGTCGTTTGCCTCCTACATCTACATCATCATTTTCACCAATGATTAAATCTTGATCGTTTTTTATATCTTCAGCATTCTCAGAATTCAAATCTATTTCACTTTCAGAATTTGGATGTCGCAATGTTGGAGTTACTGTTAACAACTGATCCGTTAGACGTCTTTTGCGATTATAAACGGTTGGACTTGTATGATTTACATTGCTGCATCCGCCAGTAGAAATTGTATTCTTTTCTAAAAGTGTTTGCTTTGATTCTTTAAGTTCTTTTTTTAAAGATTCTAAGACAGTCATTTTATTAGCATGTATTTCCTTTTTCAAGGTTGTTGAATTTGAATCTTGTATTTCTTTTGATGGGGGTTCTTCTTGTTTATCACCTGAAACTTTAGCGTTACCACTTGAAACAGTTAATACTTGATCAGTCTGTTTTTCTTTGTTTGATTTCTCATTTTTTGGTGCAATGTTTTCCTCATATTTCTTTTGGCCATTCATTTGACTTTTATTATCTTCACTAATGTCAGTTTTATTGCTAGAATGTTTTCCATTACTTTTCTCTTTTTCTTTTAAATTTTCAGTTATTTCATTGATGTTGCCAGAGGTATTATCATTAACGACTGCTTTTTGAGAATTTAACGTTAAAGTTGATTGCAGTTCTTTTTGATTTTCTAACTTATCTTGTAGTTCTTTATCCGAAAAAGCTTTCGTGGGCATTTTGATGTTCATGTCTTTTGTTTTGTCAACATCAACATCATCATTAACATTTTCTTCCTTTTTATTTCCCATTAAACAATCTTTACCGCTACCTTCACCACATACGTAATAAACTGTTTCAACTATTGCTTCGCTAAAAATTACTCTATTGAAATCTTCATCATCAATGTTTAAGTCATAATCGGTAGAGAAAAAATTATTTCCAACGTTACAGTCTTTGCCAGAACCTTCTCCAATAATACGTATCACTGGATCACTGATTTCCTCTCCAACTTCATCTTCTTCATCATCGTCGTCATAGTCTTCAATTAGGTTTTCTTCATTTTCGCCTTCAGCAGCAACGGAATCCATGTCTTCTTCTTCTATTTCCTCTTCTATATCGGCGTCTTCATCGGATATTTCTTCCTCCGCATTTGCGTAGTCTTCTTCACCCTTTTCTTTGCTATCTTCATATTTGTTTATGGTTTTTAAACGTTTTGAATCCAACAATAAGGGCCTAGACTTTTTTAGTCCACCTGTCGGTTGATTGTCATTTTGCGGTGAAGAATTGGCTTCTACTTGGTCTAAGGCTCGTTTTTTGGCAGGATTAGTATACGTTAAACAAGTTTTGTTGTTAAGTACTTTATTTTGCGATATCAACAATGGCTAAACGTTGTGTATATAAAAATTTAAAAGTAGTATATTTTTAAGGGAGCTTAAAACTAAATAAAATGAATATTAAAGTTAAGTTTACACTGAAAAAAAAAAACAGTAGATATCCCGTTAAACACTCAAGGCTTTCACAAAATCTAAATGCTGTCGGAAACATACTAAAAATAATCAACAAATAATTTAACCCCATATTATGGTTTACAACTTAACAATACTTTAGTTGTGTTGTAAAATTTTGTATTACGATTACAATCAAACCATCAAACCTGTGAAAAAAATTATTATCATTTACAACTTCGTGTTAATATGGTTGATAAAAACATAAAAAAAATTAAAACTCGTCAGTAGCAGTTATTTGGTTTGGTTGTAATTATAATACATACCAAGCTTAACATTACAACTTAAACATAGTTGAACTGTAAACCATAATGGGGACCTAAAGTTTTTTTTTTAAAGATTCAACTTAAATAAAATTCAAAACGTATATCTTCAACACTTAGTCTATTTCGATGCATATTTTGTCAAGTATTTACCCATTGTAAAATAAGATTAAGTTACGTAAACACAATTTTTGTACCTTTACTTTTTCTTCCTTAGTGATTTCATTTTTTTTCAACTTTGTGATAAGTTCTTTTTGCTGTTTTTTCAAGACATCTTTATTCGTATCATTTTTATATTCATCGTCCTCTCTCTCTTCTCCATCGCTAACACTTTTATCCTCACGCTTTTCATCTATTTCTTCGCTACCAATTTTACTTTTCTGAGTTAATATGCTACCCCCCTTTTTTAATTGTTTAGAATCTTCCTCTCCCGCTAATTCTTCCTCGCTTTTTTTGATGACTTTTGCATTAATTTCATTTTTCTCCTTTAAACCCTTGCCATTTACAAGTTTAATGCTTAACTTTGGAACTTTCTGTTCATCTTCTTGGGAGTCGTCTTTTTCAAAGGGGGGCTGTACTTTTTGACCAAAATTTGAATCGATACGGGTGCTATTGCAGCTTGAGGTGTCCTCATCTACAGCAGCAATATTTGTTAATGGCAAAACAGCTTCACTGGCTTTTAGGCGCTTTATTAAGCTTACAAACTCATCACGGTTTGTAGCTACCACCTGCCATATCTCTTCGTCTAAATGCTCTTGATAAATATGTATATTACAGTCGTTATCTTGGGTCACCCAGTAAGCATGACCAAGACTATCACGACCTATTGGCTTTGATCTTAAAGATTCAGCGCTAAGTGAAACTATTTTAGCGCGAAATTTACTGTTACGTTCGAACTGACACTCAAGTAGCTCCTTAAATTAAAAAATAAATTTATTTGTAATAATACTACTGGGAAACATATTTGTTCTTTTTATTTACCCGTAAAATACGAAGTTTTACTTTAACACTAGAGTTTTTATAACCAAAACGTTCAACTTCCCATGCATCTTGCGCTGAATACGTGAAACAAAATTTGCTCAAAGCCGTCTCCCATTTCTTTTCGTGTACGATTTTGCGTGTCTTTCTTAAAAGTTTGATTTGTATTTCTTTTAGTTGGGGCGAAACTAGAAGACAACATTTTTTTATAAACAAATTATTTTAATTCAGTTTAAATAATATTAAAATAATATATTTGTAATATAAAAATTAAATTGGGCTTTACACAAGGCATCTCCATATGGATATGCCTTGGCTTTACATAAGTAGTATTTTTTATTTTTCTACAAAAGGACCGATTTTTAATTAATTTTCTATATGTTTGAAAACAAAACTAAAGTTAAATGCAAACAGTAGATCGCAGAACACCATCAATTCAAACTGAAGTAATTTTAAATTTAAAGTGGAATGCAGAACATGCCTGAAAGATTTAAAAAAAACGGACTTCACAATAAGTTTTTTTGATCAATTAACATACAGTGGGGGCAGAGGACCCAACTGATGTAAAATAGTCGAAGGCGCTTTCCTAGATTCGAAAATGGTCACAGAGTTTCAATCATTGACAGTGCTAATGCCTGGAAAAATTAGTCCTGAACAATGGTTGCAACTCCTGAATAAACTCATAGAGGCAATGCGTTTCGGTAGGTGGAGTAGCAGCAGTGTACAAAGGAACGTCAAGGAACGGGCGGTCAGAGTCTGAGAGTAAGAAACGATGAGCAATCCGAAAGATTGCTAAGGAACTGTGAGGTACAGGTAAGATAAGGTTTTTAAAACCATTCGGTTCCGCCTATCTCATCCCGTTGAACGAAGGTATTTACAAGACGCTGCGCATAGTGCAAATTGATTTGCACCACGGCAAGGCTGCTTAAGATGAACTAGTGCTCTTCCTTACTAAGTGCAAGGTAGACTCTGATGGCTCTTAGATGGACACAAGAACTGGAGCGGATATCTTCAATGAATCACTTGAAATCGGAATCGTTCAAAATATACGATCACTATAATGTATTCTAAGCGGAGAAATTTGCAATAATGCGAGCCACGGACTTATCTCGGCGGAATAACGGTCAAAGGTGAGAATGCATAACCGTCTATGTTGAAAGCCAAGCTGCCTTTAGGGAACTTAATTGCAACCTGGTGAGGTCAAAGGCGAACGCTTTAGGGACTCGAGGGTATTCAAATCTGTTGGATTCCGGGGCATTCTGGGTTATCCGGATATGAGGCTGCAGATGAATTGGCACGAAGTGGATCAGGGGCAATCGCCGTATGATAACTGCCCTAAAATTAGCTTTGAAAAAGTAATTTTGTATAAAAATTGGGTTTAAAAACCTATTTTAAAATTTTTTATGAATATGCCTCTAAATAACTAGAGCGAATTTATGTGTTAAAATACTTCTGACTCCATATTTTATCTTTTAATTATAAGAAAATAAACACATCGGAAAAAATTCGATGCATCGTTTCCATTGACGATATTTTTCATAAAAACATGGATGTTTTCACGAGCGATGTTTCATCCCTATGAATATAGCTAGCCTTCAGCCGGGCGCAAGGAATAGAAGCTTTAGTGGATTCAATCCGTCGGCATATCTGTAGCCTTCGGCATAGCCAGCTTTAAGCTCTAGTGTTTTTCCAATACCAGCTTTAGGTATTTTCGAAAAAACACAAACCGTTATATCTTTCTTGTACAATCTGAAGTTTTTGTACCTGCATAACTAAATTTTCGTAAAGTTCATATTACCGTTGGCGAAGATTATATTTTAAAAGCACTTTGACTATAAGTCCATTGCCCAGTCGAAGGCTATAGCGAAGCCGGGGAATTCACTAGAGTTTATATCTTGCGCTCGGTCGAAAGCCGGCTATATACTAGACGTCTGCATAACTATATTCATTTGATTGCCTATACACAACAAAGACAATATTCATTCAAAAATTTTTCATTCTATGGGAGATAAATAAAGTTAAACCAGTAACAACACAAGAAAGAATATATTGTGTGTTACACTCACTGACACAAGAAGAACACATTCATTTTACAGTTTTTGTTTTGAATGTGTATAAAACTTACTTGAAAATACAAAAACATAGCAAAGTCTCATTACAGTTAGAGTTTTTATAAAAACATTCAGGTGTTTTTTCGAGTTAATGAATGTTTAACAACAACAAAAACGACAAATTTGCAAACACAAATGAATAATAATTTTTGACACCAATCATACAGCAATATTCACACATTCTATTCAGTATTTATTTATATGAATGTATGGGTAATATTTTGTTTTCGGTTGAAGTGGTTTTTAATTTGCTTTCGCTTGTGGGTTCATTCATTTAATTTGTTTAACATTGAATGAAAAACACTATGTTGTTGAAAAACAAACGAATGTATTTAAACGGCATTTATGTGTAGTCACGCAGACCTCTACTATATACGCATATTTGTTTTAACCCAAATCAATTAGTTAGGTAGGTATAACAGGCAGCCGAAATTAAGGGAAATAAAGGTAGGACCAAGCAGACTTACCAGGGTCTCTGGTTGGAATAAATCTAAGCCCAAGACTGGTAAACTCGTGAACTTACCACTGATCTACCGGGGCACCAACAAAATTAATTAATAAACAAAAAAAAAAAAAAACAAATCCAGGCGCCGTGCCGAAACTTTAGCAAAGTCGGCGGTTTGAATCCACTAGATTGGTTTCTTTGTGTCCGGCGGAGAAAAATTTGACGTTAGAGGAATCTTATGAATAAGAAACTTTTTCGCATTCTACATATTTTAGTTGGGAGTTATTTTATTTTCATTTCATTAATTTAATTTAATTTCTGTTGGGACTTATTAAATTAAGAGTATTTTTTCCGTTTGGGGTTTAAATTGGGACTTATTTCATTGGGAGTTATTTCACTTATTTGGACTTTGTGAAATAAGTTTCAATCATTGGGAGTTATTTAATTTTTTTAGGTATCTGAGTGTAAATTTCAATTGATTTTTACAAAGACTGTGATGTGCTGTTTTTTGAAAGCCGAGTAGTGATCGTCTTGGGACAATAACAAAATACATTTAACTTGTCCCAAGACGATCGTTCATCGGCTTCCAAAAACAGCACATGAATGTTTGGTTAAACGTGAGTTAATTAGTGAGCACATACATACGTGTGTATGCACTACTTACCTTCGTCAGTTTTAGTAAGCCATTGTGACAATAATTTGAAATTAGGCAAATCTATATCCAAATCCTTGGAAAATTTTTGTAGAAAATCACATATAACTGCAAAATCAGGGTCATTTGCACAGGAATGTAGTGCGGAGTTTAATATTCCATCGATATCAGCCTCTTCTGGGCCTAAAGTTGACAAATTGGCTGTTAGCATAGACGACGCCATATCTGCATATTTTGTGTAAAAATCAATCAAACCAATATTCCATTGCCAGAAATTTTTTATGTTAATAGTTTAATTTTTTGTATATTTTATGTTAAAATTAGTTTTAATTTTTTTTTTACTTTATTAACTAGTTTTCACGGGTACCAAGAAAATTTTTCAATGTATGTACATATTTTTATTTCACAGGATGGGCTTTAATATTTTTTGAACTTTTATGTTCAAAGAAACAATTAGCTTGTTAATAAATGTTGTGTTTAAACAAAAACACGACCAAACGGCACATTTTTTAGGCAATTTTGTTTTTTACAGACATCATTTTTTTCCAGCGATAATATACAAAAAAATTAATTTTTCGTTCACAAGTATTCAATAGAGTTGTAATAGTATCGAGTACTTTACATAATTTAATTGTATAGATCCATGGCATAAACAGACACTCTAACTCAACAACATTCGATAAATATAAAAAATGGATGATTGAAATAAATAAATAACAAATAAATATTTTACGGGGCAAACAATTTTTTAAAACAAATTTTGATATTTATTTATAGATTAAAAGTATTTTGAGTTGAAAGCAATAAGCTTATGTATATAGCTCTAATGATTATTCAGTATTTATAAAAATATTTAGTTGTCAACACTTGGATATAGAGAGGTATCTAAAATCAGAGTTGTGTTTTAATGTACTACCCAGAAAATCACGCAACTTGTTCATACATGCATGAATGAAATAGTAATAAAAGGTAGCCAAAATGTTTGTTAAAACCATGCTCCACATAAGATTTTCAACGGTCTCCATTAGACATGAATTCACTAACATTTAACGAAAAACATCATCTAAGTGTTAAATGTAGACCAAACACAAAGATAGTCCGACCTATAACTACCTATGATTGTTTGGTATGCCAAGATGCTGCCTCACAAGACTGTCACCGTAGGATGTTGAATAGGGTTCAAAAGAGTGCCTCGGTTTGTATTACGGGAGTTCTCTGGAGTACTCCACAAGCAGCCCTTGATGCGATATTTAACCTACTACCTCTGGGCCTTTTTTGTGAACTCTGCAGTCAGAAGTGCTTTGAGATCTGTGGCAAATGCCAATTAAGGAACTGCCTTAATTTTTCCACCACTGTGCAAAATCTATGGTATGATCGGGTGACACTTCAAGAACAAGGCTATCAGGTGCTGAGCTGAGGCCGCAGGCTTCAGGGTATCAAGATCCCTGTGGCAATTACAGTCAGCCGAAAGGACCAATATACTCTTGTCCATGGGTAAAAGAGACCTGAGGCTGCTCACTAGTCAGTGCAACATCAGGTCAATGTCATTTAAGTGGCAACCAGGTACGGTTGAATACTGCCGCTTGTTCAAGACGTTGACGAGGTCGAGACAATGGAACAACTAATTTGCCAATGCCCAGCACTTATCGAGAGACGGCACTGCCACTTGCGAATGATTCGCGGACCACTTTTTCAAACACAAAAAGGAAATGCAGAAAGATTTTTTTTATTTTGGTTTTGACATTTGTCTAGGCGTGAATTTGTCTCATCAAGACGTTTAATAATCTGTACTACGCCTGCGTTTTCCTCAAAGTCGTTGTTGCGGGGACGACGCCACCTTTTCAATACTAGAGGTCTGCTTGACTACACCCAAATGCCGTTTAAATACATTCGTTTGTTTTTCAACAACATAGTGTTTTTCATTCAATGTTAAACAAACCAAATGAATGAACCCACAAGCGAAAGCAAATAAAAAACAACTTCAACCGAAAACACAATATTACCCATACATTCATATAAATACATACTGAATAGAATGTGTGAATATTGCTGTATGATTGGTGTAAAAAATTATTATTCATTTGTGTTTGCAAATTTGTCGTTATTGTTGTTGTTAAACATTCATTAACTCGAAAAAACACCTGAATGTTTTTATAAAAACTCTAACTGTAATGAGACTTTGCTATGTTTTTGTATTTTCAAGTGTGTTTTATACACATTCAAAACGAAAACTGTAAAATGAATGTGTTCTTCTTGTATCATTGAGTGTAACACACAATACATTCTTTCTTGTGTTGTTACTGGCTTAACTTTATTTATCTCCCATAGAATGAAAAATGTTTGAATGAATATTGATTTTGTTGTGTATAGGCAATTAAATGAATATAGTCATGCAGATGTCTATTCAATACACCTTGCCTGAAATGAGATAGTATACACCAGGGTACACGTATATCGGGTAGCCTTAGATAACCAGCTGGGTAACGGTATTTCGTTATATTAATGTCAAATTTTGGTTATGTTTATGTATATTTGTCCTTTTTTACAAACAACAACTGTAGTATTGTAGGAAAAGCTTTAAAGGGAGAAGAAAAAATTTTTGAGTTTTTGTTATTTGTCTTTGACGTTATTATGACGGTTTAGTTGTTTTTGTAGAATTGCTCCCACCTGATATGAGTGCGCCCTAGTACACACTTTGCAATATGTTTGTGCAAGCAATATATATCAATATCTTTAGATAAGCTTAAAACAACGGGGTATGTCTTTTCGTTGAAACACATTGGTAATTTTTTTTTAAATATTAAAATTAAACCACACGTTTATTAATTGTACGTCTTGACGAGTCAAACTCATGAATAGACAAACGTCGTTACGAAAAGAACAAACATTGTTCGCCTAAATTTTAGTCTAGTGTGTGAAGCGCCTTTGGAAGTAAAAGAGCAATGGGAAAAATCGCTGAATAAACATTACTTTGAAGCGCTGCGCCATTTAAATTTGAAATCAAAAG
Source organism: Melanophora roralis (assembly GCA_963583895.1). Classification (NCBI taxonomy): domain Eukaryota; kingdom Metazoa; phylum Arthropoda; class Insecta; order Diptera; family Rhinophoridae; genus Melanophora; species Melanophora roralis. The sequence goes on along the minus strand of OY757188.1, from coordinate 1,948,466 downwards.
TGGAATAATTGTCTTAAATCTTTATTTTGAAGTGATATATAAGATTGTGTAGTTTTGTTAGGAAAATGGGTGCAAAGCAAACAAAACTCGAAGGTAGTTTTCTTCCAAGTACACCTGTTATACATGGCCCCTCTTCACAGTTCATTATTCTTAGAAACGAAAATACTGGCCTGGATCCCAGATCGCCAGCTGGATGTCGGACGCCAATCTATGTGAGTTTAATCAAAGTGCTTTTATTTTGTCATGGTTTAATTTTCTTGGACTTATTAAATAATATTGCAATATTGCTGTTACATTTTTGTTGTAAAATTGAGAAGTTAATTTTAAAAATACATAGTATATATGAGCAACTTTAGAATTTTTTTAAACGTTTTACTACAGTTTATATTTATTGATCTAAGTTTTGAAATTGTTTATTTAAATAGCTTCAAAATAAACGCATTGAAAATGTCCAACAGGCTGCCATCGAGGCTCCTGAAGGCCATTCCAATAATGAAAACGCCTTAAACATGTTACGCAAATGTTTCTTCAAGGGTTTTACGTACAATCTTAATGATCCTAGATCGCCAAGTCTAAATCTTAATCGTACGCCATTAGTATTTGAGGACGTACTGGAAAAATCTTTTAGCTTGGATGACACATTTGCAGATCTTTTGGTGGAACCACGTCATTTAGAAGTTGCAAATGAAGTAAGTTTCACGAACGAAGTTACGGAAAGCACCTGCAAACAAGATCTTGATATTGAAATGTCAGAACAAAGGGCATTAAAACTAGAAGACCCAAAGACAGAACCACAAACTCCTATTGTTTTACAGCAAGAGTTTGATCCACGGTCTCCTTCCATAGGTGTTGAAAGAACACCGATAATCTTTTTTGACGATGAAGTGGACAAAACAGGTGAAGATGCTATGCTTGAGAATGTTCTTGCTACTTTATCGCTTAATTTGAATAGCAACAATAATACAAGTATCGAATCAATGCCACCGCAAAATCTTGTTTTAGGTATAAAAGAAATGAACGAGGAAGCTGCTGCAACTAAACCTACTAACAAACATCTGGACCGTGTTAGAGGTGGTAAAAATAAAGGTTCTCCAAAAGCCAAACAACATAGACCGAAACGTCGTTTATCGCGCCAGCAAATATATGAAGATCGAGAAAACAATGTACCTACTACTTCTAAACAAAAGGTGTTAAAAATCGATATTGATTCGTTAAAGAGTAAACGCACACCTCTCAGTTGTATGCGCAACCGTAATGATGCTCCCCTTCGTTCTCGTTCTGTAGAATTGTCTGCAAAACCAATGAAAATATGCCTAGACCTTACTAGCTTTGATGATACTTTGAATCCTACGGAAAATATTAAGGTCCAAAACTCATGCATTATCAAGCAAGATTTAAATAACTCAATTGAATTTTAACTTTTTTATCCATAATTTATTTCTAATGTTTTTTTCTTTCTAATAAAGAAAACCATATTTTATATATGCATGTATATTAATAATGGCTTAGTATAAAAAAGCTTAACTTGATTTTTTTTCCAAAAGTTGTGTTGTGTTGCCTTGTTCTGGCAAAGTAAGTTTCTTTTTTTTAATTTTTCTTCAAACTTTTAGTTTTCAGGAATGTTTTGAAAATTACGTAATTTCAAATCACTTTTGATTTTTAAATCAAAACTGTGATTTTAAGTTATTTATTCAATTTTTTTATTGCTAAATTTAAATGAGGTTATTGAAAATATAACTAAGTGATTCTAAATCGGCAGGCATTTAGCTGATCGACTTAAAATCGCAAAAAATTTAAAAATTTTGTGTGCTTGTGCTTTCAAATCACTTTCACAAATAGTGATGTTAAAAACATCCCGGCATTTTTCCATTGTTAAAATATACTTACTTAAAAAATATATCTTAAAAAACGGCGAAAGTCGACTTTTTCAAATTTTCCAGTTTAACCGCTCACAACATTTGAATTAAATTCATTTTTTTTAAATTTTTCTAATAGGAAGTTTTTGCCATTTTTGTAGCTTTTGTCTTTAGTTAAATAAAATAAAACTTAAAATTCGGATAAGTTTTGCTATTAGCAAAAAAGTAAACAAAGGTTGGTTAAAAAATTACTATTTTAATTTTTCATGTCATATACATACCTTCCTAACTGTAAGAGATAGTTAATACCTTGTAACAGGTTTCTTTAGTCCCAGTTAAAAAGCATATTCCATCAACAGAATATTGACGTGTTTAGTTGCTTGCCACTTAATACTTATGCTGTTTAGAACCTTTTTTTTGTTTGTTTATATACACCATTTTATAGTTTTATTTGTTTAATAATACAATTTCATAATTAAAACATAATCGACGTACATCAATAACTAAATAATAAAAATAATAGTTTGCTCTTGCAATTATAAAATTTATATTAACTATCCCAATAAGCATTTTGGCTGAAATTCAAGTGGAATTACATTTGAAATCAAGTCACAATTTCCAATTTCCAGTGTTGAATTACAGTTGAAACACAGTTGAATTCAATAGCGAATCCAGCAAAATTAACCATTGAATTACAGTCGAACAAAACAGTACCTTTATAGTGTAATTCCAGCCTTGAATAACGGTGTGATTCAAGTTGAACCGAACTTGAATCTGAAAATTTAATTATAAAATCATCATCTTCACCGCCGCCAATGATTTTCCATCAACTCTGTGCCATAAATAAAGTATGCTTCAAACAAATTTGTTGTTGTTTTTTAACAAACTTCAAACAGACTGGAAAGAGGATGGATTTTAAATGTAATTCAAGCTTGGATTCACACCGGAATTCCAACATTGGAATTCACAAAAAATTTGTGTTTATTGGGATATATGTACATATGTATGTATGTGTATGACATAACGTTATTTTTTTATGGAAAATCAAATGAAATTATTCGTTTTTGTCGGTTATACTATGCCAACGTTATACAGATGACTATTGTTATGCTATTGGATACCTAAAACTTTCTAGAGTTTACCCTGCAAAAAATCTTGGACCACATGGTCCGTTTTAGCCGAAATGGACTAGTTACAACATGATCCTTGTGTAATGCAGTCATGGACCATGTCATTGTCAAACAAGAACTTGTAGTTACTTAAGTGATATGCGTTCGTGTTTTAACGATTGCGTACCGAGTTGTCGTTGTTTGTAGGTAGGATAGAGTAGTTTTAAAACTACTCCGACGTAATGCAAATCTGGGTTAAGTGGTCCGGCCCTAGGACATCATAATGTTAAAAAGACCATGTTTTTTACATGCATTTGGGTTAGTTTTGGAGTAATCCTACTCCTTTATGGACTAGTCCTGTTTTCTGCAGGCTATATACATACATATACATATGTATGTGTGTACGTATGTATGAACATACATTTATATGAACTCAAATAGATACTTTTTCTTCCCAGTCACCGTAAGAAACTATTTTTTTTTCTGACTATATATTTGTGACAGGAAAAATTTATGATAAACCATCTAATCCCGGGTGAGCTTCGCTACCCCAATCATAGTAAAATAACCAAAATATGTAAACAAAAGCATTTATATATTTTTTAATTTACTGGTTGCCCCACATAAGTTACAACAAATTTTAAGTCAGCCCTACTATTTAACATATAAAAATTGGGAATTTACCAAGTTTATAGTTTTGGAAATACTCAGAAAGCTAAGGTAAGTTATCAAAAATTCTTTTACAAACTTCTAAATAGTACCGAAATATAATTCTAGGCTTTTAGTACCCCTTAGCACCAAAATTGAATAAATGTACCAAAAACATATTAACATATTTTGGTAACCTGACGAATGCAACTTAAAAAATGTTTCTATCTTTATTGGTTTTAAATTAACAAAAAGTACTAAAATATAATTTTAACCCAATAATTAAAAAAAGGACCCAAAACGTTGATTGATATAATCATTTTGGTGATAGGTGCAAATTTGAAAATTTTTTTAATTAATTCAATCAATTTGGTAATTGAAATAATTTTTTAGATTTGTCTATGTATGTACACACATAAGTAAGTTATTTCAAAATATATATAAAAGGCTAAAATTTTTGCACAGTGCCGCAAAAGCCCCTTTTTCGCGGCCGAAAGGTAAAAAATTCAGAAAATTATTTAGACATTTTTATAACGGTTCTTGGGATCGTCGATTACGGATCGGTTATCAGAATTAGAAAATTTCTAATGGCCGACCTAATATGGTGTCATGTTACACCGAAAAATGCTTATTTCGGGAGGACATTTTTATGGGAGCGATGATAAAAAATTTTAAAAATTTAAATCATACAGTTGAACACACATGCAAAATTTTGTAAAGAAAGCCTTTTAGGCTGGAGGCTATATAAGAAAATGGACCGATCATAGCTTTATTTAGTTGAAAGCATAAAGCTAAGCACATGTGCTTAAGCCCTTAAGCCTAAGAAGGTATAGCCTAAAACGCTTATTCTGGGAGGACATTTTTTAATATAATAACCACTATTCAGCGAATGGCCCCTATACATGCGTTGCATTGTGTTGGTATCAGGCATTCGATTTAAATTTCTGGATATAAACTGTGACAGGAAAGACATCTTTAGAAAGTTTATTCCATGTTAGAATTGTGCGACCAAATAACGATTCTTCTATGTAATATGTACGTATTGTGGTTTACTGGTCAATCGATTACACATGGGTGTGCTCTTTTTTTAAAGACGAGTATCACGCGAAAAATCCCGGGTTTCGGGAATAAGTTCTCTGATTCTTTAGAGCACATTCCATTTTAATACCGATAAAATTGTGAAACACATTCCACGGCTATGTTTAAGTGAATCGAGGCAGTTTGATACCCCAATGTCACCGTTGAGTACCTTTGTCCGCGGTCAAGTAGCTTCAAAAGTAGACCTTATAGCACCTGCCTATACATGAGAGTGGTTTTTCTTTTTCGGTCGGGAAAAGGTGGTATAAATATTGAGAAGAACAAGTGGTGTAAAGTAATTTCTATACCGTGTTAAAAGATAACATTGAGCCATTCATACTCTGCCTTATAGCTCTAATCTCCAAAGTGCTTGACCTGTAGTCAAATGAGTATGAAACATATGCTGCTGTCTTCTGCAAAGGAATAGGAGGGATTCAAGCCTTGTGGTATCTCTTAATTGGGTCTGAACTCAGTGGAAGAGATCCCATCTACATATAACAACACGAATAGTGCGATCTGCGAGAAAACTCGACATAAATCGAGAAAGTTTATCATCGACCCCAAAAGCAGCAAGCTGAGATAGAAGCGTACAATGCCAAACTCTATTAAACGCCTTAGAAACATCTATAGCCACCACTTTACTTGCGTCAAAATGATGAATGGAGGTACACCACTTTTCGGTAAAAAAGGACTTTAAATAGGTCCCCATACGTCCTATACGAAAGCCGTACATCAGGGTAACTTTAGCTACTTTCCAGCATATAGGGAATACCTCAGAACGGTATATACTGCTAAAAAGTTTAGCTAAGGAAAACATTGTTTTAAGACATATGCTGGTATATCATCCGGCCCAGGAGACTTACTAATGTTGCGATTAAATACAACTCTTTGGCACACGAAAATCTCGCCTATTTGCGTAGCGAATCAGTATCGGTGTTCTTGCTAGCATGCCCAATACTGAATGCTTCCTCTTAGAACCTGACTGCAGTTCTGCAAGTCTGATTGTATTTTTTAAGCAAATGTTGATATATTAAATGGGCTGGGGAGCTTTACTTTATTGGTTACAAACACTTTTACTAACTACATCCAAAGCTTAGAGAGTAGGATCAGATTTTACTTAATCACTTCAATATTGTTTTAAAAATAAAGACAAAAATGTCCCGATTTATATCCTTCTAACAATTTACTGTTCAAACAAATTTTGTTTTGTTTTGTCCCTGTTGCGTATGATTTGCTTGATTACAAAAATTTTGACATTTGTTTTACATAAGCGTCTCCTAGTTGATCTTTCCTACCGTGTGAAAGATCATCTAGCTTGCGTAAAGCCCTCATGCAACCTAAATTTTAAAAGGGGATTTGAAGCAAGGAACCTTTCTATGAACAGATTTTATATCCTGTGGCAGTCCTATAGCCAACCCATTGACAAAAAAAAACTAAAAACTTGTTTTTTCGACTTTTGGCCGCACCTGGGATCGTATGCTTTATTGTGATATACCGTGATCATCCGAAAACTAAATGTCAATGTTTTGATTTTTGCTTTTTAGGCTCCTTACATTTCAGGTGACGATATATACATATGTATTTTTTTTTAAGCATATCTTTATTTTTAATTATTTATTGTTTTCTAATAGGTACTTTACTTATTTAGTTAACATTACATTCACTGGCCAAGCTTGGCTGGACTTAACAAAAGTTCGGGCTCGTTTTTACTGCCCGTTACAGGAAGGGTATTAGTCGTAGTAAGAAGTGTTGAGCCAATAATACTGTTCGGCGAAAGCGTTGATGAAATACCGGAATATGTGGAAGATAATATTGATTTTGTAGGGAAATTTAAAGTTGTGCTGCTAAAACTAGATTCACTGGAAAATGGTTTTGTATATGCTGCGGTTGTGAGAGGTTGCCCAAATGGGTGTGTTCGAAAATCCTGCGGTACCTGCCCAGGTATATTTTGATGTAGATAGTTTGTGGATTCGTTTGTTCCTGTCGCTGTGGTTGTGCTTAATAAAGAAGGTGCCGTTGAAGGTGCTGGAAGTGGTGAGGATATAGAGGTTTTTATTTGACAAACGCTAGGAGCTGAAGCTGGCAGGGCGTATGTGGAAGAAGATGCAGCCAGCACATGCATTGGCATGCCAAGAGGACCGCGAACAAGCCCTTCAGTTCGTTCAGTGTTGTTGCGGGAAGAAATGGCTGCTGCTAAGGCAGCTGCATAAGTACTAGCAGTATTTGTATAACTGCTGCTAGAGGCAGACATTATATTTGAAGTGGTCTGTGGCCTTGTAGGCATTAAATTACTTTTTATTATACCTCCGAGGCCATGTATTGGAGGTATAAGTTCATCATCTACTTGATTACTATTTAGAGTCGACAAAGGTAGGGCTGTTTCAACTGTGGTAGTAGTAGCTGTTATTGTGGTCGGTGGCAGAGATTCTGATGAAAGCATTTCGTCGGCTAACTGAGGATTTCTTACAAACATTAATGATGTTTCCGCTTGATGGTGGCTGCTTTCACTAAGATCAGCAGATTCCTGTTGGATCGGTAAATGTACGGCAGGATTTTGTTTATGAAAGGAAATACGCTGACGAGACAATTTATTATTGTTGAAACCACTATTCATATTCGTTGAGGAATTTTTTTCATCCGTCTTTGTCTCCCTTTCTACTGACTCAGACTGGCTTGAATGTGCTTTAAAAACGGCAGTATTAGTTTTTAAATCTTTATCTATAGCTGCGTTTGGGCTGGAGATGACATTTTGTGTTTTGGCAATGTCCATAGAGGATTCTGTTTCTGATATTTTCCTATTGTCCTTGTCAGTTTCCTTTGCATCACCTTTTTCATTATAAAAAATTAAAAAAAGTCATTTTAAAAATGAATACATTCTTATGTACTTATGTATATATTAGAAAAACATTAATGCTCGTATCCAAAAAAAATTTTAATTTAACAAAGGTTTTTTAAACGAAATTTTCAAAAAAAATCAGGGGCCAAATCGTCGCATTCGGTTCGAATATAAATTTAAAAGTTCTTATTAGAATTTCTATACTCAAAGCATTGACAACTCGATCGATGGAATGAAATTTTGATTCGAATCGAATGCGACGATTTGGCCCCAGCATTTCAAATCTATTTTAAATTTAAAAATTGTTAATGAATATGTCCCTAGAATTTTATCTGCTTTTTTTGGCGAAAGGAAAAAACATGTTTTATAGTTGAAAAAAAACTTAAAAAAAATATTTATGCAAAACTGAAGAACAACTAAATTTCTATATATCAAATTAAAGTCAAATTATTTACCATTCAGATTTTCGGGCTCTTTAATAATGGGAACGATACGATTCGTTATGGGCTTCTGTTCATTTTGCATAAACAATGAGGTGGTGGCAATTTGCCTTAAAGCTTCCATACCTTCATTTAGCATTTTACTATTCGATCTTCTGTGAGTAATTGGATATCTAGGCTGTTAATAAGTAAAAATTAAGTTATTAATGGTGCAGAATGCTTAAATATAAATATACATGTTTTTGCCAAACCTGTTGTCCGGGTGCACGTGCTATAGAAACTCGTTTACTTTCACCTCTCAGTAGTGATGTTGTATGATCAGCATCAATTTTGTTGCCATTTTTCTTGCGCTCATTCTTCTTTGGTGATATACAATGTGAGGGACATATACAAAATAAAATTCTTAACACACAGCATATAAATCCGAGGCCTGATCGCAAGGAAATCAACAACAACAATAGATTTTTTAATTCAATATATTTGCATTGAGCATAAGAAATAGATGAAAGTGTTTTGTTTTTTTTTTTTGATATTTTGTTACCTATTAGTGATGGCCCAATAAGTCGTAGTTCCACTGTTTTAAAGCCCTTCTCACCTGTACCTACGAAGGCTATTACTAAACCAAGAGCTATTGTTCCCAGACCAACATACAAAAAAGCATTAGCAAAAGTGCTTGGACCGCGTAGAACACCCAAAAAGTCTTCATCATCTGAAGAACCACCCAATGAGGCATCCTGTATCTGTTAAACATGTAAACATACATAAGCACTTGGTCTAAAAGGACTTTTGACTAATAAACTTAAAAATAAAAGTTTTCTAAACAATAAATTATTTGATTTAAAAAACCTTTTCAAAGGAATTTTGATTTTATAACCATTCATGGTCAATTAAAACAAGAGAGAGAGCCTTAAGCCTAAATGAGTTTTTTCCTTAAAATTGACTCTGCATGGGCTTATTACATTTAAGATTTTTCCCATTAACTCACACTTACTCTATTTCTTTTTACCCAACGCCGGTGACATGCTGCTGCTTGTTGTTGACTTTCTTGGACACTGCAACGTCGTCCTCTTTCCAACCAAGCAGCTCTTCCCTGGGCACACTGATACGCCACGATTATGAAAAACAAAAATTTGTTATTAATAAATAAAACACAGATTCTGGTTAAATGTTTTTTTTTGAAATTATGATTTTTAATTGTTTGGGTATTTAAAACATTCAATAAAATACAAACAAATTAAAAAAAATTAAATAAACATTAAAAAATATAAATTCCATTTAGGTTTATTAGACAAAAATTAAATTACACACATTCTGCATTATATTTACACCTGTGACCAAAATGAAAGCAGCACATACATCATGCTTATCCATTAAAAATAATTGCAAATAAAGCTTTTAAGAAACTTAATTTGTAATTTTGATGCAATAAGTTTTCAAGCAGTAAAAAATGATTATTAAAAATAAATGAATTTTTTTTTTTATTTAAATAGGAATATTTATAAAAAACGAAAACAGGATCTGAATGAAAATATAAACACACACACACTTAAAAGGTGTTAAAAGAACATATATAGGTATGTTGGTTTTAAGCTAAAATAACCCTAATTATAAGAAAAGACCACAAATTTTTTTCAATAGATTTATTTACTATATTTAGTCTGTCTTTATACAATAACCTCAATAAATAAATTGAGAATTACTGTAAGCAAACCAAAACATTCAATTTTTTTTAAGAATCCAACAAACCAATATTCGCTATTCGCTGTTAAAAACAATCTTTTAACTAAACTAACTATGATACTCGAAAGTTGCTAAATTTTTTGCTGTGGGCAACTTTAGACGAAAAAGTACTATTTATGTAGATCTATTAACTTAATTGGTTTGCAAAATTTTTTCTTATGGTCAACAGAATTAACTATAAATGTTTTTACAATGTTTATGCCGAGAAGACGTTTTTTAGGGGCCCTATAGAAAAACAATGAACCGACTATCTCCATCTTCTCAAAGGCTTGGTCCCTATGCCAGAGAACTTATCCGTGCCAAATTTCATCACAATTTTTTTTTTTTTTAATTGAAACCTGTTCTTTTACTGCAAGAATATATGGAAACTAGGCTGCACTTAAGTCCTTAAAAACCAGTTTTTTTCCTTTTTTGTACGGGGGACCCATTTAGGTAATACAAAAATATACCTTAAAAAATATCCACTGCTAGCGACCCCTTGAACTTGTCTGAAATTAACTAAAAATACAAAACTTCATTTTTTATGGCAGAGAAACCAATTAAAAGTGACGCGACAAATTTCAAAACTCGAAAAATATGAACTACCCTAATTGACGGCGTCACAAACACCTGTACAGACGTATAATACTTCTAACAATTACGTGGTGAGGGCATAATTAAACAATAAAAAAACTACAAATTTAATTACAAAATCTTAGTTGCCTTATAGCCATAAAACACACTGTTTTACTTTTTACTGTTCAACACAACTCGGACGAACCACGTTTTTTTTAACAGAAATTTTGTCATAAAAAATTTAACAAATTTATGTTTACAAAAACGAAGATTATTAGTTCGATTTACAAAATTTGTCGTGCGTAACGAATTTTTTAAAATTTCTTGCGCCTTTGTTTTTGATGACGAATATTTGCTAGGAAAAATTGAAGTTCGCGTCTCAGTTGTGTTTCTGGCATAGCACAACGAAAATAAAGAAAATGAAATTTAATTTTTACCACTTATTTATGATTGTTTAACAAATAAATTAAAAAAATATGTATTAATTTTTGCGAGAGTGTACAATATATTTTACTAAAATGTAAAACTTTGAAATTAATAAGCAATCTGTTAAATTGTAATAATAAATCTGCTGAAATTGAAATATATAATAAAAATCATGCTTAAAAAAATCTATAAATTGCATTCCAAAAAACATAGACATTTGCAAAATGTACATGGTGCATATAGATGGCTTAATATGGAAATATGGCGAAACTCAATTTTTTTGTTCTTAACAGGAAGAGAAAAAAAAAAACATAAAATTTGCTAAATTTTGCATAAAAAAAGTTTAAATGCAATTTTTTAATAAAAAAGGGTAACAAATTGTAATCTTATTTAGAAAAAAGCAAATAAATTATGACGAACTTGAAATTTATTCGCCAAAATAATCAAAAAACAATATTTTGAGGAAAATCGAGGCCTTTTCCATTTTAAGCCATTGATATGTATTTTTGTATGTGGTAGGTTGACTGGTGTGATATGTAGCAAGTAGAGAAATATTTTTAGTATGTATATTTACATAATTTTTAATACCTACTTTCTGATAAAAATTAGTTTATTAGAGAACAGTAGGAGGAAAGGCAACCATAATAAATGGTTTAAAAATTCTTTGTTTTTTGCTTAAAAACTGTGATGCTTTGTTAAATCAGTTTTTTATAAATCTATTCAGGTATTAGGGTAATAGTTAAAAACATAATGAATTGTGTATTTTAAGCTCCAATAAATTAAGGGCCTGTTTAACTAAATGCTAACGTAAACTTCCTTCACATTTAGTCAAACGACCCATAAAAACTTTTTTAAACATTTTAAATCCAAGCTAATTGCTTTTAAAAGCTGTTATATTTTACACTACAAGTCGTTAGATTTTCTTTGTTTTTTGTCAAGGGGAATCAATTTGTAAAAAATAATTTCAGAAAGAATATATTTTAGGTGAAATAAGCATCCTTGTTTAAACCAATTTAAAATTGTGTTAAAAAATTATACGTTAAAACTTGCTTATACCCTTAGAGCATGATCAAATAATTCCTCAGGTCGTATCAGTGTGAAAATTCACTTCAAATTTATTTTTCAATTTTAGTGTCAAACTTTAGATAAAAAAAAATAAAGAGCAAGAGAACGACTCTCTTAATTTTTTTCTTGCGGCCACCTTGTATGTATATGCTTTGAAACTATTTGATCACGCTCCAAAGGCATAAACATATGTATGAATATATAAAATGGTCCTAAATGGGGAAAAATTGTTTGTTTGTTTAAAAAGAAAGCAATCATAAAATTTTTTTAAGAGAGGCTGAAAATGTTTAAAATATAATAATCTGCCTTTGGTTTTTTACGTTTTTATTAAAATATCAAACCTTTATAATTTCCTTATAAGGGTTTTTTTAAATGCTTATTTTTTTGTAAAAAAGAAATAATTCTGAAAGCGAATATTTAATTTAATATATATTTAATATATAATAAAAATATGAAACCTAAACGCTAATTGTTTTTTACATGTACACTAACCTTAAAAATGAGAGCCAAAAACACAAAAAGTTTACTCACTATCATAGTATTGAACAACAACAATACAGGTTAACTTTAATTTTATTAATTTTTCTTATGTTTTTTTCTCATACATAAATCAATTATGATTTCTTCTGGCCACAAATGCTTTTATTAAAACTCGCGCTTGTGTGAATATCTACAAAGAAGATGTTTATAATAAATAAAATTTTTATGGTCTTTTTGGCAAAAAAAAAAAAATTGTGTTGAACCATCCTATATTTCCAGAAAATTAATTTTTCTGTAAATTTTTTATTAAAATATTTATATCAATGCCTAATTGCCAGCAAATGCAAACAATAGAACATTTTTCAAAAGAAGCAGCACAAATAATGCATAAAAAAAACACAAAATAAGAACCATATAACATAGTAAGATTATCCTTGATAACAAACGGACAGATGTTGTTGTTTGTTGCCATTGGCTAAAGATTTAGATCTATTGTAAATTTTTTACAAGGTAAAAGATGTATTGATTTGTTTTCTTACACTTCCTCCTACTATACTTGTTAGTAAACAATCAACTGCCAATGACAAAGTTCCTGCAAAATCTCTATTATCACATAAATGTTTGGTCGTTTGGTTGCTTATTGGTTTGCTTGAATGTAATTTTGATTACATTTTAAGCAAGTCTGACGAATTGACCTTTGTTTTGATTTTAGACAAACAAACAACAACAATATTGATTATACAATAAGTATTTGCATACACTAAAACACAACACTTAAGTACTTGCGACAATAACATTTGAAAAGAAGAAGAAAAAAAACAAATCAAAAATGTGCAAGAAAAGACTGCATCCTAAAACCAGATGAGATAGTGTACATACACACTTACATATATGTACACATAAATATATACATAAACTTTTTAAATGTTCGTATTAAGATTTATGTATGTTTTTGGTATGATTATAAATTTACATTCATATGTACGTAAATATATTTTTGTAAAACATTTGTTTATTACATCCATACATATGCTGTTTTAGGCTAATTTTTGGTTTATTGTTTGAGCTTTCGTTACAACTAAAAAAAGCCAAAATTAAATACTTTATGCAAACACCGTGAACAAATTCATATTTTGTGTTTATTTTTAAAAAAGGAATTTCTTTCGAATTGTTTTTTCAATCAGAAATTATTAGAATAATTCTGTAAAAGGATATACAAAATTTATGGAAAATTAAACATCCTTCTTAATGGAAATTTAAAAAAAAATCTTTTCGTTAAGAAAAGTGAAAAAGAAAATTTTAAAACTTCTTATAGATTGCTTATATTTTTTTTAAATATTTTTGATAAGTTATGGCAGAAAAAACACAAAAAATTTCTGTTGGGCAATTGCTTTGTGACGGGTATGACCGCTGTACTCACATTTTTGCTTATAACACAAATATTTCAAAATTTTAATTTAAAAAAGTTTATAATTTTCAAGAATGGTATAAGTAATTTTAATCGAATAATTGTAGCAAGACACTGAAGGGACACAATTTCTTCTCACAATGACCACTTAAAGACTGTGCCAGGTGTGACCTTACAAATTTAAATTTCAGACAATTTTGAACTTAAGATCGATTTGCTAAAAATAATATTGAGAACGGGCTAATTTTTTCAAACTTTCGCATAGTTTAAAGTGTTTTTAATCGTACTTGACATATTTTTTTTTACAAAAAATAATTTTTGCTTTAGAAAAAACTTTTTAGAATATGTAACGGGTGTGACATTTTGATCTAAACGTAAAAAAAAAATACTGAAAACTTTAAACTTGTGCAAAATTTGTATATATTGATATAAACCAATTTATTGATACATATTTAAATAATTTTTATTCTCTTTTAAATGTAAGTTAAGCGGGTTTTTAATAAAGAAAAAATACGATTTTTTTCTCATTTTGGGCTGTTTTACGTGGAATGGATCATTAGTGTTTTTTGACAAATTACAAATTGGTTTAAGACTATTGACAGTTTTATGTGTATTTTTTAGAACAGGAAAGGAACGTCTTGGATGTTTTCTGTGTATCCAAGACGTTTCACCTTTCATGTTTTAAAAAAATGAAAGGCTAAAGCTGTATAATTAAAGACCAAAATTAATAATATCTATGTGTTACAGTATCTGTGACCGCATTTTTTGAATGATAAAGTATTTAATAAAAAATATTTTACTAATTTTTGCAAAGAAGCACACCAAAAATACTATTATTTATGTAAGAACACACATAAATTTGTTTAAATAACATTTAAATACAACAACAAATACACCAATACGTGGTACACATACTACATTGGATCATTAACATACAAAAGAAGTCATGTATTTATGTTGTAGTTTTGCTAAGTATGCACAGTTCTGCTGCAAATTGACAAAGTTGTTTTGTGGAACCAAACATTTCAGAAATAATGCAATTATTTTATATACCTAAATATTTATATCGTCACAGAAAATGCAAAACGCCCTATCTAACAAACAATTTAAAATTGGCTCTTTATAAATTATATCCTTCAAATATGTACGTCATCTCGCAAAACTCTTTTTTTTCAGCAGAAATAAATTTATTGATCCTTTTTAACTAACATATATGGCAAAAATTTGTGTTAATTGCAAATATTTTTTTCATTTACACCAAAAATGCTTACTCCTTCTAAAAAATGTTTTAATGTTAGATAGGGCGTTTTGCATTTTCTGTGACGATATACAAACAGGTACATACATACATACATACATACATATATACATAATACATACATACATACATTTATATCGATTTGCAATCATAGCTGGACAACAGAAAAAAATTTAACAATAATACTTTTTGTCAAAAATTATTGTTGTACCTATTAAAAATTATTTTGATGACCATAATGCTTTATTTTGAAAGAAGAAAACCTAACGACTCACGTCGGATAATTTAGATAACATACGCAAGTTGTTGCACTCATGCACAAAATGTTGTTTGATAAACTGTTTGATATGTATATTGATTGCTTGACTGATCGATTGGTCCTCCAATTATTGAAAAGAATGCGTGCTTTAGGTTTTATATTGATTTTTTTTTAACCAATGGATAATGACTTTTGATTTTTTTTTAATATGTTGAATTTTCTTAAAATCTATTGTAAATTAAACATTTATATGGTGTTTTAAAAAGAAAAAAACAGAGTTTTTTTTTTGTTATTAATTAACAAAATGAAATAAAAAACGTACAATAATGCTTCAATAAAAAATAATACTATTTAATGTAATTTGATTGCATAGTTAAGTGTTCTGTACAATATTTCTTTAGAAAAGTTTATGATTTTTTTATTGAATTTGATATTTGTATGTTTGTATATTGCTTAGAAAAGTAATTATTTTAAATAAATGTGTGACAAAATAATTTTTTTGGCTAAATTAAGGGGTTTCTGTTTCCTTTTTTACCACCTCCAAAGAAATTATAATTTTTTAAATTAATAATTTATATATATTAATTATTTTTTACTAGTGTACAAGCTATTATACACGCACATACAAATAGCCACATATACATACATATATTTATATAAACCTAAATCAGTTGTAAAAAGAGTCGACGTGTATAGATTGAAATAGAACAGCTAGAATGCTTTTATATAAGAAAGTTTTATGATTGCTGTATAGGGCCTGTGTTGTTAGAAAAGCTGTTAACGCCTTTTGTGTCGCTATCAAATTTATACTTTACTTTAAAGTTTCGAAC
Organism: Melanophora roralis; assembly: GCA_963583895.1. Classification (NCBI taxonomy): domain Eukaryota; kingdom Metazoa; phylum Arthropoda; class Insecta; order Diptera; family Rhinophoridae; genus Melanophora; species Melanophora roralis. The sequence continues at coordinate 1,932,479 of OY757188.1, read as the reverse complement.
CTTTAACTTGGTCGAAAGATTATCAAACTAAGCGCTTTTCCGCAAAAAAAAAGAAAAATGTTAGTACATTGTTAAATCTTCTTTAAAATAGAAGTGATGTTTTGTAAATTTCGAAACCAGTTCTTAGTTAATAGTATTTAATATAACATACAAAGCTTTATTTATTAAAAAACGTTTCTATTGGTATTGGCTGAAATTGTATATTTGATTAGAATTTTGAAATTTAAGCCCAACGTTCTAATTAGTAAACGATTAATAAATATGTATATTTGTTCTATTGTTAAATTGCTATTAATTTACAATCGTACGCATGTACGTATACGTTATATAGAATTGATTTGTGTAAGGGATGTGTTACGTATACGCATTGAGGTTCGTATAAAGGTACTTGCATTTTTGCAGAATTTTAAAATCCTTTTAATATATAATTGAACTATATTTTTAAATCGCATTTCGTATAATATTTTCGATGTGATTTTACTTCATATGACTGGTGTTCTGAAATTCACAATCGGAAGAAGATTTGAAATCGCAAAAGAAAGATCAATTGAACTGATATTTTTTGCCCAACTAAGCTTTTAAAAGCCAATAAAATTATGTAGAAAAATCAGTTGTGCTTTTGTTTTATTTTTCACATTTTTTAAAATTTGCTTTCGAGTGCAAACATTTGAGAGGCTATTTTTGTAAAAAGCTTTAGTCAGTTTTAAAATAAATATACATTGATCCCACATGCGATGTACATATGCACGTGTATGTGTTTTCTTGCTAGACACATAGTGTGAAATGCCTTGTACATACATACATTCATATATATCATAGAATAAACATTCCTTTCAAAAAAAAAAACTATTCAGGATGTTTTACTTAATTCTGGCGCTAGACAAAAGTACTTTTAGGACTTACTTATTTGTTATTTAAAAAAGACAATCATTTGTGTTGAAAAAAAATGTATTTTTCAGCAGTGTTATTTATGTATTAATAAAAAAAATAACTAAACGTGTTCAACCCACAAACTATTTGCTACAACTCGTACAACAAAAACTACTTAAATTTTTGAATAAAATAAAAAATTAGAAAAGAATAATAAGTTTTATTTTCCTCCTTATTCAAAATATTATTAGTTGCTAAGATATTTATTTTTACAAATTTCTTTGAAAGGTATATTGTTCCTCCAACAACAACAATAAATAAAACGTTTTGCGGTTTTTAGTCCTATTTAGAGAAGTTACAATTTTTTCATTATTAAAATGTTAACTCAGCCTATTATGTCTGTCAGACAATTTATGTCTGTCTAAAATAAAAGTAAATAATATCTTTTTTTTAAGAAATATTGCACAGCATACAATAACTTCAAAAACAATAGCAATAAGAACGCCACAACTTATTAATTCAGGTCATTGTACTCAGTAACGCCAGTTGTAATTAGACTTATATTTCAATTTTCTAAAGCTATTAATTTCCAATCAACCAGAGACGTGTCAAGAGCTTGCACTCGTTATAAGTTTAAAAACTTAATATTTGTATATGATGACAATTGCATGTGCGTGTGTACAAATGTAAGTCATGATACATTTGTTTTGTTTCAATGTTCATGTAGTACATTGCCCAGACATTCATTTTTGTTGTTTTTTTAAAGAAAGATTGCTATTTACAAATAACTAATCAATAACTTACCGACACACCTGTAAGTAATAATTGAAATAAATGTATTTTAAACACAAATATACATTTGTAAACATACGAATACTAATACAAAATCCACACATACACATATCCATACTAACACTTAAGTATATCAGAAGCCAAAAATACCTTGTGCCCATATTTTTATAAATGGCATTTTTTTAATAGGACAGATTAGATGCCAATTTTTCAAAAATAATTTTTAATTCTTTTGTGTCAAAGAAGTGTTGGATATGTATGTTTAGTTATTTTCATACAATTGTTCAGATTTCTAAAATCTTACAAGGATCTTGTATTAATAACTCACTTATTTGTTGTCAATATGCGAGCTTTAAATTAAAAATTAACTCGCTTGAATATTTTTTTAAGAAATATGTACTACAATATATGTATATATAATGTTTAAAATATATATATTTTTGCTTTATGAGGAATTGTTTTTTTTAAGTAAAGTAAAAGTTAAAAAACAAAAATACATTTGTGTTTAAAATTTAAAATGGTTTTGGTACTCCAACCGATTATATTTTGTCCAGGTGTTCTTCTTTTTTTTACACCCATACTTACATACATACCGAAAACTTTAAAACTTGTGTTTAATTATTATAAAATTAAGAAGAATAACAACAATATTTAGTTTAAAGAGGGTAATAAGCAAGCGAGAGAGATATATAGAGAAATAGAAAGAGAGAAATAAGTGAGTGAAAGAAAACTATAAAAAATAGGTAATAATTTTTTTAGGTTGTGTTTTTTGTAGATTTGTTATAGTTTTTTTTCGGTTTTTTACTTGTAAATTTTTTTTTCTTTAATTTTCACTTTTTTCCATTCGAAGGCATAGTTTTAATTTTATTTCAAGAGTTAAACGTTTACCACTTGTTTCAACTTGTGAATGTTCCACAAAAATTTGATTTGTTATATTAAAAAATATATAATAAAAAAGAAGTAATTTGTATTTTAATAAATCAAGTCTAATACATACATATTTATATATACAATACATATGCACTTATTTATTAAAATAAACTGGTTATTTATTAAAAACAATATACAATATACATTAAAACATACATATGTAAATATGTATGCACGCATTTGAGCGCAATATAATGTTTGTTTATTTTAAACAAGAAAACTGTTGCCATTTTATGATTTATTAATTTCACTTTAAATAAGGATTTAAAATTTTTTATCGATTTATTTGAGTTTTTGTGGAATTTAATTCGCATATTGAATCAAGTTGAGCTCCTAGATCGAAAACGGGAATGAGAGGCAAGCAAGCTTAACAGAATCTTTGGGAAAACTTGATATCTTTTTGTACTCTTTTGTTTGCAGTTTACATTTTTCTTAAATTTTAGTTTAAATTTGTTTTGTTTGTTATCTGATATAAATTGTACAACAAATTTTTTACTTTAACCTGTGTATGTAAAGTATGTACACAACAAAAAATATTTTTATTTAAACGTAATACATATGTATAAAACGAAAACTGGTTATAGGAAATGTTTTTGTTTTTGCTAACAAAAGTTTAATAATTAAAGTAAAATTAAAAAAAAAACAAATAATAATAACAGTAAATAATGCTTTTTGAAAGTACCGTGATTTGCTTGGGTGTATGTAAACAAACCTCCTATTTGTATGTACATAAGTAAACAGAGAGTGTTCTCTTTATTATACCCTTCACATAGTGATAGGGTATATATCACTTTGTCATTCCGTTTGTAATTTCTTTATTATTCATTTGCGACCCCATAAAGTATATATATTCTGGATCCTTATAGATAGGGAAGTTGAAATAGCCATGTCCGTCTGTCCGTCTGTCCGTCTGTCCGTCTGTCTGTCTGTCTGTCTGTCTGTCCGTCTGTCCGTCTGTTGAAATCAAGTTTCCGGAGTCAGATAAAAAGATACAGATCAGTAAATGGTGTCAAACGATTGCAAATATCCCGCTAACAATCGCTATTTAAAATCAGCAAAATCGGTTCACTATTTACCGAGATCTAAGCGAAAACCCAGAGTAACCCATTTTTTTTAGGACAAAATCCGTGCATATATCCCTATATATCTCAGTAAGTATAATCACTCTTGCCACAAAACTTGGCACGGATACTCCTAAAGAAGGGACCTAAATAATGGAAAATGTTTTTTCAGATAGGACCAGGGGAAGGGGTATTTTTCCTACAATTGCACAAATTTGGTGAAATATTTTATGCGCTATATCTCGGAAACTATAACAGCTATCGACATAAAATATTCTACAAAAAATGATTGTACGCAAAGATCTACACTTTAAAGAAAAAATTTTTTGAGTGGGGGCAAAAAAAGGGGTAGCTCCCATACAAATCGACAATTATTATAAAATATTCGATACGCTATATCTCGCAAACTGTAACAGCTATCGACATAAAATGTTCTACAAAAAGTAATTGTACGCAAAGATCTACACTTTAAAGAAAACATTTTTTGGGTGGGGGCAAAAAATGGGGTAGCTCCCATACAAATCGACAATTATTATAAAATATTCGATACGCTATATCTCGGAAACTGTAACAGCTATCGACATAAAATGTTCTACAAAAAGTAATTGTACGCAAAGATCTACACTTTAAAGAAAAAATTTTTTGAGTGGGGGCAAAAAATGGGGTAGCTCCCATAGAAATCGACAATTGTTATAAAATATTCGATACGCTATATCTCGGAAACTATAACAGCTATCGACATAAAATGTTCTACAAAAAGTGATTGTACGCAAAGATCAACACTTTAAAGAAAAAATTTTCTGAGTGGGGGCAAAAAAAGGGGTAGCTCCCATACAAATCGACAATTATTATAAAATATTCGATACGCAATATCTCGGAAACTATAACACTTATCGACATAAAATGTTTTACAAAAAGTAATTGTACGCAAAGATCTACACTTTGAAGAAAAAATTTTTTGAGTGGGGGCAAAAAAAGGGGTAGTTCCCATACAAATCGACAATTTTTATAAAATATTCGATACCCTATATCTCGGAAACTATAACAGCTATCGACATAAAATGTTCTACAAAAAGTAATTGTACTTAAAGATCCACACTTTAAAGAAAAAAATTTTTGAGTGGGGGAAAAAAAGGGGTAGCTCCCATACAAATCGACAATTGTTATAAAATATTCGATACGCTATATCTCGTAAACTATAACAGCTATCGACATAAAATGTTCTACAAAAAGTAATTTTACGCAAAGATCCACACTTTAAAGAAAAAATTTTTTAAGTGGGGGCAAAAAAAGGGGTAGCTCCTATACAAATCGACAATTGTTATAAATTATTCGATACCCTATATCTCGGAAACTATAACAGCTATCGACATAAAATGTTCTACAAAAAGTAATTGTACTTAAAGATCCACACTTTAAAGAAAAAATTTTTTGAGTGGGGGCTAAAAAAGGGGTAGCTCCCATACAAATCGACAATTGTTATAAAATATTCGATACGCTATATCTCGTAAACTATAACAGCTATCGACATAAAATGTTCTACAAAAAGTAATTTTACGCAAAGATCCACACTTTAAAGGAAAAATTTTTTGAGTGGGGGCAAAAAAAGGGGTAGCTCCCATACAAATCGACAATTGTTATAAAATATTCGATACCCTATATCTCGGAAACTGTAACAGATATCGAAATCAAATGTTCTACAAAAAGTAATTGTACTTAAAGATCCACACTTTAAAGAAAAAATTTTTTGAGTGGGGGCTAAAAAAGGGGTAGCTCCCATACAAATCGACAATTGTTATAAAATATTCGATACCCTATATCTCGGAAACTGTAACAGATATCGAAATCAAATGTTCTACAAAAAGTGATTGGACATCAAGGGCTACGCTCTGAAGAAAAAAATTTTCGGAGGGGGGGTGAAGAAGGGGTAGCTCCAATACAAATTAACAATTTTTATAAAATTTTCGATACGCTACTTCTGGAAAACTATTACAGCTATCGACTTCGAATATTCTACAAAAAGTAATAATCAAATAATTCATACATTTTGGAGAAAAAGTTGGAGAAGAGCAGGGGGACTAGAACATTTAACAAGTTTTATTAACCTTTAAATATGAATAATGTCGAAAACTTTAAAAACTCTCGACCTCAAATCTTCTTCATCTATTTCTATTATTCATACGAACGTTAAAATTTTGTTATTTTTTCTATGGGCTTTAAAACTCGCACAAGGTTTTTTATTATATTATTTGCAGTACAAAATTACTTGGCTGGGTATATTTAAAGACAAATGTGAAGGGTATATAAGATTCGGCACAGCCGAATATAGCGCTTTTACTTGTTTTTTTTTCTCTTTTATATGTTTTGTTGGAAGTGAGATGTGTTATAGATTAATGTTTGTTACAATGACATTGAAGTTAATAAAAGTAAGAAAAATGCTTGTAAACCATTTTTAAATGTATTTTAGCTAACATACAAAGGAATTGTAAATATATTTACATACTATTTTTTTGTTAAATATAATTTAATTTTCTGTTAATATAATAAAGTCTTTCTAAGAAAATCTGCTTATTAACACTCACATATACATATGTATATTGCTGATGCATAGATGAGTATTGTAGTTAAAAGATTTTAATTGTGAGGTGCTTAAATCGTGCAGAGTGTAAAAATGTTACTCTTTTAGCTAATTTATTAAATATGTGTTGATTTGGTTAAAGTGTTTTGGTGAGTTTCAACGAGTAAATGTGTTAAAAAATTTAAGTTCTTATTTTGAATAACAAACAAATGCTTCACTACTATCTAACAACAAAATTATTATTTTTTTTTCTATATTTCTACAAAGTATTTCAAATCGTTTTGGTTTTATAATTATAAAAAAAAATAGTTTGCATCGTATGTATTTACAAGCATTTTTTCTGTACTTTTAAAATCTTCAAAAAATATCAAAATAAAAAAAATGTGTTTTAAAACAGTAGATAATAACTAATTTATGTTAAAAATAAATATTTTCAGTTCGGAACTTACTGTCCATTTATCATATGAGTATGAGTACAAGAGAACGAACCAATCGTACGTGGCGTATGATTAATAATAATTACGTTAGCAACATCCGTTATATAAATGGCAAGAAAATTATAACACATTATACAGATGTTGGTCGGTGTTTTTTTGTTGGTAGATGTTTGGGTTGACCGATTGGTTGATGATTAATTTTATTAAGTTGTTGGGCAACATACATGTAAGGCAGGTGAAAATTTATTTATTTATTTTTTCAAATTGATTTTTGTTTGTTTTGCAAATTAACAATAAAAGAAAAATTTTAGATTTTCAATTGTTTTCAGTTAGAAATTTATAACGAAATCTGCCACATAAAATATTAACAGTATTTTTGGTCAACTACAATATACTTATTACGTCCGTTATTTTATTTAACGAAATATGTTGGTATTTAGTGTTTAAACGTTTAGTTGGAAAAATTAAATGTCAAGTAAACTAATGTCATATGTGCGCTTATTTAAATAAATTTTGCAATTGTTGTGATTTTAAGTCGCCTAAAATTTAATGGTTTCTCTATTTTAATAAGTATATAATTAAAAATATACCAGAAATTTCTTGAAATCGTAGACTTTTACACTTATTCTCACATAATTAAACACTATTATACTTGTGACAATTTTTAGCAAATATTTTGTTTTGTAAATTACTTTCAATTAATAATTTCAGTCCTTGGAGCATACATTATAAATATTATCATAATTATAAATTTGGTTGCAAAAGCTAAATATGTATTTCGTTTAACTAAAAATTAGTTTGCAACAGTGTATCTGTTTTCTTAATGCAATAGGAGTTAATTTTCTATAAAAAATCACTTTAAGCGTTGAAAAAATTATTTGAAAAAGGGAAGGTTTGTATAAAGCGTCAAAGCTTTTAAGTATCAACTTAAATTTTTTATTTGATTTTATTTTATATTGAAGCTTTTTATAACATATTTTATTGTTATTTTAAATTTTATTTTTTAACAAAAAGTTAGAATTTTTAAAATTGATAAATTTTTCTATAAGTTTATGTTAAAAATCGTACTCGAATACTTTTTGCATTCCCACATGATTCTTTTTTTCCTTTTAGCATTCGTAGTCCGCCCACTGTGTAAGTTAATTATGAGAGCAGAGGTGTTTAAGTTTTGAATACTAATATAAACACCACATGATATGTATCTATATCGCTTGAATAAACAAAATAGAGTTTTGTTGTTCATGAACAAACTTAAACAATTACATGGTTTAGCAGTATAAACAGTATAAACTTGTTCAGTCTTTTTGTTCTTTGTTGTTCACTTCGTTATTTTTTTTTTCTTTTTTTTTTTTTATTTTATTATTTTTTATTTTTTTTTTCTTGTTTTAAAAACAATATTAAATTTTAAAACAACAAAGTAAAAAACTATAATAATTTTAAATAATTTAAAAAATGAAATATGCATTTAAATATTATTTTAAGTAATGACTTTTGAACATTGTTCAAGCTGGACGTAAATAAAGACTTGTTCAGGAAGAGGTATAAACTGAAAGTGAACGACTGAACAAAAAGAACGAATTTGTCATTTTACTTGTTATGAACCAATTAACCAATATATATAAAGAACAGTTTTGTCCAACTCTAAAACAAGAATTAAAAATTGAAATTGAGTTGTGACAAAAATATTTTGATTTTATAAATTTTTTTGAATTAAGTGTGTTAAGTATTTGTGTTTTGTATTATTTCGTTTTTATTTATGTTAAAAAAATTAACAATAAAAAATTCTGGTTACAAATAAAATATTTACCAGTAAAAATGAAAAATGTTCATGTTGAAAACTACACGAATTTTAAAGGATCTTAAATAAATCTAAAACTAAATGATTAAAGAAATCTAAGTATTCTAAGGGGAAAGAAAATTTATGGGAAGGGGTTGTTGAGTCTTCAGAAGCTTTGCTTTAATAACTTTAAAGTGAAATTTAGTGCAAAAATCTACTTTCGATTTGCATTTATTTATTTAAGTTTTAATTGAAAAAAATATTCAATGCTTGTAGCTATTTAGTGTATTAAAATGTTGAGGTTTCATAAAAGTCTACAAAATTATTTTGAGGATAGATAACAATACTTGATTATAAATATGCATATGTATGCAAAAGATGGAGTAAAGATTGAAAGCAGGTTTAGAGGGCGAAGAGAGTTAAAGAGAACGGGTGAAGCTTAAAACTTTTTCTCTTAATTATATACAATTTATATTGGAATGTACTTTTATATATTGAAAAGAACTACATAATTTTTAGATCTAAAAAGTATTTTATATGTACATGTGTGTAAGTACTCAGTATATACATACAAATATTTATGTATGTTTAATTTTTTTAAGAACTACTTGAAAATATGGAAATACTAAAGTTAGTAAAGCATTGGCAGTTAGGTTGGGGATTATTTTAAAAAAGCCGTTAAATTGTACTTATTAAACTACTTTTTCTTAAAATGCTTTTTGAATAACATATGTACCATGGTGGAATTATAAAGGTGGCCTCACTAGAGAAACTGCTCGTCAGCTAATACTTTCATTATGTCAAAATTTTATACATTCTCTTTCTTTTAATTTAATTTACAATTGTCAAATTTCTTATAAAATTAATTTCACTACAAAATCTTTTTCGACCTGGAATCATCTATATTATTCCACCATGATATGTACAGTACTTTATTAAAAAAAATATAGAAGAAACCAAAACAAACGTAAAAAATATTAAATTTAATTTTAAAATAAAATTTTTTTTAATTAAATAAGGGAGTTTAGGACAGAAAGAAAAGGAAGTAGTACATTTTTGGTTCGTAAAGAAAACTACCGGCGTCAAATTGTTATTAAAGGATGTATTGTTTTATTTTTGTAACAAGATTTTTGCAATCTGTTTACAGTAAACATATGTACTAAGTACTTATGTAATTACATACATAGTTAGTGCGTTATCAAGGGATTGCTAATAGTTTTTAAGTAGAATAGAATTTTATGTGGTTTTTTTCGTTAGGTTTTTCTAATTTTTTTTGCAAATTTTTTTTACTAAGGAGGCTGATGTCGAAAGAGAGAAAGAAAAACTAAATGAAAAAAGAATATATTAAAAATAAAAAGAAAAATAAATAATAATATTACCCATGACTCAGGCGGATAACGAGGAAATGGAGCTATTTCTTTGGTTGCTACATTACTGGGCAACTCAAGTCTTCCACCTAATTTTCGTAGCTTTCTTCTTCTCGCCACCCGAGATTTCGATCTTAGCATCAATGCTGCCTGCATCTTTAATGCTGATTTCTTTTAATGCGCAACTAAATCAAATCAGATCAAATCCGACGAATATACTTATAAACATATGTTTCATATGCAAAACGCCAATGCGCTTCTCTATTTACAAACTACGCGCACTCAAAGCGTGTTAACGCGTTAAGAGTTTCTTCTTTAAATTTGATTTTAATAAGTTACGAACAGCGAAGCGTAGAAAGAAGCCTTCTTCAATTCGCGAATGTTAAAGAACTAGAATATTGTTCTTCAGGAGCCCTATGTAAAACTAAAGGCGTATAGTTTTGCTTTATTTTAATTATGTATATTGTTAATATAACATATACAAAATTTGTTGCCTGTGAAGGTTTTGTTTTCAAAAAATATCTATTTTGAAAATATAATTAAAAACAAAAATATATCGAAATTCTTTGTTCAGTTGGTTTTTCAGGATATTTAAAATAGGTTTGTTATCTTACAGTAGATGGTATATAATTAGTAGGGAGTTGCCATATAAAACCTGACTAGTAACGTTTATACGTTCTTCTTCTTTCTCTCCTGGTGACTTTGTTAAGATGATCTTTTGTCGAACGGGAAACGAATTTATTAACGTGAGTGACCCAAAAAAAAAAATTTTAAATCGGTTGCCTTTTTTTGCTGTTGTTCTTGTTGTAGTTTAATCTTTTTGTTGACGTTTTTTTTTAAGTTTTATAACTGTTGTCGTTATATGTTGTCATTGTTGTTAAATATCACAAAAATATGCTGTTGCTGTTGTTGTAGTTGTGTCTGCTGTTATGTTTTTTGTTTGACTGCTTTCCAACGATGATGTTTCTTCTGTCTTCGTTGACACTTGCGTCGTCTACGTCTTCCTCGCCGACGCAACCACCAGTTTAAATGTAATTGTGTGCACGTACACAACAGTCGATACATAAACTTAAGATTCTCTTCAAAATAACACTTTTGTTAAGAACTAATAAAGTCTTTGATTATAAAAACAGGAGTTGTTGTTTTCTTTTTAATTTTTTGTTTTTTGATTTTTGTTTTTGATTGTTTTTATATATGTTTTTGTATGTGGCCACGTGGCTTAATTTTATATGCACATTCATATATTTTTTAAATAAAGTATGTATTATGTGTATACATACATACATACATATGCATTTAATGTAAATACTATTTAAATATTTTATGTATAAAATGTGTGTTTCAGTTAAAAAAATGGCGGTGAAGGCTTATGTTAAATATTCAATTCATTATTTTGTTGTTGTCAAGGAAGTAGTTGCTGTTGTTGTTGCTGTCACCTTTTATTTTACATCATGTTTTCGTAATGATGTTTTCTTGGTTGCATTTAACATTTTTATTTGCACGATATGTATGCATGTTAGTACGTATTTAATAAAGTTTGTTTTTGATTCATGTTTTGTTTAAGGATTTTTTAAAATTCATATTTGTTGTTGAGCTCAAATTAATTAAACTTAAATGTAATTACTTTCATTTTACTTTTCACTTTTCTTTTGTAATTAAGACTCATTTATATAAACTCTATTGATTAGGTAGTATTTTAATTCTCGATTTAGGGTATATTATAAATTTAATGAATTATTTTTATTATTTCAAATTTAAAATCCATGTTTCTCAGTCACAAGCACATGGTATTGTAATATGAAGTTATAGACACTCTCAAAGTCTCTCTGTTCTTTTAAAGGCCCGTCTTTTGTATTATTTTTTCTTAATTTAATTTTCATATAATTTTAAAACTTATTTTTAAAATTAAATTAAGGCTTTAGCATTTAAAACGAAAAATAATTTCTTTCCTACGAAAAGGTGTCGGTTTGAAATATTTTAGGAAACAACATTTTTTACAATGCAATAAAACAACTAAGAATTTTCAACATTTTATTTTGGGCAATATGTATATATTTTGTTTTCTTCTATAAAAATTTAAAATTTGAATTTGGTTTTTAATCTTTTTGCAGTTGATTTATTATCATATTATCCAGCATATAACGATGACAAATTAAAATATTTTGACAACCTCCATTAATACATTCATCAATGTGACACATGTGCTTGTGTGATTTAATCGCTTTTTAAATTTTATTATTTAATTAAAATTTTATATAATTTATAGTTATTTATATAATTTTTTATAATATATTAATTTATATACAATTTCATCAACAAGTTTGTTTTCTTTTGATTTGTTTTTATGAAGACATTTATGATTTTGTTTTTTTCCGAAATTACACTTAAAAATGATCACATTGGTTTCTCTTGTTGTTTGTTTTTTCCTTTTTAAATGGCGAATAATATATGAAAATATTTCATTAAAGTTTTTTATTTATTAGGTAGATATACGAGTACTAATATGTATTTGGTACTACCACTTAAGCTCTTTTGTATATGTATGTGTGTTTATAGTAATATATTATTTTAAACATATGTAGTAGATATAGATAAACGTACATATGTATGTAAACAACACCGTAAAATATTCCTGAAACCATAAGTGTGTGTGTGTGTGTTTGAACC